>CAWUFW010000849.1:0-1200000 GCA_963921515.1 Calotriton arnoldi | reverse complement strand
GGGTGGTTGGTGAGGGTTCAGTGTGTTGGTTGTCTTCGTCGAGTTGTCGTAGATGCTCTTGATTTTGTGGTGGAAAAAGGTGCTGAGTTTGTCGCAGAGGTCTTGTGAGGGAGGGATGTCGGTAGACTCGCTGGTGGGTTGGGCGAACTCCTTGATGATGCTGAAGAGTTCCTTGCTGTTGTGCTGTATGGCTCTTCGAAGGCTACGGCTGAAACGCGTAGGCCATTTCACCTTGTTGCTATCTATGTTTGAATAAATTAGGGTTCTCTGAAAAATTACCTCCTTGGTGGTGCCATGTCCTTCTGTGCCTGACGGAGTGGATGCTGTGTGAGGAGCTCAGACCGCTGATTGAACAGACGTTTCTAAAGATGATATGCGATTACCGGATCGCACGAATGAGCACCCGGAAGTGAGGCTGAGAGATTTTTCCAGTATCAAGGAATGAGTTTGGTGTGTACCTCGGGCCTCTGCCCTTCAACCGACTGAACTGTCAACCGCTGTCTGGTTTAAGAAACTACGGAGTTCACCGGGAGTGCAAAGAATTGGAATATAATGCACAACGCCAACACAATGGTGAGTGAGTGCTGGCAGCACGGGGAGGAGGATTTGATCACCGGCAGTGTCTCAGAGGGGGCGCAGCGGGCAGATCATGAATCCATCCCGGGTCTTCCTGGCCAGCACCATTAAGTGGTTGGGTGCACAACACAGAGCCACTTTGTGTTAATGAAGGGTATTTTCCAGCGAAGGAAAGCTCACAGTCTGATTGAGGGCTTTACATGGTCGTCGGCATTAACCCATGAATTTTACTTTACACATGAGCATTTACAAACCATAAGGGGTAATTTGAGGAAGTGGATCATTTGAAATGAAAAATACGGCACCAAGGTTTTAGGATTTTGGGACAATACAAGCCAGATAAATTAAAGAAATAAACGAGAAAAAAAAGAATTTAGCAATTCGCCATCCATGTAGTTTGCAATTCAAATGATTTTGGAGGTTTCACATTCCCTGTATGTGGAAACTAATTTATTAAAGAAACAGTGAAGAATTGAAGCAGAAATCCTGGGATTATTGTTGCTATTTGGAAACGTTTGGCTGTTCCTATGGGATAAAGCTGGAAGTGGATCACTTTGATCAGTAGTACATCATTTGAAAGCGGCATTTTAGATTTGACTATACAACATCACAACCTTCCAGTAAGCAACATAATATTATAACTTTGAAGTAAATATATGCAACCATTATATTTGCGATCCATTTGAGCGTATAATCATTCAAAAAAGAAACTTTGAATCATGGCTAATCATTTCAGCAAACAAGAACAAACAGCGAATGAAATGTTCACAGAAAGTGGGACATATGAACAAACAAGGAGTGTTTCACATGACCTCAGTAGGGAACGTGAAAGTGATCCATAGCATATGGTAAAAGAATTAGAAAGATTAAGAGTTGCAGAAACAAACAAATGGTGAGAGAGTGTGACACTAAAGAGATATATAGAATGTCAGCGATTACCCAGGGCCTGCGAATATTAGTCCTACCCATGTAAAACACAAGCACAGGTGCACCACACATTAGTTGCAAAATATGAAAGTACGAAAATATAATCTATGTACAATACAAATAATATTCAAAATTTCTTTTTAATCCAAATTTTCTTTTTTAAAACGTAGTCATATGCATCAAATTTTCACAATGATACAGCCACAGCCGACGCGTTTCGTCCTACTAGAGGACTTCTTCAAGGCGCTGATAACTTTAAAGAGGTCAATAACCACAGAGAAGAAAGGTCAAAGGGATAACCAGACAAATTGCCTATCTCTCGTTCCCCATCTAAGTCACAGTTATCCAGAATACTTCATATCAGAAGTTTAAGCAATGTTCCTCAAAACTATCGAAGTTAAAAAGATATATATGTATATATATATATGAAAGGCAAGGGTGTTGAATAGAGTAGATGGAGGGGCAAGGCGTGCAATAAGGTTAAGACCTTGCACGTCAAATGATGATCACCCGGTTCAATCACATAAATATCATATCACCAGCCCCAAAACCGTATACTGCAAACCCAAGCCTTATCAGTTCCAATGCAAAATATGTGTGCAGGGACTGTTGTTGATAGTCAGTATGAGGCTATCAACAAGTTTCCAAAGCGCCAGACGTCACGGCAAGAAGGACCTTCTTGCCTTTCATATATATATATATATATATATATATATATATATATCTTTTTAACTTCGATAGTTTTGAGGAACATTGCTTAAACTTCTGAAATGAAGTATTCTTCTCTGTGGTGATTGACCTCTTTAAAGTTATCAGCGCCCTGAAGAAGTCCTCTAGTAGGACAAAACGCGTCGGCTGTGGCTGTATCATTGTGAAAATTTGATGCATATGACTACGTTTTAAAAAAGAAAATTTGGATTAAAAAGACATTTTGAATATTACTTGTATTGTACATAGATTATATTTTCGTACTTTCATATTTTGTAACTAATGTATGGTGCACCTGTGCTTGTGTTTTACATTGTTACAATCCCATGAGGATTTGCATTGTGACGGTGGAAAATGGATAAACATGAGAAAGAGGTCCAGATGAAGAAACTTAGAAAGTTCAACAGGGACAAAATGTACTATGCAGTAGGAAGGGTGTACACATTTGCCAGACAATATGATGCCCTCCACACAAGCAAATAATGGATCAAATGAGGGGAAGAGTGGAACCTCCGTCCAGTGTGGAAAGCTCGGAAGTAAGCTCTGGAGATGAGGGCCCATCTGGTAACTTACCGAAATTGGATTTTTCCGGGGAACTTCGACTCCTCAAAATTACAACAAGGGGGAGAGGCAGAGGTCTAAATGAAACAAACGCCAAAGAACAAGAAGGAGCAGGAAAACGAAAACGTGGCAGAGGAGGAGAGAAAAAGACAAATCAAAAAGACTGATGAAAGCAGGAACAGGATCCATGGATGAAAACCTGGTCGTAAATCTCTCAAGCATGAAATTGAATGAAAAACATACACATCTGCTTAACAAAGGATTGTCCTTTTGTCCAAATTCCAATATGGACCTTGCAAATGCTAGAATTGACCTCTACAAGTTCTGCCATAAGTTGAAACTGAGGAAGTACTTTGCAACTACAACATCAAAAAAGCCTCGAAAATCTGTAAGAGAAAATGAACCGGAATTATCCATTTTAACAGCAAGAGATCTATCACACCTACAAACTCTCATGAGCCTGGAAGAACAACCAGTCAATGAAAATGAATTAAGTGACAGGGAATTGTGTGTGACTTTTAACATCAATACCGACATGTCAATAAGTAGTGGAAGTAAGAACAGCTCCAAGTTTTGTCCCCAATTGCCACCTGGGAATAAAGTGGATCTCTTTCAAGAATTGGTGTCAGATGGTTTGAGGAGATTAGCAGTGAAGCCTGCAAAAGGCCACTCCAGGAGGAGCAGTGACAATATGACCTCAGATGACTGGGCAGCATTGAATGAACTACAAGAGTACAAGAATATAATCATTAAACCTTCTGATAAAGGGGGGAATATTGTAATCATGGATAAAAGTAAGTATTTATTGGAAGCAAGGAGACAATTGAATAATCGGATCCACTATGAAACATTGCCAGCGGATCCATCTGAAGAAGTGAAGAGGACATTCCACAATAAATTGAAGGAATGGCATGACCAGGAATTATTGGATGACAATGAATTCTTATATTTAAAAAAGGACTGTTCAATTTTACTAACTATTTATTTTTTACTAAAGGTTCACAAAAGTTTAGATAATCCCCCAGGGTGACCAATTGTGAGCTCTTGTGATTCCCTCCTAGAGAATGCCTCAAGATTTGTGGATATTTTTCATTTTCCATATGTCTCTAGCCTCCCCACTTACATTAGGGATTCTATGGATTTTTTAAATAGAATCAACGACATCCCTTGGAAACAGAACTATATCATGGCTACACTAGATGTTGTTTCCCTAAATACGTCAATAAAACATGAGGATGGCCTGGCAGCAAGTAAACATTATTTAAGGCCCAGATCGCTGAGTCTGTTGAGCCACACTGAAATGCTTTTGGAGATGATGGAATTTTGTTTGCTGAACAACATCTTTATTTTTGATGGAAAATTCTTTGTACAGAAGCAAGGGACAGCAATGGGGGCTTCTTTTGCCCCAATGTATGCAAACCTTGCAATGGGCATCTGGGAGATGGAAACAGTGGGGGCAGGAGAACATGCCGAGAGCTTGAAAAATGTCATATTGTGGCTACGTTTCATTAATTACTTTTTCTTGGTGTGGGAAGGAGAAAAATCCAAACTATCCACCTTCTTGGACTCATTGAACACTAAACCCCAAGGTTTTAAATGCACCTACACTATTAGCAAGGCAGAACTCACTTTTCTTGACATCCAACTTTATGTATCTAAAGATAAAATCTGCACTAAAGCTTTTAGAAAACCCACCAGTGGAAACAATTTATTGTTTGCAAACAGTGCACACCCAAAAGCTCTAAAATGGAGTATTCCATATGGCCAGCTCCTCAGAGTGAAAAGGAACTGCTCAGAGGAAAGAGTCTTTGAGGAACAAGCATCCGAGATGACACAGAGGTTTTTGAGATGTGGATATCCAGCGTCAGTCTTGAAGGATGCACTAAGGAGGACGAAAGAAAAGAAAAGGAGTGACCTCTTACTCCCAAAGTGGAAGAGTCTAGTGGATAGTGAGGGAGATTGCATAATCAGATATATTATGGATTTCAGCAAATCCGAGAGGGAAGTAAAGATGCGAATTAAAAACAACTGGAAGATCCTGGAACAAGATGAAGATCGTAAAATGCACTTCCTTGAGGATTATTTGGTTCGATATGCTAAACCGAGGAAAAATCTAGTGGTTGGACACATTCTAAAAAATGTGGGTTCCATAAATGTACAAAGTGTAAAGCTTGTAAATGGGGAGATAACAGAACAGAAGTGAAACTGGTTGATGGAAGATTGAAAAGGATCAAAGAACATATCCACTGTGAAAGCACCCATGTTCTGTATGCATTGGAATGCAAATGTGGCATGATGTTCATGGGAAGTACGATCAATAAGCTTAAGTTACGAGTACTGTAGCATATCCGAGCTGTCACAAAGAAAGACTTCACATACGTCATTGCAAAACAAATTTGGGAGTATCACAATGGTGATATTGGAATATTTGTATACTATGGAATCCAACAGATATTTGTGAATCCAAGAGGAGGTGACAGGGTGATGAAATTACGGAGAGCTGAATCAAATTGGATACTCTCCATGGGCACTGAAAGTCCATGGGGATTGAATACAGATGCAGAGCTTTATGTACATCTTGACTGAATTTCGGGTGGTCACATGAAACACTATGGAATGCAATATAAGAAATCATGTTCTCCCTTTCCCCTGTTTCCCCACACAGCATGAAGTTTTGAAACAGGAAAAGCATTTTAACAGAGTTGTGAGGTAATGAGACTATAGTCAATGGTCACCCTTGTTCCCAAAAGAGGAGTATCCTGACCCCAACGAGAGAAGGATGGCAGTAATGTTTTTTTTTTGGTGTAATTTGCTGTTTTTTTGTGTAATCTGCTGGTCATTTAGAACTTTGGTACAATGCAAAGTCATTTCTTTCACTGTGTATTATGCTTTATACTTTTATCTTTATATGACTCTGATGGTTTACTTTTTGCACATTGCACTTTGATGAATCCAAGAAGCTGCTATACTTTGCAATTTACTCTTTTTCAACCCTTGTTGGAAATATATGGCACACAGCACTTTATTGAATTCCAATGGTGGTAGGTCTCATGCTGACATTGGACTACAATGATATTTGGTGCAATGTTTTCTAGATATTTATGAGCCTTGTGCAATGTAGGATGATGGAGAATTAATTTGTAGAATCCATGATTACTTCAACACTTTTCTGTGAGAGATATATATAATTCCTTTCGCTCGTTCTGCCAACTAACACACTTTAATAGGCTTCAGGGAGTTACTGTATTATATTTTTCCTTACCATCTCAAAGGTAAAAGTTTTTATTGCACAGCACACTTTTTATACTATATAGGCCAATTGTGGCCTATATTGGGTGCGGTAACTTATCACCATATGAGCAACATGCAATAATCTTTTATTGAGAAGTGATTTTTGAGACTTATTTTATGCATTATTAGTGAAAATTAGCTTAATGGGGAATAAGTATAATGCAGTTCATCAAATTTCAAGAGCAGCTCATGTGTGGAACAATTTGTAGGTTAAATTGGGCAATGTGTGATGATTATATTGTGGAAAGTGATACTTAAGGTCTAAATAAGGTCCGAGCAAATTGCACTTTAGCGTAATATTTTATAATGCACTTTATAAACCTTAAGGGCAGCCATTCCAGTAATTTATAGCAACTATTTGCTTGATAATTTTGGGGGTTGTGATAAAAAAGAAATGTTTGAAATGTCTCATTAATGACGCCCCAGGATAATAGAGAGGGATTTTTCTGTGCTCCACGCTGTGTTGAGTTTAAAATTTAAATGTAAAACAATTTGGGTATGAACATTTATGTACTTTGAATTAAGAGAGGAATATTGAAAATTTTGAAAAAATTGAAAAAGTTGAAGAAATTATGAAAGAGCATGACGGACTAGAATGATTTTGATTGCTCTTTATAGAAATAAGGTACCTCACCACTACCCTTCTTCTCTCTCTCAAATCTTTTTCTTTCTCTCTTGACTTGACTTCTACATAAATGAAAAATCATAGAAATTAAAAAATTTGAAAATGGTATATGTGAAATTTTCTATATGAGTTGATTGTCGCATAAACCAATGTGGATGGGTTTGGGAGTTAGAATGATTTAAGTAACTGGCTTGTGTCTCATCTGTACAAATAAAGTTTTTGTTGAGGTGTTGGTGGGGGCTTCTGCCCCTTTAAATGATACACTCTATACAATGTTTCTATGGCTCTGTCGAAGGCTACGCCTGAAACGCGTAAGCCATTTCACCTAGGTGCTATCTATGTTTAAATAAATTAAGGTTCTCTGAAAAATTACCTCCTTGGTGGTGCCGGGTCCCTCTGTGCGTGATGGAGTGGATGCTGTGTGAGGAGCTCCGACCGCTGTTTGAAGAGTCGTTTCTACATATATATATATATTAAGCCTGGGCGGAGTTCGCGGTAGCCGAACTCCGCGAAGTGCAATCTGCGGAGTGCATTAGATAAATGGCGTTCGCCGTGATTTTCAGTGCCAGATGCTTGTCCGCACTGTGCAATCATCGCGAATGGCACCATGCACAGCGCAAGCGGGTGCTGCTTCCTTTCTGCAGCTCGAGTAGATTTTTACTCAGGCGGCAGCTTTCTCAACACAAACGGACAGTTTCTCAACGCGAGTGGTCGCAAGCAAATGCGACCACTCGCAATGAGAAATCTGCCTGCCCGCGTTGAGAAATCTCGCCGGTAAGTTGATTTTCCACGCTTGCGCTCGCCAATTTGATGTTGACGATCACAAACGAGGAAAAATCTCGCTGGGAGGTGGATTTTCCGTGCTCGCGCTCGCCAACTTGACGTTGACGAACGCGAGGAGTGTTTCGGAATGACGTGAGCTCCGCGTAACGTAGACGGCGGAAAAATCTGCAAACTCCACAAGTGGAGCAGAGTTTACCGCCCAGACTTTATATATATATATATATATATATATATATATATATATATATATATATATATATATATATATATATATATATATATCACCACAAGAACCTCTCCTTTGAGCAAAGAGGCAGCTGCACTCCACAACGGTTAAATCCCATTTAATAATGACTCCGGCAGTCCTTACATGTTTCGGTCATCATTGACCTTCTTCGGAGGTAAGCCGAGTGACATCAATGAGGGGCAGAGAAACCTACAAGTCAATCACCACCATTTATAATGTTTGCCCCCTAGTGGATGCCCAGATGGCTTGAAAGGATGCATTGTGGTACTTGCGGTTTACTGACCCTTTGCATTTTCAAATCCTCCAGTGGATGATGCCAAGTAATGTTGAATTACGTGTTCGTTGCGCCTCAGGCCACCCACTTTGAAAGTGGCCGAGAACCAAGCCGAAGACAGTATTCGGCGGTGCCAATTACCCTTTCCACTTTCGGCGAGCACATTTCACTGGTTCATTTTCGGGCAATTTACAGGCACTCTTGCTGGCGGTGCGTTCTGATGGCTGAACCACGCCATTTTATATCACCACAAGAACCTCTCCTTTGAGCAAAGAGCCAGCCGCACTCCACAACAGTTAAATCCCATTTAATAATGACTCCGGCAGTCCTTACATGTTTTGGTCATCATTGACCCTCTTCGGAGGTAAGCCGAGTGACATCAATGAGGGGCAGAGAAACCTACAAGTCAATCACCACCATTTATAATGTTCGCCCCCTAGTGGACGCCCAGATGGTTTGAAAGGATGCATTGTGGTACTTGCAGTTTAGTGACCCTTTGCATTTTCAAATCCTCCAGTGGATGATGCCAAGTAATGTTGAATTACGGGTTCGTTGCACCTCAGGCCACCCACTTTGAAAGTGGCCGAGAACCAAGCTGAAGAGAGTATTCGGCGGTGCCAATTAACCTTTCCGCTTTCGGCGAGCACATTTCACTGGTTCGTTTTCGGGCAATTTACAGGCACTCTTACTGGCGGTGCATGCTGACGGCTGAACCACGCCGTTTTATATCACCACAAGAACCTCTCCTTTGAGCAAAGAGGCAGCCGCACTCCACAACGGTTAAATCCCATTTAATAATGACTCCGGCAGTCCGTACATGTTTCGGTCATCATTGACCTTCTTCGGAGGTAAGCCGAACAACATCAATGAGGGGCAGAGAAACCTACAAGTCAATCACCACCAGTTATAATGTTCGCCCCCTAGTGGATGCCCAGATGGTTTGAAAGGATGCATTGTGGTACTTGCGGTTTACTGACCCTTCGCATTTTCAAATCCTCCAGTGGATGATGCCAAGTAATGTTGAATTACGGGTTTGTTGCGCCTCAGGCCACCCACTTTGAAAGTGGCCGAGAACCAAGCCGAAGACAGTATTCGGCGGTGCCAATTACCCTTTCCACTTTCGGCGAGCACATTTCACTGGTTCATTTTCGGGCAATTTACAGGCACTCTTGCTGGCGGTGCGTGCTGACGGCTGAACCACGCCGTTTTATATCACCACAAGAACCTCTCCTTTGAGCAAAGAGGCAGCCGCACTCCACAACGGTTAAATCCCATTTAATAATGACTCCGGCAGTCCTTACATGTTTCGGTCATCATTGACCTTCTTCAGAGGTAAGCCGAGTGACATCAATGAGGGGCAGAGAAACCTACAAGTCAATCACCACCACTATATATATATATATATCAATCACCCCGCAGTTTCTTCTCCAAGAATAACGAGCGTGGACCCAAATTCGTGCTGCAGTGCAATTTTATTATCAGCAAACACAGATGTCAGCCATGACGCGTTTCTGCCGTCCAAGCGGCCTTGATCACATGACACTGCTTAACTGAAGCCTCCATTTTTAAAGTGCTAATGCTTAAACATTTTCATGGACATAAACAAAATACTTCATATGAATGCATAAATGCCTCAATTAGAATAACTAGAACAATTTAATAATGTATATTTTTCTGGGCCCTCGCAATATCGATAATTCCCTAAATATAATAATTCTTATACATATATATTCTATACATTCATTTCTAGTATCCATAATTTAATATACGCATAAATGCTTAAAATTGCATAAAATCGTATCATGTCCTGAAAATTGATTTGTAGTGCCTTAAAAATTCTAAAAGTGCCCCCTATACAACGTGGAAATGTGCTAAAAAACTATAACTTAAAAACTACTTGACACACTTATGTAGTCCTTTTGCATTTACAAAATTGCAGATCTTAAAGTTGACTCTCCCATGAATAATACTTCTAAACCGCATTTAACTTAAATGCCAATGCTATATATTTCCATTCTGGGATCAATTACGACCTGCTACAACCTATTTAAGAAAAAAAGTGACTACGTGCTACAGTACATGTCAAGAAAAAAACCTTTTTTTTAGGCCTATATTTAAAGTGCTGAGTGCTTATTTTATGGTAAAGAATCATCGGACAAACTTTACAGATAAGATAAGGCGAGACTCCAATTAACTAAGGAAGATCTAATACATTGAGGCATCTTATTCTCTTAACCTATTTACTTGATATTTTAAAAGGTCATACAAATTCATGTTCCTATAGACATATCATATACAAACCATATCTTAAATAGTTAAAAGAAATTTCATGTATCAACCTGAGTAATAGACTATGCCAATAACCATTCAAATAATATCTAAATATATAAATATGTGTGAATAAGACCATAAATACGTATAAAACCTAAAAACCTCATAAGACATGTTCTTAATAAAACAGCTAGATGTTATAATTTCGACAAGAGTGCAACTGTGTTGTGTCCCAATTAAAGGAAAGTGTACAGGTCCTCAGTGGCATTGAGACCGCCCGGGTGCTTGGAATCAAATTCCAAAATGTAACTGGTCTCCAGGCGTCTCAATTTAGCCTCCCTGTCCCCACCCCTTTTGGATATGGGGACCGCATCAATGGCAAAGTATTTTAAACATTTTGGGTCACTATTATGAAAAACCTCAAAATGCCTGGCCACTGGATAATTTTGATCCTTGTTTACAATTGCTCTAACATGCTGCAGGATTCTCTTATGCACCGCCAATTTAGTACTGCCTACATATTTAAGTTTACAACTGCATTCAAGGACATATACAGAAAACTCACTTTTACATGTCAAATGCTGTTTAATCACTTGAAGTTTTGTACTAAATGCAGTTAAGTAGGATTTAGTATTTGTACCAAATTGGCAGGCTTTGCACACTGAACATTTAAAAAAGCCCTTTCTGGTCGTCAGCCATGTGTCCTGCACTTTTTTCTCCTGGCTATTGCTCACTAGCATATTTCCCATACTCATACCTCTCCTAAAAGTGATAGATGGGTTAGACAAAACTGAATTCCCAATTACCGGGTCATCACGGATAAAATGCCAGTGGCGTCTCATAATAGCTCTTATTTGTTTTTCCTGCCTGGAGTAAGAGAGGATCAATCTCGTAGGTTGCGGGGTTTCTGTTTTGTCCGTTGATTCTGTCCTCTTAGCTCTATATTTTAAAAGGTCCTCCCTAGCTTGAACTCTGGATCTTTTTATAGCTGCCTCAATTATTCTAGGACTATAACCCCTAACTAAAAACCTAACACGACTTTCCTCCTGTTTTTCCTCTGCATCCTCATTGCTGCTATATATATAAATATATAGAAGCTCCAGGTCACCAACCTCTGCAGGCGGGTGGGTACATAACCATGCGAGGGTGAACTCATGGATTAGATGATTGCTCCAAGAAATTAATGGTCAGCACTCACGGGAGAGGAATTTCAACATTTAATGGAAGAAAGGTGCAAGCAGAAACATTTCGGCAAACGCCTTTCTCAGCGTTAATGAACGGAATCGCGGCACATCATCATATATATATATTTCAATTTAATAAAACAAATGTCCATTAAACCTATGATATCGCCAATATGGGTACAATATATTCACATAATTACCCTATATTCACGCCTGAACAGATATGGCCTCCAGCCAGTAGCCATTCATAATCCATGCCTGACGGCCACTCGTGGCAAGTATAAAACTATTCAATCAAGTGAATATTAGAAAGTTCATAAAAAATCATGAAAATACATTCATAATGCATAATTGTCAATAAAACAAGTGCCCACAACATAAAACCTTAATACAAATGATTAATTAATTTGTAATGTTATTCCTTCATCTGATCATATAATCCCTATATGGATGCAGAGGAATCATTAGTTGAGTGGGTTATTATTCCGCTCTGAATGGGCAACAGAATAATTCAGTGAATTATATTGAGCAATACTCTCAATGAATGTCATATATAAACTCATGTACCTTAGATGACTTCACTGTTGTGTTATTATGCCCTGGATGGGCCTGCACTATTAAATATGCAAACCAGCTAATGTCAATATTTAGATGTGCTTGGTATTCTACCTTTCACCTTCAATCCTTGTCTCTTGTCTAGTTTCTAAAGGTAATCGTAACCTATTGTATTTAGGACCTGTGTGCAACATGTTATGAATTACATGCAGCAAATCCATGACTTTCTCAATGTCAAAAATGACACACAGAGAAAAATATACAATTTGGATAATAAAATTATGTTGAATTCTTAAAATAATGTATAAGGGCAACAAATATTGGTGAGATCTTATCAGATAAATTTCAATAATTACAGAGTACGCTCTAGAGAAGTGAGGAAAGCAGGTTTCTGTCGACTCACTTCTGATGCTTTTGTAGATGTACCACCAGCTCCTCCCCACTATTCAAACGTCAAGGTGTCTTGGTTTGCAAATCGCAGCCTCTGGAGCTGTTCCTCTTTAATTGCAATAGCTCACCATAGGGAATGCTGTTCTTTAGCTTACATGAGTGACTGCTATCTGCATGCAGTACATCTTATTTTCCAAGACAAATACTCTTAGGTCTAGGAAGTTCACTGATACTGAACTCATCTATCATGTGAACTGGATATTGATATTGTAAATCCAGTACTTGTATAGCGCACAAATCACCCCCGAAGGGGTATCTCGGCGCTGGGGGCCGTTGGGAAGATTAAGCGAGCTATTGCCCAGAGTCGCATGGTGATGGGCAGACCCCTGCCGCCGGAGCCAGGGATCGAACCGGGATCCCCAGCGTCGAGCGTCAGTCGCCCTGGCCGCAGCGCCACACCTCTTCCCTCCACCTATTATTCTTGTTCAGGGCTGTTACATAGTCAGTGGCTGATTGCTGTGAACCTCTCCATATTATGAATAAGTCATCTATATACCTGTTCCAACTCACTATTTTCTCCACCCATTGATCATGGTTGTCCGAAGAGGCCACCTGCTTCTCCCACCAGCCCACGAACAAAGTTCCGTAGCTGTGGTTAAAGCAGATACCCATTGCCTTCCCCTGTGTCTGTCTATAGAGTTAGTGCTGGAACATAAAGATATTGTTATACAGACAAAAGTTTACAAATTCAATCAGCATGGCATTATGTTCCACATACTTCAGCAAGCATCCTTTTAATAAATATTTGACTGCTTCGAGTCCATCTTTTTCTGCTATGTTAGTATAAAGACTGGTGATGTCTAGCTCAATCAGTATTCATAATATAGAGAGGTTCACAGCAGGATAACGATACCTCAGCATGTTGCAATCAAAGATACATTTACATTACAGATAGCCCTGGATGGGCTTAATAATATTGTGCTAGCATGTGCATTGTCCAATTTGCTCATTATGCATTAAATAGCTGTATAGTCATGCCTGAATGCCTTGGGACTTATTTCACACTGAATGGGCAAACATACATAATTGCAGTATGATCAGTACCTCAATCAATATATAACAGTCATATGATTCAGTCAAATTCAAAATATGCCATAATGTGAGTAAAATTAATGCAACAAAATTAATCCTTAAGCGCTAATACTACTGGGTATGCTAATCTCCCAGCTGTTGAGGCCTAGGGGTATTTTTGTCTGTAAGTCTATAATGTATAGTGATTCTATCCTCTTCAGTTTTAGGACCATGTCCCTTCATCTCTCTCCTGGGGGTTCATGATTGAGACAGAAAAATCTTAGTAAATTCTTATTGCTGTTATGACACTGCTCGAAGTGCCTTGCCAGTGGGTAAGATGGATCCCTGTTAAATTTTGGCTCTCGTGTTCTAACACACACTTTTTTGGGCGATGTACTGTGCTTCCTATGTGCTGCTTGTTACATGGACATAACAAACAGTACAAGGTGTTGTCTGTGTTGAAATTCACCAAGCTTCTGATCTTCTTGGCAGCTTCGTGCCCTGGCACTTGATGTGTAAGAATTTTTAGCTGTATTTACAGGCTTTGCACTGTGTGCATGGGAAGAAACCTGTTATCTTACTTGTATTGCGTCCCTTAGTCATGTTAGTAAATGGACTATGCATTAACAGGTCTTAAACAATGTGCTTCACCTATATGATGCCAATTAATAATCTGGTAAATCAGGACCCAATATCATGTCTGCCTGTAGGACTTGCCAATTTTTCAGAGTATCTGATACATTTCTGGTGTTTCTCCATTAGTAGATCTTCCCTCGCTTTGTATTGTGAACCCTTTGCTCCACTCTCCTCAGAACTTTATTTAGGTACCCACCTCCTGATGACCTTCCTGGCAGCTAGATTACATTATCTCTCACTTGAGTGCTGTTTCTCTTGGTTCAGAGGAGCTCCCCATAGGGGATGTGCAACTTAAGTTTTTTTCAGGAGGTTACTCCTTGCAAGTAACAAGGAGTTCCCAGCAGTAGGCTTCCTATATAGGGGTGTGCAAATATTTTTCTCTGCCACGAATACTCTCAGATCTAGAATTGTAACTATTTCTGTACTAGTTCACTCATGAATCTCAGTTGTACATTATTGCAGCTTTTTTAGATCGAGATGCACTCCTGTGCTGATTCTCTGCTCCCTCTCCAAATAATGAAGAGGTCATCTATATATCTGACACACAAAACCCTTCAATATTGAAAGAGGTGCGAGGCAGGGTTGCGTCCGTGCTCTTTTTTGTTCTCTTTCTACACTAATAAGCTGGACGGGTTACTGAGAGAGATAGCCAAGATGCCCCATATGTCGAGACATCCCCTCTCCTGATTCTTCTATATGCAGGTGATGCAGTGCTTCTGCCCAAAATGCCTTTGGCACTGCAGAAGCTCATAGAGGAGTACACCAGATTTATGGCAACCCTGGATCTGCACATAAACAAAACTAAATCTTATCTGATTATTGCAGGGACTACATCAAAAAAAGCCCCAAGAATTTATATAGATAAAAGGAGGGTGCAAGTGGTAGGCACATTCCTGTATTCAGGGGTGCTTTTGATAAAAAATAATCATGGAAAAATATGGTTTTAAACAGAGCGACTCTTCCGGAAAATAGTATTGCAGCTATTTTTACATGTTCGAAAAAAGCTGGGCGCTAAACCAATTCCTGAGATCCTGGATATCTACTCGGCCAAAGCAAAAGCTATTGCTACGTATCATTCAGCGGTCTGGGGCATGGTGGATATGGGACCACTGCAGCAGGTGGAGGATGCATTTTTTAAAAGATTGTTATCACTTCCCGCGCCTGCACTAATAAAATGTCCCACAGTAAACTAGGCCTTTCATACCTCGAGGATCACATTAAACTGGCCCCATTACTATTATGGCTCTCAGTTTGGAAAAGAGATAGTGTACCTTTGAATCAAGTGGTGCTTAGATATTGTTTAATAATGGACCATGTTCATAAGATATCGTGGCTGAGATGTGTGAGAACCACCTTTTCAGCACTAGGTCTTCAAAGTTTGTTTGTTTGATTCCCCACGCTTTTCGAAGGGCAATTTAACAAATATTTTTTTTAAGAAAGCTGTTGAAGATAGATTGGAGAAAAATAAAGATAAAAGTACGGTAGATATATAACATACACTGCCCCTCACGAACATGGGAGCTCAGGCTTATTTGACTTTTGTACAGAATTCTCAGCAAAGATATATAATTACAAGATTTTGCTTAAACTGTATTACACTCATGCTTGGCTTTCCCACAAATGTATATTCCATGAAAGAGTTACCCCTTTGCCCATGTGGCAGGAGGGAGGCACAATCTAATTGACATCTTTTATTTTTCAGTTCATTTTGTGGTCCTCAAAGGAAAGATTTTATTGTACCTCTTTTATGAAAGTATAATTGTAGGCATTATCACCTGGCTCTAGCTTTTATCCAAAAAATGGAAGATCCATATGTATGCTATGCACTTGCATCCTTTTTGTGGGCAATATTGAGACACAGATGCTTGTACTAAGATATGCGAGGCCAGGCACTAACATGAAGAATTGAGAAGGTCATGTCTCATAATGATCAGAGATGTAAAGGGGGTTGAAAGGAGAATATAGCTATCTCTGTATAATTATTTTAGCATCAATGCTATTTGATGAATATGATGTAATTCGACTGACATATATTTCTTAAATTGTTTTAAAACTAATATCTCATGATTTTAATGTAATTTTTTTATATTCTGCATTGTATGAACTTTTATGTATTAAAAATGAATGCAAAAAAAGTATTGATTGATTGACTTGTATAACTTTAATTTGCGTATAAATTTAAATAGATCTATATGCGTTTGGGTGTAGTTGAATCTTTGGGTAGGGCAAAAAGCCAGTCCCAGTTTCAAAACAAATTCTTCAAGAGTGGTCAAGACTCGTTTGGTTAAATTGACAATAGTCATCTTCCCGTCTTGTTTTCCTGCCCCTTTTGGGTCTGGTGGTTTGTTGCATGATGCTGTATGTTGGCATTTTTTTTTATTAATCGGTTCTATTGATAAAAATAGCCTTGTGGTTGGTTGGGGTTGGAGACATCTGGTTCTTCTCCTTTAGACAAGTCTGTGTTCATGCCAACTTCAGATTCTGAGGTTCTCTGCTTTAGAAGGTTGCTGAGTGTTTGATTTTTAGAAGTTCCTTTCCGGGGGCATCACTTATTTTTCCAAATGTCAGTATGCATCCTAATTAATAGCCCCTAATGTCTTTTGCAAACTTGTTTCAATTTCTTTGTTTGATGGTATCCTCAAATGTGGGGTCAGGGTAAGATAGATCCACACTAAAAGATAACGTGAGCTCACCCTCTAGTAGCTTGGCACAGAGCAGCCAGGCTTTTTTTTAATGTTTGAAGTATTTGTGCGTAGGTTATTAGAACACGTACTACTGAGTAACCTGGAGATGTGAAGGTTGTGGCGTGCTTCAGGAGTATCACCCTCTGATCGGGTGTTGATGCAAATGAAACAAGTAGCGTCGCTTAAATAAGCGGCATCCCCCTGAGCACAGCCTAAAGCCTGCCGGAGGCAGGAATTAAAATTTTTGATGAAGGTTGTGAAAGATGAAGAATGATGAATTAATCATTTGTTTAACTGTTTTTATTCATGAGATATTGTTGCTCCATATCAAGAATAAATCATCTGAATATACATTAATCCATCTGTTCATTCAGACATGTCTCCCGATGCATTTCGGGCAGATAGCCCTTCATCAGGGGAAAGTATCTACAAAATTAATAAGCAAAGATGTCATAATGGACACCAAACAAACGGGATGATATCCCTCCACCTGTAAACCTGGTGTTCAAAACTGGAAATACCATATAATTAAAGAATGGGAAAAAAACGGGGATGTAGGAGAGTAGGATCTGCTTCACATGGGTACCCCCACTTTTTGCTGATGCTTCACTGTTTTTCGACATTAGTCTGGCTGGGGCCCTGCTAATCAGAACCCCAGCCTAGCTGCTTCCTCTCTAAAATGGTTTCCATGTGCCTTAGGCACATCACTAATTGGGATCTGGAGTGCCCTTATAAGTCCCTAGTATATGGTATACTATGTACCAAGGGCATAGGTACCTCAGAGGCCTGCCAGGGGCTGCAGCATGTATTATGCCACCCCTGGAAGGCCATCCAAACTGACACCACAGGTCTGCTACTGCAGCCTGGGTAAGGTGGTGCATGCACCCCTTACTGTGATATAGGTTACCTATATCACTAAATACATACACACATATAAACCTATAAGTCACTCCTAAGGCAGGCCTTATCAATCCTAAAGGCAGAGTGCATGGTTCCTATGTGAGAGGGTGCCCCTGCATGAGCAGGGCCCCTCTGCAGCGTTCGGAGACCATCTCTGATGCTGTTTGTAGTGCAGCCTGACCATATACTCTTAAGCGCATTATATCCTCGTGGTAAAATGCTAACTTTGGAATGGCTGCACCTAAACATGTCGTGTTTGGTGTCAAACATCTTGGAATACTACCCCCCCACCAATGCTGGCAGTGGGGGTAGCATTCCACCCTTCTAGAGGGAAAGACATGTTAACTCTAACTAGTCCGGTAACTTCTTTCCAGAGCCCTGGCATCACAAAATGGATGCTGCTGCCACAGACACGAGTCTGGCCTCCTGCTGCTGGACGAAACTCTGGCAGGGGAGGCCTGGACAATAGGTTTCCTGCCCCAGGGAGGTGTGACCACCTCCCCAGACAGGATAATGTGTATTGGGGCTGGGCGGGAGCACTTCGGGTGCTTTGAAGTCCTGCACTGGGGGCACATTTGGTGTCCCTGTGCATACCCCAGTTCAAACCGGATCAGGGGCTTGCAGCCCCTGCTTTGGCACGAACTGGACAAAGGGAAAGGGGTGTAGCCACCCCTCTGCCCTGACCCACCCATAGGTGGGGCCACAGAGTAGTCCAACCCCTATCTTTAGTATAAAGATAGGAACCCAGTCCTTAGGACTTTAGATTATCCCTGGACGAAACTCTGAAACTGAATCCTGGACCTTCGACGCTCTACTCACGATTAGAGGACAGAAGAATCTCCCTTGGGGTCAAGGAGTGACTCCCCTGCTTGGCAGGCACCAAAGAAGCATCTGTCCGGTTCGCATCTCTGAAGCTCCCGTCGGATGCCGAAGTCATCGCATCACCAGAGGTAGATTATCAGACTTCCCCAAGGCTACCCTGAGTCCCCAGCAAAGCTGAGGCCCGTGGCTATCGTGGGTGACTTGAGACCGTGACCCCTGGACACCGAGCACATTTGCAAGTGCATCCTCTTTTGGGTCTCCCAAGAAGTCGTGCTTTGGGCTCCGAGTATCCCTAGCCTCCAGCACCACCTGCACCGAAGATCATTGGCCCCCACTCCACGAGTGTTCTGTAAGCCAGATCCACGTGCGGCGTCACGAGGCTTCTTCACGGTCGCTAGCCCATTGGCTAGTAGCCCTTAACGAAGGCCAATCCTTTTCTAACTTGGCATCCTGGTTGCTCCAGGCCTGCCTTCACTTACCCTCACTGGGTGAGTTCCACAGACCTTGCTGGTCTGCACCATCAACGATCTACATCTTCACCGAGACTTGCCGTTGCCAAGGCTTGTTGGGTCCAATCCGGTCGCCGACACATTAGCACTCGACAGACATTGTGTACCAGCCTGAATCCTGCTCCTGGTTGCCGACAACGCCTCCTGGACCTCGTGGCTGAAGAGTCAAGACAACCGTCAATGCACCTGAAGCACTCAACATCGGTGGGCATCTGTCCATCGCCTTCCTGGTCACTGGCTAGTGACCCAGACTCTGTCCCCTCTGCTTTCAGGTTCTTCAGAACTCCGATCCACTCTTGGATCCACCCAGACACTTTTCTCTTGGTCGCCAGCAGCACTTTGCAGCAGATCGCCATTCGAATCGACGACGAAACCCGACCCCGAAAGGCACCTATGCACCTGGCTTCCCTGGGTGAGGTAACACGAGTACTCCGGTGCTCCCGTGGGTAGAGACTCTTCAAAGTCCTAGATCTCAAAGGGTTTTGTCCAAGTCCTCTTTTAAGTGTCCCTTTTCTCTAATTTCCTGATCACGACTTTCTCCATAGAAGTCAACGGCGTATCGCGGTTGTGTATTTACACTGCACGCGTCTCCCGTGGCTTCCCTGTGTCACTACCTTGGGTGGTTCCTTGTGGTCCAAGCACTTCTAGAGGCTCTAGGTCTAGTGTCTAGTTCAGTCGTGGTTCGCATACCACTTTATTGGTATATGGTTTGGTACGCCCCTAGGGCCCAAACGTGTATTTGTGCTATTACTGTGTTTAAATAACTTCTAACTTATGTACTTCGAACGCTAGCCTCATAAAGAGACTAGAGGGGTGTGTTTAGCAATAAATACATATATTTTGAATATATACCTGGTGTGGTGCTCTTTCATTTGGTCACTCAAGAGATTATAGACTGGTAAAACAAGCTGCTTTACATTCCTTCAAGACTTAGCCTGAAGGCTGCTCTCCATAGCTACCACTAGGATAGCTTTCAATAAGGTTGTCTTTAACCTATCTCCAATAAGGGGTTGTTTGGACTGGTGCAAGGTGCCCACTATAATTAGTGGACAGCATATGCCAGGCCAACTTCTCACATTGGTGTGCAGCGTGTGGGATTCCAGCTTGCTATTGTTTTACCAGATAATCTCAATTGAATTGATCAACTGAAAACCACTAAAGGTACCTAAGGTACATATAATTTAAGCTTAGAATACAGTAAGTTCTACTGAACTTAGAGTTGTGTGTTAAGGGATAGCACAACCCTTTCTACAACTCAAGAGAGTTTAGTAGGCCACACTAGAGTAGGTAGTGCATACACCACACCACACTAGTAATGTCTTTAAGGGCAGGATCCAAAGAATCCTTGCAGGAAGCCATTGAGCTTCCACCCTCCAAGTATGATACACTCCCATTCTTGGAATTGAGAGCTTTATGCAACTTGAGAAAAATAAGGACAGGCCAAAGCCCCACCACCCAACACCTCAAGGAGTTGTTGGTGGCTTATGACCTTAGTAAGCCCTTGGGGACTGAAGGGGTAGGAGCTGAGGGTGGGGCAGAAGATGAGGAAGGGACCAGGGGTACCAGTACCCCCAGCCCCCCTCTGAAACTGGCCAGGAGGGTGACAATGACCCTGACCTGGATAATCCAACCCCTCCTGAGGAAGAGGAAGAGGAGGATCAGAATGATGCACCCTTTGTCCCCCAGGAAGGATTATGAGTGTGCCCAGAAGGTCTAGGTCTCCTTCTCAGGAGTCTAACCACTCTGGCACCTCAATAGGGAGCTCTGTCTCATCTCATAGGAGGGAATCCTCTCATGAGAGAAGAAAGAGGCTGATTCAATATGAGGAAGCTCAGCTTGAACTCAGAAGGAAGCAAGTAGCCTTAGACAGGGAGTCCCTAGATCTCTTTAGAGAGAAAAGAAAGTTGGGACTAGAGTCCCATGGTGGCAGCCAGATCCCTAGAGATAGGGAAAGGTCCTATGACCATAGGAACCTGAGCAAGATTGTCCCTCCCTATCAGAATGGGGATGACATCCACAAGTGGATAACTGCTCTAGAGAGGGCCTGTAAGGTACAGAAGGTCCCTCAGGAGCAGTGGGCAGCAATCTTGTGGCTCTCCTTTGCTGACAAAGGTAGAGATAAGCTCCTCACTGTTAGAGAGGAAGATGCTGATAATTACAAGGTCTTGAAGAGTGCTCTTATTGATGGGTTTGGCCTAACCACTGAACAGTACATGTTGAAGTTCAGAGATACCCAAAAGCACAGACTCAAGACTGGGTAGACTATGTGGATTGTTCTGCCAAGGCTCTGGAAGGCTGGTTGATGGGCAGTAAGGTGTGTGACTTCTCAGAATTGTACAATCTGATAATGAGGGAGCAGATTCTTAATAACTGTCAAAATCAGCTGTTGCATCAATACCTGGTAGACTCTGATCTGACCTCTCCCCAAGAATTGGGAAAGAAGGCAGACAAATGGGTCAGAACCAGGGTGAAGCAGAAGGTACAGAACCAAGGTGGGGAAACCAAGAAGCAAGATGCTAAGAACTCTGACAAGGTTGGGGAGAAGGGTAAAGATCAAAAGTCTTCATCAGGCCCCCAAAAATCTTCTTCTGGTGGGGATTCACAGTCTACCAAAGGGAAAGGCCAAAGAAAACCATGGTGCAAGGTCTGTAAGCAAAAGACCCACTGGACCAGTGATTGCACCAAGTCCAAAGACTCCAGTCCAGCACCCACCAATGCCCCTAAGGCACCTGTTCCCCCTAGTACAGTTGGTGGGAGTGCTCCAGCCAAGGGTTTAGTAGGGTTCACCCTGGGAACTGAGTTGGGCTCTGACCTAGTCAGAGAACTGACTCAGGCTGTGTTAGTCTGTGATGGAGGCATGGATGTGACCTCCACTGTGAGTCCCAGTAATCTGGGCAAGTACAGACAACAGCCTTTAATCAATGGACGTGAGGCTTTGGCATTTAGGGACACTGGGGAAAGTGTCACAATGGTGACACAAGACCTTGTGAATCCTGGGCAAGTTATACTTGGTGAGATGTACCAAGTGACCAATGCTAGCAATGTCAGAACAGACCATACTCTGGCAGTTGTTAACTTCTCCTGTGGAGGGGTAACTGGCCTTAAGAAGGTTGTGGTAAGTGCAAACCTACCAGTCGAATGCTTGCTTGGCAATGACTTAGAGACTTCTGCTTGGGCAGAAGTGGAGCTCAGGACCCATGCAGAAATGCTGGGGATCCCTGCAGATGTGTTTGCTGTGACCAGGTCACAAGCCAAAATGTCTAGCACTGAACAGGCCTTGGATTCTGGAAGAATGGACCAAGTGCCTTCCAAGAGGAGGAGTAGTAGGGTTAAGGCAGTGCCTTCCCCTTGGCTCAGGAGGAAGATCAGTCCCTTGAGGGGGATGATCTCAGCCCTGAAGAAGGAACTGTCCCAGAGGAACTTGAACCTGACCAGGTTGAGTTCTTGGGGACAGGGGACCTTCTAGGGCAGATCTGAGCCAGGAGCAGCAGAGCTGCCCCTCCCTTGAACCCCTCAGACAGCAAGCTGCTGCTGAGGCTGCTGGGAAAGCTAGTGGTCCCCATACAGTGTATTGGGATGATGGACTCCTGTACTCAGAGAGTAGAGACCCCAAGCCTGGTGCTACCAGGAGGTTGGTTATACCTCTGAAGTTCAGGGGCTTCCTATTGACCCTAGCCCATGATATTCCCTTAGCAGGTCAACTGGGCCAGAACAAGACTTGGGACAGAATTGTCCCTCACTTTCACTGGCCCCACATGTCTGAAGACAGTAAGGAGTTTTGTCGCTCCTGTGTAACCTGCCAAGCCAGTGGCAAAGCAGGTGGCACTACAAAGGCCCCCTGATACCACTACCTGTGGTGGGGTGCCCTTTGAAAGGGTAGGGATTGACATTGTTGGTCCCATGGATCCCCAAACAGCCTCTGGGCACAGGTTTATCCTGGTGGTAGTGGATCATGCCACCAGGTACCCAGAAGCTATTCCCCTCAGGACCACTACAGCACCTGTGGTGGCAAGGGCCCTCCTGGGAATCTTCTCAAGAGTGGGCTTTCCTAAGGAGGTAGTATCAGACAGGGGTGCTAACTTCATGTCTGGGTACTTAAAAGCAATGTCGAAGGAGTGTGGAGTGACTTATAAGTTCACCACACCCTATCACCCACAATGCAATGGTTTAGTTGAGAGATTCAACAAAACCTTGAAGGGCATGATTAAAGGGCTCCCAGAAAAGCTTAGGCGTAGATGGGACATACTCTTGCCCTGCCTTTTATTCGCATATAGGGAGGTGCCTCAGAAGGGGGTTGGTTACAGCCCTTTTGAACTTCTGTTTGGCCACCCTGTGAGGGGTCCACTGTGCTTGGTGAAGGAAGGATGGGAGTTACCTCTCAAGCCCCCAAAGCAAGATATAGTGGACTATGTACTTGGTCTCCGCTCCAGGATGGCTGAGTACATGAAAAGGCAACCAAAAACCTTGAGGCTAGCCAGGAACTTCAAAAGGCCTGGCATGACCAAAAGGCTGTTCTGACTGTTTACCAGCCAGGACAGAAGGTGTGGGTGTTGGAGCCAGTGGCCCCAGCAGCTCTCCAAAATAAATGGAGTGGACCCCACATTATTGTTGAGCAGAAGGGTGAGGTCACTTATTTAGTAGACCTAGGAACACCCAGGAGTCCCCACAGGGTTCTCCATGTCAACAGGTTAAAACCATATGTGGACAGGGCAGACATGGGCTTGCTCATGGCTACTGATGAAGGGCAGGAGGAAGAGAGTGACCCACTCCCTGACCTGCTCTCACAGAACCCTGACGATGAGTCAGTTGATGGTGTAGCCTTGGCAGGCAGCCTCACTACCCAGCAACAAACTGATTGCAGGCAAGTCCTCAATCAGTTTAGGCATATGTTTTCACTGACACCCAGTCAGACCACCTGGTGCACTCATGAAGTGGACACTGGGGACAGTCTGCCTATTAAAAACAAGATTTATAGGCAACCTGACCATGTCAGGGACTGTATCAGGACTGAAGTCCAGAAAATGTTGGATTTGGGAGTTATTGAACCCTCAGATAGCCCTTGGGCTAGTCCAGTGGTCCTTGTACCAAAACCTCACACCAGTGGTGGAAAAAGAGAGATGAGGTTTTGTGTGGACTACAGGGGTCTCAATGCAGTCACTAGGACTGATGCCCATCCAATACCCAGGGCAGATGAGCTCATAGATACTTTGGCCTCTGCCAAATATCTCAGCACATTTGACCTAACAGATGGCTACTGGCAGATCAGACTAGCTGATGCTGCAAAGCCCAAAACAGCATTCTCAACCCCTAGTGGGCATTATCAATTTGTGGTAATGCCCTTTGGTCTGAAGAATGCACCTGCCACTTTCCAGAGGCTGGTGAATACAGTTCTCACAGGTCTGGAAGCCTATAGTGCAGCATATCTAGATGATATTGCTGTCTTTAGCTCCACCTGGGAGGATCACCTGGTCCACCTCAGGAATGTTTTACAGGCCCTGCAAAAGGCAGGCCTGACTATCAAGGCCACTAAGTGCCAGATAGGGCAGAGTCAGGTTGTGTACCTGGGCCACCTTGTGGGTGGAGGCCAGGTTCAACCTTTGCAGAGCAAGATCCAGACCATCATGGACTGGACTGCTCCCACTACCCAGACTCAGGTGAGAGCCTTCTTAGGCCTGACTGGGTACTATAGGAGATTTGTCAAGGGGTATGGATCAATAGTGACACCCCTGAATGACTTAACTTCTAAGAAAATGCCCAAAAGGTTCAGTGGACAGTTAGCTGTCAAAAGGCATTTGATGACCTGAAGCAGGCCATGTGCACTGCTCCCATTCTACAGAGTCCTGATTACTCCAAGAAGTTCATTGTTCAAACTGATGCATCTGAATTGGGGGTCGGGGCTGTACTGTCACAATTGAATGAAGAAGGTCAGGATCAGCCAGTAGCTTTCATTAGAAGAAGGCTGACCCCTAGAGAGAAACGTTGGTCAGCCATAGAGAGGGAGGCCTTTGCTGTGGTCTGGGCTCTGAAGAAGTTGAGGCCATACTTGTTTGGTACACACTTCCTGGTTCAGACAGACCATAAGCCCCTCTTATGGCTAAAACAAATGAAGGGTGAAAACCCCAAACTGCTTAGGTGGTCCATTTCCCTACAGGGGATGGACTTTACAGTGGAACATAGACCTGGGAGTAACCATGCCAATGCAGATGGACTCTCTAGGTATTTCCACTTAGAACATGAAGACTTAACTGGGCAAGGTTAGTTTAATGTCCCTACGTTTGGGGGGTTGTGTAGGAGAGTAGGATCTGCTTCACATGGGTACCCCCACTTTTTGCTGATGCTTCACTGTTTTTCGACATTAGTCTGGCTGGGGCCCTGCTAATCAGAACCCCAGCCTAGCTGCTTCCTCTCTAAAATGGTTTCCATGTGCCTTAGGCACATCACTGATTGGGATCTGGAGTGCCCTTATAAGTCCCTAGTATATGGTATACTATGTACCAAGGGCATAGGTACCTCAGAGGCCTGCCAGGGGCTGCAGCATGTATTATGCCACCCCTGGAAGGCCATCCAAACTGACACCACAGGTCTGCTACTGCAGCCTGGGTAAGGTGGTGCATGCACCCCTTACTGTGATATAGGTTACCTATATCACTAAATACATACACACATATAAACCTATAAGTCACTCCTAAGGCAGGCCTTATCAATCCTAAAGGCAGAGTGCATGGTTCCTATGTGAGAGGGTGCCCCTGCATGAGCAGGGCCCCTCTGCAGCGTTCGGAGACCATCTCTGATGCTGTTTGTAGTGCAGCCTGACCATATACTCTTAAGCGCATTATATCCTCGCAGTAAAATGCTAACTTTGGAATGGCTGCACCTAAACATGTCGTGTTTGGTGTCAAACATCTTGGAATACTACCCCCCCTGCCAATGCTGGCGGCGGGGGTAGCATTCCACCCTTCTAGAGGGAAAGACATGTTAACTCTGACTAGTCCGGTAACTTCTTTCCAGAGCCCTGGCATCACAAAATGGATGCTGCTGCCACAGACACGAGTCTGGCCTCCTGCTGCTGGACGAAACTCCGGAAGGGGAGGCCTGGACAATAGGTTTCCTGCCCCAGGGAGGTGTGACCACCTCCCCAGACAGGATAATGTGTATTGGGGCTGGGCGGGAGCACTTTCGGGTGCTTTGAAGTCCTGCACTGGGGGCACATTTGGTGTCCCTGTGCATACCCCAGTTCAAACCGGATCAGGGGCTTGCAGCCCCTGCTTTGGCGCGAACTGGACAAAGGGAAAGGGGTGTAGCCACCCCTCTGCCCTGACCCACCCATAGGTGGGGCCACAGAGTAGTCCAACCCCTATCTTTAGTATAAAGATAGGAACCCAGTCCTTAGGACTTTAGATTATCCCTGGACGAAACTCTGAAACTGAAACCTGGACCTTCGACGCTCTACTCACGATTAGAGGACAGAAGAATCTCCCTTGGGGTCAAGGAGTGACTCCCCTGCTTGGCAGGCACCAAAGAAGCATCTGTCTGGTTCGCATCTCTGAAGCTCCCGTCGGACGCCTGAGTCATCGCATCACCAGAGGTGGATTCTCAGACTTCCCCGAGGCTACCCTGAGTCCCCAGTAAAGCTGAGGCCCGTGGCTATCGTGGGTGACTTGAGACCGTGACCCCTGGACACCGAGCACATTTGCAAGTGCATCCTCTTCTGGGTCTTTCAAGAAGTCATGCTTTGGGCTCCGAGTAGCCCTAGCCTCCAGCACCACCTGCACCGAAGATCACTGGTCCCCACTCCACGAGTGTCCTGTAAGCCAGATCCACGTGCGGCGTCACGAGGCTCCTTCGCGGTCGCTAGCCCGTTGGCTAGTAGCCCTTAACGAAGGCCAATCCTTTTCTAACTTGGCATCCTGGTTGCTCCAGGCCTGCCCTCACTTATCCTCACTGGGTGAGTTCCACAGACCTTGCTGGTCTGCACCATCGACGATCTACATCTTCACCAAGACTTGCCGTTGCCAAGGCTTGTTGGGTCCAATCCGGTCGCCGACACCTCAGCACTCGACAGACATCGTGTACTAGCCCGAATCCTGCTCCTGGTCGCCGACAACACCTCCCGGACCTCATGGCTGAAGAGTCAAGACGACCATCAACGCACCTGAAGCACTCGACATCGGTGGGCATCTGTCCATCGCCTTCCTGGTCACTGGCTAGTGACCCAGACTCTGTCCCCTCTGCTTTCAGGTTCTTCAGAACTCCGATCCACTCTTGGATCCACCTGGACACTTTTCTCTTGGTCGCCAGCAGCACTTTGCAGCAGATTGCCATTCGAATCGACGACGAAACCCGACCCCGAAAGGCACCTATGCACCCGGCTTCCCTGGGTGAGGTAACATGAGTACTCCAGTGCTCCCGTGGGTAGAGACTCTTCAAAGTCCTAGATCTCAAAGGGTTTTGTCCAAGTCCTCTTTTAAGTGTCCCTTTTCTCTAATTTCCCGATCACGACTTTCTCCATAGAAGTCAACGGCGTATCGCGGTTGTGTATTTACACTGCACGCGTCTCCCGTGGGTCCCCTGTGTCACTACCTTGGGTGGTTCATTGTGGTCCAAGCACTTCTAGAGGCTCTAGGCCTAGTGTCTAGTTCAGTCATGGTTCGCATACAACTTTATTGGTATATGGTTTGGTACGCCCCTAGGGCCCAAACGTGTATTTGTGCTATTACTGTGTTTAAATAACTTCTAACTTATGTACTTCGAACTCTAGCCTCATAAAGAGACTAGAGGGGTGTGTTTAGCAATAAATACATATATTTTGAATATATACCTGGTGTGGTGCTCTTTCATTTGGTCACTCAAGAGATTATAGACTGGTAAAACAAGCTGCTTTACATTCCTTCAAGACTTAGCCTGAAGGCTGCTCTCCATAGCTACCACTAGGATAGCTTTCAATAAGGTTGTCTTTAACCTATCTCCAATAAGGGGTTGTTTGGACTGGTGCCAGGTGCCCACTATAATTAGTGGACAGCATATGCCAGGCCAACTTCTCACAGGGGACACCGGAAATCTTGAATAGAGTTAGATAGTGGGAGTTATTCCTGAAAATGTTGTGACTGTGTCCAAGAAATGAGAAGTACAACGTGCAGTGATATAGTGCCGAAAAGAACAGAAAAGTGAAAGTGGGGACGTTCAAAAAACTCAAAACTTTATTGCGCGTGTCTTAAAACATGCGGTGTCATTAGTCCTAAACAAAATTGGTGATGAAGATGCCAAAAATAAAAACTAAAGACGATACTAACATCGTCAATGCAATAGTTAAATGGTGAACAATGACGATGTAAACACGGATTTAAACGCGGGTCGGAAAAAGTCAACGGAAAGATCAATACCGCTAGGACGTGATATTAGAAACAGTGAGAAACACTAGGTAACAAAAATTATGCATGCATGTGCGATTAGATCAAGGTGAATGATAATAGCTTCAGAATGATCAATAGCCGGTCAAAGAAAAACTTACGGGTCTGAAGGTGGCAGCGGTCGCATATTCAGTGGTGAAACGTTCAGAAGTATTTGTGCAACACACACACAGTAACATAGAAGTCGAGTTATGAATATTTAAAGATTAAAAAGAGTTCTAGCACTTTGAAGAAATAGGCAACTATGGGGGTTATCAGGTTGCACTGGACTAGGGAAAAGTCAATAGTTCGGGCCGTCTGCATGGGGAACATGCCGGCTACAGGACCTACGGTGGCCCCAGTGAACAATGTATTTTATCCAGTTCACAACAGCGAGATGTAGGGTGCAGTCAATCCCAGAGGGGCGGTGATGCATCAGTTCCATAGACAAAGTAGCAAGCCGAGATGTGTTAGTTCCAAAATGCGATGCGCCGGTGTTTCTCCATGCAGTCAAAGGATGGGTTGATCTTTCCACACTGCCACGGCGGAGATGTGTGGTTCTAATGCATCGTGGCTCTCGAGGCAATTCGTTGGTTCCGAGAAAGATACACTAATTCTACTCCCACAACCGGGTTGATGAGCTGGTTCTGCCACATGCAGACTGGGTCCCATGATACAAGTATCAGGCTCCACTTCTAGTGAACCAGGCACAGTAGCAGAGGGAGAGACTTTGATATCCCTGAGTCTCAAGCAACAGGAGTCAAGCCAAAAAGCCCTTGGAGATCACTTTGGTGGAAGGCAGAGTCCAGCGCTCCTCAGCAAAGTCAGAGAGCAGCAGGCAGCAGGGCAGCACAAGAGAAAAGCAGGCCTTCCAAGTCAGCAGTCCAGCAGAGTGTCAGTCCTTGATGCAGCAAAGCAGTTCTTCTGATAAAGTCCAGTTGTAGGTCCTGAAGTGTCTGATTTGGTGGGATCAGAGACCCAGTACTTATACCCAGTTATGCCTTTGAAGTGGGGGTGACACCTACCTCTGAATCTTTAAAGGTCCAGGAGTGTTCTGAGGAAAGTTCTGGGGGTGCCAATTTAATGCCTAATACCAAGCTGTGGATGAGGGATAACCCTCTGTCCACCCTCTAAACCAGTTTTGGGCAGGCCCCCCTACACGGGGCTTGGAGCCAGCCTGACTAGAAAGACAAAAGGGAAGCAGGCCTATGTGTGAGCTTCATCTACCAGTAACAGGGTAGACATCCTTTGAAGCTCACTCGTGGGCCCTTTATCAACTGTCTGGGAGCAATACACATCTCACCACAGGGGAGCCATTAGTAGTTAGGTGAAACATGGACACTGGTAGAAAGACCTTTCTAAAAGTTTATTTTCCAAAGCACTGTTGTAAAATCAGACCCTATCATTAAGTTAAATTTAAAATGACTAATAAAATGATTCCTTGAATTAGTTTTCTAGCTGTTTCCAGACTTTAGCAGCTACTTAGTGTAATAGTGTAATGCAGTGTTAGCTTATGGGAGAGCCAGCCTGGCCACAGTGAAAACAAACTTTGCAGGTTTTCCATTGCCAGGACATGTAAAACATTAAATATACATTCACTAATTTTAAAGACCAAACACCCTGCCTGTATTTAAGGCCTTCTTTAGGGGTAAATTATAAGTATTAAAATGGAAGGTTTAGACCAGTCAAAAGAGTTATTTTGTCAGGTCAAAATGGTGTTTTAAGACTGCACACCTAGGCTACTGTGTCAGGCATGAATATGGGTTTTCAGTGCTACTTCAGTGGGTGGAAAAAGGAGTGCTGCAGCCCAATGGTTGTATTTAATGTACAGACCCTGGGTACATGTGGTACTATAGACTAGGGATTTTTCAAGTAAATTAACTGTGCAAATTAGGTGTAAGCCAATTTAACATGCTTGAAAGGGAGAGCACAAGCACTCCACCACTAGTTAGCAGTAGTAAAGTGTGCGGAGTCCTATGGCCCAAAAAAATGGGTTCAGCAAAAAAATCCAAAAATCTGAAACAATACCACACAAAAGGATGGTACTATACCCACCATTTTTGCACCATATTTACCCTATTGCGAGTCCATACTGTTGGAGGGGAAGAGGAGCAGTGGAAAATACTTTGCATTTCTGATCTTGGGCTGTCACAAGTAACTGCAGTTTTGGGCTGAGGTGGCTAAGACCCTACCCAGGCCAATGCAACCTGAAATTATGGTACTGGGGCGTAGACTTGAGGCAGATGATGGTCTCACTACACAGAATTGGTTCTTGATGATGGAAATGGACCAATGTGCACCTAATGTCTCAATGGTATCATAGATTGTGGAAGAATGTCAAGTAACCTTGTAGGCATCTACTTGACATTCGAGTGGAAATCATTTTTGGAAGTTTTATGTGGTGACATTCAAACTCAACCTACCCCTACAAATGGAGGGTGGTGGGCTTGTTCGAATTGTAAGACGTTTCTGGGTAATGTTTGATGAAGAGGCTTTTTTTGGCAATATACTTAGAGACAATAAGATAAGCGATTAAGTACTGAGTTAGTGCTACTAGATTACTCAACCAAGAGGGGGTGGCTGAGTAGTGAGTTTTTTTCTTCTTATTAGTTTGCTAGCTTAAGCTATGCCACTTGTTTCTGTTTGTACAAATGGATATGTTACAAAACTGAGAGACAGATGGTTGGAAGAAAGTTTTCTGGGCTTTTTTAGGTTTAGATATTTTAAGTTTTTTTTTTAGATGGATTTTAGGTCATTTCTAACTACTTATCTAGTAGAACAAAAGATTAAGGGGGATATTCTCAAGAACGTGCGATAAACATCGCCAAAATAGGTTAACGCAAGTTATCATATCGCCGTCTATCACAGGAAAATAACTCTGTGTCAACGTGGCATTCTCAACACGGTGGTAACATGCGATAGTACCCCGATAACACGGCAAATGTCCGCGATAACAGTACCGGGACGGCGAAAAAATCCAAACCCGACGCGAAAAATGTTGCGATGGGCCCAACCGCGATAAGACAAACAGCGAAAAGCAGCACCAGGCCTGCAATTCACACATGTCAGGCATGAAAAACCACTACAAAAGCAGAAAAAAAACACAAACAAAAACCAAACTACAGCGAAGCACAATGGAGGCAGCCGGAGCAGGTACAGAGGACGACCAGAACCCCACAAGCCCCCCGGAGGACCAGCCTGGGACCTCGGGGTCAGGGAAGGGCAAGGACAAGAAGAAGAGGAAGACGTGGTTCAGTCCGCAGGAAAACAGGATCCTGATCACGGAGGTGATAGAACACCATCAACAACTGTTCGTCACCTCCACTGTGTCATTGGCAACAAAAAATGGAACATGGTAGTCCATCGTGGACAAGGTGTGCAGTCGGAGTGCTGATGACGACAATGGACGAGGTCAAGAGGCGCTGGAATGATGTGAAGCGCAAGACCAAACAGAAACTCGCCAACAACCAGAAGGCAGCAATGCAGACTGGAGGTGGGAGTCCAGCGCCACAGGAGGAGCTGGATGAGATGGAGGAAATGGTGTCCACAGCCATCAGTGGGGAGACAGTGGCAGGAGTTGGGGGATCGGATACTGCTCAACATGACCCAACACAACAGCAACAGGGTGAGTAACGGCCAGGGACTGGGGGGACGGGGGGAGTTGGGCACAATGGCACACATGCACAATCAAGCTGAGCACAGTGCACACCCACAATGACTCAGGATCATGTCCCTGATCCCCTTGGCACACTGCAGCACACATAGCAACAGCACATAGGCCCCCGTCGACTATGTGCCCAGAGGAGGCCCGCCCACACATTACTTATCTCACAACCAACCCATGCACATGTGCTGAACCCAGCAAAGCTGCGTGTCCGTGAGCCACACTGACAATACAAGTGACACTGCATGACGATTAGCATGGCTGCAGTCCGATCATCATGACATGGTGCACGCCACCACACTGAGGTGGCTGAGTGTGGACCACATCCGTAAAGGAGCAGGTCACACTCTGAAGCCACCTGCACAAACAACCCCTGACGTCAACAACACATCTGCAGACAAAACATGCCCCAGAGTCCCAACTCCCACCAAGACCCAAATACACCCAAGTCTGCAACATCTCAGCACTGTATGGGCACAGAAGTCAAAGGCACACCACCTGAAAGGGACAAGGGGCAGCAAAATCAGAGCTGCAGGGGCGACTCTCCCAAAATGCAGCACACACACGTGACATTCAGAGCACATCAGCATTGACAACAATGTGGTACAAACTGCAACACGTTTACAACAGGACAGAGGACACAACAGGTGCTGCTTGTGTGTAGAAACTGGCCAATCACATTTGGCATAGCAGGGAAATGTGAGATGTCAATGTACAAGTACAAACACATATCCGTGATGTTGTCGAAATGTCCACTGTCCCGCATCAAATAGGCAGCTCCTCCGAAACAGTCACAATGTACATTGTCATGCAGTCTGTATGTGAACTTATACAATGCGTCAAAATACATGTGAACACAATGTAATACTGCATCTCCCCTTCACATTGCAGAGGGAGCATCAACACCTCCTGCAGAGCAGCCCCAACAACTCTTCACTGATGACGATGAAGACATCCCCAACATCGACACCGAACCCTCCAAGTCCTCATTGACAGCTTCGGCACCCCACCTCCAGGAGCAGGGCAGCCCAGCTGCATCGAGGAGACCCCACCCCCTGCACAGACCACACAGCAGGAAGCACCTACCACCCCGGCTGTCTCCCAGGACCCCCACAAACAACACATGGCCTTCCAACGCTGTGTGTTAGAGGTACAGGAGCAGTTGGCTGATCAGGTGTGGGTGGGGTTCGACCTCATGGCAGCTAAACTTGATGCCATACATGGGTGTCTGATTCCCATCAGGGACCACTTACAGTCCCTATCGGACACCCACAGTCCGCTCCATGCTCTCCAACGATGCATGGCTGACATCCCTGGAGTCATGATACTGAGACAAGAACAACTGTCCAGTCAGAGTGGCTCCAGCGATGTCAGCCAGGAGTTGGGACAGATGCGGGGGCTCATGGAGAACATGGAGCGGATGCAGGCGGAAAGAATGGCTGCCACGGCTGCACACCAGCGAGATGTGGCTGGGACCTTCCATGCCCTGCAGCACATCGTCATGGCATTGCTGCCTCAAGCCCTGGTGCAGATGAATGCTGCTGCTGCTTCTACATCCACATCTCTGCCCCCTGATGTGTCAGTGCCTCACAGTGCGGCAGGCAATCCACCTCTGGCCCCTGATGTGTCAGTGCCTCACAGTGCGGCAGGCAATCCACCACCACCCACGTGTGTGGCACATGTGACATTAGAGGACGAAGATGCGGGTGAATCAACCTTACTGGTAAGGAGGAGGCAGTAGCATTCATCTCCGCCATATGGCCTGTTTCTGCTTGGTTCTGCCCTTTGCATCATCACCTTCCACTGTCCCCCGATACACTCTGCGACACTCACCTTGGACCTCGACATGGACTGCCATATTCTGTTTGGTTACCAATGACACAGCGATCAGACTGCGGACTGAACTCTTCCTCTTCCGATGTACTTGTCATTCCCTGAAGGACTCTGGCTGGCCCACCACGGGCCAATAATGTGAAGTGGGGTTTGCATGGCCCTGTACTGGTCCAGCTGCAACACTCGACTGGATGTGAATTAAACATTCAGAATCGCACAGATGTGTCATGTCTTAGATAGTCAAGTATGAAAGTATGGATGGATGTAGGGTCATTGATTCCCCCTTACGTCCATGTTGCTCATGTCGTGGGACTTGAGTCACAGGGTGCAACATTGCCGATTGCTGACCATGTGGCGTAGACACTACAACAGAGACACAAGCATCAGTTACTTCCTTGTCCAGCCCAGAACTGAAGCATGCCCAGAGCCCCGGGCTCATTGTTCACACACCTACGCTGGACTGGCATACGCCAGCCCAGCCCACAAAGCTACATGTCCCAGGTCTTCCCTGTAGTGATCTGCTGATCACTGGTCTAGTTGTCTGCATGCCACAGCCACTCCCTGAGGGCTGGTTTACAACCACACCACACCCATCCAGCACAGGCGTCACGGGACATGTGACCCTGCCAATAAAAGGGGCCCACCACAGCACATCCCCCACTGCCGGAGGTGACATGAAGGCGTCCGCATCCACGGAACTCAGTCATGAGGGGTCCGTGACTTGCGTTGCACTGAGTTAGTGGCACCCGATGGCCTGCGTCCGGCACGGGCCTACCGGCACGGGGCCATGACTTGCGTTGCACAGGGTTAGTGGCACCCGCTGCACTGTGGCTGGCAGGGGCCTACAGGCACATGACGATGACTTGCGTAGCACAGGGTTAGTGGCACCTGCTGCACTGCGGCTGGCAGGGGCCTACCGGCATGTGACAATGACTTGCGTTGCACAGGGTTAGTGGCACCTGCTGCACTACGCCTGGCAGGGGCCTACCGGCACATGACCATGACTTGCGTTGCACTGAGTTAGGCCCACCTGAAGAGCTGAGCGGGTGTGCAGCCTGCGATGATGCGTTGGCCTCGATGCGGCGTCCAGCGAATCAAGACTCAAATTGAACAGTGTGCCCTGCTGGACCGCAGTGTACATGCAGGCAGCAGTCAGCACACACATGACTCCACGGTGCGGTGCCACAGGGTGCGCTGGGGGCCTGTGGCGCGCAAACCAGCAACCGGCTGAGGAGGTTGCACCAGCACGTGGAGGGCCCTCTTGGAGACACGCCGGTGGCGGCAGGTGAGCATTGAGGCCTGGGTGCGCAGGGGCGGCCAGTCATCGCTGGGCGGTGGACCGGTCTGGGGACCAGGGCTGGGGTGCAGCAGGTGCACAGGATCGCGCAGGCACCGCAGGTCACGGCGGCGGCCTCGTGGCTGGGTCGGGGGTGCATCCCTGGCAGACATGACCCTGCATGCGATGATGTGATGTGCGCTGGTTGGTTTGGGACATAGCCACCTCGTCTCCAGTGTGAATCTGCCCGTTGAAGGTGGTCGGCCACGTGTGTGTAGGCCTATGGACAGGTTATGGCGGAGACTGAGACACACGCAGTAGTCACTTTGGTGGTGGATTTGTGATGTGTGCATTCCCACAGTTGTGAGTTGTAGGATTGTGGAGTTGAAGTGTGTGGTGTATTCAGTTGGTACTTGCCGATGGGCAATGCATTACCATTGGTGCCATCCTCTAAACGCTGGTTGGTGGTGGACTTGCGGACATGTGGGAATCATGCACACTAAAATAACACAAAAGAGAGGTAAGAGGATAAATCCCTGGTCGCCCTCCTGCAAGCTATAGATCCACACAACATGGACCAGGGACTAACAGGATCATCAAACGTGAAGGGTAAAAGATAGGGGGGTAGGAAGGTATAGAGAAGGGCACAAGCAGTGTGTGTAAAATTGCCCTCACACACAGCAAGCTGTGTCATGCTTCATCATAGGGCCTGCTAAACACACCTCCGCGCTAGCCAACGCTGGAGGTGGAGCAATAGGGAGGGGAAACAAACAAACGCACGACATAAACGTGAACAAATTGTGTGGGATTTAGAAGGTGAAAAAATGTGGCAGAGAAAAATTTAAAAAGCTGGTGACAGTGTATCCCTACACTGACTTTAATGGTGGGTACACTGTCCAGACACAAAAACTGGCCCTATTGAACCAGTGGGTGGTGGTAATGGCTACTGGTAAAGAGAGCCCTACCCCCCCACACTGCTAAAATGTCGACATGTTTCAGCCGAATGAAGATACTACCTCGGCTTTCTTCAGGACTTTCACCTGAACAATCCCAACAAGGATAAAATCCCTACCTCCTTAAAAAATCCAGGGGTAAGGGAAAGAAAAACGGCACCTTATTTTAGTGCGCACTCTGGTACAGGGAGTAGAGCCCGTTGCTCTCAATAAGGAACCTGTAAAAGATAAAATCAAATAAACACGCACATAAAGAAGTAAAGTACAGTGTGCAAAAGTGCTGTGCCCCATATCAAAAGCCCAAACCATCAGTGTGAGTGGTAGCCCCCCTAGAAAATACATCTATACCAGATCCCTGGATAGTCTACAGTGCCCAAAAACACGTGAATATATCATGATCCTTAATACGTCTAGCCAAGTCGGCCCAGAACGAGTAGCACTGCCCCTATAGAGTGCTCGGTGGTAGTGCCCTTGTAAATGAATCTTACAAACATGTTAAAAAAGTAGACAAGGTGGAGATGTAATAAGGCGTCTAAATCCAACGCAATAAACTCCCCATAACTGTATCTAAAATAGAGACAGAGATTTCCTACGATAGAGAATACCAAACAACCAGATCCATCGCAAGGGTCTTACCGAGTTTATTATACAGTCAAACTCGAACTGGCGGGGGGTGCAAGTAGCTCCCTGTAGTCACACTCTATATTTCGACAAGGGAAAATACAAAAAGGAAAGGGTTCTAATAATGCAGGTAAACTAAACACACATAGGGAAAAATAGGGAAAAGGGAAAAGGAAACTTGTGCGTGGTAGCGGGAGTCGCCAGTCAAAATACACAAGCCCTCGGGGACAAACGTTTCGAGTCCCATTAGTTTCAGAAGGTGCACTGGGTAAAAAGACCCTGCACACTAAACTACTCGATCCCACTTACTTCGTCAAGGTAAGCTAGTATCCGCAAGCTGTACCCGCTCCCAACACCGTGTAGAGTGTTACAAGGGCGTTCTAAGCGTCATTACATAGGCGGTAAGGGAAAGACGTCCATCACGCACTCGCGTCAACGCGGAGTGCGTACAACTACTCAAACGTCACCCTTTCGGCCATGTTGGAGATAGCAAGTGACGGAAAAACATAGCCAAAAGACGCTATTGGGACACAGAGAAAGAATGTGAGGCCAACACTGAGAGGAAAGCAGTACAGCCATGAGGGAGGTTAATGTACTCTCGTGAGCTACCTCAAAAGTAATTAAACTTTACCAAGTTCAAAGGAGGGGGCATTCTAGAACATAATACATGTAATAAAACCCTCCAAACATAACCGACTAATCCCCACTCACTACATCTCGGTGAGCTGATAAACGTCATTTCAACACGTCCTTTCAACACATTCCCGCCAGCGTGTAGAATGTTACATGGGCGTTCCAGTCGTCATTACAAGGGCAATGAGGGAAATCGTCCACTGTTTACACGTGTTAGCGCGGGATGCGTACAACGACTACAACGTCACCCTCACGATCCAGTTGGAAATAGCAGAACAACACATAAATACAGCCGTGAAACGCTGTTAGGAGTCAGAGGAAAGGATAAAAACTCAACATTACAGACAGGGCGGTATGACAAGGATAGATATTCGATGGATACTTAAAAATTTAGGCTGTTCCAGGGAATATCATCGTTCAAGCCGCTCACATGGCTACGTAGCCTGTAAACCCATCGTTGTTCCCTCATGAAAAGCACTCTCTCTGGTTTGTTTTGCGTCCTGTCAATAAAGGGCTTGTCAATGACAGTCCAGAAAAAATCATCAGCCGAATGATTTTTTTCTTTAAAGTGTGTAGTAAGTCGACTCACAGATCTCTGGCATCTAAAGGTAGACCTATGTTCCATTATTCTAACCTTTACCTTCCTTGTGGTCATACCTATGTAAATAAGCTCACATGCACATTTAATCAAGTAGATAACATACATGGAGTTACAATTTGTGTGTTTTCTTTGTTCCCACGGATGGGGGAGCCCAATGTCTATGGTTTTGGTATTAGCAGTCAAATGACAAACATCACAAGACCCACATCTCGTGTGACCAATAACGGGTGGTAAAAGAAGTCCAGATCGACTAGCCCCGGCCGCGATGTTAGAACTCTGAAATTGGGGCCTGGGTCTGGTATGAACTAGGAGATCCCTGATGTTATTGCTCCTTTTGTAGGAAAACAAAGGTTTATCCAAGTTAACCCCATTGGAATTCAGGATTCGCCAGTGTCGTTTGATAATTTTCTGAATGTGATTAGAGGCCGTGTTAAAAGTAGTAACACAGATGGGTCTAACAGTAGATGGTTTAATGACTGTTTCTAACAGAGCCTCACGGTTACAATTGGCAGCTCTCTTGTTAGCTCTCTTAACAATCCTGCTGGGATAGTTCCTCCGAATCAGTTTATTGTGTAAGGTCCGGGATTCAGATCTAAACTCATCTATGTCAGAACAGTTCCGGCGGAGACGTAGGAACTGTCCCACGGGGAGATTTTCCCTTAGGGATCTGGGATGAAAACTGTTAAAAGATAGTAGACTGTTTCTATCGGTGGTTTTGTGAAACATGTTAGTCTCAAGGCCGCCCCGATGAGGAAAGATGGTCAGGTCGAGGAAAGGTAGGCTCTCTTTAGTGATGGTGGAAGTGAACAGCAACAAGGCATTCCGGCTATTAAGCCATAACATAAAGTCATCAATAGATTGTCTGTCCCCCTTCCAGATGAGGAGGACGTCGTCAATATAACGACGCCACATTTTTACATTGTTAGTCCAGATGTTATTGGGAGCATAAATATACTGGTCCTCAAAAGCTGACATATAGAGCCCTGCCAAACTGGGGGCGAAAACACTCCCCATGGATGTCCCATGCGACTGTAGATAGTATGTGCCCTGAAACTCAAAATAGTTTTTGGTAAGGGCAATTTCTGCCAAGTTCAGAATGAAAGGTCTGGGTGTGGTATATATCCAATCTTCCGAGTAGATGATCTCTTCCACCACCCTCAGGGTTTCCAATTGGGGAATGTTAGTATACAAAGACTCTACGTCCAGACCCACCAAGAATTCACTCTCCGGATCAAAGGATAAATCTTTAAGCAGATTAAGGACTTCTGTAGTATCCTTGAGATAGGCCCGCCTAGATTGTACAATGGGTTTCAAGAAAAAATCGCAAAACTGCGATAAAGGTTCCAACAGAGAACCCATACCCGACACTATAGGTCTTCCCGGTGGTGGACGTGTGGGTTTGTGCACTTTGGGGAGAGTGTAGAAGTAAGGGGTCACAGGTTCGTGTTGGCAAAGAAAAGCCCCTTCTTTGTCAGTGATCCAATCATTTTGTACGGCTTCTTCCACCACTGAGGTAATCTCTCTTCTTAGTGTTTCAGTGGGATCTTCTCTCAGAATAGTATAATTTCTTCTGTCAGCCAGGAGTCTCAGACATTCTGTCTCGTAGGCGGTTTTATCAAGAACCACAATTGCGCCACCCTTATCAGCTGGCTTAATAACCAACTCCTCATTGTTTCTCAGTTCTTCAAGGGCTTTGGTTTCAATATTCGAGAGATTCTTGTAAGGGGAGCGGTGTAAGGCAACCCAAGCTTCCACCTCGTTCACAACTGCTTGTTCAAAAGCCTCAACCTCCACTGGGAGACCACCCAGTGCAGGGGTGAATTTGGATTTAGGTCTGAAGTCGGTATCCCCTTCAGAGATAGGACGCTCCTCTTGGTGACCAAAGAAAATCCGAAGTCTGATGTTCCGGAAAAAGGATGCTAATTCCTGGTGAATTTTGAAAATATCAGGTAGGTGAGTCGGAACAAAACCCAGGCCTTTATTCAGGAGTGCTAACTGGGTGTCCGTGAGAGTAATGTCAGAGAGATTCATTACTAGGGAAGTCAGTCCCTGCTCGTACTCGGGGATTGATCCCTCCCCATACTCCTGGTTACCCTCTGTTCCAAGTCTTCCCACTGGACACCCCCTGGGGCTCCCTTCTGTTTTCCTCTGCCTCGCCTCGGCCTCTCCCTAAAAAAGGTTGTGGTACTTGGGGAAAGAGCTGTGTGGGACCACCCTGCATCCCTTGAAAATGTTGTTGGTATAAAGGGGGCCAGCCAAAGTTATTATTGGGAAAGTTAGGATACAGTGGATTAAATTGAGGGCGGTTAAAGGGTCCTCCAAAGACACCCCTGCCTCGTCCTCTCCTTCTGGGTTTCCTGACATAATCACTATCCTCACTCCCGGAACTAGACCCTGATCTATCTGAGGTCCTATTGTCCCTAAACTGGCCTCTTTTCATATCTTCCATTTTCTTAGTCACATAGTCATCTGTGATGTAGGGATACACTTTTTCTCTAGAGAACTTTTTCAGATCTTTCTGTAATTTATCTACTTTAGATCTTAAAAGGTAATCTTTGTATTCCCCAATTTCTGTGTTAGTTTCCTCTAATTTCTTTTTGAAAGTGGCCAGAATGATACTCGTTTTAATTCCCTGCTCATTAGCCTGGATTTTGATGTACAGGGCATCGGCAGTCCTTTTCGCCGTGTTTATAATTAGGATTAGCCAATCCCTGGTGCATTTCCAGGCGATGAGAGACCAATCTTTTTGAAAAATGGGGTCATCCAGGAAAATTAGAGGTTCATTTGAAACAAGGAGGCCTCTAGGAGCTGCATTGCCCCTAAGGTATTCCGTTAAGATTGCCCCATGCAGTATGGTTTTCACATGAGACTTTTTAAGTTCTAAAAGAGTGTCCCAACCTTCCCCTTGCGTCAGGACCTGGTTGATAGAGGTATCTCCTAAAAGTGAGGGGCCTGCGAGGATATCTGCCACCGCATCATCCCCGTAAGCTAGTCCCTGTTCTGTTGCCATAATTCCTCAACACAAAATTTTGTGTGGAAAAACCCAAATAGGTGTCAAACAGACAGGGATCGTAATAAAAACGTCCTCTGCGGCTCCGCGGCCGCTCGCAGCAAAATAACACAAAAGAGAGGTAAGAGGATAAATTCCTGGTCACCCTCCTGCAAGCTATAGATCCACACAACATGGACCAGGGACTAACAGGATCATCAAACGTGAAGGGTAAAAGATAGGGGGGTAGGAAGGTATAGAGAAGGGCACAAGCAGTGTGTGTAAAATTGCCCTCACACACAGCAAGCTGTGTCATGCTTCATCATAGGGCCTGCTAAACACACCTCCGTGCTAGCCAACGCTGGAGGTGGAGCAATAGGGAGGGGGAAACAAACAAACGCACGACATAAACGTGAACAAATTGTGTGGGATTTAGAAGGTGAAAAAATGTGGCAGAGAAAAATTTAAAAAGCTGGTGACAGTGTATCCCTACACTGACTTTAATGGTGGGTACACTGTCCAGACACAAAAACTGGCCCTATTGGACCAGTGGGTGGTGGTAATGGCTACTGGTAAAGAGAGCCCTACCCCCCACACTGCTAAAATGTCGACATGTTTCAGCCGAATGAAGATACTACCTCGGCTTTCTTCAGGACTTTCACCTGAACAATCCCAACAAGGATAAAATCCCTACCTCCTTAAAAAATCCAGGGGTAAGGGAAAGAAAAACGGCACCTTATTTTAGTGCGCACTCTGGTACAGGGAGTAGAGCCCGTTGCTCTCAATAAGGAACCTGTAAAAGATAAAATCAAATAAACACGCACATAAAGAAGTAAAGTACAGTGTGCAAAAGTGCTGTGCCCCATATCATAGCCCAAACCATCAGTGTGAGTGGTAGCCCCCCTAGAAAATACATCTATACCAGATCCCTGGATAGTCTACAGTACCCAAAAACACGTGAATATATCATGATCCTTAATACGTCTAGCCAAGTCGGCCCAGAACGAGTAGCACTGCCCCTATAGAGTGCTCGGTGGTAGTGCCCTTGTAAATGAATCTTACAAACATGTTAAAAAGGTAGACAAGGTGGAGATGTAATAAGGCGTCTAAATCCAACGCAATAAACTCCCCATAACTGTATCTAAAATAGAGACAGAGATTTCCTACGATAGAGAATACCAAACAACCAGATCCATCGCAAGGGTCTTACCGAGTTTATTATACAGTCAAACTCGAACTGGCGGGGGGGGGGTGCAAGTAGCTCCCTGTAGTCACACTCTATATTTCGACAAGGGAAAATACAAAAAGGAAAGGGTTCTAATAATGCAGGTAAACTAAACACACATAGGGAAAAATAGGGAAAAAGGGGAAACTTGTGCGTGGTAGCGGGAGTCGCCAGTCAAAATACACAAGCCCTCGGGGACAAAAGTTTCGAGTCCCATTAGTTTCAGAAGGCGCACTGGGTAAAAAGCCCCTGCACACTAAACTACTCAATCCCACTTACTTCGTCAAGGTAAGCTAGTATCCGCAAGCTGTACCCGCTCCCAACACCGTGTAGAGTGTTACAAGGGCGTTCTAAGCATCATTACATAGGCGGTAAGGGAAAGACGTCCATCACGCACTCGCGTCAACGCGGAGTGCGTACAACTACTCAAACGTCACCCTTTCGGCCATGTTGGAGATAGCAAGTGACGGAAAAACATAGCCAAAAGACGCTATTGGGACACAGAGAAAGAATGTGAGGCCAACACTGAGAGGAAAGCAGTACAGCCATGAGGGAGGTTAATGTACTCTCGTGAGCTACCTCAAAAGTAATTAAACTTTACCAAGTTCAAAGGAGGGGGCATTCTAGAACATAATACATGTAATAAAACCCTCCAAACATAACCGACTAATCCCCACTCACTACATCTCGGTGAGCTGATAAACGTCATTTCAACACGTCATTTCAACACATTCCCGCCAGCGTGTAGAATGTTACATGGGCGTTCCAGTCGTCATTACAAAGGCAATGAGGGAAATCGTCCACTGTTTACACGTGTTAGCGCGGGATGCGTACAACGACTACAACGTCACCCTCACGATCCAGTTGGAAATAGCAGAACAACACATAAATACAGCCGTGAAACGCTGTTAGGAGTCAGAGGAAAGGATAAAAACTCAACATTACAGACAGGGCGGTATGACAAGGATAGATATTCGATGGATACTTAAAAATTTAGGCTGTTCCAGGGAATATCATCGTTCAAGCCGCTCACATGGCTACGTAGCCTGTAAACCCATCGTTGTTCCCTCATGAAAAGCACTCTCTCTGGTTTGTTTTGCGTCCTGTCAATAAAGGGCTTGTCAATGACAGTCCAGAAAAAATCATCAGCCGAATGATTTTTTTCTTTAAAGTGTGTAGTAAGTCGACTCACAGATCTCTGGCATCTAAAGGTAGACCTATGTTCCATTATTCTAACCTTTACCTTCCTTGTGGTCATACCTATGTAAATAAGCTCACATGCACATTTAATCAAGTAGATAACATACATGGAGTTACAATTTGTGTGTTTTCTTTGTTCCCACGGATGGGGGAGCCCAATGTCTATGGTTTTGGTATTAGCAGTCAAATGACAAACATCACAAGACCCACATCTCGTGTGACCAATAACGGGTGGTAAAAGAAGTCCAGATCGACTAGCCCCGGCCGCGATGTTAGAACTCTGAAATTGGGGCCTGGGTCTGGTATGAACTAGGAGATCCCTGATGTTATTGCTCCTTTTGTAGGAAAACAAAGGTTTATCCAAGTTAACCCCATTGGAATTCAGGATTCGCCAGTGTCGTTTGATAATTTTCTGAATGTGATTAGAGGCCGTGTTAAAAGTAGTAACACAGATGGGTCTAACAGTAGATGGTTTAATGACTGTTTCTAACAGAGCCTCACGGTTACAATTGGCAGCTCTCTTGTTAGCTCTCTTAACAATCCTGCTGGGATAGTTCCTCCGAATCAGTTTATTGTGTAAGGTCCGGGATTCAGATCTAAACTCATCTATGTCAGAACAGTTCCGGCGGAGACGTAGGAACTGTCCCACGGGGAGATTTTCCCTTAGGATCTGGGATGAAAACTGTTAAAAGATAGTAGACTGTTTCTATCGGTGGTTTTGTGAAACATTTTAGTCTCAAGGCCGCCCCGATGAGGAAAGATGGTCAGGTCGAGGAAAGGTAGGCTCTCTTTAGTGATGGTGGAAGTGAACAGCAACAAGGCATTCCGGCTATTAAGCCATAACATAAAGTCATCAATAGATTGTCTGTCCCCCTTCCAGATGAGGAGGACGTCGTCAATATAACGACGCCACATTTTTACATTGTTAGTCCAGATGTTATTGGGAGCATAAATATACTGGTCCTCAAAAGCTGACATATAGAGCCCTGCCAAACTGGGGGCGAAAACACTCCCCATGGATGTCCCATGCGACTGTAGATAGTATGTGCCCTGAAACTCAAAATAGTTTTTGGTAAAGGCAATTTCTGCCAAGTTCAGAATGAAAGGTCTGGGTGTGGTATATATCCAATCTTCCGAGTAGATGATCTCTTCCACCACCCTCAGGGTTTCCAATTGGGGAATGTTAGTATACAAAGACTCTACGTCCAGACCCACCAAGAATTCACTCTCCGGATCAAAGGATAAATCTTTAAGCAGATTAAGGACTTCTGTAGTATCCTTGAGATAGGCCCGCCTAGATTGTACAATGGGTTTCAAGAAAAAATCGCAAAACTGCGATAAAGGTTCCAACAGAGAACCCGTACCCGACACTATAGGTCTTCCCGGTGGTGGACGTGTGGGTTTGTGCACTTTGGGGAGAGTGTAGAAGTAAGGGGTCACAGGTTCGTGTTGGCAAAGAAAAGCCCCTTCTTAGTCAGTGATCCAATCATTTTGTACGGCTTCTTCCACCACTGAGGTAATCTCTCTTCTTAGTGTTTTAGTGGGATCTTCTCTCAGAATAGTATAATTTCTTCTGTCAGCCAGGAGTCTCAGACATTCTGTCTCGTAGGCGGTTTTATCAAGAACCACAATTGCGCCACCCTTATCAGCTGGCTTAATAACCAACTCCTCATTGTTTCTCAGTTCTTCAAGGGCTTTGGTTTCAATATTCGAGAGATTCTTGTAAGGGGAGCGGTGTAAGGCAACCCAAGCTTCCACCTCGTTCACAACTGCTTGTTCAAAAGCCTCAACCTCCACTGGGAGACCACCCAGTGCAGGGGTGAATTTGGATTTAGGTCTGAAGTCGGTATCCCCTTCAGAGATAGGACGCTCCTCTTGGTGACCAAAGAAAATCCGAAGTCTGATGTTCCGGAAAAAGGATGCTAATTCCTGGTGAATTTTGAAAATATCAGGTAGGTGAGTCGGAACAAAACCCAGGCCTTTATTCAGGAGTGCTAACTGGGTGTCCGTGAGAGTAATGTCAGAGAGATTCATTACTAGGGAAGTCAGTCCCTGCTCGTACTCGGGGATTGATCCCTCCCCATACTCCTGGTTACCCTCTGTTCCAAGTCTTCCCACTGGACACCCCCTGGGGCTCCCTTCTGTTTTCTCTGCCTCGGCCTCGGCCTCTCCCTAAAAAAGGTTGTGGTACTTGGGGAAAGAGCTGTGTGGGACCACCCTGCATCCCTTGAAAATGTTGTTGGTATAAAGGGGGCCAGCCAAAGTTATTATTGGGAAAGTTAGGATACAGTGGATTAAATTGAGGGCGGTTAAAGGGTCCTCCAAAGACACCCCTGCCTCGTCCTCTCCTTCTGGGTTTCCTGACATAATCACTATCCTCACTCCCGGAACTAGACCCTGATCTATCTGAGGTCCTATTGTCCCTAAACTGGCCTCTTTTCATATCTTCCATTTTCTTAGTCACATAGTCATCTGTGATGTAGGGATACACTTTTTCTCTAGAGAACTTTTTCAGATCTTTCTGTAATTTATCTACTTTAGATCTTAAAAGGTAATCTTTGTATTCCCCAATTTCTGTGTTAGTTTCCTCTAATTTCTTTTTGAAAGTGGCCAGAACGATACTTGTTTTAATTCCCTGCTCATTAGCCTGGATTTTGATGTACAGGGCATCGGCAGTCCTTTTCGCCGTGTTTATAATTAGGATTAGCCAATCCCTGGTGCATTTCCAGGCGATGAGAGACCAATCTTTTCGAAAAATGGGGTCATCCAGGAAAATTAGAGGTTCATTTGAAACAAGGAGGCCTCTAGGAGCTGCATTGCCCCTAAGGTATTCCGTTAAGATTGCCCCATGCAGTATGGGTTTCACATGAGACTTTTTAAGTTCTAAAAGAGTGTCCCAACCTTCCCCTTGCGTCAGGACCTGGTTGATAGAGGTATCTCCTAAAAGTGAGGGGCCTGCGAGGATATCTGCCGCCGCATCATCCCCGTAAGCTAGTCCCTGTTCTGTTGCCATAATTCCTCAACACAAAATTTTGTGTGGAAAAACCCAAATAGGTGTCAAACAGACAGGGATCGTAATAAAAACGTCCTCTGCGGCTCCCCGGCCGCTCGCAGCAAAATAACACAAAAGAGAGGTAAGAGGATAAATCCCTGGTCGCCCTCCTGCAAGCTATAGATCCACACAACATGGACCAGGGACTAACAGGATCATCAAACGTGAAGGGTAAAAGATAGGGGGGTAGGAAGGTATAGAGAAGGGCACAAGCAGTGTGTGTAAAATTGCCCTCACACACAGCAAGCTGTGTCATGCTTCATCATAGGGCCTGCTAAACACACCTCCGCGCTAGCCAACGCTGGAGGTGGAGCAATAGGGAGGGGGAAACAAACAAACGCACGACATAAATTGTGTGGGATTTAGAAGGTGAAAAAATGTGGCAGAGAAAAATTTAAAAAGCTGGTGACAGTGTATCCCTACACTGACTTTAATGGTGGGTACACTGTCCAGACACAAAAACTGGCCCTATTGGACCAGTGGGTGGTGGTAATGGCTACTGGTAAAGAGAGCCCTACCCCCACACTGCTAAAATGTCGACATGTTTCAGCCAAATGAAGATACTACCTCGGCTTTCTTCAGGACTTTCACCTGAACAATCCCAACAAGGATAAAATCCCTACCTCCTTAAAAAATCCAGGGGTAAGGGAAAGAAAAACGGCACCTTATTTTAGTGCGCACTCTGGTACAGGGAGTAGAGCCCGTTGCTCTCAATAAGGAACCTGTAAAAGATAAAATCAAATAACCACGCACATAAAGAAGTAAAGTACAGTGTGCAAAAGTGCTGTGCCCCATATCATAGCCCAAACCATCAGTGTGAGTGGTAGCCCCCCTAGAAAATACATCTATACCAGATCCCTGGATAGCCTACAGTGCCCAAAAACACGTGAATATATCATGATCCTTAATACGTCTAGCCAAGTCGGCCCAGAACGAGTAGCACTGCCCCTATAGAGTGCTCGGTGGTAGTGCCCTTGTAAATGAATCTTACAAACATGTTAAAAAAGTAGACAAGGTGGAGATGTAATAAGGCGTCTAAATCCAACGCAATAAACTCCCCATAACTGTATCTAAAATAGAGACAGAGATTTCCTACGATAGAGAATACCAAACAACCAGATCCATCGCAAGGGTCTTACCGAGTTTATTATACAGTCAAACTCGAACTGGCGGGGGGTGCAAGTAGCTCCCTGTAGTCACACTCTATATTTCGACAAGGGAAAATACAAAAAGGAAAGGGTTCTAATAATGCAGGTAAACTAAACACACATAGGGAAAAATAGGGAAAAAGGAAAAGGGGAAACTTGTGCGTGGTAGCGGGAGTCGCCAGTCAAAATACACAAGCCCTCGGGGACAAAAGTTTCGAGTCCCATTAGTTTCAGAAGGCGCACTGGGTCAAAAGCCCCTGCACACTAAACTACTCGATCCCACTTACTTCGTCAAGGTAAGCTAGTATCCGCAAGCTGTACCCGCTCCCAACACCGTGTAGAGTGTTACAATGGCGTTCTAAGCGTCATTACATAGGCGGTAAGGGAAAGACGTCCATCACGCACTCGCGTCAACGCGGAGTGCGTACAACTACTCAAACGTCACCCTTTCGGCCATGTTGGAGATAGCAAGTGACGGAAAAACATAGCCAAAAGACGCTATTGGGACACAGAGAAAGAATGTGAGGCCAACACTGAGAGGAAAGCAGTACAGCCATGAGGGAGGTTAATGTACTCTCGTGAGCTACCTCAAAAGTAATTAAACTTTACCAAGTTCAAAGGAGGGGGCATTCTAGAACATAATACATGTAATAAAACCCTCCAAACATAACCGACTAATCCCCACTCACTACATCTCGGTGAGCTGATAAACGTCATTTCAACACGTCATTTCAACACATTCCCGCCAGCGTGTAGAATGTTACATGGGCGTTCCAGTCGTCATTACAAGGGCAATGAGGGAAATCGTCCACTGTTTACACGTGTTAGCGCGGGATGCGTACAACGACTACAACGTCACCCTCACGATCCAGTTGGAAATAGCAGAACAACACATAAATACAGCCGTGAAATGCTGTTAGGAGTCAGAGGAAAGGATAAAAACTCAACATTACAGACAGGGCGGTATGACAAGGATAGATATTCGATGGATACTTAAAAATTTAGGCTGTTCCAGGGAATATCATCGTTCAAGCCGCTCACATGGCTACGTAGCCTGTAAACCCATCGTTGTTCCCTCATGAAAAGCACTCTCTCTGGTTTGTTTTGCGTCCTGTCAATAAAGGGCTTGTCAATGACAGTCCAGAAAAAATCATCAGCCGAATGATTTTTTCTTTAAAGTGTGTAGTAAGTCGACTCACAGATCTCTGGCATCTAAAGGTAGACCTATGTTCCATTATTCTAACCTTTACCTTCCTTGTGGTCATACCTATGTAAATAAGCTCACATGCACATTTAATCAAGTAGATAACATACATGGAGTTACAATTTGTGTGTTTTCTTTGTTCCCACGGATGGGGAGCCCAATGTCTATGGTTTTGGTATTAGCAGTCAAATGACAAACATCACAAGACCCACATCTCGTGTGACCAATAACGGGTGGTAAAAGAAGTCCAGATCGACTAGCCCCGGCCGCGATGTTAGAACTCTGAAATTGGGGCCTGGGTCTAGTATGAACTAGGAGATCCCTGATGTTATTGCTCCTTTTGTAGGAAAACAAAGGTTTATCCAAGTTAACCCCATTGGAATTCAGGATTCGCCAGTGTCGTTTGATAATTTTCTGAATGTGATTAGAGGCCGTGTTAAAAGTAGTAACACAGATGGGTCTAACAGTAGATGGTTTAATGACTGTTTCTAACAGAGCCTCACGGTTACAATTGGCAGCTCTCTTGTTAGCTCTCTTAACAATCCTGCTGGGATAGTTCCTCCGAATCAGTTTATTGTGTAAGGTCCGGGATTCAGATCTAAACTCATCTATGTCAGAACAGTTCCGGCGGAGACGTAGGAACTGTCCCACGGGGAGATTTTCCCTTAGGGATCTGGGATGAAAACTGTTAAAAGATAGTAGACTGTTTCTATCAGTGGTTTTGTGAAACATTTTAGTCTCAAGGCCGCCCCGATGAGGAAAGATGGTCAGGTCGAGGAAAGGTAGGCTCTCTTTAGTGATGGTGGAAGTGAACAGCAACAAGGCATTCCGGCTATTAAGCCATAACATAAAGTCATCAATAGATTGTCTGTCCCCCTTCCAGATGAGGAGGACGTCGTCAATATAACGACGCCACATTTTTACATTGTTAGTCCAGATGTTATTGGGAGCATAAATATACTGGTCCTCAAAAGCTGACATATAGAGCCCTGCCAAACTGGGGGCGAAAACACTCCCCATGGATGTCCCATGCGACTGTAGATAGTATGTGCCCTGAAACTCAAAATAGTTTTTGGTAAGGGCAATTTCTGCCAAGTTCAGAATGAAAGGTCTGGGTGTGGTATATATCCAATCTTCCGAGTAGATGATCTCTTCCACCACCCTCAGGGTTTCCAATTGGGGAATGTTAGTATACAAAGACTCTACGTCCAGACCCACCAAGAATTCACTCTCCGGATCAAAGGATAAATCTTTAAGCAGATTAAGGACTTCTGTAGTATCCTTGAGATAGGCCCGCCTAGATTGTACAATGGGTTTCAAGAAAAAATCGCAAAACTGCGATAAAGGTTCCAACAGAGAACCCATACCCGACACTATAGGTCTTCCCGGTGGTGGACGTGTGGGTTTGTGCACTTTGGGGAGAGTGTAGAAGTAAGGGGTCACACGTTCGTGTTGGCAAAGAAAAGCCCCTTCTTTGTCAGTGATCCAATCATTTTGTACGGCTTCTTCCACCACTGAGGTAATCTCTCTTCTTAGTGTTTCAGTGGGATCTTCTCTCAGAATAGTATAATTTCTTCTGTCAGCCAGGAGTCTCAGACATTCTGTCTCGTAGGCGGTTTTATCAAGAACCACAATTGCGCCACCCTTATCAGCTGGCTTAATAACCAACTCCTCATTGTTTCTCAGTTCTTCAAGGGCTTTGGTTTCAATATTCGAGAGATTCTTGTAAGGGGAGCGGTGTAAGGCAACCCAAGCTTCCACCTCATTCACAACTGCTTGTTCAAAAGCCTCAACCTCCACTGGGAGACCACCCAGTGCAGGGGTGAATTTGGATTTAGGTCTGAAGTCGGTATCCCCTTCAGAGATAGGACGCTCCTCTTGGTGACCAAAGAAAATCCGAAGTCTGATGTTCTGAAAAAAGGATGCTAATTCCTGGCGAATTTTGAAAATATCAGGTAGGTGAGTCGGAACAAAACCCAGGCCTTTATTCAGGAGTGCTAACTGGGTGTCCGTGAGAGTAATGTCAGAGAGATTCATTACTAGGGAAGTCAGTCCCTGCTCGTACTCGGGGATTGATCCCTCCCCATACTCCTGGTTACCCTCTGTTCCAAGTCTTCCCACTGGACACCCCCTGGGGCCCCCTTCTGTTTTCCTCTGCCTCGGCCTCGGCCTCTCCCTCTCCGGCGGCCTCTCCCTCTCCGCCGGAACTGTTCTGACATAGATGAGTTTAGATCTGAATCCCGGACCTTACACAATAAACTGATTCGGAGGAACTATCCCAGCAGGATTGTTAAGAGAGCTAACAAGAGAGCTGCCAATTGTAACCGTGAGGCTCTGTTAGAAACAGTCATTAAACCATCTACTGTTAGACCCATCTGTGTTACTACTTTTAACACGGCCTCTAATCACATTCAGAAAATTATCAAACGACACTGGCGAATCCTGAATTCCAATGGGGTTAACTTGGATAAACCTTTGTTTTCCTACAAAAGGAGCAATAACATCAGGGATCTCCTAGTTCATACCAGACCCAGGCCCCAATTTCAGAGTTCTAACATCGCGGCCGGGGCTAGTCGATCTGGACTTCTTTACCACCCGTTATTGGTCACACGAGATGTGGGTCTTGTGATGTTTGTCATTTGACTGCTAATACCAAAACCATAGACATTGGGCTCCCCCATCCGTGGGAACAAAGAAAACACACAAATTGTAACTCCATGTATGTTATCTACTTGATTAAATGTGCATGTGAGCTTATTTACATAGGTATGACCACAAGGAAGGTAAAGGTTAGAATAATGGAACATAGGTCTACCTTTAGATGCCAGAGATCTGTGATTCGACTTACTACACACTTTAAAGAAAAAAATCATTCGGCTGATGATTTTTTCTGGACTGTCATTGACAAGCCCTTTATTGACAGGACGCAAAACAAACCAGAGAGAGTGCTTTTCATGAGGGAACAACGATGGGTTTACAGGCTACGTAGCCATGTGAGCGGCTTGAACGATGATATTCCCTGGAACAGCCTAAATTTTTAAGTATCCATCGAATATCTATCCTTGTCATACCGCCCTGTCTGTAATGTTGAGTTTTTATCCTTTCCTCTGACTCCTAACAGCGTTTCACGGCTGTATTTATGTGTTGTTCTGCTATTTCCAACTGGATCGTGAGGGTGACGTTGTAGTCGTTGTACGCATCCCGCGCTAACACGTGTAAACAGTGGACGATTTCCCTCATTGCCCTTGTAATGACGACTGGAACGCCCATGTAACATTCTACACGCTGGCGGGAATGTGTTGAAATGACGTGTTGAAATGACGTTTATCAGCTCACCGAGATGTAGTGAGTGGGGATTAGTCGGTTATGTTTGGAGGGTTTTATTACATGTATTATGTTCTAGAATGCCCCCTCCTTTGAACTTGATAAAGTTTAATTACTTTTGAGGTAGCTCACGAGAGTACATTAACCTCCCTCATGGCTGTTCTGCTTTCCTCTCAGTGTTGGCCTCACATTCTTTCTCTGTGTCCCAATAGCGTCTTTTGGCTATGTTTTTCCGTCACTTGCACTCTCCAACATGGCCGAAAGGGTGACGTTTGAGTAGTTGTACGCACTCCGCGTTGACGCGAGTGCGTGATGGACGTCTTTCCCTTACCGCCTATGTAATGACGCTTAGAACGCCCTTGTAACACTCTACACGGTGTTGGGAGCGGGTACAGCTTGCGGATACTAGCTTACCTTGACGAAGTAAGTGGGATCGAGTAGTTTAGTGTGCAGGGGCTTTTTACCCAGTGCGCCTTCTGAAACTAATGGGACTCGAAACTTTTGTCCCCGAGGGCTTGTGTATTTTGACTGGCGACTCCCGCTACCACGCACAAGTTTCCCCTTTTTCCCTTTTTCCCTATTTTTCCCTATGTGTGTTTAGTTTACCTGCATTATTAGAACCCTTTCCTTTTTGTATTTTCCCTTGTCGAAATATAGAGTGTGACTACAGGGAGCTACTTGCACCCCCCCGCCAGTTCGAGTTTGACTGTATAATAAACTCGGTAAGACCCTTGCGATGGATCTGGTTGTTTGGTATTCTCTATCGTAGGAAATCTCTGTCTCTATTTTAGATACAGTTATGGGGAGTTTATTGCGTTGGATTTAGACGCCTTATTACATCTCCACCTTGTCTACTTTTTTAACATGTTTGTAAGATTCATTTACAAGGGCACTACCACCGAGCACTCTATAGGGGCAGTGCTACTCGTTCTGGGCCGACTTGGCTAGACGTATTAAGGATCATGATATATTCACGTGTTTTTGGGCACTGTAGACTATCCAGGGATCTGGTATAGATGTATTTTCTAGGGGGGCTACCACTCACACTGATGGTTTGGGCTATGATATGGGACACAGCACTTTTGCACACTGTACTTTACTTCTTTATGTGCGTGTTTATTTGATTTTATCTTTTACAGGTTCCTTATTGAGAGCAACAGGCTCTACTCCCTGTACCAGAGTGCGCACTAAAATAAGGTGCCGTTTTTCTTTCCCTTACCCCTGGATTTTTAAGGAGGTAGGGATTTTATCCTTGTTGGGATTGTTCAGGTGAAAGTCCTGAAGAAAGCCGAGGTAGTATCTTCATTCGGCTGAAACATGTCGACATTTTAGCAGTGTGGGGGGGTAGGGCTCTCTTTACCAGTAGCCATTACCACCACCCACTGGTCCAATAGGGCCAGTTTTTGTGTCTGGACAGTGTACCCACCATTAAAGTCAGTGTAGGGATACACTGTCACCAGCTTTTAAATTTTTCTCTGCCACATTTTTTCACCTTCTAAATCCCACACAATTTGTTCACGTTTATGTCGTGCGTTTGTTTGTTTCCCCCTCCCTATTGCTCCACCTCCAGCGTTGGCTAGCGCGGAGGTGTGTTTAGCAGGCCCTATGATGAAGCATGACACAGCTTGCTGTGTGTGAGGGCAATTTTACACACACTGCTTGTGCCCTTCTCTATACCTTCCTACCCCCCTATCTTTTACCCTTCACGTTTGATGATCCTGTTAGTCCCTGGTCCATGTTGTGTGAATCATGCACACTGCCTGGGGAGTTTGCGATGACATTGGTGGACAGGCCACGGTGGTCCACTTTTGCCTGCACATTGATGGCATGCGTGTGGTTGCTGTTGCGATGATTGTGTGCAGTGTCGGCAGGGGGCACAAGTCGTACACGTGTGCTGTGAATTACCCCAACACGTGCGTGATGCCAGCTATGGCGTAGTTCCCTTGCGTGGTCTCAAGATGTTCCTGCGCAGTGTGGGGGGAGTGAGGGGCAGGGGTATCGAGCTGACACACACCGTGATGCCTTCAGGTTTGATGAGTCCTGCATGATGTGACCCGTAACAGCAGTTCGTGTGGTTGTTACCTTCCTTTTCATTCCTACGATGGTAATGACCACATGAACTTCTGTTACGGTCTTCTCATGCATGATTTATCATGCCTGTGAGCATTCTGGTTTGTCCAAGTGCAGTACACTGTACCAGATTAGGCATGTGACTATACCGAAGTTTGACCATTGTCACCATTTCTCCCACAGGTTTCTGAAGACACGTTGCCCTGTTGAAGTTCCCCGTTGGGAATGGAACGCGTTGGCTGAGCTTTTCGTTTTGTTTGTTTGTGTATTTGTAATAAAGTTCTGTTTTTACACTACTGTTGACTACTGGACTTCATGACCTGGCGCACCCACATTTCGGTTACTACGATCTTGGGTCTGGGGCACGGAGGCGTCTAGCACGGCTGGCGTTGGGGTTGGTTGCGCAGATACACTATGAATTGGAACTATTGTGTGGTGCGGATACAGGGGCCCGCCGTTGCTTTTGTGGACATGCATCCATGACCTGTGTGCGGGAGTTTGATGGGGCTGGCTGTGAGACTCCTCTGACTCTGGCAGTTGTTGGTTGGAAGGTACCAGGGGCCAACAGGTGCAGCACAGCCAGCAGCTTTGTCTGCGGGGGGATGTTGGTTGTCCGCTTTGTTGGTACCGTCAACCTGTGGGCAATGTGGGTCAGGATGCGGGGGATGGTTGTCCTTTTGAGCCTGTGTTGGCCAATGGCTCCCTCTGGCGTTGAGTCTCTGGGGCTGGTGCGTTTTAGGGTCGTCTGCTGTCCTGCGCTGCCTAGGTGGTAATCCGGGGGTGGGGTGCGGGGGGGCCTGGGAGTGGTGGTGGTGGGTGTTGTGGCCTGCTCGGTTCTCCAAGCTGCATGATCAGTAGCTCCATGGCATCTGTTGGTCTTCAGATGTGGCTCTGGGCTGGGCTCCCTTTCGTACTGCAGGTAGTCGTCCTGCTTAACACCAGCAAAAGGCAGGTGTTAAATCCCTGCTGCTAACACGCCTTATCGCCTGTTCTTGGTTCGCATCGCAGATCTGACTGGTCGTTGAGAATCTCACGAAGTGGTGTTTTCATGTGTTTTTGCACAGGAACGCCTACTCTGCATATCATTAGCGTTAGTTGTCGCACTCATCCATGGCGATGTTTTTTGCGGTAGCTATCGCAGGGAAACTGGCGATGTGGGCAGTTTGCACCAGCTTGTGAATGGGGCGATAAATCTATCGCCACTTTTGCGGCGCTAAAGTGCCGATAAATCGGCGATAAGTCCTTGAGAATATGCCCCTAAGTACTCAGTAAGCAATAAAAAGTGTAAATGATACTTTGCTCATTCTATTGTACTGAGAAATTAGGGGTATATTGTAAACTTGGTTTTGCTCATGAACAACATATCTTTGGTAAAAGAGGGTGGGCAGGTTTTAAAGGTGCCATCCATGAGTCACATAGGTAATTAAGATATATTTAGTAGAGTCTAAGTAGTTGCAAAAATATTTATCAATTTTTCATTGTTAATAAAATAAAATCTTTTGTATGAGTCAGTAATACATGGTGAGGGATGTCTCTTTTCGCAAAGCTCTTCGGAGCAGGGTTAGACATTGTTTCTGTTCTTCTTTGCTTTTTAGATTCGGTACAAAGGGTAGTTGATCTGTTATGTGTGTTATAAGCACAGTCTTTCACAATAGTTCCACTTGGAGTAGTGCAACTTGTAGAAGCCTCAATCTCTACCTTATTTGGTGGGTAATTGTGCTCAGTTACATTCTCCATTTCATTATATAGTGTTGTGGACCTCCTGTAGCAACCATTGGAGTAGTGTTTTTTCCATTTCCAGGAGCTACCTTTGTTGCCACAGTGACCTTTACTGTAGGTGTAGCCACTACGTTAGATAGGGATCAGCTTTTTGTGAGGTCCTGAAAGAAGCCTCACTAGACATTTTGCTCACTGTATTTTATCAAGTGGCGGCTCGCACAAGTAAAAGCTGTGGCCCGGTGAGGCGGGGTGGGGGGCTGGAGGGGGGCTAGTGGAGTTTGATATATGACGGGAAAGTGGAAATTAAATAAATAAATAAATAAAATCACTTACCTAGCGCTCAGTTCAATTTGCTAGGTTGAATTGCAGTTCAAAACTGCCACAGCAAGGCTACAATGGTAGGCCTGCAGTCATGGTTACACTGTCACTGTAGTGGGTCGCACAAGCAGTGCTGCAATCACCTAGTGTCATTCAACTTAAAAGCTGTGTGTACCCTTTGGACCCTATACTAGGGATGTATGGGTAAATTATATATGCCAGTTAGGGGTATGACCAATTTCAATACGTTTTAGGGGTTGGTGCACCTGCATTCAGGCCTGGTCAGCAGACTCCTAGTGCACTGAGTAAAAAAAAACAGCAGCATCAATCCACAAAAAATAGGTGTGATTGTGCAGAAAAAGGCTTTTTCTTATATTGCCTATAACATTTTGTATAAATTTACTTCAGCATATATGTTTAAATATTTAATTGAGATTAAAGCGCTTGATGTATTATATTTCAAAAACAGATTTGAAGGTAATGTGTAGCAATCATCCTCTTTTTCCTAATTCTATTTTTTAGATATTCCTCCACATTGTTGCTATATTGTACGCCTTGTATTTTCCACATATAATTAATCCATGTTTGTGGTGTAACCATGTAGCTAAATCTTCGCTGGGGGTTATGTTATATTATGCTATGCAGATTTGTAGAGCACACTATCTCCCGGGAGTGTATCCTGACTCTGAGCTGGTGAGTGTCTAGCCACACAAAGGGCATTGTAAGACTACTCAAAAAGCCAGGTCTTTATCTTCTTGTGGAATTCAACAAATGAGGAGGAGGCTCTTATGTGTAATGGCAGGTCATTTCACAGTTTAGCAGCAATATATGAGAAGGCTCGACCACCAGATCTGGTTTTCCGGATGCATGGGATTTTTGCAAATAGGAGTCAGAATGAGCAGATGTTTCTGGAAGGTTTGTGAAGTCAGATGCAGTTGTTGTGGTGTGCTGGGCCAGTGTTATGTAGTGTTTTGAAAGTGTGGATAAGGAGTTTGAATTGTGCTTGTTTGTTTATGAGGAGCCATGTGGAGTTCCTTCAGGTGTGGTGTGATGTGAGTGTGGCATGAGAGGTTGAGAATGATTCTGGCCACTGAGTTTTGAATAGTCTGCAGCTTTCTGGTAAGTCTTTTATTGATCCCAGCATAGAGGGTGCTCCCGTAGTCCAGCTTGCTTATGACTGGGGCATGCATGACGGTCTTTCAGGTGCTGAATAAAAGCCATTTGAAAATCTTCCTCAGCATTTTCAGGATATAAAAGCATGAGCCGGTGAGATGATTGACTTGGTCAGTATTGTCGAGTTTGCTGTCAATATTTTATCCCAAGGTTCTTGGCGTGGGTGTTGGTTTTTGGGTGTCGCTCCTAGCTCTGTTGGCCACCAGGTGGAGTACCACAGCGATGTGCTCCTCTCAAAGATCACAATTTAAGTCTTGTTGGTGTTCAGCTTTAGACAGTTAGTTTTCATCCAGTGGGCAGTTTCAGTCATGCAGGCATTGAACTTGATCTGGTACTGTGCGTTTTGGTCGTGAGAGAGAGAATGAATTGCATGTTGCTGTGGTAAGAGAGGAAGTTGATGTTGTGAGAGCAGATGATGCTGGCTAAAGGTATTGTGTATGCATTGAAGAGGGTCAGCTGCAAGGAGGATCAATACCGAATTCTGCAGATGAGGTTGTGGCCATCCGAGGTGTACTGTGCCAGGCTGACTGATTGGGTCATTCCAGTCAGGAAGGAGACAATCCATCTGACTGTGTTTCCTTGGATTCTGATGTCATGTAGGCATTGGATGAGAGTTGGGCGGAAACTGTGTCAAATGCTGACAAGAGGCCAACGAAGATGAGGGCTGCCGTGTTTCCTCTATCCAGAATCATACAGATGTCATCCTTGGTGGCAATGAGGGCAGTTTCCGGGCTGTGCTTGAGTCTGAAACCAGACTAAGTGGTGTTGAGGAGTTAGTGGTCGTTGACCTTTATCGTGAGGTGTCTTTTGTTGATTTTCTCTAAGACCTTGAAGAGGAATGGTAACAGGGAGCTAGGTCTGTTTGATAAGCGTTGAAGGGTTTACAGAGGTTTTCTTCAGCAATGGGAGGACAGTTGAGTGTTTACAATGATCTGCGAAGGTTAAGAAAGAGGTGGAGACATACAGAATGGGTTAGAGTATGATGCTGATGGATTTCAGTCCTTTGGTGTCGACAGGATGGGTCCAGCAGTCCGATGGGACCCCTGAGTGGATGGATTTCATGGTAGCGGCGGTTTCTTATGGGGTGATGATGGGCTATGTGGTTAGCATTGGTTCTTTGGATAAGATCTGGAGGCATTTGGCAAGGTCTGTCAGGTCTGGTTGTGGGTTGTGGTTGTTGTAAATGGCAATGATTTTGATGCTGAAAAATAGAAAGAAATTATTGCAGAGGTCCTGCAAGGGGGAGATTGAGTTGGAGGCAGCTGATGGTGAGGTGAAATCTTTCACAATGGTAAAGATGTATTTGCTTCTAATGATGCTGGTATCGATGGGGTCTGCCAGAGTGGCACATTTGGTGGTACGGATCAGTGGGTGGCAGCATCTTAGGGCAGATTTAAACATGCTCCTGTTTGCATTGTCCTGGCTCATTCTCCATTTGCGCTCCTGTTTATTGCAGTGGCATTTCATTAGTATGAGTTCCTCTGTGAACCAACTTGCCTGGTGTCTGAATCTTGCTGTATTGCTCTGTTTAAGGGGGGGCAGGTAGTCAGTGCAGGAGCTGATCCAATTCTTGAAATTTGTGATGGTTTTTGGGAGGCTAATGCTGTGTTTAGGTTGGTGGTTATTGAGAGCCGTGTTCTACTCCTTGTCAGTGATGATGCTTCAGTTTCATAAGGATTGTCTAGCTGTGGTGCATGTGCTTTGGGTCAGAAAAGCTGAACTTTATGAGGGTGAGGCATGTCCAGGAGACTGGAGTGGGATTGCTGACTCTGATGTTGTCAAAGTTGGTGAAAATAGGGTCCATGAGGTATTCGGCAATGTGCGTAGGTCCCTTTACTCATTGAGTGAGGCCAGGCTTCCAAGGGCTTCAAAGAGTGTTCTTCAGTTGGGATCAGCATGGTCTTCCAGGTGAAAGTTCAGGTCTCGTAGTAGGATGTAATTGCTAGCATTGAGGGCAGGTCTTGTGACAAAGACCATAATGGTGTCTATGAAATTGGTGTGCAGTTCTGGTGGTCTATAAATGAGAGTGCCGCTTAGGGTGAAGTTGACTGTGATGTGGAGCTTGAACAACAGTTGTTCCATGTTGGAGCATGACATGTCCATGGATGTGGTGCAGCTGATGGTTTTGTTGTGTATGATAGTGATTCTACTTCAGGACTTGTGACGGATGGCTGTGGTGATGTCAGGTGCCGATGCAGGGTTCACCCAGGTTTCTCTGAGGAAATGTAGGTCAGGGGCATTGTTGTGCAGTGTGTTCCAGAGCTCTGTGGCATGTTTGGTGAGTGAACGAGTATTGAGTAGCATGCATGCAAGTGTGGAGTGTCATGAGGGTAGTTGCAGGCCAGTGTGAGTGTAAGAACGTGGAGTGTTGTTGGTCTATTGAGTCTTGGGTGTGGGTAGGTGCATGAAAACCTGATGGAAGTGCAGGAGAATGCTCACCCAGTGTTGTGTGGTGCAGTGAGGCAGCAGCATGTGGAGTGGTGGCTTGGCTTAAAGGTGCAGAAGGTCAAAGTGTGGTACGGGTGGGAAGACCAGGGTTCCTGGTGATGGCAATGGTACAGGCATGGATGGATGCAGACTGGTCTGCCTTTGGCATGCCTTTGACTCTAATGGTGCTTCTGCTGTGTGTCTACACTGTGGCAGCCATTAAGTAAGTCGTGGGAGGGAAGAGGAGTAAGGTCAGATATCTTCTCATCAGTTTATCCTCGGTGAAGAACAATTTCTGTAAGTAATCATGAATTATCGCAGCTGCATCTTGAAATTTCCACTGTTTAGTCAGGATTTTTCTAACCTTGTTTGCATGTCCATTAAAAATATGGTTATAAATCAGATATTATCATTCATCTTATTACATAGTTTTTACATTTTTTCTGTACAGTGTCTCTATGATTTCATTGCATAGGTGTAAAATGTTGTTCTATAAAAAAGAGAATTCTCAAACACATTTGAACCATCACTGAACCATCACTAATAAGTACACCACATACAGTCTGACTAAACATTTTGCAAATGTATATAATTATTGTTGGCAAGATTTAAAATATTTTGGAAATTATCGCATTCCAAAGAATCCTAAAGGAGGCAATTGAAATCTTGGACTTAGACAATTGGAATTAAGATACATGAATTTAGAATATATGTATCCATTGGGGTGCAATCAAAGAGAAGATTTATTTCTAATTGATATGAATAAATCTGTATGTTTTTTAGTGCTTCAATGAAACAGTGTTTTCATACCCCTTTTCTAATATTTATTTATTCACCATTTGAGGATGTTTTGAAGACATAATCAGAAAAATGAAATTGAGTATGAAAATGGCTCTGATGGGCAAAACACCAGCTTCTCACTCTGCTTGCAAGCTCCCCCAAGACATCGCGCTCACTTGCACGGTTTCCAGCTGTGACGGTGCCAATCTAGTGCGGATCGCAAACAGAGCGCTCAAGCAGGTTTTGTGCTTGAGATGCAGCTGAGAGGCTTTTGGAGTGGATTTTATTCTTTAACTGGCCGTTGAATTTGATTTTGTTTGTGCGAGAACACTTTTTTTCTTTACTTTCTTTTTCAGACAGGAAGGTAGTGCCACATAGACTCCAACGTCCTGTTCCTGTCCAGCCGGCTCCTCCCAGTGCTTTGTCCCTCTCCTGGTTATTTTTCATTGGCATTTGGGTCTGAAAGTATCACTCTCCTTGTCTGCTGCATGTATACCATTGGAGTTAAGGACTTTGTATTTGAAATTTCACAAGTAAGTTGTAAACTGGTGCATAAGGGTGTTTTTTTGTTTGATTGAGGGCATGCACCTGGATTTATTTGTACTTTGGTTCGATTTTTAAAATGTATTGTGGTGGTGGCCGGCAGTTTTAGTATGGGCCTAGTTATTGTTTGCATGTAATTTATCTTCTTTTGTGAAGGAAAAATATTACACAGTTCAGTACATTTTCTTCTCCGAGTTTTTTAATAAGTTTGCAATATTTATTTAATTCACTATGTGGCCTAGTCTGCCAATGGGCCTTCCAACATGTAGACCCACTACTAGTCATGAGTGCATGAAACAACTGTTTCTGTGGTATCTGTTGAATTGAAACATCATTTGGGATATGGATGCATTGGATTGAATTACAAAATTAGTTTTTGTGTGGTATTTAATGTTATTTTCTTCAAACAGTGTATAGGTGGTGCAATTATATTCAATGCCTTTAGAGGATGTATCTTGTAGTAAAAGTCTTAGCCCAGTTAATTTTCATTTTTGACATTGTTGAATTAATGCTCTTGTTCTGTGTTACCAATCTATGACTCCTTTAATTAGCCAGTGTTAGAGTGTGTCTGTCATAGGCCACCATTTTTCTTTGTTTCCCATGCCATGTGACCAGGGGCCATTTTATATAGTCAATGCCCATAGGCCTGCATGTGTTCTTTGATTGTGGCCATGCCTCCTTGCTTCCTGTTTGACCATGTGATCGGCAACCATTTTGTGTAGGCAGCCACTGTGCTTTTGCCATAGGCCTGCATGTCTTCTTTGTTCCCCATGCCTTCTTGCTTGCTTGTTGCTGTGACGATGTTGCTGGTGGCCATTTTGTATAGCCAGTCAGTGTGCTTTTGCCATAGGCCTGCATGTGTTCCTTGTTTTTGGCTATGCCTCTTTGCTTGCTGCTTGACCATGTGGTTGGTGGCCATTTTGTGTAGGCAGCCAGTGTGTGTTTTCCAAAGGCCTGCATGTCTTCTTTGTTCCCCATGCCTTCTTGCTTGCTTGTTGCTGTGACCATGTGGCTGATGGGCATTTTGTGTAGCCAACCAGTGTTCTTTTGCCATTGGCATGCATGTGTTCTTTATTTGTGGCCATTCCTCCTTGGTTGCTCTTTAACCATGTGGTAGGTGGCCATTTTGTTTAGGCAGCCAGTGGGATTTTGCCGTAGGCATGCATGTCTTCTTTGTTCTCCATGCGTTTTTGCTTGCTTGCTGTTGTGACCATGTGTCTGGCTGTCATTTTGTGTAGCCAGCCAGTGTGCTTTTCCCATTGGCCTGCATGTGTTCTTTGTTAGTGGCCATGCCTCCTTGGTTGCTGCTTGACCATGTGGTTGGTGGCCATTTTATGTAGGCAGCCAGTGTGCTTTTGCCATAGGCCTGCATGTCTTCTTCGTTCTCCATGCATTTTTGCTTGCTTGCTGTTTGACCATGTGTTCAGTGGCAATTTTGTGTAGGCAGCCAGTTCTCTTTTTTGCTTGTAAACTTTCTTCTTTTGTAAAGAAAAAATGTTGCTCAGTTCAGTAAATGATCGCCATGTTTTTTTAATAAGTTTGCAATATTCATTTAATTCACTAAGTGGCCTAATCTGCCAATGGGCCTTCCAGCCAGTCGGCCTAGTACTAGTCATGGGTGCATTAAACAACTGTTTCTGTGGTGTCTGTTGAATGGAATCAGTAATTAATCCATGTTTGTTTGGGGTATTTCAGGTTTTTTTCTGCAAACAGTGTGTAGGTGGGGTAGTTATATTTGATGCCTATGGAGCATGTGTGTTGTTGTAAAAATTTCTTAGCCCAGTTAATTTTCATTTATGATATTGCTAAATTAATGGGTTTTTTCTGTGTTACCAATCCATGCATCGTTTGTCTGGCCAGTGTGTGAGTGTTTTGCCATAGGCTACCATTTGTCTGTGTTCCCCATGCCATGTGGCCAGGGGCCATTTTGTATAGTTAGTGCCCATAGGTCTGCATGTGTTTTCTGTTTGTAGCCATGCCTCCTTGCTTGCTGTTTCACCATGTGGTCGGTGGCCATTTTGTGTAGGCAGCCAGTGTGCTTTTGCCATAGGCCTGCAATTGTTCTTTGTTAGTCACCATGCCTCCTGGCTTACTGTCTGACCATGTGGTCAGTGGCCATTTTGTGTAAGAAGCCAGTGTGCCTTTGCCATGGGCTTGTGTGTCTTCTTTGTTGTGGCCATGCCTCCTTGCTTGCTGCTTAACCATGTGTTCGGTGGCCATTTTGTGTAGGCAGCCAGTGTGCTTTTGCCATGGGCCTGCATGTCTTCTTTGTTGTGGCCATGCCTCCTTGCTTGCTCTTTCACCATGTGGTCGGTGGCCATTTTGTTTAGGCAGCCAGTGTGCTTTCGCCATAGGCCTGCATGTCATCTTTGCTGTGGCCATGCCTCCTTGCTTGCACTTTCACCATGTCAGTTCAGTTCAATTACTTTATTCAGATAAAACATATCCATGAAAGGACAAAAACACACAGTAACACATAAAAACACACAAATTCATAATTGTCATTAAATGTGTTATATAAAACCAATACAGTATCTAGCAATAAAAATATTATTTATACAGTGATCATTGTATTACGTGCGCGGACAGCAGTTGTCAGAAAAGCACCCACACGGAGTACTAATTCGTCATCTTCCAAGTTAAGAAGAGCCCTATATGCATCTTTGTAATGGACGGATGAAAGCCTTTTAAAAAGAGGAAGTAACAACAATTTAGTGTATTGGATGTAAAACTTACAGGTGAATAAAAAGTGTAATGTTGTTTGACCTGAACGAACATCACATGGGCATGGCACTAGATGACGGTTAGTATAGAAACCAAGAGGAAAACATAATAGATACTTCACAGTGCCTGCCCTTAAGCGAAAATTGAGAACACGCTCCCAACGGCCCATAAGTTTAGTCAAGTAACTGGCCAGATGTTGATCATTCTCGATAGTCATAAAGGTAGATACAGTAGATTTCCTAGACCCCCTATTGAATCTAACCATTCTATAATACATATATAGGGCCGCCCGAAGGTCTTTTTTGTCTACAGTGTCTAGCTCATGTGGGCTATCAAAAATATGTTCATAATTGATACTACATAAACCAGATCTCACCTCAGCTAGCCATGGGATATCCATGCCTTTTTCATAATTATGGCAGTCTGTTTTAATTTCTCTTGTAAGGGACACCGCAATATTTTCCCATAAGGCTAGCAAAAATAGAGCTGTACGGGCCGTAATGTAATGTTCGATGTAATGTAAATTTAATTCACTAAGACAAACGTATTGGGATATGGAGATAGGGGCTCCCAGGAGTTTTCGACAAAACCTGTTCTCCTCATGCTGAATATTCCTACATTTGTAGATGCCCCATACCTCGGCGCCGTAAGATGCCATAGGTGTACACTGAGATTTAAAAAAAATTAAAATAGCCCCCGACCTCCTGGGTTGGGGAGACTAAATACTGAATCGATTGTATTAGAAAACTTGTTCCTGTAATATGCAATATGATCAGTCCATGAACCATTAGCAGCAAAAACCAGCCCCAAATAGGGAAAAGTGGTAGTGCATAGTAAACTCGGGTCACATTATAAAATATTTTTTAAAATTAGTAGGTAGGTCCAAGGAGTCCATAAAATCCACAAAGCCCCGCACTAAAAGACGCAAATCATTAGGTGTGTGGCCCATTAGAACCACATCATCGGCCTATAACAGGGATTGGAGTATGTGGCCATTAACTCTTGGGACGTCTTTAGTGAGCGCTGTTAAAGAAGCATGTAAGTTATTAATATATAGAATAAAAAATAATGGGGCTAGAACACACCCCTGCCTGACCCCTCTAAAATCACCATGTAGTCAGTGGCCATTTTTTTGTAGGCAACAAGTGTGCTCCTGCCATAGGCCTGCATGTGGTCTTTGTTACTGGCCATGCCTCCTTGCTTGCTGTTTGACCATGTGGTCTGTGGCTATTTTGTGTAGACAGCCAGTGTGCTTTTGCCATGAGCCTGCATGTCTTCTTAGTTGTGGCCTTGCCTCCTTGCTTGATGTTTTACCATGTGGCTGGTGGCCATGTGGTGTAGGCAGCCAGTGTGCTTTTGCCATAGGCCTGCATATCTTCTTTGTTCCCCATGCCTTCTTGCATGTTGTTGTGACCATGTAGATGGTGGCCTTTTTGTGTAGGCAGCCAGAGTGCTTTTGCCAGATGCCTGCATGTGTTCTTTGTTTGTGGCCATGCCTCCTTGCTTGCTGTATCACCATGTGGTTGGTGGCCATTTTTTGTAGGCAGCCAGTGTGCTTTTACCGTAGGCCTGTATGTGTTCTTTGCTACCCATGCCTTCTTGCTTGTTGTTGTGACCATGTGGCTGGCGGACATTTTGTTTAGGCAGCCAGTGTGCTTTTGTCATAGGCGTGCATTTCTTATTTGTTCCCCATGCCTTCTTGCTTGTTGTTGTGACCATGTGGGGAAGCTATTTTGTGTAGGCAGCCAGTGTGCTTTTGCCAAAGGCCTGAATGTCTTCCCTTTGTTCCCTATGCCTTCTTGCTCAGTATTGTTGTTGTTGACCATGTGGCACTGGCTGGCAGCCATTTTGTGCGTCCAGCCAGTGTGTCCCTTTGCCATAGGTTTGCATGGATGGTTGAGATAGCAGTTTAATAAATTATATGCTTGGCCATAATTTTAGTTATTTATAAAAAAATATATTTTTATGTTTTTAATTTGAATTTTTTAATTGTAATTGTTTTGTTTTATTTCTAAATGTAAATTTTTTTATTTTAATTTTTTCAGTTTAATTTTTTGAATTTTTATTGGTTATCATTTTAATAGTTTTTAATGGTTTTTTTAAATGTTATTTTTCCCCCCATTTTCCTAACATTCGGCATCAACCCCATGTCTGCTATAGGTGCAAAATAGCATTCATTGTCTAAGGTTTATTTCATTGTCACCTGCACCTCCCTGAGTGCCACATCCCAACGTGATGCACATAAAGCATACAGTTACAGCTGTATGCTGTTGTTGTTACTCTTTCTAATCCTTCCTGATTGAACACCATGAAAGTTTATGTTGGTGTGTTTAAGTTCATTTTCATTTGCATAGTTACTAAAAACCATTGCAATACAAAAAGCATCCTATAAAAACGCTAGAATGCACAATAAAATATGGTGTTACGCATGCATATATAGTAGCAGCACCTTGCAGAAAACATTGTAAAAACATTTAGTAATTGCTTAAATGAAGTTAAAAAGAGCAGCATTGCCATTTAAAAGTCAGTGTCTTTGCATATGTGGCTAGTGCCGAGTTCATTGCCGGTGCACACTGTGCAAAAGTGCTTCAGGTGTGTTGTAAGGTGCTAGTCTCAGGTTACCTTCCCATCTCTGCCTTAACAGTTGCGGCATCTTCTTACTTATTGGGTAGTAGATGCTAAGTTCTCAAGTGTGTCTATTTGCTGATGGTCCTTAGATTCAGGGCTTGAGTAGGTTTGGTTTCTGATGCCCCAGCAATGGGTTCCTAGTGTGTCTTCAACTAGTGGCCTGGCTGCTTCTTCAGTCAGAGGCTAGTGGCATTTTTTGTTCAGCTAGCATAAGAAATATTACCAGTCTTCAGTTCAGTTGTGGGGCCCCAGTATCAAAGCATGCCAGCACCGCTTGCCTCCATGTGTGAATTCCCCTCTGATTGAAGGGGGCCTTTATCAACTGTCTCCTTTCCTGCAGCAGCTCCTTGCAGGTGCAGAGTAGGTGCAAAAATGTCTCCTATTCTGTTGTTACACAAGCAGCAAGAAGTTAGGGTCGGTGCCCGCAGCCGGGGTGGGAGGTTCTGGGTGCAAAGGGAGTAGACCCAGGAGATGTCTCAGAAATTTTATTTTTACTGATTTGGGGTAGCCCTGGTTGAAGTATTTTTGAGATATAAGCATTTTGTAATTGCCATCCAGGCATGAGATCTGGTTGAGGAGTCGGCTTTGCCCTCCACCAGTGAGAGTTGTTTTAGAGATTTACAAACCAGTTTCTTGAAGGTTGACTGGTGGATCTGTGTGTTCCAGAGATGAGAGAGCCCGGTGGTTGACAGAGATTCCCGAAGACAGCTTCTTGCAGGTGATGTGTCCCTCTGTTGAAGTTCTTGCCACAAGAGTTGGTTTAGGGTATTTGGGGTGGAGGATCTGATCTTGTTCCAGCAGATGATGGAGACACCGTGCCTGGCCAAGGACTTTTTTAATAGGCTAAACTCCAGCCTTATTTGTGCTGGTGAAGTATAGTTTAGGAGACTGTACAAGATTGAACTAAATGCTGTCCAATAGTTTAGCGCCTCTGCCGCAAATCAATTCACTGCCATTGGTTATTGTAGGGAGAATTTTGGCCGGTGCTACCTTCAGGAAAGGGCTTAGTGAGGGCCCAGTCAGTTTTGATGTGAGGTTTTTCAGTGTTATCGATAATGCCAGCCCTTTCTTTCTAATTTCTTCTTTTTGTCGCGTGAAGGATTCTTCTTTGTCTATGCTAATGCCTAGATATTTGCAGTTCGCTGCTGTTTCTATTTGTATGCCGCCCAAGTGCCTGGGCCTCTCCCATTTCCTCTTGTTGTTAATAGACATTGTCCTTGTTTGCCTGAAGATAAATTTTTAGATTTTTTCTCTGTAGCATTATTCTGCATTTTATTGAGGAGATGTTGCTTGCCAACCTGGGTGTGACTAAGCAGGACTACATCAACGGCATACAGGAGATTGGTAAGTGTTTTGCCTCCCAGCCTGGGCACATGGGAGTTGCAGGTGTTGAGTTCTTGCTGTAAGTCTGCCATAAATAGATTAAACATGGTGGGCTTGAGCATGCAGCCCTGCTTCAGGCATTTGGTTGTTGGTACTGTTCTGGAGAGGTGAGTCCCCGCTCCCAGTTTCACCTGGACCCAAGTGTCTGTGAGGAGAAGTGTCAACATTTTTAGAAGAACTCGTGGAATACCTCATCGGGCCAGCTTCCTTCACAGTCTTGGCCTGTCAACATTGTCGAAAGCGGCGCTGAAACGATAAAGCAGAGGTGTAATGGAATGTTTGCAGTCTTTACTGTATCAATGAGTAGAGAGATTGCCAGAATGTTTGTTGTGCCTGTTGTTTTGCAAAATCCTGTCTGGTTTAGTGGTATTATCTCATTAGCGTCTGCCCAAGCTGTGAGTTCCTCTAGCACGGTGCCCGCAAAGTATTTTGCCTCATCGATCATTCCCATCAGATGGTAGTTTCCAGGCAAGGCCTTATCTCCGTTTTTGTGAATTGGTGCCTTTCCATACTTCTGGAATCCTACCCAATGATCTGACTTCTAAAAATAGAGGTGCAGGGCACCTGCCCATTCAACCGTCCTCTGTTTGAACTGTGGGATGCTGTTTGGGCCCGGGGCCCCTTCCTTTCTCCCTTTTGCAATCTGTTGCCTTATTAAGAGTATTCCTGAGGCGCTGGTCTCATGCTCAGGGATGTAATCTGTGTCTGGAGTATTTGGGTTCCTGCGGAGCGATCCCCCGGTGACGCCCTGTTTGTTGGATCACCCACAGATGGGCGCATTATCGTGTTCAACGTTTTCCAGAAGCGAGCACTATCATTGTGATTTATGTCATGGAGGAGCTTTGCCCAGGTCTACTCTTCATGGTCTTTATTGATTCTCCATTTCAACTTTTGAGCGAGATTCTTTGTTGTCGCAGGAGAAAACGTAGACTTGGATTCCCTGGATGGTGTTGCAGAGATCTTAATGTGCCGTTTATTGATTTAAAAAAAATCCTTTACTTGCACCCTTTGCGATTTCGTGATCCTATTTCCCTGCCAGGGGTCCTGGCAGAGTTCCTTTTTGGGAGGCAAGGCGTGAATTTCTGATAGGGCAGCAGTAAATCATTCCCAGTTGGGTATGTAGCTCTTTGTGGCTGTTGATTGTGAATGTAGGAGTTTGACTGCTGTTGCTGACAGGGACTCAATGTTTGGCACCACAAATTTGATTCTCTTAAAGTTTGTCGTGTAAGTGGAGCTCAAGGCAGCTTCTGGGTGGATGCAGGGAGGCACAGTTTATGATAGGAGGGTTTCTTGTGGTCAATGGTTGCTTTCCCCCTTGTCCCCATTCTGAACCTGAGTATGCAGGGAAACAATGAAAGACTGACAAACGTGTAATCTAGTATGGAGCATGTTTAAGGAGAGTAGTGGGTAGCCATGGGGGAGAGTCTCCAGGGGATCTTCCATTTAGAGCCCTGAAATTGAGATGTTATAGATCCTCTAGGAGGCGTCTGTTTTTGCTATTCGTTTACCCATTTGAGGATCCACATTGAGTCTGTATGTTACAAAGTAGGGATTGAATGTGCACTTCATTCCCCTGGAGATGCCTAGGAGGTATTGGTTCAAGTCCCCCCTGAGGATACATTTTGGGGTTTCTGTCTTACTTATGTAGCTTGTTATTTGCCCAATTAAGTTATCAGAGTCTTTTGCTTTGTGTTTTGGGTGAATGTATGCGTTGACTATCACTGCCTCACCTCACCTTACCCATGTGAGGATCCATATTGAGTCTGTATGTTACAAAGTAGGGAGTGAATGTGCACTTCGTTCCCCTGAACATGCCTAGGAGGTATTGGTTCAAGTCCCCCCTGAGGATACATTTTGGGGTTCTGTCTTACTTATGTAGCTTGTTATTTGCCCAATTAAGTTATCAGAGTCTTTTGCTTTGTGTTTTGGGTGAATGTATGCGTTGACTATCACTGCCTCACCTCACCTTACCCATGTGAGGATCCATATTGAGTCTGTATGTTACAAAGTAGGGAGTGAATGTGCACTTCGTTCCCCTGAACATGCCTAGGAGGTATTGGTTCAAGTCTGGAGGGCAGTTATAGCTCTAGTGATTGACCCATGGTCTGGATGACTGAGTCGGGGGCTAATGCTGCCCATGGGCTGACTTGTTGATTTGCCATCGAGGTTGCCCTTCGTTGGGGTGATTGCCCCAAGGCCCCTATGAGCACTGGAATGATGCGCCTGGGAGGGTTGGTAGCTACAGACCTCGGACTGGGTGCTAGCAGAGGCGATGGATATCCTGGATTTTGGTGAGGGGTGACGTTAATTCCCCAGGCTTTGAAGGTGCATTGCTCAGCTAATACTCTCTCGCAATTGTGGTTGTTTTCCACATAGCCCTGGTGGCCTCAGGCATCAAGGGGTTTGAGGGATGGCTGAACTCTATTGAGAGTAAGTCAGTTGAGTTTAGATCCACAAGGTTTGGGGTAGCCCGTAGTAACCTCAGGATGTTCCCCTGTTCAAAATGTCATAATTCCCTTTTGAGATCTATTCGGGCTTGAACAGTGTGGAGTTTATGGCATGCTGCTTGATGCTGGGATTTTTTTTGGGACTGAGGTGACTCTCTGACTGCGCAGTTAAACGTTGGCAGTTGGGATGGATATCCTCCTTGATTTGGAATTACTCTCCCTCTCTTGCCAATCCATGTCTAAAGTTCTCGGTCTTTATCTTGGTTGTAGTAGCCCCTGGTAGTTTCTGCTTGGGCGAGTGCAGAGTGCTCAGTTGTGCATGGACTGAGTCCTGCCAGCTCTGCCCTGTGATATTGGGTGGGGCCGAGTTTTGAATAGTGTGCCTCGCACTCATGCTTGACTGATCTTTATTGGCTACACGTTCTTGTCCGGGCCCATTGATTGTATCCTTATATGTCTCCGAGCCCCTTGTGGCTACTGACACTGATCCTGTTTGTTGCTCCTCCCTTGCTAAAGCTGGGCATGGCCGAGCTGGGGAGGAAGGTGTGTTGGGGGCCCTGGGGTATATACAGGACCTTGATCTGAGTTATGTCTATTTCTGAGCGGTCTTACACAATGACATGGCCCTACTTTCTTTTTCGATGAATGACCACCTGACGTTTTGGAGGGGAGACGTGCCCCTTGGGCTGGATTGGTTATCAGATGATTGTGAGTCCTTGTTTTGATTACTGAAATCACGCTACTTGGTGTGTGTTTTAGCACGTTATTGGCAGAAAATGGGGGAAAAGGCTCTTGAGTTCAGGAAGGATTTCTGGTTTCTGCCTTTTGTTTTCTGCTGACGGAGTTGCTTGACTTTGAGCTTTGGGGTGTGAGTTTCGGGTTGAACAACCGCAGGTGATTCTTTAGAGGTTCCTATGGCCCTTTGCTTTTTAGGGTAGTTGAACCATCCCGCTGATAGTTCTAAATCGGTTCTCGGTTATTTGAGTTGGCGTGCCTCCCTCACTCTGGTCCAGGATCTGTGTTCATGCCTGTGGGGGCGTACATGTGGAAGCTGTTGATACATTCCTCAGGTCCTTGAGCATAGTGTTTAGCATTGAGGGGAGAGTAGATAGTTTGTCCACAACATGGCTGCATCTGCAGCTGGGTCGCACCTTAGATTGGGCTCTCTTTATTAAACCATTAGGCTCCCCCAATTTCTCATCAATGCCGACAGTGAACAATGCCAAGGTGTTTAATAGGGAAAGCTGGATGTCCATCTTATCCGACTGGTATTGAAGCGTTTACACAGACAATTGCATGGTATTTAGGAGGGAGGCCAATGCACAGCCAGCTTGTTCTTTGGTGGACGTGTCCCCCTTGGGCTCCTCTTTAGTCTCCTCCCTGGGGGCATGGCAATGACTGGCTGTGTTAGCCTGGGGCACCTTGGCGGGAAGTGCCCCATATTGGCGATCTAGCGAGTAGGCGGCTAACATGTCCTCCCATTCTTGCGTGTTCAAATAAGAGAGGGTCACCCTCCCCTCTTCCAGATGAGTTGGATTGTCAGTCACACCCGTCCCTGTGGGAAGTGGGCCAGCGGAGGTGGGTGGCCAGTCAACTACTGGAGTTGATGTGTTGGCTCTTGGAGGCCAGGGCATTGAGTCTGAAGTGGCATTGCTGTCATTTGGTGATGGACTGAAGATAGCTTCTAGTCGGGGTTCTGGCTGATGGTTCTGCATGCTCCTCTCAGTGAATGAGGATCCTATGATGGATTGGTTGTTGTGAGTTGCCTCTTGTGTGTGCCCTCCTGGGCCTGCTACCTTTGAATCGGTTGCTAATGGTGCGAGAAGTGCAAGCCCTACCTCTGTAGGCAAGGGTGATGCCAGGTCAGATGCTGGAAATGTTGAGGCTTGGGCCTCGTTTGTCCTTGTGCTTCTGCTGCTTGATGTTCGACTTGTATCGAGGATCCTGATTGCCCGTTTGGAGGCAGGTTTTGATTTGTTATAATGGGTGTGGCATATATTGCCAAAGATTGTTTGAGGCAGAGCGGAGGATGTGTGGGTTGAGCTATTCTGAGCGGTGTTGAAGCGGAAGACTTTGCCGGTGGGTAGCTGTGTAAGAGTAGACAGGCCAGGTCTTCCATGGTTGGAATAACCTCCTCTTCTGACAGGGTGAGGGGTAAGGACGGCTGCATCTGTAGAGGCTGTAGGGATTGCAGGGATTGCAAGGGGGTCTACAGGCCTTTGAGCACAGCATTGCTTGAGTAGAGAGCAGAGCTTACATCTTTTAGGAAACTAAATTTCGTGTAGATTTTTGGTTGAGTTGAATTAGCTCACTGCTTGGCGACACCCTGTCCTTTGAGTCTGGCTTTGTTGTGATTAATATATTTGGGCACTGTATTGAGTGGTGGTGAGACATGGCTTGTGTTTCTTCCTTTTTTCCCCGCCGGCCTAGGGGGAATGGCCACACTGGTTCTCCGTGCCCTCATTGGATGACCAGTGGTCTCCCTCAAGTTAGCACTGCTTATTGTGCGGTGGTTGGTGGCCTGGTTGGTGCTCCTTCCTTTGTCCTGCCTTTTCCTTGCCTTACCCTCAATCTGTTGCTTCTGCTCATGACCAGCCATGCCTTGGAGCCGATGTGGTAAGGGTCTGTAAAATGATGATGGTGGCCGGACGGTTTAGATAGCCACCTCCCACTTTGCCCTCTTCCTAGGAGCCTGCCCCCACGGAGATAGTTGGATGTCCGGGGGTTAGAGTGACTATCTTAGGCGGGAATGACTCCTTGGCCCTCCTTCCCTTGTTTTCCTCCACAGTCCTGTGCGCCCCTTAGATCTTTGGCTGGGGCACTATAAGCAGTAGCGGTGAAAGGTGACCCTCAGCAGTAGGAGCTATGGAAGCTATGGCTGGGCTGAGGTGTTGACTAGGCTGTGACTAGCGAGTGGGGCTCCCCTGGCCGAGCTGCAGGCTGCATCCAGTACTGTCCGGGCCGTCTCCGCAGCCGAAGGGTGCTCACTCTCTGTGGCAGCTGACTATAACTGCCACACCCGCACTGCAGTCGCTGTTAGTACTGGGGGATTCACCCCCTTCAGTAGGGCAGAAAAGAGGTGGGGAAAGGAACGCTCCTGGGCGCTCCTGGGCCACGCCGCTTTCCTGGACTCACTGACTCATCCCGCCCTGAGCGCCAACCTCTGATCCCCAGTTTCCATTTGCCGCCATCAGATTCTCTCCCCCCAGATGAGTTAGTGGATCCAAGTGCACAGCTCATCCTGTCAGCCTCTCATCTGCAGGCCGTCAAAGCAGAGAGGTGCAGTAAGGCAGGGAAAAGCTGGCTAGGTGAGGAGAGGTGGAGGCAAGATGGAGGCAAGGTGAAGTAGAGCGGGTGGCAGTGCAGATGGCAGTGCAGCGCTCTGGCATAGGCGCTGTGGAGAGATCAAAGACAGGCAGATTCTCGGGCTCAGGTGGTTGGCTGATTGCCTGGTTGCAGTTGGTTGCTGCAAGGACAATGGATCTCCTAGGGAGCAGGCTGCATCAACCCACTCTATGCCGATGGGGGAAACGCAGCACCACCCCCCACCTCTACTTAATGCACAAGCTTGCAGCCAGGTCAGATCACGTGGCTGTTCGGATCAAGCGCTCCCCCACCCACACAGCCTACACGTACTCGGATCGCGGCAACCTCTGCACGTCCTGCCGCTCTTACGAGTGCTCTCTGCATCTGCTGCTGCTACTGCTCTACTCTCGCCCATTCTCATGATACTGCAGTTACTTGCTGTAGGCACAGGACGCTACCTTACTTCCTCTTATGTGAGATTTCCGAGGTCCCTCCAATCCCGAAGACTTGTATTTAATGGTGAGCACTCATGGAGGCTGGTCAAAAGCTTTCCAAGATGTTGGTCTCACAGAGAGCCCATAGTTACTGCTTAAATCCCGTTCTATGGACAGAGTTGGACCAGACGTCACTGCTCTAACACTCTAGACTGAAAAGGCAGGAAAGTGAACAGAAGATACAAATTCAAACTTCGATACTTCTATGTTGGTGTCGTTTTACGAATGGATAGTTACACTGTATTGCTGATTATTTATAATAACTTAAGTAACCACACTAAATGATATTATTTGTTTGTACTACTAATTGAACTCCAACAATGCCACGTTTCACTGATGTACTTCTTGCTTGTTTGCTTTTAGGTGCACAATAGACGAGATATCACCCACAGTACTGCCAGACAGAAGGCCTGTGCACGACATGACGCATGACTGACTACGCAGCATGGACATCACTTCAGCTTGTGAAGCTAAGTGCCACTGCCAACTGACAGCTTCTAGATGGTCCCAAAGAAAGGTGCTGCCAAGAAAGTCACCAGTGGGGTGGAGGAAAAGTAGATTTCCACCTCAGGTGTGCCAACCAGAACCTTTTTCATCAAACCTGTGCCTGCTGCACCGACTTCCGGCGAGCAGGCTGAGAGCAGCACTCCTGCATCAACAGCACCAGCCCGGCAACTAAGCCCAGGACCATATCTGTCAGTGGGCCAGACACTGCAATCATGTTGACGCAGACGAGTAGTGACGTTGAATTGGATTAGCCCCTTTCGCAAAGTAGTACACAATTGTTTCAGGAAAAAGAGCAAAGTGGACAGCAGCAGCAGCCATCAATTTGCCTGATGTAGGAGCAGAACAGGAGGTTGAGCTTCCTTCGGAGCAAGAACCTCCTCTTTTAGAATCATTGGCTCCCAGATCTCCAGCAAGGAAAAGGAAGGGTACTACACCAAAACTTTCCCCAAGCACCACATCTGATGATGATGATAGGGACATGCAGTGGACCCCAGCAGAGTCCAGAAGATAACAGGAGAGGCAAGGGAAAAGAAAAATTCCTGAAAGACTTATGGAAGGGGAAGATGAGGAGAATGACGACAACGAGGCAGTCATGGTAGAAGGAAAAACAGAGGAGTCTGACATTGACATTGTGATTCAACCTGCTCCGAGTGATGTGGTGCAGGTAGAGTTGAACCACTGTCCATATTTGCAAAGCCCCAGCTGAGACCTGCATCAACCCTTACCTCAGGAGAAGCAGAGAGGCAATCGACAACACACTCACCTACCTCCAGTTCTTCTTCAGGCATGGGCAGCGGGCCAGTAAACAAATACTTGGGACATTTTTACAGTTAGCAAAGAGGGGGATCACATAGCAGCATGTACCATTTGCCACATGAATGTTCATTGAGGTAAGCCTGCTACACATTTTTGGACTCGAGGCCAAATGAGCCATATGGAAAAGCTCCACAAAATGTAGTGGGATTAGCACCTTAAATAAAATTGCTGAACGTGGTTGTGATAGTAAGGAGAGCCAGGGAACATCAGCTACAAGTACAATGGGAGGAAATGGGTGACATCTTCACATAAAGCAGCCCTGTCCCCAGCAGTGTGCCAGCAGATACACCCACCTATGTGACTTCACAATAACACAAGATTTGGAGTGAGATGGAGACACCACAGCATACAGTGACTGCTCCACCACGATGCACATTGAGTCTGCCACCACCATCTGCTTTTCAAAAGATGCCTGTGTCAGTGGCCCCAGAAAATAAAAAAAATCCAGGCTAGTATTATGGGCATGATTAGGCGGGAGGGGCCCTACAAGTAGAATTGCCCAACCCAACGTCGGAACAATGGTAAGCTGGCAAAAATGTTAGCGCTGGCCCTCATCCGTTTTTCTTTTATGGAAGGAGTGGGACTCTTATAAGCTGTGGAAGCCATCTGTCTAAAATGGAAGGTACCAAGTTGGGCCTATTTTGCCAGAGTTGATGTACCAGTGATGCATCATGATGTGCTGCAGTTGGTTGGACAAGCTTTGCAGCAAAGTGTTGTTCACACCATCCACCTGACAACAGACATGTGGACCAGTTGTCAAGTGACTGATTAGATGTGCAACACTGCACACTGGATCTCTTTTGCAGGGGTAAAGCAAAAGATTTCTGCGGTCTTGGCCCCAAAGATAGTTTTAAGAGCATTCAGTGGCATGCATCAGTGGCCATGTTCGCCATGGAGAAATCACATACAGCTGTAAACATCTTGGAGGAATTGAACAGCAAGGTGTATGAATGGCTGCAACCCAGACATCTCAGAATTGGATTTCTGGCTACGGACAATGGCAGTAAAATAGTCAAGGCCAAGTCAGACGGAGGCTATTTCAGTGTCCTGTGTTTGGCCCATTGCATCAACATGGTGGTGCAAGACTTCCTCAACAATGAAGACATAGTCAGCAAAATACTAACCACCTGCGAGAGAATCTGCACTTATTTAAGCCATTCTTTTAAAGTCCAGAAGCAGTTGCGGATTATTCAGCATAATAATAGAGCACCAGTTAAAGGCCTTATACAGGAGGTGCCAACATATTGGAATCTGACCTTTTACATGTTGCAACATCTGTTTGAGCAGTACAAACAAATCAATGACTATGTCATTCAAAGAGGAGGGGATGCAGTTGGGAAAGCTATGACCATGGATGCGGACAAATGGGGCCTAGTCAAATGCCTGACACAGGTGCTACTCCCTTTTGAGGTTTTCACACTGGAAGTTAGCAAGGAAAATAGCACGATAGGCCAAGCTAGCCCGTTGTTGCATCTCCTACAGGACCATGTAAAGGAGGTATCTGAAAGGTTCGCCCCCACAGGTGTGAATGAAAACACAGAAGCGCATGCCTTGGTTGAGACCTTAGTCCTTTGCTTGGCTTGTAATACAAGGCTGCAATATGACATCATCACGTCCAAAGAGTACATCTGTGCCACACTACCTGATAAACAGTACAAAAAAATCCAATGACCATCCACAGGATGTTCCAGAAGTATCTGGATGATCCAAAAAAGGTCAGTGTGATCAAAATCCATTGATGTATTTGTATGGGAAGATACGCCAATGGCCAGAGCTCATCAGAATGGCAATAAAGTATCTACCTTGTCCTATCACCAGTGTGTCTGCTGAGCATATTTTCAGTGCAACTGGTGCAGTTGTTACAGTGAGAAGGACCAGTCTCTCGCCTCAAAACATGGTGAGAGTGACTACGATCAAAATGTGCCAACATTTTATACCACACAATTACACTGTTCCTAAAACAGCACAGGAGGAGGAGGAGAGTGATTGGTCCTAAACTGAATCAAGTGTGTTAGCTGATCAACTTCTGGGTGAATCACCCAAGTTTGAGGACGAACTCTACTTCCCAGACTAAGTATGCCAGTGCCCCCATAGAACATTTACATTATTTCTCATTGAACTTCTATCTTCGAAAAAACAAATTTAGCTAGTGGAACATTATTATGTTTGTGTCAAATTTTTGTTGCCCCACCATTTTGTAAGTCACATATATTCCTGGATTGCAGTTGGACTAGTGTGTATTAAAGAAGCCTCCACAATTCCTTCATGACATTGGGGACAATGCCTGCCCCCCTGCAGTGTAGTTCCTATTTCCCTAATAGGCTCTGCGCATTGGAATAATATACCCTATAGGTTTGACATAGGACTGAGGTCAGTATGTCCCTATCGAGTATATTAAACTTAATTACTTTGTGCCAGCTAGCTCAGAGGCCACTAGAAACTCCTTGTAAACAAGAAGGGAGTAGTTTCTGGCAACCGCATAAACATGACAACTTTGTTTCCCTTTAGAATCGGAACACTCTCAGAATCGTGGAAACAATAGATAACAGTTTCACTCAGCTAATCGTGCATGCTTAGTTTCTTCAGAGTTACACAGAAAGAATAGACGGGCGTTTCAATAAAAGGATTTATTGAACAGTCTTGTTTCTCGTGTAAGAGATATGAGCTGTTATGATCACAAAACAGTATGCAAGATATATAATGTACAGCGTAAGCAGTAGAAAGAAATAATACTGCGCTAGCATTATCTTTTAGCTATCACACATATATTCATATACATAAATAACATAAGCTAAAAATGCGAGTACTCATACGATGCGTCTCTAAGCTAGTTCTACCCCAGTGTACCTAACCTAACCTAGGTGTAGGACAAGGTAAAAAGTAGGTGAAGTATTCTATAGTATGATATACTAAGAGTCTGATATGCCAAGAGTCCCTCTAAGTTCTAGTCAGCTCCATACCTTGAGAATGAGAGAGGTGGGAATCTCTTTCCGGATCTTCGAACTCTAACACCCCGCGAAGGGAGTCAGAACACTGGAAGCTGGATTCTCTGCGAGCAGGGATGACAGCGTCTCTTCTCAGTGCGTCAGTCCGGGACACGGGCTCCTCTAAAGTCGAGGTCTCCTCCTAACTTGCTTGGGCAAGGGAAGGTATATTTATACCTGGTAGGTGCCTTGGAATGTTAGCATTGACGTGAAGTCAGACAGAGGAAGACGTCAGGAATGAACCCTTAAGGAATAGCGGTTCATGCATAATAGCTGAGTTCTTGGAGAAATCAATAATACTGTGCTAGGGGAACTCCCAAGAGCTTAAGGGTCTGGTTTCTAAGAACTCGTTGTGACGTTAGGGTGGACGGATGTCGGTGACCTTGCCTGTATTTGGAGTGCATGGCTAATGCCTAAATAAGGACTGGGATTTTATCCCTTTATAAGGGCAATGCGAATTGTGCCTATATAAGGACATGTTTCAGGAAAGCCTATAGACGGACACCTAAAGCGGAATGCAACACCACTTGCATGCCTATTGGCTTATCTTTTTGCTTTACTTAACACTAGAATATTTGCCTCAGAAAATCGTTGATTTACAAGACTGCCTGCCAATACCAAATTGAAATGTGTTCCCGGCATCAAAGAAGAATACCTAATACCTACACTACCCATGCTTGGATTGGAAGAGGTAAGTACAACCATTTTAATGGTTAGTGAGTGATTGTGTGAGTGACGATGATGATTAATGATTCATATAAAGGCAGACAGTGAGGGAGGGTGTTGAAATGTAATGTGGGAACTTGCCTGAGATGATTGATTTACAACGTTTGGGACCTGAGTGATGGCCAATCAATTTTACCCTTGAGGTCATTTGTCCTCCACAAACTTACATAGTGAAAATGTATTAACATATATAGTCCACTTATATGATCCTTCTGTTTTTTTCATCATCTAGGATGGCTGCCCCGGACAATCGTTTGATTTACAAGTCTGCCAATTTCCAATCTGTTTCTTGCATTAAAGTGAAGATAGAGTAACTTCTGCCATGATTGGATTAGAACAGGTAACCATTGCACCAATAAGAGATCAGATTATTGAGTGACTGTGAGTGATGATTGATGTGGCGGCTGACAGTGAGGGAGGGTGTGTTGAACTGTAATACAGGAAATTTCTTGAGGTGATTATTGATTTGCAATGTTTGGGGCCTCAGTGATAGGCGATTTTTTCTCTGGAGGTGATCGGCCCTTTCACACTTTTTTGGTTAAATTTGGTTTTATTTTTTTGTGTTAACATCGTAGACAATAACATTTTCATTTACACACTCATTTGGACAGCTCATTCGATTGTAATCTGCACAATTGCAACTTCACAGAGTTGATCCAAACACTTTTGCATCAATGCATATAGTAGCTACACTGTGTATAGCGGATCTTTGCTTATGCCCCAGCCAGCTACATGCCACAAGCAGCAGTGGCTGTGACCTCAAAGAACATCCTGGTAAGGCACCTACCAAGTTAATTACGAGCTAGTCTACTAACTTTGGGAGGTGGATAGTAACGAGTGGAACAAAGTAACAATACAGGGAAGGGCATGTCTAACTGGAGCGATTTTATATCACAACCATGACCATTGTTTGAGCTTTTTGTGTCTGCGATCATTTGTTCGTGTGGTGCCAGAACTGTGGTGAAGAGTGCATACGCAGCTTTGCAGCCGGCAATACCTCTAGTGTGGCTATATCAGGACAGTTGCACAATTTCTAACCCTGGTCTGGTGATGTGATTGTGAGAGGGTGTAGTTGCGGTAGTGCTGCATTCATTCTGTAGGTCACGCATCATTGTGTCCCACCTTGCTACAATTGGGATTTTACAAAGGCTCAATGTATTTTCACTGTGGAATGCAATGCTTTCAGCTTTGGCCCATATTTGCAGAAAACACCACCAGGCCCGTTCCTGGGGGGGGGGGGGGTTCAGGGGATTTCCACCTCTTAGTTATAAGTCACTTTGCTACAATCTCTCCCAGGTCAATAAAACAACTGATCACCCTCTGGCTTTTGCATCTGCTATAGAGATGTAAGATGCATGCCTCCCACGTATGGGAACGGAGCACTCCATGCATTGGGACAGAGCGTCTGTAACTGACCTCCAGTACTCACAGAGGAGCAGGCAGCTCCACAATATTTGCACCAGACCCGCATCTGTGAGACTACAGCGTGGGCAGGTGGCATCTGGGTGGTTTAAGTATTTGTTAATTCAAGCCAGGGTGAGATACGTGCTTGGTGTGATATAGTATTGTTTTAGGCAGAAGCCCATATTTCTAGGAACACAAACTGGGCTTTCCAACACCTGGTCCCACTCCTTATCTATGAATGGACGGTGTAAGTCCTCTTTCTGAATGCTGTCTCAAAGGTGACAACGTCGCTGCAGCGTGTTGTCTGAGAGAGTCAGCGAACCACTTTGTGAGGTGCCTGCCCCGCCCCATGATGTGCAATAATTGAATTGTCAAGTGTGTTGGAAGTTCATTTGTCATGTCTCCCCATTGGCTACTCAGGGCTCCTAGGAGTGAGCAATTTAACAAGAATTTACCTGGCTGAGTCTGTCCTCTTCAACCAACCTGCATACAATGCTAATTTGCCCTCCCAGTATAAATCGCCCATGTCTTGTATCCCCATCTCCCACCATTGGCGCAGCTCAGCCGATGTGGTGACAGCTCGGTTTTTGGGTGTACCCTGTAGGGGCAGTGCTGTTGCATACAGTGTCACATGTAGTGTGATGTGTAAGCACCTACGATAGCATCGGTGTGCAGTATTAGGGAGCAGGGGCTGCAACAGCTTCCCTTTTTGTACAGGGATGAAATAGGGAGAACAGGGCGGGAAGTGACCAGGGGGGTGAGATGGCTGCCGGGTCGGTTAGCTGAAGCCCAGCCATCCATCTGGCCACCCCCTCAACCTGCGCAGCTAGACAGTACTGTTCCATATTAGGTACTGCCAAGCCCCCTTTGTCTGTCAGCAAGTAGAGCATTTTGATGGCTACTCGGCAACGGGAAGCACCCCAGAGAAAGTCTCTGATGGTTCCTTCAAGGGTACGAAAATAGGGGGGTAAGTAGTATAGGAGCCTCAGAAGGACCACCATTTTATCTAGGGCCACCAGACCCATGCCTAACAGTGGAAGGGTCCCCCAGAATGACATCTGAGAGTGAATGTGTGTCATCGCTCTGCCCAGATTTCCCTTCAGTAGGTCTGTTTGCTGCCAATATATCCTTACTGATAGATAACAAAAGGTATCTGTTCACGACTCTATGAGGGTTCCGCTTAGCTCATATGCCCGGTCTGGGTGTGTATGGCCAAAGGGTTACAGGCATGATTTTGCTGCCTTCACCCGCAGTCCTGACAGGGCAGCGAATTCACCCAGTGTTTGTGCCAGCAAGGATGGAATTGATATATCTTTTTTCACGTATAAGATGAGATCGTCCGCGTACAGCATAATTACATGCATGCCATCCCCCAGTGGGATGCCCGAGTCCTCACCCCTCTCTCTGGTGGCCTCCGCTAGTGGTTATATGGCCAAAGAGAGAAGCAGTGGGGACAATGGACATTCTTGCCTGGTTCACCATCCAGAGGTTCAGAGATGTAGGGGCCCGTACGTATCCACACTGTCAGCTCCCTTTATAACAGCCTAATAATGCGGAGGAACTCTTGTCTGAGACCATACTGAAGCTGCACTGCAAATAGAAATTCTCATTCCAGAGGTCCAGTATTAAGCATCCCAAGTAGGGTCTCCGAGTCGCAGAGTAGGCAGCTACACTGAAAAAACACTGTAAGTTTAAGGAAGTATTGCGGGCAGGTACAAATCCATTTGGTCAGCATGGTCCAGGGATGGGACTACGGCGCTAGCCGGTCAGCCAGCATCTTTGCCAATATCTTATAATCAGAGTTCAGCAAAGTCAAGGGGCAATAACAGCTCAAGTCAGTCGGGTCCCTATCATGCTTAGACAGCCAGATCTGTATGCCTCATGCAGCGACAGGGGGACTGTAGACTCCTCTAGGGCCGTGGTGTACATGATGTGTAGGAGCAGCACTTGGGATGCAGCATAGGCCCTATAGAAATCAGCGGGTAGCCCGTCGGGCCCTGGGGTTTCGCCCGCCACCAGTGCCGCAATGATATCATGGATCTCAGAGAGAGCAAAAGGCGCATTGAGCATTGCACATTGCTCTGGTGTGATTACAGGCAGCCGCACTGAATCAAGGAAGGCAGACAAGTGAGCCTGATCATTATGAACTTTCTCGTACAATGATGTGTAATGTCATGTCATCTCCTCATGGATTTCGTGCTGTGTATACAGAACGTGTCCCACACTACTGCGCAGTATGTGTATTGGATGCTGAGGGTGCTCTTGGCGCAATAACCATGGCAGCAAGCGACCTGCCCTATCTGATGTTGCATGTGTGCGTGCGGAGTGTGCTGCATAATTCAAGCATCTAAGCCGCTCCAATAATGCTATGTGTTCGTTACGTGCTCTGTCCAGCTGCTGCCCTTCCCCATAGCATACTGCTGCTTGTGATAGTAGCTCTCGCTCGATCTTGCTGACGGCATCCCCCAAGTCTTTACGGTTAGTCTATGTTTTCCCCAGACAGCACTCTCGGATGGTCACCTTAAAGGCATCTCACTCAAGAAGCACAGTTCCTGTTGAGCCATCATTCAGGTCAAAATGTTCCGCCATTGCATCCAACAGGAATTCATAGAATGGTGAGTCCTCCAAGGCTACCGGTTGGAGGTGCCATGTGGGGACAGCCGGTGGGCCTGCCTTCCACACTAATCGCATGTGCTGAGGATTATGATCGGAATGTGAGCACCCTAGGTAATCCATCTGCCCAATAAGGGGTAGGAGTGGAGGCGATCTCACTATGCGATCTAGTCTAACATGCAAGTCATGTGTTGGGGAGTAGAAGGAATATGTTTGCACATCAGGGTAACGGGCATGCCAGATGCTTATCAGAGACCAGTGGGCTAGCCAGGTGGTCAGTGCCTGAGTGTTGAATGAGTCCACAGTGTGTGACAGGTGCAGAAACGAACGGTCTTTTGTGACATCAATCCTGAGTTAAAGTCGCCTCCTTTCAACCAGGGGACCCCACTCCAACATGCTAAAACATCGGACAGTCTACGTAGGAATGAGGTTTAGTCTGTGTTGGGGGCATATATAGATTCCACAAGAATGTGCTGGCCATTCAGTCTGCTCTTTGTGATCACATATCTACCTTTCGTATACGCCTCCACCCCCTCCACCACATAAGGGTTCCCTTCTTTAAGCCATATCAGCATCTCTCTGGCCTGAAAGGAGTAGTTAGTACTGAAGACCTGCCCTTGCCGGCGCCTGTGGAGGTGATCCGCCTCAGTTCACATTAGATGTGTTTCTTGCAGAAGTGCTATGTTTATGGATCTGCATTGGAGGTACAAATATATAGAGTATTGCCTGTGGGTGTGTGTATGCCCCTCACATTCCAGGTGATAATACTCGTTTGTGCTATAATAACACCTATGATGAGCGTTTTTGAGGCACACACTAATGATTGGTTGTAAACAATTCGCAGGGGATCGGGCAGTAGCACCATGTTACACGGGCCATAAAAAAATACTGAGAAGTCCAGCAGTAACATTCACAACCTTAGGAGGGTAGATCCACAATGGAATCCATCCAAACTGCATTGCCTAACCGTGGTAACTATCGGGTGCATTGACGCATGTAAGGGGGTCGCAAGCAGTGTAGTGTTGGTTTTGGAATACCCCTACAGTGCTATGTGTCAGGTGCCAAGTATGTTCTTCTACTTCGGGATAGAGCACATGCTCCATTGCTGCTCTACAATGTGTGCGCCGAATGGCTCATCAGTATAATCTGCATGTGTGCTAAGCGTGTATCTGCCCTATGCGAGCGGCGGGTGCCATTAGTCCATATCTTCCCCTTTAGGATCAGTGAGTCCCCCTGAGGGCGTCGTTTTACCTGGTTACTGTCTCTTGACATTCAAAATATTTAATCTGAAGTTTGCGGTGTTACGAAGGGTCGAACTGGTGACTCCGGGGCCCCGGACCAGGCATGTAGCGAGTCATCTTCATTCTGGAATTTGGCTGAATCTGCATCATGGCCCGAGTTCAGCGCCTGGTGACTCATTGCTGCTGCTACATGAAGGGCCTCCCACCGCTCTGTTATGATTTGTTCCAAGTTGGGGACAGCCAATGGCGGAGGAGAGCGACCAGTGCCCTTGCCTCGGTCCCTGCAATGGCATCTTTTCTCTCGCTACTCGTCAGTTACGCCGCCAGATGGTGTGCACTAAGCCGGGAGGACAGTACTTTCCAGTCAGTCCCAGGTGTCTGACGGGGAGTTAAAAAAATTAGTAGTGCCCTTCGCTACCACCCAGAGGTGGCCGGGAACATCAGGGAGTAGCGCATGTCCAGTTCGCGGAGGCATCGCTTCACTTCTTGGTAGGAGCTCCGCTGCTTATGCACCTGTGCTCTGTTGTCGGGGAACAGCATGATCTGGGTGTTGTTGACCTTAATTTCTGGTAGCGTATGTTCTTCTCTCAGGTTGGTATCTCTATCTCTGTAGTTTAATAATCTAAACAGGAGTGGCCTGGGGTTGGCACATGGCGGTGGTCTGCATGCTGGCATCCTGTGAGGATGCTCCACCATGAATTGTGGTGACAATACAGCTTCCGGCAGCAGGTCTCTCAGCCCGTCCTACACATACAACACTGTGTCTTGGCCCTCCGCGCCCTCCGGGAGGCTCACCACTCTAACATTGTTCTGGCGAGACCGGTCCTCTGCATCTTCTAGTCTGTATTCCAGAGTGCTCACCCGATCAAGCAGACTCTGCAGTGCTGTAGTGTTTGCACGAGTCTTCAGCTGTAGGTCCTCTAGCACCAGTTTATTAGTGTGCACTTTTTTGGCCAGCTTACGGTGGTCAGCACGCAGAAGGGTGAAGTCTGATGCTACTTTATCAATTTTGGATTCCAGTGACGTACGTGTTTGGTCCAGAGCGACACCTATCTTCTCAATGGCCTTCAGCACTGTGTCCAGCTTAGTGGCCAGTGTTAAATGCAATGTCTCTGGCCCTGATTTCACTGCTGAATGTGATATCTCTTCCATTCCAGAGTGTGTTGCTGCTTTTGGAGCATTAGATTGCAGGCGGCCCATGAACAGCTGTTGGGCCGTAAGCATGTGGTAACCCCCTGCTGTAACGTTCACTCAATCTGGAGGTCATCCTATTGGGTTTGTAAGCCTCTCACAGTCGTCTCTAGTAGCAGACAATGACTCCTCCAATGGTGTCTTTTGTGTACTTCTGTGTCCCCAGCTTCACCTCTGTCCTGTGAGTAAAGCACACTTCACTGGGGCGCCAATCTGCTTACCTTTCAGTCCATGCGGGCTTGTGGCCCCAGCGCAGAGGAATGGTCAGGTACTCAGGCACAGGCCAGACCCCTCCCAGTGTGCCCCACTGCCACGACCCCAGTATTAGGAAAGAGCCTGAGAGCCGGGTCCCCAATGCCACCCTGGCCCGTGCATTTACCACCTCTCACCTCCTGCCTAACAAGGCAATAGTAACTGGGGCCTCCAATGGCTTCACCATCACTTCTGAATCACACAGCGCCACTTCTCTGCTCAGTACAAGTCAACTTTCCCCTGGTTGGTGCTCCAGGGTGTCCTTTCGGGGCTGGCTGCTGTAAGCAGGGGTCAGCACCCACAGCACTTTGCTTTGCCCCACTCATGGTGGCCAAGAGCCAAGGACACTCAGATGCTCCGCAAAAGTGCCCCAGCGGTTGTAAGTGACTTTGCTTAGGAATGAAGGAGTAATTGTCCAGGCGGGCCCTTGCAACTTCCCCAGCAATTCACCTTCGGTGGCAACTATGTCTGGTGGTCAGGACTGCAGGATACTCATGCAACAGGGCGCTAGCCCCCTGGGGCAACTCGGCCCCACCCTGTCCGGTGCCCAGCGCCTCTCCTCCACCACTTATCAACGAGACTCGTGGCAGATAGGTCTAGGCTCACACCGGTCTGCGGGCCCTCCTTCACTCCGTCAGGCCTGCAGTGTCCTGATGCCAGGTAGGGGAACACAGCGCAGCATCACACTTGGATCCTGCAGTTGCTGAGTGTAGGAGAGTAGGATCTGCTTCACATGGGTACCCCCACTTTTTGCTGATGCTTCACTGTTTTTCGACTTTAGTCTGGCTGGGGCCCTGCTAATCAGAACCCCAGCCTAGCTGCTTCCTCTCTAAAATGGTTTCCATGTGCCTTAGGCACATCTCTGATTGGAATCTGAGTGCCCTTAGAAGTCCCTAGTATATGGTATACTATGTACCCAGGGCATAGGTACCTCAGAGGCCTGCCAGGGGCTGAAGCATGTATTGTGCCACCCCTGGAAGGCCAGCCAAAAGGACACCACAGGTCTGCTACTGCAGCCTGGGTAAGGTGGTGCCTGCACCCCTTACTGTGATATAGGCTACCTATATCACTACATACATGCACACATATAAACCTATAAGTCACTCCTATGGCAGGCCTTATCAATCCTGAAGGCAGAGTGCGTGGTTCCTATGTGAGAGGGTGCCCCTGCATGAGCTGGGCCCCTCTGCAGCATTCGAAGACCCTTCTCTGATGCTGTTTGTAGTGCAGCCCGACCATATACTCTTAAGCGCATTATAACCTCGCGTTAAATGCTAACTTTGGGATGGCTGCACGGAAACATGTCGTGTTTGGTGTCAAACATCTTGGAATACTACCCCCGCCAGTTCTGGTGGCGGGGTAGCATTCCACCCTTCTAGAGGGAGAGACATGTACACACCGGTATACCCGGTACTGTCTTTCCAGAGCCCTGGCATCACAAAATGGATGCCGCTGCCACAGACATGAGTCTGGCCTCCTGCTGCTGACCGAAACTCCGGCAGGGGAGGCCGGGACAATAGGTTTCCTGTCCCAGGGAGGTGTAACCACCTCCCCAGACAGGATAGTGTGTATTGGGGCTGGGCGGGAGCACTCTCTGGTGCTTTGAAGTCCTGCACTGGGGGCACATTTGGTGTCCCTGTGCATACCCCAGTTCAAACCGGCTCAGGGGCTTCCAGCCCCTGCTCTGGCGTGAAACTGGACAAAGGGAAAGGGTGTAACCACCCCTCTGCCCTGACCCTCCCATAGGTGGGTCCACAGAGTATGTCCAACCCCCTACCTTAGTATAAGTATGGGACCCCAGTCCTTAGGAATTTAGATTAACCTGGACGAAACTCTGACACAGAATCCTGGACCTTCGACGCTCTACTTCAAGATTAGAGGACTGAAGAATCTCCCTTGGGGTCAAGGAGTGACTCCCCTGCTTGGCAGGCACCAAAGAAGCAATTGTCCGGTCTGCATCGCTGAAGCTCCTGCCGGACGCCGAAGTCTTTGCATCACCCGAGGTAAATTTCCAGACTTCCCCGAGGCTGCCCTGAGTCCCCAGCAAAGCTGAGGCCCGTAGCTGTCGTGGAATATGTGGAACCGTGACCCCTGGACACTGATCGCATTTGCAAGTGCATCCTCTTCTGGATCTCCCACGAAGTCGTGCTTTGGGCTCCGAGTAGCCCCAGCCTCCAGCACCGACTGCACCGAAGATCACTGGCCTCCACTCCATGAGTGTCCTGTGAGCCAGCTCCACGTGCGTCGACTCGAGGCTCCTTCGCGGTCGCTAGTCCGTTGGCTAGTAGGCCCTCCCGAAGGCCAATCTTCTTCTGATTGGGCTCTCTGGTTGCTCCAGGCGTGCCCTGACTTACCCTTGCTGGGTGAGTCCCACAGACCTTGCTGGTCTGCAACATCGTCCTTCTTCCATTTCCACGAGACTTGCCGTTGCCAAGGCTTGTTGGGTCCAATCCGGTCGCCGACACCCCTGCAATCGACAGACGTCGTACGACAGCTCGAATCCAGCTCCTGGTTGTCGTCGACGCCTCCTGGACCTCGTGGCTGAAGAGTCAAGACGACCGTCAACCTACCTGAAGCACTTGACATCGGTGGGCATCTGCTCATCGCCTTCCTGGTCACTGGCTAGTGACCCAGACTCTGTCCCCTCTGCTTTCAGGTTCTTCAAATCTTCGATCCACCTTTAGATCCACCCGAACACTTTCGACTTGGCCGCCAGCAGCACTTTGCAGCAGATCGCCATTGAAAGCGACGACGAAACCCGACCCCGAAAGACACCTATGCACCCGGCTCCCCTGGGTGAGGTAACTCGAGTACTCCGGTGCTCCCGTGGGTATTGACACTAGAACAGCCTAGTTCTCAAAGGGTTTGCTCCAAGTCCTCCTCTAAGTGTCCCTTTTCTTTTAAATTCCAACCGCGACTTTCCCCATAGAAGTCAACGGCGATTCGCGGCTGTGTTCATACACTGCACGCGTCCCCCGTGGGTCCCCTGTGTCACTACCTTGGGTGGTTCCTTGTGGTCCAAGCACTTCTACAGGCTCTAGGCCCTGTGTCTAGCTCAGTCGTGGTTATTATACCACTTTATTGGTATATGGTTTGGTACGCCCTAGGGCTCAAACGTGTATTTGTGCTATTACTGTAGATAACTAACTTATAACTTATGTATTTCGAACTCTAGCCTCATAAAGAGACTAGAGGGGTGTGTTTAGCAATAAATACATATATTTTGAATATATACCTGGTGTGGTCCTCTTTCATTTGGTCACTCAAGAGATTATAGACTGGTAAAACAAGCTGCTTTACATTCCTTCAAGACATAGCCTGAAGGCTGCTCTCCATAGCTACCACTAGGATAGCTTTCAATAAAGGTTGTCTTTAACCTATCTCCAATAAGGGGTTGTTTGGACTGGTGCAAGGTGCCCACTATAATTAGTGGACAGCATATGCCAGGCCAACTTCTCACATTGGTGTGCAGCGTGTGGGATTCCAGCTTGCTATTGTTTTACCAGATAATCTCAATTGAATTGATCAACTGAAAACCACTAAGGGTACCTAAGGTACATATAAATCAAGCTTAGTATACAGTAAGTTCTACTGAACTTAGAGTTGTGTGTTAAGGGATAGCACACCCTTTCTACAACTCAAGAGAGTTTAGTAGGCCACACTAGAGTAGGTAGTGCATACACCACACCTCACTAGTAATGTCTTCAAAGCCAGGACCCAGTGAGTCCTTGCCAGAAGCCAATGGGCTTCTTCCCTCCAAGTATGATAAACTCCCATTCTTGGAATTGAGAGCATTATGCAATACTAGGAAGCTGAAGGCAGGCAAAAGTGCCAGCACACAACACCTCAGGGAGGTGTTACTGGCTGATGATCTCAGCAGGCCCCTAGGGTCTGAAGGGGTAGGCAGAGAGGGTGGGGCAGAAGATGAGGAAGGGGTCAGGGTGAAGAAACCCAGGCCCCCTCTGAAACTGGCCAGGAAGGTGAAAATGACCTTGACCTGGAAAACGCAATTCCTCCTGTGGAGGAGGAGGAGAATCAGAATGACCTCCCTTTGTCCCCCCAGGAAGAATAGTGAGTGTGCCCAGAAGGTCTAGATCTCCTTCTCAGGAGTCTAACCACTCTGACACCTCAATAGGGACCTCTGTCTCCTCTCATAAGAGAGAATCCTCTCATGACAGGAGAAAGAGACTGATTGAGTATGAGCAAGCCCAGCTTGAACTCAGAAAACAGCAGTTGGCTATAGACAGGGAGTCCCTAGATCTCTACAAAGAGAGAAAAAGATGGGACTAGAGTCCCATGGTGGCAGCAATTTCCCCAGAGATAGGGAAAGGTCTTATGACCATAGAAACCTGAGCAAGATTGTCCCTCCCTACCAGAGTGGGGATGACATCCACAAATGGATAACTGCTCTAGAGAGGGCCTGTAAAGTACAGAGGGTCCCTCAGGAGCAGTGGGCAGCAATCTTGTGGCTCTCTTTTGCAGACAAAGGTAGAGATAAGCTCCTCACTGTTAGAGAGGAGGATGCAGATAATTACAAAGTCTTGAAGAGTGCTCTGATTGATGGGTTTGGCATAACCACTGAACAATACAGGTTAAAGTTCAGGGATACCCAGAAGGCACAAACTCAAGACTGGGTGGACTTTGTTGATTGTTCTGCCAAGGCTCTGGAAGGTTGGTTATTGGGCAGTAAGGTATGTGACTTCACAGGATTGTACAATGTTATCATGAGGGAGCAGATCCTTAACAATTGTCAAAATCAGCTGTTGCATCAGCACCTGGTGGACTCTGATCTGACCTCTCCCCAAGAATTGGGAAAGAAGGCAGACAAATGGGTCAGAACCAGGGTGAGGCAGAAGGTACAGAACCAAGGTGGTGACCCTTAGAAGCAAGATTCTAAAAACTCTGATAAGGGTGGGGAGAAGGGTAAAGACCAAAAGTCTTCACAAGGCCCCCAAAAATCTTCTTCAGGTGGGGATTCACAGTCTAACAAGGGAAGAGGCCAAAAGAAACCATGGTGCAAGGTCTGTAAGCAAAAGACCCACTGGACCAGTGATTGCACCAAGTCCAAAGACTCTACTCCAGCCCCCACCAATGCCCCTAAGGCACCTGCTCCCCTAGTGCAGTTACAATTGGTGGTGGGACTACACAAGCCAAGGGTTTAGTAGGGTTGACCCTGGGTAGGGAGATGAGCTCTGACCTAGTCAGAGAACTCACTCAGGCTGTCCTAGTCTGTGATGGAGGCATGGATGTGACTTCCTCTGTGAGTCCCAGTAATCTGGGCAAGTACAGGCAACAGCCCTTAATCAATGGAAAAGAGGCTTTGGCATTTAGGGACACAGGGGCAAGTGTCACCATGGTGACACAAGACCTTGTGAATCCTGGGCAGATTATACTTGGTGAAATGTACCAAGTGACCAATGCTAGCAACGTCAGAACAGACCATATTCTGGCAGTTGTTAACTTCTCCTGGGGAGGGGTAACTGGCCTTAAGAAGGTTGTGGTAAGTGCAGACCTACCCGTTGAATGCTTGCTTGGCAATGACTTAGAAACTTCAGCTTGGGCAGAAGTGGAGCTCAGGACCGATGCAGAAATGCTGGGCATCCCTGCAGATGTGTTTGCTGTGACCAGGTCACAAGCCAAAATGTCTAACACTGAACAGGCCTTGGATTCTGGAATAATGGACCAAGTGCCCTGCAAGAAGAGGAGTAGTAGGGTAAAGGCAGTGCCTTCCCCTTGGCTCAGAAGGAAGATCAGTCTCTTGAGGGGGATGATCTCAGTCCTGACGAAGGAACTGTCCCAGAGGAGCTTGAACCTGACCAGGTTGAGTTCTTGGGGACAGGGGGCCCTTCCAGGGCAGATCTGAGCCAGGAGCAGCAGAGCTGCCCTCTCTTGAACCCCTCAGACAGCAAGCTGCTGCTGAGGCTGCTGGGAAAGCTAGTGGTCCCCATACTGTGTATTGGGATGATGGACTCTTGTACTCAGAGTGTAGAGACCCCAAGCCTGGTGCCACCAGGAGGTTGGTTATACCTCTGAAGTTCAGGGGCTTCCTATTGACCCTAGCCCATGACATTCCCTTAGCAGGTCACCTGGGCAAGAACAAGACTTGGGACAGAATTGTCCCTCACTTTCACTGGCCCCACATGTCTGAAGACACCAAGGAGTTTTGTCGCTCCTGTGTACCCTGCCAGGCCAGTGGCAAGGCAGGTGGCACTACAAAGGCCCCCCTGATACCACTACCTGTGGTGGGGTTCCCTTTGAAAGGGTGGGGATTGACATTGTTGGTCCCATGGATCCCCAAACAGCATCTGGGCACAGGTTTATCCTGGTGGTAGTGGATCATGCCACCAGGTACCCAGAGGCTATTCCCCTTAGGACCACTACAGCGCCTGTCGTGGCAAGAGCCCTCCTGGGAATTTTCTCAAGAGTGGGCTTCCCTAAGGAGCTTGTATCAGACAGGGGTGCTAACTTTATGTCTGGATACTTGAAAGCAATGTGGAAGGAGTGTGGAGTGTCTTACAAGTTCACCACACCCTATCACCCACAATGCAATGGTTTAGTTGAGAGATTCAACAAAACCTTGAAGGGCATGATTAAAGGGCTCCCAGAAAAGCTTAGGCGAAGATGGGACATACTCTTGCCCTGCCTTTTATTTGCATACAGGGAGGTGCCTCAAAAGGGGTTGGCTACAGCCCTTTTGAACTTTTGTTTGGTCACCCTGTCAGGGGTCCATTGTGCTTGGTGAAGGAAGGATGGGAGTTACCTCTCAAGCCCCCAAAGCAAGACATAGTGGACTATGTACTTGGTCTCCGCTCCTGGATGGCTGAGTACATGAAAAAAGCAACTAAAAACCTTGAGGCTAGCCAGGAACTGCAAAAAGCCTGGCATGACCAAAAGGTTGTACTGACTGTTTACCAGCCAGGACAGAAGGTGTGGGTGTTGGAGCCAGTGGCCCCAGCAGCTCTCCAAGACAAATGGAGTGGGCCCCATACCATTGTTCAACAGAAGGGTGAGGTTACCTACTTAGTAGACCTAGGAACACCCAGGAGTCCCCACAGGGTTCTCCATGTCAACAGGTTAAAACCATATGTGGACAGGGCAGACATGGGCTTGCTCATGGCTACTGATGAGGGACAGGAGGAAGAGAGTGACCCACTCCCTGACCTGATCTCACAGAACCCTGATGATGGGTCAGTGGATGGTGTAGCCTTGGCAGGCAGCCTCACTGCCCAGCAGCAAACTGATTGCAGACAGGTGCTCAATCAGTTCAGACACATATTCTCACTGACACCCAGTCAGACCACCTGGTGCACTCATGAAGTGGACACTGGGACAGTCTGCCTATTAAATATAAGATTTATAGGCAACCTGACCATGTCAGGGACTGTATCAGGACAGAAGTCCAGAAGATTTTGGATTTGGGAGTTATTGAACCCTCAGATAGCCCTTGGGCTAGTCCAGTGGTCCTTGTGCCAAAACCTCACACCAATGGTGGGAAAAGAGAGATGAGGTTTTGTGTGGACTACAGGGGTCTCAATGCAGTCACTAGGACTGATGCCCATCCAATACCTAGGGCAGATGAGCTAATAGACACTTTGGCCTCAGCCAAGTATCTAAGCACATTTGACCTGACAGCTGGCTACTGGCAGATCAGACTAGCTGATGATGCAAAGCCAAAGACAGCATTCTCAACCCCTAGTGGGCATTATCAATTTGTGGTGATGCCCTTTGGTCTGAAGAATGCAACTGCCACTTTTCAGAGGTTGGTGAATACAGTCCTTACAGGTCTGGAAGCCTATAGTGCAGCATATCTAGATGATATTGCTTTCTTTAGCTCCACCTGGGAGGATCACCTGGTCCACCTCAGAAATGTTTTACAGGCCCTGCAGAAAGCAGGCCTGACTATCAAGGCCACCAAGTGCCAGATAGGGCAGAGTCAGGTTGTGTACCTGGGCCACCTTGTGGGTGGAGGCCAGGTTCAACCACTGCAGAGCAAGATCCAGACCTTCATGGACTGGACTGCTCCAACTACCCAGACTCAGGTGAGAGCCTTTTAGGCCTGACTGGGTACTATAGGAGATTTGTCAAGGGGTATGGATCAATAGTGACACCCCTGAATGACTTAACTTCCAAGAAAATGCCCAAAAAGGTTCAGTGGACAGTTAGCTGTCAAAAGGCATTTGATGACCTAAAGCAGGCCATGTGCACTGCTCCCATTCTACAGAGTCCTGATTACTCCAAGAAGTTCATTGTTCAAACTGATGCATCTGAATTGGGGGTAGGGGCTGTACTGTCACAATTGAATGATGAAGGTCAGGATCAGCCAGTAGCTTTTATTAGCAGAAGGCTGACCCCTAGAGAGAAACGTTGGTCAGCCATTGAGAGGGAGGCCTTTGCTGTGGTCTGGGCTCTGAAGAAGTTGAGGCCATACTTGTTTGGTACTCACTTCCTTGTTCAAACCGACCATAAGCCCCTCTTATGGCTAAAACAAATGAAGGGTGAAAACCCCAAACTGCTTAGGTGGTCCCTTTCCTACAGGGGATGGACTTCACAGTGGAACATAGACCTGGGAGTAACCATGCCAATGCAGATGGACTCTCTAGGTACTTCCACTTAGAACATGAAGACTTAACTGGGCAAGGTTAGTTTAATGTCCCTACGTTTGGGGGGTTGTGTAGGAGAGTAGGATCTGCTTCACATGGGTACCCCCACTTTTTGCTGATGCTTCACTGTTTTTCGACTTTAGTCTGGCTGGGGCCCTGCTAATCAGAACCCCAGCCTAGCTGCTTCCTCTCAAAATGGTTTCCATGTGCCTTAGGCACATCTCTGATTGGAATCTGGAGTGCCCTTAGAAGTCCCTAGTATATGGTATACTATGTACCCAGGGCATAGGTACCTCAGAGGCCTGCCAGGGGCTGAAGCATGTATTGTGCCACCCCTGGAAGGCCAGCCAAAAGGACACCACAGGTCTGCTACTGCAGCTTGGGTAAGGTGGTGCCTGCATCCTCTTACTGTGATATAGGCTACCTATATCACTACATACATGCACACATATAAACCTATAAGTCACTCCTATGGCAGGCCTTATCAATCCTGAAGGCAGAGTGCGTGGTTCCTATGTGAGAGGGTGCCCCTGCATGAGCTGGGCCCCTCTGCAGCGTTCGGAGACCCTTCTCTGATGCTGTTTGTAGTGCAGCCCGACCATATACTCTTAAGCGCATTATAACCTCGCGTTAAATGCTAACTTTGGGATGGCTGCACGGAAACATGTCATGTTTGGTGTCAAACATCTTGGAATACTACCCCCCGCCAGTTCTGGCAGCGGGGGTAGCATTCCACCCTTCTAGAGGAGAGACATGTACACACCGGTATACCCGGTACTGACTTTCCAGAGCCCTGGCATCACAAAATGGATGCCGCTGCCACAGACACGAGTCTGGCCTCCTGCTGCTGACCGAAACTCCGGCAGGGGAGACTTGGACAATAGGTTTCCTGTCCCAGGGAGGTGTAACCACCTCCCCAGACAGGATAGTGTGTATTGGGGCTGGGCGGGAGCACTCTCTGGTGCTTTGAAGTCCTGCACTGGGGGCACATTTGGTGTCCCTGTGCATACCCCAGTTCAAACCGGCTCAGGGGCTTCCAGCCCCTGCTCTGGCGCGAAACTGGACAAAGGGAAAGGGGTGTAACCACCCCTCTGCCCTGACCCTCCCATAGGTGGGTCCACAGAGTATGTCCAACCCCCTATCTTAGTATAAGTATGGGACCCCAGTCCTTAGGACTTTAGATTAACCTGGACCGAAACTCTGACACAGAATCCTGGACCTTCGACGCTCTACTTCAAGATTAGAGGACTGAAGAATCTCCCTTGGGGTCAAGGAGTGACTCCCCTGCTTGGCAGGCACCAAAGAAGCAATTGTCCGGTCTGCATCGCTGAAGCTCCCGCCGGACGCTGAAGTCTTTGCATCACCCGAGGTGGATTTCTAGACTTCCCTGAGGCTGCCCTGAGTCCCCAGGAAAGCTGAGGCCCATAGCTGTCGTGGGTAACGTGGAACCGTGACCCCTGGCCTCCACTCCACGAGTGTCCTGTGAGCCAGCTCCACGTGCGTCGACTCGAGGCTCCTTCGCAGTCGCTAGTCCGTTGGCTAGTAGGCCCTCCCGAAGGCCAATCTTCTTCTGCTTGCGCTCCCTGGTTGCTCCAGGCGTGCCCTAACTTACCCTCGCTGGGTGAGTCCCACAGACCTTGCTGGTCTGCAACATCATCTTTCTTCCATTTCCACGAGACTTGCCGTTGCCAAGGCTTGTTGGGTCCAATCCGGTCGCCAACACCCCTGCAATCGACACACGTCGTGGGACAGCTCGAATCCAGCTCCTGGTCATCATCGACGCCTCCTGGACCTCGTGGCTGAAGAGTCAAGACAACCGTCAACCTACCTGAAGCACTTGACATCGGTGGGCATCTGCTCATCGCCTTCCTGGTCACTGGCTAGTGACCCAGACTCTGTCCCCTCTGCTTTCACGTTCTTCAAATCTTCGATCCACCTTTGGATCCACCCGAACACTTTCGACTTGGCCGCCAGCAGCACTTTGCAGCAGATCGCCATTGAAAGCGACGACGAAACCCGACCCCGAAAGACACCAATGCACCCGGCTCCCCTGGGTGAGGTAACTCGAGTACTCCGGTGCTCCCGTGGTATTGACACTAGAACAGCCTAGTTCTCAAAGGGTTTGCTCCAAGTCCTCCTCTAAGTGTCCCTTTTCTTTTAAATTCCAACCGCGACTTTCCCCATAGAAGTCAACGGCGATTCGCAGCTGTGTTCATACACTGCACGCGTCCCCCGTGGGTCCCCTGTGTCACTACCTTGGGTGGTTCCTTGTGGTCCAAGCACTTCTACAGGCTCTAGGCCCTGTGTCTAGCTCAGTTGTGGTTCTTATACCACTTTATTGGTATATGGTTTGGTACGCCCCTATGGCTCAAACGTGTATTTGTGCTATTACTGTAGATAACTAACTTATAACTTATGTATTTCGAACTCTAGCCTCATAAAGAGACTAGAGGGGTGTGTTTAGCAATAAATACATATATTTTGAATATATACCTGGTGTGGTCCTCTTTCATTTGGTCACTCAAGAGATTATAGACTGGTAAAACAAGCTGCTTTACATTCCTTCAAGACTTAGCCTGAAGGCTGCTCTCCATAGCTACCACTAGGATAGCTTTCAATAAAGGTTGTCTTTAACCTATCTCCAATAAGGGGTTGTTTGGACTGGTGCAAGGTGCCCACTATAATTAGTGGACAGCATATGCCAGGCCAACTTCTCACACTGAGGCCCTAGAGGAACCCGGAGACATGAAGGACCTGGTTCGCAGGAGATGATAACAGAGAGGCAGGCCACGGCTGCCCTTTCTGACTGTGCCTCAGGTGCTCATTAGTTGATCACGCCCACCTCTACTTTCAGGGCATTAGTATTTGGGAGCACTCTCTTTTCTGATGGTGAGTAGATTGCTCTTGTAGCAACTGATAATGCGGTATAATAGGGGTGTAGACACGGAGCCTCACTAGAGCGCGTCCGTCATCATGGTTCGCTGGCCACGTCCCCCCATCAGCCCTTTCACACTTAGCCAGATTGAATTACAGGGTCCTCTTCTTTTTCTGGTTCTTCAGAGACCTGAACAGTCAATTTCGTTAACAAACAAAAACCTAAGCAAAATACTGCAATTCTGATCCTCTACTCGTTCTTAAACAGCAGTGCACTACACGTCTGTCTTGCTCAGGTCATGATGATGACTGGTCTGGGACGGAGTTACTCAGAGTCAGGACTCAGGAAGATAATGGAAGAACTCAAGGTGGGAGCTGTGGGACTACTTTATCAACAGCTATTAAATAGCAAGACATTATTGACTTCAGTTCAAAGGTAAACGAAAAGTCTGAGGCCTAGTACTCAGCTATGTGGAATAGAGAGAGGTGAGTTTGTGAAATGCTGCTGTGTGTGTGTGTGCATGTGTATGTGTGTGTGTGTGTGTGTTGTGTGCTGGACTTGTGACAAAAGTGTAACTCTGAGCCCCCTCTAGTTTCTTTTGCTCTGCCTCTGAGTCTTCTTGATACACTCCTCATGAAGCTTTCCTTCCTTCTGTCCTTCTTCTTGAACCTAAAAGACAGGTTCTCTTTTACAATCTCCAGGCTTTCTTCTAGTCTCCTGCATGAATGAAAAGAGAAAGCTGAGCTCAACAACACTCCTGCTTACCTACCGACCAGTCCAGACAGGCACCCAAGAGTGGACATTCCAGAGGAGAATCCAGTCGCACCACCTAATTTTGCAATACAGCATAAGTTTTCTCTTAACAATTATATTTGGAGAACTGGGTAGGTGGGTTCATGCCCCAACCTAGAAGACAACAGAACATTTAGATATCTGATAACTTGGGTCTCGGGGGGAGAAGGACTGTTTGTAATGCATTTAGCTGTACTCTGTCATACTCAATCCTTTGTGACCTTCCACAACAGATTGATGACCAATGATGTGCTGCTCATTGCCCAGATGAAGGTTGTCCTTGTGTGGTGATTTTCTTTGTCAAAGCTTTCCCCAAACCCCCCTTCCCATCCTTTCATCAAACCCCTAACCCTCTTCCCATGGGCTGTGTGATTTACGGAGGTGTGGCTTAATTTACACCAACAATCGATCACACACTTGGTGGGGCAGATGTGGTAAAAGCAACACCAACTTACTCCAGGATCTTCTAAACAATAGCCCATACTGGCCCCATTTACTCACCCATATATGAAAAGTTATCCATATAATTTAAATATAGAATGAAGAACATCAGTCGTCAGCATCATCATTCGGGCCTAACCTAAGATTGTTTACTCCAGACTTTGAGTAAATAATACACTTAGTTCCCCTTTAGCCAAAACGTACTAACATTTCAATTTTTTTTTATTTTCGCACTATCAGGCATTCTCGGTGTGTCATCATGTAGTACTCAGGTGTCAATTCTTTGTAAAGCTTTGATAAAATATAACCCACTAACTCTTTTTATTTCAATTTAGTTGCCTACGATGGATACTCAATCATTCAGATTAATTCTATAGTTGGAGCTCACCTGGGTGGAACTGGAAGTGGGACCTCGCTTGTCTAGTTTTGATGCCTTCCCTATTATTGCTTCATCTATATTCAGGTAAGACAAATAGTATGGAGTGAACTGAACTAGTTAACTTAGTAAGTAAATAGCTAACTGCTACTATTGTTTATCTAGGTTGTTGAAGACAATAAATGTCATGGCAATATTCCCTCCAATGTGCAAGATAGTTAGAGAAGTGTATCTCTATAACCAAGTGCTACACTCTCGCTTAAAAGCACATAGAGAGGCTGCAAAAAGCTGAAGGCAGCAGTGAAAAAGTAAAACAAACTACTTCAGACATAAATTTAGATGAAATAAAATAGTTTCCCCCTTTATTTACAAAGAGACCCACCCTCTCCACCAACACAACATGCCCACCCCTCCACTCAAACAAAACTGACCCAAGTCCCAAAAGTCAAAATGTCCAAAGAAAGTCACTCCCAACTCCCTTCCCACTCTCTCCACCCAGCCCCAACAAACAAGTCCCTCCCACCAAAACAATTTCTTAAAAAGGGATAGAATCAATCAATCAATCAATCATGTCACTTATAAAGCGCACTACATACCCGCGAGGGTCTCAAGGCGCTGGGGGAAGAGGGGGGTGGTGCTGCTACTGATCGAAGAGCCAGGTCTTGAGGAGTCTTCTGAAGGCCAGTAGGTCTTGGGTCTGTCGGAGGTTGGTGGGGAGGGTGTTCCAGGTCTTGGCGGCGAGGTGGGAGAAGGATCTGCCGCCGGCGGTCGTTTTCCGGATGTGGGGGACTGTGGCGAGGGCGAGGCTGGTCGAGCAGAGCTGGCGGGTGGGGGTGTAGAAGCTGAGTCGTCTGTTGAGGTAGGCTGGTCCGGAGTTGTGGAGTGCTTTGTGTGCATGGGTGAGGAGCTTGAAGGTTATCCTCTTGTTGACAGGGAGCCAGTGCAGGTCTCTCAGGTGGGGTGTGATGTGGCTGCGTCGGGGGATGTCGAGGATAAGACGTGCAGAGGCGTTCTGGATGCTTTGCAGCCGTCTCAGGAGCTTAGCCGTCGTTCCTGCGTAGAGGGCGTTTCCGTAGTCCAGCCTGCTGGTGACGAGGGCCTGGGTGACTGTTTTTCTTGTTTCGGTGGGGATCCACTTGAAGATCCTGCGGAGCATTCGGAGGATGTTGAAGCAGGATGAGGAAACGGCGTTGACCTGCTTAGTCATGGAGAGGGTGGGGTCGAGGATGACCCCTAGGTTGCGTACGTGGTCGGTGGGTGGCGGGGCTGTTCCCAGTGATGTTGGCCACCAGGAGTCGTCCCAGGCTGAAGGGTTGGAACCAAGGATGAGGACCTCCGTCTTGTCCGAGTTCAGCTTCAGGCGGCTGGTCCTCATCCATTCGGCGACGGCCTTCATTCCTTCGTGGAGGTGGGCTTTGGCGGTGTGAGGGTCTTTGGTGAGGGAGAGGATCAGCTGGGTGTCGTCGACGTAGGAGATGATGTTGAGGTTGTGCTGTCGGGCGACGTGGGCGAGGGGTGCCATGTAGATGTTGAAAAGCGTTCACATAGAAGAGGGCCTTGTGGATGTTGGTCTGGAGCTGGTCCAGGCTCTGCTCCATTTTGGTGAGCTGGTTCTCGATTGAGTCCATTCGCTGCAAGATGCGGCGCAGCAATTGTCTGCTGGTATTGTCAGTGTGCAAGGGGGTGGCAGCAGTTGATGGAAGCCGGCAGCAGCGACAGCGATGGGATGGCGGGGAGGCTAAGGGGGACCGGCTGCACTGGGGTGCAGCTGAGAGGACTTTCTATTCTCCTCTTCCTCTTCTTCACGGGACCACCAGCCGCTGGTACTCTTGCTACAAATGCTCGAGCCTCTACCACCACAAATGGGCCTCTATCTACTGCCTGTTGTGTGGTCCGGTTGGACCAGCAGGAGCAGCTATATTGAGAAAAACAAAAAAGATAAATTGCAAGTAATGCTCTGTGAAAATCTTTTAAATTACTGGGTGGCACTGTCGAGGAAATTGCTGATCCCCTAGGACAATTGGAATTTGATGTGATTATGATTAGGACAGTCACAAGGCCCATTTTATTTTTTACCCACACATGCCTTACATAAAAAGCACTGACTGTGTGGCAGAAAAGTATTAAAAGGAATAATAACACTGGATTAAAAAAACTGTGATTTGATTATTTTTGTCTTCTAAAGGCTTTTCGAGTAACTATAAACAAACACTTTGAGTTGAAAAATAAATGACCTCACATTAATGAGTTCTGCATTGTGCACTATGGAGTACAGGTTGTGTGTTGTGCTAAAATAATGAAGCCATGCTCATTGCTTGCCAGCACATCTGGTAGTTTGCTCCTGTCTGCAGCTGGGGCAGCGGTAGTTGACAATTAGCTATTTTTAATTCCAATGGCCCTGCTCTTCTCCAACTGCATTTATCTTTAGACCCCGACTCCAAAGAGGCAGATGAAAAATAAAATAAAATACTACATCACGCACCTCACATATGAAATGCGGATATTAATATTATCCTGTCTGACGTAAGTAGATGTTGGGGAAAATGAATCTGATGGACTGCACTACAGGGAAAGGAACCTGCTGTATAGATTGTATTTGGCACATTCGTCACTGTGTCTAACATATGTTAAACTTGACCTCAAATGATGCACCTATGCCCACTTTACTCTGTTACCTTGCCCACAACCACATATTTCCAACAAATGCATTTGCTGGGCAGTAAGCAAGGAAAGGAAACTTGATTTACTCTACTGCAGGGGGTAGATTAGAGGTATTAAACAGGTAGGGTAGAGTTTTTATTAAATATAGAATAGAGGGGCTACTACACTGATCATCTATTCATCATCCTTGGCTTATTCAGTCACTGTACAAGTCAAAATGGAAAAATCTGAACAGGTGTAAAATACATCTGTTATGGGAAACCATGAAATATATTCTGTGATCACTTCACTTCACATGGTTATAAAATGAAATTTGGCACCTGCCAAGAATAGATTTTCCAATGTGGTAGGGAACGGCAGAACTTAGGAAAAAATAAAGGAGTGAAGCTCTAACGGTGACTGAGTGGGCAAAGGGAAACAACACACCTCGTGTGTTTGGTTTGCAATGCATTGAAAACATTGTAAATGCCACATTAACTGAAGCAGAGCAGACGCACATTGCATAGCCAACACTGCAGTCAGGAATTGAACCATACTAAACTTCGGTCATAGGTCACAAAAAAATGCCATGGAAGCGGGGATAAATGATGGATGTGATACATCTGGCTGACTTTACAAATACAGCAAATCAAGGGAGTAGAACAAAAATAACAAAAAAATACCCCCCACTTTGAAACATAGCTTTGATAACTCTACATAAACAAGGTAAGCAAAGTAGGGGAGAAGCATGCTCCTCGTGAGAAGAGCTGCCTTGCTTATTCATCAAACAATCCAAATATTCATTCATTCTTTTATTCTTCTAGTTCACCCATAGCCACCATGATTAAGCTTTACTTTCTCTCATCCAGCCTTTCACCAAAATTTCCAATCCATTATCCATCCATTCAATTATCTATCCTTTCTTCTAACCATCCTTTTGCTCATCCATCCTATTTTAGTTCTTACCCACCCATGCACCCTTTCACCCTACTACTTTTCACTCATATACCATTTCCTTTCTTTTAACCTTCCGTTGTTTCATGTTTCCCTCAAGCCATCAATGCTCATTATGTGAGCTTTTGGTGAGTTGCAGATAAAAGAGGCCATAATCTTAACCACTGCTGCTGCTGGTAAAGCTGTTGGGGTTTCACAGTCACGTGTTGAGTGGACGACGCCCTCGACTAGCTGTTGAGTACAGTAATTGCAAGAAATTATGTGACTCACCAGTGCCCATCCCTGCTGCTGCTTCTCCTCCTCCAACTGGTTCATCTGCATCTCCTCCTGCAGCAGCACTGGAGCTGGCATCACCAGTGTTCTGTGTGACTAGAATAAAACACTATACATATTTTAGATGCCAGATATGGCACCCCAAATATAAGTGCAAAACAGCACTACAGTTCAGTTAGCTCTGCAGTCTCTTCTAACAAAAATATCACTCTGGGCATTTGATTGGTTCACAAAGTTAGACAAGTCAGCGGTGGAATAATGGTCAATGAAAGACATATGATGTTAGTTGGCAAATGCAATGGGAGTGGGACCTCCTATTTTTTTTCCAGCCATTCTGCAGTCATGGGTAACTTCTGATATACTGTATAAATGAACGAGACAGCAGCACACTACATTGGGGGGTGGTCAATGATGACCATAGCGACTCTCTCATGAACTCAATCGTGTTAGAGCGTGAGCATGAAAAAGAAAGCCTTTTCAACAAACATACATGATGAATTTTACTTATAATGCTAGCATATTTGAGACTGCAATCTTCACGATAGACAGCACCAACATTTCAATACCCCAACGATTGTACCCTAAGTCCACAACAATCATAAAACCCAACATTAGGGGAATAATAATAATAAATAATAGGACTTACTGGGGTCGGTAGAGCCCTTAGCAGCAGCTCTGGTGGTCGGTGCCAGTTGACCAGCTTCACCTGGACCTGTCTCCTGAACGCCCCTCTTCTTGCCCTTGAGTGTTGATATAAGAAATGAAGAAGATTGAAAAAAATAGATTAGTGATTCAGTTAATAATCTCCACAATTTTTTAGAGACAAGCAAATGCAGTCACATTGTACTTCTCTAAAATAGATCACCTCTAGTACTAGTTTTGTCTAGAGTCTATCGACTATCGTTGAGTTGCCCATACTATTTCTGAAATACCCATTCCAATTTTCCTTACCAACAAATACATTTGTAACTAATGCAATGCAGTGAATGAACTTTGATTCTATTACCTTCTTTGAGGCACAATTTACTGCAGATGACGTTAGGGGGATAGAAGAACCGTTTCAAGTTCCCCACCCTGACACAGCGTTAACTTTTGATCTGGGTGAGGTTGAATCCGTGTTAAGAGCAGTACCACGTGGTAGAGCCCCGGGCCCGGATTGTATACCGGCAGACTTATTTCTGCATGATAGTGACATCTGGCAAAGGTATATACAGCAACTAGCAAATGCAATTGCTAGCGGAGCCCCAATACCAGAATCCTGGCGTGGAGCAGAAATTTTACCAATTTACAAAAAGGGCGACCGATCCAGTCCCAGCAACTATAGGCTAATCAGTCTTATAGACTCAATCCAAAAGATTATGGCAAGGTTAGTGCTGGGCAGAATCCAAAACTGGATCACAGAGAATGACATACTAACCCCGTTCCAGGCTGGTTTTCGTGCCCATGTGAGCACCATTGACCAGGTGTTCCGTTTTATTCTAATTTACTGGCGGGTGGTGGTGCTAGCAGGAGGTACAATTGATGCCGCATTCGTGGACCTCAAGTCCGCTTTTGACATGGTACCCCAAAAAAAACTGTGGGAGGTCTTAAAAGATCTGGGGATGCCACTTGACTTACTATCCATCATTGTGAGACTACACGAGGCCAATTACACTCAAGTGTGCTGGGGCTCACAGGGCAACATTACAGATTGGTTTCCCGTATCTAAAGGGGTCCCTCAAGGGTGTGTTATGGCCCCAACACTATTCTCTTTATTCCTAAATGGGGTCGTTGACTATTTTTCCTCGTTCCCGACAGATGCTCCCTCACTTGCAGGTTCCAAAGTCCCGATACTTATGTTTGCGGATGATACGCTTGTCATCTCAAAAACACAAAGTGGGCTGCAGAGTGCGTTGACGCGCTTTGAGGCTTTTTGTAAGGATCGTGGTCTCTTAATAAATGCAAGTAAAACTAAATTCATGGTCCTTCACAAACATAGAGCAATAAAGGGCAGAGTAAACTTAAATAAGGAAAACCTTGAACAGACTGATGTTTTCAACTATCTAGGGATCACCCTTGGGAGAAGACTAAATTGGAAGCCCCAGATCGAGACCATGGCCCTTAAACATCATCAAATAGCTGGAGCATTATTGAGAGAACACAAGACCTCGCAAACTAAGCCCATCGGCCCAGCGATGCAGATTTACAACACCAAAGTCGTGGCAGCGACTTTATATGGGGCAGAACTCTGGGGCTTCGACAAACTAACACCCTTAGTCCTAGCCCAGAACAAATTTGTGAGAGGCCTTACAGGCCTTCCGCAAAGTACTCCATTAAAGCCCCTTTTCTATGACCTAGGATGTAATCGCCTGGAGGAGACAGCAAGGTTCAGACCGATAGCCTACTGGCGCAGACTATGGTCCACTCCTGAACTATCACATTACGCAAAAGCACTAAAGGATGTTAGACAGGCTGATACCTCCTGTAAGATAAGCTGGCTACAAAAGGTGAAGAGCACCTTAGTTAAGATGGGCTTGAGCCATTTGTGGGAAGACCCAGAAGGCCACCGGCTCCCAACCAAACGAGAACTCAAGGAGCTATACTGGTCTATGGTTACCACAAGTAGTTCACGTACCATCGAGTTTACTTCCTTGACCGGTTCTTTTATAAAGCACAAGCATAGTCCAAGGTGCGAGCTCTACTCGGATGTGATTACCAAGCCCATTGACAGGAGATTATTCTTTCAATTCCGCGTTGGCTCGCTTCCATTAAAATCCTTTACCCACAAATGGCATAACACTAACAGCAATAAGTGCTATCTCTGTACAGAGCAGGAAGAGTCAATCCCACATATCCTTTTTGTTTGTCCCGCTTACAAGGCCCCCCGGGACAAATGGTTAAAACCTTTATGTACTACCATGGGTACCAGGTCTAGCTCCACAGCGCTAAGAATTTTGACGTCAAATACCAACAAGCTCTGTGTGATCTCCATTGCCAAATTCTTAGGCTGGATGTGGAGAATACGCGCTAAATTGCTTAAGACGCTGGAGGCAAGCTAAAGCAGTAGCTTACAGTAAAAAGAAGATGTAATAGTCATGTTAGGCATAATAACTATTTGGTCAAGATGGATCAACAATATAAATTGGTTAACCGTTGTACTGCTCTGTAAATAACGTCCAACAAATGCCTACGAATGTACACAACTGCAGCCTCATAGAATTGCACTCGCACTTTTTCTAGCCTCAATGGTTGGGTACCAGTTTTTATACTGTGTACTTTTTTAGCGGTTTTATCTCTGTCATATTATAGACAACCTTTTTAAAAATCTTTTATGTCTCCATATCAACACCACTTTTTATGTTATTCGTACAACAGCAAGTGTTGAGCCAAAAATTGCATGTTTTTACCTATATTTGTATTAATATGTTGTATTGTGATTTTTAAAAATAATATCGTAATTGTCTTTTATGATCTGTGTGATCGAAATAAAGACTATATACTACTACTACTTTGATTCTATTCCCATTTCTCAACCCCCTTGATGGACCAACTCAGTCTGTTTTTCTTGCATCGCATAGATGCATACTACACATGGCTCTGAAATAAATGACTTGGAACTGTATGAGCTACATAAACAAAGTCACAGAGAGAACGCACTACTCACTAATATCACTGATTCACTATAGTGACAGGAGAACAGTCTACAATGGCTTATTAATTAATCAGCCAAAGCGAGCACCAATGATATGTATGATTAGGTAGCACTGAGCACCTGTGTAGAAGAAACTAGAAACTAGATCACACGATATTATACCAGAGTAAACTAAATGTAATTTACCTCTGAGTATGAGCAGCATGCTATTCAGATTTTTTTTTTAGCACTGTAGAATACAAACACAACAAATAATTAATACTCACCGAGCCCCGGAATCTCCACGCCTAGCAGGTCGAGCAGGTCCTGTTCCAGGATGTCCGCCCAGTGGTGCGTCAGCTGCTGGAATGTATGCCGAAACTGGCTGGTGCACCACACGCACAGCGCACCCTCCACTAGTACAGCCAACAATCCCGCAGGGGGTATCCGCTAGCGTGCCTGCCGCCTGCTACCTTCATGGAGGGGAGGTGGTGCTCCACAAAAAAAACCAATGCTGCCTCCTCTGCCTCACCAAAGATTGCCCATGGCTGCACACAGGGGTGGCATCGCCACCCACAGTGTACCTACCCTGCCTCTGCTATAGTGCTGGGTGGATTAGGAAAAGAAAAGAAGAAAGGTAAGGGAGTAAGGAGTAATAAACAAAGAGTCACGAAAAATACAAAATAAATTCCCAAAAATGTAAAATGCACAAACATAAAGACACACGCTAATATAAAAAATAAAAATGAGGGGTAGACTAATTTTAAAGGGGGAGGATTCACAGATAAAAGAGAGATTATATTTTAGGCACAGCACCAACTGGAAAGGCATGGTGAGCAAAATATATGAGGGATTTAGGCCCAGATCTCTATACTGGGGTAAATGTATGACATTGTTCTGCATTCTGTCCATCAATTGTTCTTTTTGCATTTGTCACCCTGAGTGGGATAGGTATGCCCAGACGTGGGTCCCGTGCTCTCCATGCCACTGGAGTCAAGCTATCCTGGCTGATGAGGGGTGAAACCCCGAAACCGGTCCTAGGATGCTTGTTTCCGGTCCAGGGAGGACCTGGCCTGGCAGTTTGGGCTGGACTGTTCCCACTGGGCGCATGGTCAAGACTGATTTGCATATGGCTGGGTCCAAACTGGAAAGGCATGGTGAGCAACAAAACGATGGATTTAGGCCCAGATCTCTGTACTGGGGTAAATGTATTACATTGTTCTGCATTCTGTCCATCAATTGTTCTTTTTGCATTTGTCACCCTGAGTGGGACGGGTATGCCCAGACGTGGGTCCCATGCTCTCCATGCCACTGGAGCCAAGCTATCCAGGCTGATGAGGGGTGAAACCCCAAAACCGGTCCTAGGATGCTTGTTTCCACTCCAGGGAGGACCTGGCCTGGCAGTTCAGACTGGACTGCTCCCATTGGGCACAGGGTCAAGACTGATTTGCATATGGCTGTGTCCAAACTGGAAAGGCATTGTGAGCAAAAAAACGATGGATTTAGGCTCAGATCTCTGTACTGGGGTGAATGTATGACATATTTCTGCATTCTGTTCATCAATTGTTCTTTTTGCAGCACCATACAAAGAACAGAAAAACAAGATTGCTGCACCCATGTGCACCGCATGGTGCAGTTCATGTGAGATTTAAAATGCAAGAACACACTTGAGAACCGCGTGGTTCCGTTCATACATGATGTATAATCCCAGTGCAATGTGAACGGGCATGCTGGCAAACTCTGCCCGCAAACGGAACTCCACGTAGTGTGTCAGAGTTTTTTTGCAACTTCGTGGAGTTGCGCCCAGGCCTAGTTAAAAAAAGAGTGTTTACCATTTTAGCTCCAATGGATCCTTTGCTTTCTGCTAAAGAAAAAATTTGAATTTCATCAAACTTGGCAAGAAACTAGAGTCTTATTCAGAAGAGTGGGTTTGCTTGGTTTAATGTAAATCTGGATTGTGTTTTTGAGATTCTAGCTTTGCCGTTTTTCAGAGGGTTAACTTATAGAGTGACAGCTGAAAATGTGTTTTTGATTGTGACAAGGGTCTCAAACCTATTCTGTAGTGAGAGCTACTTCTGATCAGTGAAAACATCATTAGATACTGAAGGTTAAACAATGTGAGTATTGTTACCAGACACCCCTACCATGCCCAGCTTCATTGACTTTAAGCCTAATGTCCACAGAGCCAGATATTATGGTTTTAATAAAATACTTTTACTTGGGGGACTATGGCAGGGCTGCCATTTGTGTCAGTGAGAGTGTAGTTTTTGGGAATGTATGAACATGTGTGCATATGAATAGGATATATTTGTATGGGTGACTGGGAGCCTGTGTCGTATGTCCTTACAGTAACGGGCATACCTTTTGCTATATGTGGCACAGTTACATGTATAACACAAACATACAATCATTTTTTTAAATGAGAGAAATTTAAAATGCTGAATAATGTTCTGCACAAATATTCATAATATGGAACAACTTTCTACACTTTAAATTTCTCTCATTCAAAAAAATGGTTGTGTTTTTCAGTTATGCTTATGACACCATGTCTAGTGGCCACTGGGAGCAAGAGGCCTGTTTCTTGTTAAACTTTCAAATGGGAGAAAATTAAAAGAATAGTTAACTTAATCATTAAGGTAACTTTTAATTTCAATTTTCTCCTATTTAAAAGCATTCCAAAACATCATTTAGTTCACAGCTCCAACACTGAGTTGACAAGGACTTTTATTTAAGAGTTAAATACCTCAGTGCTTCAGTTGTTCACCACTGTGCCACAGTCCGAGCCTGGGTCATAAATCTGACTAAGCACTGCTCATTATCAGGCCCTGCTATTTGCAGCCTAATGATAATGTAAAATAAACATTGTGCTTATTTAAAAATTAACTCAAGGCTGTGAGCTGCTGGTAGCTTGCAATGGACTGGTTGGAGACACCGGTGTACCTTATCACAGCAACAGAAATAGTAAACAGCTTTGCCTGTAAGAGCCTGGAAAGCAAACTGAAGAATTTAGTAACCGACCTGGAAAATGGAGCAACATAAATATATGGATGAGTGTGAAGGCATGTGTTGCTTTTGAAGAGCAGCAGCCCAGCGTGTTAGTTATAACTGTGCTGTGCAGGCTAATTTTTAAGCAGCTGTTTTCAGTAAACAACACAACTGCAATCATTTTTTACTCAGTATAAGCAAGTTATCTTAATTTATTTGACTTTAGTTTGCTAGTGAACACCAACAGCACTGCAGGCTGTGGCTCAGCCCACTGGAACCTTAATGTTGGTGCTTTATTTGTACCTCTCAATTCTTATGTCACCTTGTAATTTGACTCCCTCCATCTGATCAGTGTGACAGACGGAGTGCTCACCAGAGCGGCATAAATGTGTGCCTGCACATTCACACCAATAGCTGGTGAATGCTCACAAGGAATGAAGATCTTTAAAAAAAAAAGAAATTAAATCCTGTTGCCACTGGTGCTATGGCACTAGGAACTTGGTTGTAGCATATGCTCATACACTGCTAAAATCAAAAGCGATGGGATGAATAAATGTGTTCTATCTTATATATATTTTTAACATTAATTCATATGTATATATATATATATGTTTGTAACTATTTAATTTCATTTAACTTTATTTTCCATGCGTTTTTAATTTTAGTCCCTACCTCCGTTAATTTCTGTGGGAGAATGTTGATGAGGTGTTGTGCTGGACTTACTATGAAAGTGTACATTAATACAAAAGGATAAGTTACAACAAAAGTGCAGTTGGTGAATACCAAAAAGTAGTAAACTCAATAAAAAAGTTAAAACTTACTCAAAAGTGCAGTTTGCGAATCCTGCTTGTAGTTTTTAGTCATATGACATAAACATCTCATTGGTTCTTCCCTTTCAGTGACTATCTGCCCTCAGGTGAGGGCTCCCAGTTCCACTTTATTGTTTGTGCCAAGCATTTTTTGTGACATATTACTAGGAACTTGTGAGTAATTGGGTTGTCGGTTGAGGGGGGTGAAAGCCTACTTGAGGAACAGCCAAATTAATTGTCAGGGTAAACCACAAACAGTCACTAAATTATCCTGGGCTTAACCCTCTGGTAGCTTGACACAAAAGCAGGCAGGTTTAACTTAGAGGCAAATTGTAAGTGTTAATGCAGCACTTAAACTGTTATAAAGTGAAGACACAACACAAGAACAACCCACACTACTTTTGAAAATAAAGTAAAATTAATAAAAAAAAATTATACCAAAATGACAAAAATCCAATCAGTAGAACTAGTGATATTCAATTCTACAGATTTATGGTAAGCATAGCACCTAAAAGCACCATGTGCCACTTGTGGTTAACCAGTTGTGCAAGAACAGATGAAAGTCACAAGTTCAGGCCAAAAAGGATGGAGCGAGGCTGGATACCACAACCGGGTTGGACCCGCTGAAAAAGTTACCTCCCAAAGTCCAGAGTGAATGTTCCATTTGCGGTGAAAGAGGCTGCAAAGAGCAGGGAGAGCGTTGAGGATGGTTGTCACTGTAGCTCAAAGAGCAGGCCACGTGTCATGGACGGTCGTCGCTGTAGGGGGAAGATCTGTTGGACATTGCAGACAGTCAGTGCTGGAACTTTGCGTGATGTGAATACTGTAATGCTAAGTGCAGCAGTGGCCGGCTGAGGTAAGAGCGGTGGGGATGGGGCGGGGCAAGGCGCAGCAGGGGGGAAGCCAACGGAATATGTATTATTTATTTATTTAATTATACTTATTCCGTCGTCTGTTGACTTCGGCCCTCCCACCCCACCCCGCCCCCAAGCGCTTACCTCAGCCGGCTGCCGCTGGCTATGTGCAGATCTTGCATTGCTGGCTATCACTGGTGATTGCTGTAGCTAATTAGCCCTTGGAGTCACTCAAGCAGTCTGGATGAAGGGTGCAGGCCCAGTCTTCCTACTCGGACAGCAGGGCAGGACTCAAGCTGTAGGGCAGTCCTCTGGCAGAAGGGCAGTCCTTCTTCTGTAGTATGCACAAGTCAAGGGGTGCACTGAAGAGTGGGTCCAAGGGTCCCATTTTTATACCTCATGCTAGCTTTGAAGTGGGTGAAGCTTCTGGAGTTTTCCTCCCACAGAGGTATCTTGGATTTCCTAGCTCCCTGTCCTGGTCCCAATCTGTCTGCAGTCACAATAGGGTAGTGCGAAGTTCTTTGTGTGTGACATGAGACAGTGTCTTTGAAGTGCAAGTGTGACACGTGACAGCTACGCCCCTCCCATTAAGTGAGGGTGGCCCATCTGCCAGCAACCACTCCCTCTATTGTTTGGCTGTCAGGGAGGAATAAACAATGGCCAACTCCTAAGATCAGAGGTTCTAGGAATGGCGGCAGATCCTTCTCCTTTTTAGGGCCGTCAGCTTGGAATAAACTTTCCTCTGAGATTCGGAGCATTACAGACATTTCTCAGTTTAGGAAGTGACTGAAGACATGGCTGTTTAACCAAGACAAAACAGATTAGCCCTTCTATGTGAGCGTTGGCAGAGGTCGAGAGTTCCAGGACACTCCTGGGAGTATTGGAGCGCTTTATAAATGTCCTTTCACTTAGTCAGTCATAGTCATGTGACCCAGAAAACAGACTGCAGGCACCAAATGGTTAGGAGAAGAAAATGTCAGCTTTCTAAAAGTGGCATTTTCAGAATTGTGACTTAAAGTTCGACTTGACCATTAAAGAGGATTTTAAATTACAACACCTCAGATACCGAGCATAAAATTCCTTACAGCGCCCAAACAAAACCTATCACTTATGAAATGTAATGAGGTAACCCAATATTATCCTAGAGGTGACCTATATGTATTAACATGGAAGGTTTAGGCCTGGCCACAGGTTTATTTTGCTAGGTTAAAATCGCAGTTTAAGGCTGCACACACAGGCTTCAATGGCGGACTTGGAACAGGTTTTAAAAGGGGTACTTTAATGGGTGGCACAATTCATGCTGCAGGCCCACTAGTTGCATTTGAATTAACAGCCCTGGGTATATGGTCTACCACTTTACTATGTACGCATGTATGTATGTACGGGATTTATAAAGCGCTGGAATCACCCCCGAAGGGGTATCTCTGCGCTACCAGGGAGAAGGCACAGGACAAGCACAGATCAATCCCGGAATAGTTCCGTCTTCAACAGTTTCCTAAAATGAGAAAGACTGGGGCATTTGCGCAAGGCCTCTGGCAAGGTGTTCCATATTTCGGGGCAAGATATGCAATGGTTTTACCGCCTGTTCGTGTTTTCCTGTAACGAGGGACCACAAGTAGCCCTTTACCTTCAGACCTAAGCAATCGGGTTGGGCAGTAAACCTTGAACTTGTCCGCCAGGTAACTAGGGCTCGTGCCATAGAGAGCTTTATGTGCGAGGCAACATAGCTTGAATTTGATCCTCTGGCGGATGGGAAGCCAATGGAGCTTTAACAATGGCCTTGAGGAGGTACGAGGCAGTTTTTTAAGAGCCAAGCGAGCAGCCACATTCTTCACAATCTGTAATCTGCTCAGAAGGGATTCATTAGCAGACGCCAGCAGAGCATTGCAATAATCCAGACGACCTATGATCAGAGCTTGAATCAAGGTTCTTCGAACCGAAAGGGGCAGCCTCTGGAACACTCTGCGCAAAAGACTTAGGGTATGATAGCAGGTCCCAGAGGTGGTCATGATTTGATCCCTCATAGACAACGAAGCATCCAGACGGACCCAAGATTTTTTGCTACATGAGAAGGAGACGGGGCGGGGCCCAAACCAGCAGGCCACCACTTAGGGGACCAGAGTGCTTGAGCCGGACCAAACAGTAGAATTTCGGTCTTGGCCACATTCAGTTGAAGGAAGTTTTCCGTCATCCAAGCTGATACAGCTAGCATGCCTGCAGCAAAACGCTGTTCAACTAACTCTGTATCCTTATCAAAGGACAGGAGTAGTTGCGTATCATCAGCGTAGGAGAATGGAGTAAAACCGTACTCCCTAATGATCTTGGCCAGGGGGGCCACATAGACAGTAAACAAAGTAGGACTTAAACAAGAGCCCTGGGGCACCCCGTTAGTAAGCTTCAAGGTTTGGGAACGGAAAGGGCCCAGATTAATCATCTGGGAACGCTGGTCCAGAAAGCTAATAAGCCAATTGAGCACCTGTCCCTGCAAACCGTCCTCTCTCAGTTGATAAATCAATTTCTGATGAGAGACGGTATCGAAGGCTGCTGTCAAATCCAATAAGACCAGCAGCACTGCCTTGTTAAAATCCATATTTTGAGAGACAGCGGTCCCTGAGAAGACAATGATTGGAAATCAAATAAATATAGCCCCAATCGGTACTACATTGTAGCCATTATTCCATCCGGAAAAAGGCAATTTTAATATGCAGTTATATTAAATGTACAGAACATAAGATTTAATAACAGTGGGACACATCCTGTATCCATAAACTCACTTCACAAGAGAAAACAAGAGAAGGCTCAGGCAGCATGTAGTTGTCTGTGTCTAATCATTACAATGGAACAAACAACAATTGAAGGAGGTCACCTTTACACATAGTGTAGCAAATAAATCACAGTGTATAAGGTTGACAGTTTTGTCGACGGCGTTTCGATCCTTAACATAATTATCGGATCATCATCAGGACTTTCAAAATAGTGCCTGAAAACATTTTGCCTGTAATTAACTTGTGGCAAGAGCAGGGAGCAGAGCGGTGCGAAATGAACGATAAGCTTCCCAATTGTGACCATGAGCGATGTCCAGACCTCGTATTAGATGGGGTCAATGACAGCGTTAATTGGATCATTAATTTGGAGGTCCGTAGGAATAGGAGCCGCAGGCATCTGAATGAGCGGCAAATAAAGGTCCGATTACTTCGGAGAAGGCGGCATAATGGCGTCTGCTGTCCAGGAAGTTAGTATCCATAGCCATTTTAATATGGTCCGTGACCCCAATGAGGGTAGTCTCTGTAGAGTGATTGGGTCTGAACCCAGACTGGGAAGGGTCAAGGATGCCGTACGATTCCAGATAGCCCATCAGCTGAGTGTTGTCATGACCCTCCACCATTTTACTCATTAACGGCAGAAGCGAGATGGGGCGATAGATGGAAAGCGCTTCAGCAGGTAACTGAGCTTTCTTCTTAATTGGTAGCACTTGCGTGGCCTTCCAATCAAGTGGCATGACCCCTTCACATAATGAGGTGTTAAGAATATCACAAATGGAGGGGGCCAAAAGAGGTGCTAAGAGATCGAATATATGCGCTGGCATGATATCAAGGGGAGAGCCAGATTTTGCTACTCTAAGCATGGCTTCCGCCTGAGAGACCTGAATAGCATTAAAATGCTTGAGGCCTTCATCAGAGCTTCTTAGAGTTGAGGGGCTCGGATTTGAAGGACCCAAAGGATAAGCAGTTTGAGGAAATTGATTGTAGATTAGATTGATTTTTTCGTCAAAATACTCTGCTATACTGTCACATAATCCCTGAGAGGGGAGAATCTGCTGAGAACACGCAGTAGGATTAGTGAATGAATTGAGAATTTTATAAAGTTCCTTCGTAGAATTTCCTGCCTGATTGAGTTTTAATATAATATTATCTTTTCGTGCCTTTTTAAAGTTCTTATGATAAGAAACGAGGGCAGTTTAATAGATAAGCTTCTCTGTTTCCACATGGGTTTTGCGCCAAATTTTCTCCAGGTGTTTGCATGTAGATTTTTCCCTGCGCAATTCAACACTAAACCAGTCTGCACTTTTTTTTGGGGTGTTGATTTGTTGTTGTTTCATGGGGGCAAGAGTATCTATCACAGTAGTGATGGCCTCATTAAAAACTCTAAGCTTCTTACTACAGTCCATATGTTCATTAAAATTAGGAGGGACAAAATGTTTGCTAAAAGTGTCATACGTCACTTTATGCCATTGCCTTCGGAGACTGTTTTGGGGGCACGTAGGAATTTGGTATCTGATGCCACTATTAATCTGGAATGGAATCAGAGAATGATCCGACCACATCACTGAGCAAGGGGGGGTCAGAAAATATAAGGGGTGAATTCGTAAATATGATATCCAGGGTATGACCTGCCGAATGTGTGGGGCCGGTATTAATCTTTGCAAGGCCCAGGGAGCTCATATCGGCCAAGAAATTAGCCACCTCTGTGTTTTCACTATCTTCACTGTGAATATTAAAGTCCCCAAGTAACAAGAAATGTTTGGAGGAAATAGTGTGAGGGACTTACAAGTAAATTAAATATGCCAATTGTTGTACGATAATGTTACCATGTTTACAGGAGTGAGTTCAAGCACTTTAGCACTGGTTAGCAGTGGTAAAGTGTTCGGAGTCCTAGAGCCAACAAAAATGAATTCAGCAAAACCAGGAGAAATCAAGACAAATGGTTTGGGGGAAACCACACCAAGGATGTCAGGACTAACAAAGGTTGTAACATGTCACAGAATTGTAAGTTTCCTTCATTACCCCAGGTTTTTGTAGTTTCTTCCATAGTTGTACTTGTGAGCAAGTGGTACACAATTGGATTTTGCCTTGGGGTTGTCATTGAGCTGAGCAATGCAAATGTGTAACGAGCCACAGAGTGTGGGCACTCACACACATTTGCAGGGTAGTAGTAGTACATTTATATTGAACTTGATTAATTCAAATCATTAGAAAAGCAAAACGATTATAAATAATCATAATAATGACTTAACATTTGTTGAAATCTTTCTAAAAGCTAACAATGGTGAAAGCATTGTAACAACTAAGCTAAGAAGGTTGTAAAAAATGTTTTAAAACAATTTGCAAGATTTTCTTATAGCTGAATGTTCATATATGCTCCTTGTGTTTAGTCAGTGTCTTAGTGCCTCATTGCAACTTCTCAGATTGTTTTTTTTTTTCGATACAATTTAATGCGATACCTTTTTACCTCTCACCATGTACTTGTGTAAACTTAATCTGTAATCATGTAAAACGCTCTGTTACCTTTGGGTCGAGCCAGCGCTATAGAAAACTCAATCATAATTATAATAAAAAAATAATAAATAATAATAGTGAGCATAATCTGGTTTATATAAATTTGTCTCTCTGATTTCACCCTCAGGCAACAATTTAGGAGATGAGATAATGACTCCTGTTTGTAGTAAAATAGCTTGCATCTTTGGCTTATGTATGATTTGGGGTTCCAGGATGATCTGACTTCTTTTATTGAAACAGTCATAAATCTCATTCGGAGTATTTTCTGATGCGTTGGTTTATGAAACTGTTCGAGTAGATAATATTGAGCCTCCAGAGAGTTATAGGAATTCATGACTAGGAATAAAAATCTCTGTTTTGGTAGCTCCAAAGTGTCTTCCACTTGGCTTAACAAGATTCATTGGGTTTTTTATTCACAATTGTTAAAGTCAAATTTGACGGTTTGTTTTCCCAGATACTACTGATGTCAACGTCTAAAATTGCCTACACCAAGTAGCAGGACCATGGATTGCTTTTGTTTACTCCTTCTGCTATGACTGAGCCTTTGAGTTGTTTCAGACTGCCCTTCTTTGAGTTGATGACTAATTGACAGTACTTCAGGAAGTCAGCTTTGCATACAAGATATTGTCTGAGAAGGCTAAACTTGAGCCACAATTGTGCCCTTGTGATACTCTGGCAAATGAAATAAATGTTCTGTAGGTGTTGCACTGGATCAGATCCAAAGTGGAAGCAATTCTGTCAAGGATTCCTTGATGACCATAAGTCAATGCTGGCAAGAATATTGCTGTGTTTTATGTTTGCTAGATGAAGTCTTGGGGTCCCTTTTTCTGTTAGCCATGAGCCACGATACGTGTAAGCTGTGGTATAGCATAGGATGGCTGGTTCACTCAGTTCTAACTTATTATCAAAGATTATCAAAGATGAACTCATATTGCAATCTTCAGGCTTTAATGCCTGCGGAAGCATTGACGAAGCATATGCTAACTGGGAGAGGTGGGTCATCCGGTCACTGGAGGATGCCGTCCCTTTTACGAATTCCAATCCAACCAACCGTGCCAAAAAGTCTCCTTGGTTTAACGATCAGCTAGCATTGCTGAAGAAAGGTTGCAAAAAATTGGAAAGGGACTGGAGAAAGACCTTTGACCCCCGACTCAAAGAAAAATATAGACAAGCGATCAGAATCTATCATATGAAAATCAAGGAGGCTCAAGCAGGGTTCTTTGAAAAAAAGATCATACAGGCGCAGAATTCGTCTAAAGAGCTGTTTAGAGTGGTAAAATCCCTAACCACGATCACTCAAGACACTCCCTACCACCAAGCCTCAAAGGAGAACTGTAACACGCTAGCCACCTATTTTCATAAAAATGTCGCAGATATCTACAGCTCCCTGCAGGGTAAGTCAAACAACCCTGCTATTCTAGAACTGGGTCATCAGGTGGCCGTAATTCAGGCCCTATCCCACTTCCCTGATCTGGACACCGCCATGGCTCAAATGATTATCAAGGAGATTAGATCAGGCTCCCCCTTAGATCCATCACCCCCACACATCCTTGCAAAGGCCATGGAGGCCCTTCTGCCTTCAATAGTTGATATACTAAACCTTTCCCTTCAAACAGGCATAGTCCCCGCTGCATGGAAACAAGCAATAGTTAAACCGCTGCTAAAGAAACCGAATTTGGATGCAGCCTTACCAGAGAATTTCCGTCCAATATCATTGCTCCCATTTAACAGTAAAATCTTGGAGAAGCATGTTAACAAAACCTTGTCACAATTCTTGGAAGATCATCTTCGGTTACACCCTACACAGATGGGATTCCGCCCGCAGCACAGCACGAAATCCGCTCTACTAGCAGCAACTGAAGATTTAAAGATGACTCTTGATCAGGGGGGATCAGCTGCAATACTTTTGCTAGATCTAAGTGCAGCATTCGATACGGTTGACTATGGGTTGCTGGCACATAGACTAAGTCAAATGGGCATCCAGGGCAAAGCATTGGAATGGTTAAGATCCTTCCTGGAGGGGAGGTCCTTCCAGGTTATAGAGGCCAACTTCTTTTCTGACAGAAAGCTACTAACCTGCGGCGTACCATAGGGGTTGTCACTAAGCCCCACATTGTTTAATGTTTATATGCAGACGTTGGCTGACATAGTGCAGTAATATGGCATCTCCATTATTTCCTATGCTGACGACACCCAGCTGGTGGTATCACTGGACTCCAGGACCAATGGGGAGTCAGGTCAGCTGGCTCCTTGTCTGGAACAAGTAGTTAAATGGATGACAGGGAGCTGTCTGAAATTTAACGGAGATAAGACCGAACTGATGATCCTGGGTAATGCAGGAATACCCAGGCCGTTAGTAAGTTGGCCACGCTGCTTAGGGAATGCCCCAGTTCCCAGTACGGCCATTAAGAATCTTGACTTCTGGTTGGATAGGGAGCTGCCCATGGAGACCCAAGCAAGGAAGGTGGCAGGCACTTGATTTGGGTTATTAAGAATGCTCCGTAAGATCCTCAAGCTCATCCCTATACAGCTAAGGAAAATGGTCATACATTCCTTGGTCACCTCACGGCTGGACTACGGTAACTCGCTCTTTTTAGGTTCACCTAAATACGTCATCAGCAAGTTACAGGTACTTCAGAACGCAGCGGTCAGACTCTTGTGTCAAATTCCTATGAAAGAATCAGCATCGGTTCATTGCAGAAAATTACATTGGCTCCCGATCGAGGCGAGAATTAGGTTTAAAGCACTCTGCCTAACCCACAAAGCTATAAACAACAAAGGGCCCAGTAAGATTAGGACTTTGGTGTGCCTACATCTTCCCAACAGATGTCTGAGGTCAGGCTCTGAGCGCCTGCTAAAAATTACAAGAATTAAAAGGGCCAGATGGGGGGGGAAGAGCTTTTTCCCACCTGGCTCCCAAGCTGTGGAACTTACTCCCACAGGAGATCAGATTTACAGCCTCAGAGGTAACATTCAGAAAAAAACTGAAAACATGGATGTTCACTGTTTGTAACTAATCTCCTGTTCTCTCGCTGTCTATTCCATTAGTCTACTTGCCTAGCCCTGGGAAGCCTTTGGGTAGCCATGCGCTCTATAAATCCTTTTAACATTAACATAGCTTGTTTGCTTCCAGTAGGCTACTATAACTTTGATCCAATACAACAATGTCATCAGCATATTTCAAGATTTCAATCCGTTGGTTCTGCACTTGTTTCAATTTGAGAACAGCAATTAAATTCTGGTGCTTTGTTAATTATACAGTCAACATTGCACAGTCTATTGTGATGTAAATGTTACTGTAGAGAAATAAGGCTACAGCCAACAGTATGTAGCTCTGTTTCGACCTCTGACTCACAGGAGAGGATGGCTTACCTGTCAAAAAAACGTTCAGACCAGACATCAAGCACTAGGGGCCTGATTCACAAAGGTAAACTTACACTTTTGTGTAAGTTTACGTTTTTTTGTATTCACAAACTGCAGTAAGTTTACAACTGTGGAGACTCCGCAGTCGGGGCAGAGAACTCTGCACATAAAAAGATAGGCATGTCCTATATTTTTACGTGCTGAGTTCTCCTCCCCGCCTGCGGAGCCTCCGCAGTCATAAACTTACCTTTAACTCGTAGTTTGTGAATACAAAAAAAGTAAACTGTCACCAAAATGTAAGTTTACCTTTGTGAACCAGGCCCATGGTTAGCAACAAATATGGTGTATGTTTACTGAGAGCTGTTGTGCTTTGCAACTTTGTGCCTTGCCACCTTGCCTTTTATGCTTTGCATCATTTTACACCACACCAGCTTCCTTGCAAAAACTATGGGGCATATTAGCAAGGGCGGTATCGCCGCTTTAGCGGCACTTATTGCCGCTAAAGCAGCGATATTTCTATCGCCCTATTAGCAAGCTGTCGCTAACAGCTGTTAGCGACAGCTTTATGGCGAAATCGACCGTCTTGGTGCCGCTTTGCATGTCAGCGATAATTATCGCTAATGACATGCAAAGTAGGCGTTCCCAACTAAAAGTGACTGGAAACAGTCGCAAACACAACTTCCCCCTATTACCAATGCCTGCGAAGCGATAAAAAAAGTTGCGCTATCCGCGATTATCGCTGGAATTTAACACCTGCTAAAAACTTGACATAACCATTCTTGTCAATGGGAGGTGGATTGTAAGGTTAAGTCCTCACCTGCCTATTAGCGAGCTTTTCATTAGCGCAGTGATTTTATTGCTGGGTTTCGCCGCTATCGCTGGATTTTTTATCGCCTTGGAGATAAGCGTTGATAATAACGCGATAGCCGGCGCTAAAAAAAACAGCGCTAAGCGCGCTTTGAGATAATTATCGCAAATCCTAGGTAATATGCCCCATAGTATGTAAACTTTAGAATAATTATCTGACAAGAGATCAAGGGGCATATCTACAAGGCCATGCGATAATTATCGCTCAGCGCTCTTAGCGCGAGGATAATTATCGCCGGCTGAAACTGAATTTTATCGCGGAGATAGCGTGCTATCAGCAACGCTTATCTCCAAAGCGATAAAATTCAGAGCGCAAGCTGCCAATTGTGCGATTATCGCTGGAAATACAGCGATAATCGCACAAGGTTTGGCGATAGCTTGCTGATAGGGCAAGACATACTTAGCCATGATATCCACCTTCCATAGGATATCATGGCTAAGTCAGTCTCAAAGCAGGCGTTAGGAAAGTAGCGATAACAGAGGTTATCGCTACTTTTCTTGTCGCTATGCTTCTTTGCCTGAGGCTTGATAATAGGAGAAATGTCGCTTAGCGACATTTCTCCCGTTATCCTGGGGAGGAACGCCCACTTTGCATCTCATTAGAGATGCAGGGCTGGGCGATAGGGAAAGGGCGATGTAGCATGGATTCACGCGTTAGCGTGTCCTTGCTAATAGGGCGTTAAAATTATCGCCGCTTTTCGTCCGAAAACGGACGCTAAAGCAGCGATAATTTTATCGCCAGCCCTTGTAGATATGCCCCCAAATTATTAAATACAGTCCATCAGTATTTACCATTCTTTTCTTGGAATTATTTTATCCCAGTCAGTGTGAATCCAATTGTCATATCAGTAATAAGCTGCTGCATACGTTAATAAATATTTGCAGCCCATTAAATAAGGAACTTTAATCCAACGGGCATTTCTCAATACTTATATGGGGCTAGAATGGAAATAAATACAAATGGAAGTTTGTTTGCCAACAGTAAACATATAACAAGAAAAGAGATTTACAGCAACAGTTTAGTTATCCAAAAAATAAATTTACTGCAGTAAAGAGCATGATTTTATCCAAGGCAGTAAGGGAAAATGAGCAATGTTAAAAGTGGAGCCTGTTGGTAAAATTAATGTCCAAAAATGGCATTTTGTACAAAATGGAGGATTCATTGTTTTTATTTTGTTTATTTCTCATGGAAATTGGAGATACACATTTAACCGCTTCGACGCTCATGACGGCTCCACACCATCATGAGCCACGGTAGCCGTGTGCTCATGACGGCATGGAGCCGTCATAGCCACTCCCGCTCCCTGCCGCACCGCCCACGCGGCACTAATTCCCCGCCTGTGCGGGAGAATTAATGAGCGGGCGGGCTATGACGGCTCCACGCCGTCATGAGCACACGCCTACCATGGCTCATGATGGCGTGGAGCCGTCATGAGCGTCGAAGCGCCACGCCCACCCCCTAGCCCCGCCCGCGCCGTGGCTGAATTCGCGGCACAGGGAAGGGGTTAAATTGCATGTATTGAGGGTAGTAGATGTATACGATGGATTTTCAACGGGCATTTGATATGTGAACCGCACTGGAACAGTTTAACAACCCCATCCATCACTCAAGGAGACAATGTATTTCCACAGGACTCAGGGTCGGGATCGAACGTACAAAGCTTTCATGTTTCAGAAATATTTGGTTATAGAGAGATGATGTGTAAAACCGTTTGAGCCAGGTATAGAAATATTGATGATATAGAAGACTGAAAGGAATTGGCACAGGCTTAAAGAAAAGATAGAAAGGAAAAAAAAGAGGTACATAGGCTAAAAAAATGAAAATCTGACAGGGTAAAGAGTCAATAACTAAAAGTGTACTTTGACTTTAGACAGCGTCTCTGATCTTGAAACATTGATCTGTCACTGTACAATAAATAGGTATGTGTATAAGCAGGGAAATGTCGTTGCTATATGTCAGAGAGCATCAAGGCCAGCAGGAGCTATTGGGTGCGGTTGTGGGGGCTGAGGCCTTTTAACCGCTTCGACGCGGCTGGAATTCCCCCGCTGTGCGGGAGAATTCCACGCGTGCACGATTCGGACGGCCCCCGGCCTTCCTCCGCACACGCCCACTGTGACGTTGGACGGCCGGGGGCCGTCCGACGTATGGAAGGGGTTAATCCTGATGTCCCATGCTCTGGTATACTACTTGTCCTGAGTAGCTGGGCCAAGAACCCCTTCAGCACATGACTCTCAGTAGTAATGTGGGTGTGTGGGTAGAGCAGTCTAAGACATCTTGGTGGGGAGGTTAGATACAGGGGGTTGAGCACAGGCTCCCAAATCAAAATACTCACAGCAGCAGCAATAAATGTTTGTCCAGTCAAATACTTGCCTTTAAGAAAAAAAAGAACTTAGTTTACAGCTATGACCACGTAGGGAAATACGACATTCACAAACAATTTACTGAGGTCAGTGCTCTAATGTTTCTTAGTCAGTTCCCTGAGTCCCCACTCCGCCTTGCTCTAGTTGTTATTCCCCAAACGCTATAGGCGATATTCAGGTAAAGCCCCACTAGTCCAAGTCTCAGGAATCCCAATTTGACTCTGTATAAAAGTAAAAAATGTTTCAGTGCCGAAGTGCTATCTGGCAAGCAAGTTCCCCTGTGGCTGACTGGTCTGAAATCAGTCTTACCCGCACCTGCAGGATCAGATCAAACATGTCCCTGAGTGTGCCCTCTCCGCAGGAGCTGGAGCTGCAGCAGCTGTGTCCAGTGAGGCTTTGGATGTGGCCCAGGTGGGCTGGGATCAGCTGACCTCAACTTCCTCACACACAGTTGTGCAATTGCAGCAATTGGAGGCTCTTCATGACTCCTCCAAGCTGGGTAAGTTCTTTGGTCTTTCCCACAGTCAGTTGGGGGGATGGTCAAGTGTAAAAATCCTGATGCTTGTCCTCAGTCACGATGCAGGCCTGTAGAGGTCACTTCCAGTGACGATCCCGATAAGGTCAGACTACTTGCTTGGTGAAGGAGGACCCCTCTGGCATACAGGGTCACTGTTTCTCCATTGCACATGGGCTTCAACCCTATCAGCAGAGCGCATTTCTTCACGGTGGCCCCTCCTGGCATACAGGGTCATCAGATCACCACCGCACATGAGCTACGGCCCATTCAGCATGGCAACCTCTTCACAGTGGCCACTCCTGGTATGTGGGGTTGCTGGTTTTCCACTGTAGGCAGACTACGTTCTACTCTGTATGGGAATCTCCTCACATTGGCCCCTCCTGGCATATGGGGTTGCTGGTTGTTCACTGCAAATGGGTGATGACAGGTGCAGTGTGTAGGAAGGTGGAATCTGACTATATGGTTGCCCCCACTTTTTTTATGGTGTTTTGCTGGTTTATGACTTAGTTGGACTGGGATCCTGCTATTCAGGGCCCCAGTCTATCTGCTTTCTCTGTAAAAGGTTTCCATGTGCCTTAGGCACATCTCTGATTGGAATCTGGAGTGCCCTTATAAGTCCCTAGTATATGGTATACTATGTACCAAGGGCATAGGTACCTCAGAGGCCTGCCAGGGGCTGCAGCATGTATTATGCCACCCCTGGAAGGCCATCCAAACTGACACCACAGGTCGGCTACTGCAGCCTGGGTAAGGTGGTGCATGCACCCCTTACTGTGATATAGGTTACCTATATCACTAAATACATACACACATATAAACCTATAAGTCACTCCTAAGGCAGGCCTTATCAATCCTAAAGGCAGAGTGCATGGTTCCTATGTGAGAGGGTGCCCCTGCATGAGCAGGGCCCCTCTGCAGCGTTCGGAGACCATCTCTGATGCTGTTTGTAGTGCAGCCTGACCATATACTCTTAAGAGCATTATATCCTCGCGGTAAAATGCTAACTTTGGAATGGCTGCACCTAAACATGTCGTGTTTGGTGTCAAACATCTTGGAATACTACCCCCCGCCAATCCTGGCGGCGGGGGTAGCATTCCACCCTTCTAGAGGGAAAGACATGTTAACTCTGGCTTACCCGGTAACTTCTTTCTGAAGCCCTGGCATCACAAAATGGATGCTGCTGCCACAGACACAAGTCTGGCCTCCTGCTGCTGGACGAAACTCCGGCAGGGGAGGCCTGGACAATAGGTTTCCTGTTGCAGGGAGGTGTGACCACCTCCCCAGACAGGATAATGTGTATTGGGGCTGGGTGGGTGCACTCTTAGAGTGCTTTGAAGTCCTGCACTGGGGGAGCAAAAGGCTCCTCTGTGCATATGCCAGTTCAAACCAGCTCAGGGGCTACCTGCCCCTGCTCTGGCACGAAACTGGACAAAGGGAAGTGGGTGTAGCCACCCCCTCCCTTGACCCTCCCATAGGTGGGGTCATAGAGTTAGTCCCTCCCTGTTTTACTGGTTAAAATGGGGAACCCTTGCCACAGCAAGATTAGATTATACCTGGACGAAACTCTGAAACAGAATCCTGGACCTTCGACGCTCTACTCACGATTAGAGGACTGAAGAATCTCCCTTGGGGTCAAGGAGTGACTCCCCTGCTTGGCAGGCACCAAAGAAGCATCTGTCCGGTTCGCATCACTGAAGCTCCCGTCGGACGCCGAAGTCATCGCATCACCAGAGGTGGATTCTCAGACTTCCCCGAGGCTACCCTGAGTCCCCAGCAAAGCTGAGGCCCGTGGCTATCGTGGGTGACTTGAGACCGTGACCCCTGGACACCGAGCACACTTGCAAGTGCACCATCTTCTGGGTCTCCCAAGAAGTCGTGCTTTGGGCTCCGAGTAGCCCTAGCCTCCAGCACCACCTGCACCGAAGATCACTGGCCCCCACTCCACGAGTGTCCTGTAAGCCAGCTCCACGTGCGGCGTCACGAGGCTCCTTCGCGGTCGCTAGCCCGTTGGCTAGTAGCCCTTACCGAAGGCCAATCTTTTCTTTACTTGGCAGTCTGGTTGCTCCAGGCCTGCCCTCACTTACCCTTGCTGGGTGAGTTCCCCAGACCTTGCTGGTCTGCACCATCGACGATCTTCAGCTACATCGAGACTTGCCGTTGCCAAGGCTTGTTGGGTCCAATCTGGTCGCCGACACCGCAGCACTCGACAGACATCGTGTACCAGCCCGAATCCTGCTCCTGGTCGCCGACAACGCCTCCTGGACCTCGTGGCTGCAGAAACGAGACGACCGTCAACGCACCTGAAGCACTCGACATCGGTGGGCATCTGTCCATCGCCTCCCTGGTCACTGGCTAGTGACCCAGACTCTGTCCCCTCTGCTTTCAGGTTCTTCAGAACTCCGATCCACTCTTGGATCCACCCGGACACTTTTCTCCTGGTCGCCAGCAGCACTTTGCAGCAGATCGCCATAAGAAACGACGACGAAACCCGACCCCGAAAGGCACCTATGCACCCGGCTTCCCTGGGTGAGGTAACACGAGTACTCCGGTGCTCCCGTGGGTAGAGACTCTTCAAAGTCCTAGATCTCAAAGGGTTTTGTCCTAGTCCTCTTTAAAGTGTCCCTTTCCTCTATTTTCCCGATCCCGACTTTCTCCATAGAAGTTAACGGCGTATCGCGGTTGTGTATTTACACTGCACGCGTCTCCCGTGGGTCCCCTGTGTCACTACCTTGGGTGGTTCCTTGTGGTCCAAGCACTTCTAGAGGCTCTAGGCCTAGTGTCTAGTTCAGTCGTGGTTCGCATACCACTTTATTGGTATATGGTTTGGTACGCCCCTAGGGCCCAAACGTGTATTTGTGCTATTACTGTGATTTAAGATCTTATAACCTATGTACTTCGAACTCTAGCCTCATAAAGAGACTAGAGGGGTGTGTTTAGTAATAAATACATATATTTTGAATATATACCTGGTGTGGTGCTCTTTCATTTGGTCACTCAAGAGATTATAGACTGGTAAAACAAGCTGCTTTACATTCCTTCAAGACTTAGCCTGAAGGCTGCTCTCCACAGCTACCACTAGGATAGCTTTCAATAAGGTTGTCTTTAACCTACCTACCATAAGAGTCGATTTGGACTGGTGCAAGGTGCCCACTATAATTAGTGGACAGCATATGCCAGGCCAACTTCTCACATTGGTGTGCAGCGTGTGGGATTCCAGCTTGCTATTGTTTTACCAGATAATCTCAATTGAATTGATCAACTGAAAACCACTAAAGGTACCTAAGGTACATATAATTTAAGCTTAGAATATCAGTAAGTTCTACTGAACTTAGAGTTGTGTGTTAAGGGATAGCACAACCCTTTCTACAACTCAAGAGAGTTTAGTAGGCCACACTAGAGTAGGTAGTGCATACACCACACCACACTAGTAATGTCTTTAAAAGCAGGATCCAAAGATGCCCTGCAGGAAGCCATTGAGCTTCCCCCTCCAAGTATGACACACTCCCATTCTTGGAACTGAGAGCTTTGTGTAACGTGAGGAAATTAAGGACAGGCCAAAGTCCCACCACCCAACACCTCAAGGAGTTGTTGGTGGCTTATGATCTTAGTAAGTCCTCAGAGACTGAAGGGGTAGGAGCAGAGGGTGGGCCAGCAGATGAGGAAGGGGCCAGGGGTACCACTACCCCCAGCCCCCCCTCTGAAACTGACCAGGAGGGTGACAATGACCCTGACCTGGAAAACCCAATCCCTTCTGGGGAAGATGAAGATGAGGATCTAGAAAACCACACCTTTGTCCCCCAGGAAGGATTATGAGTGTGCTCAGAAAGTCTAGGTCTCCTTCTCAGGAGTCTAACCACTCTGGCACCTCAATAGGGAGCTCTGTTTCTTCTCACAGGAGGGAATCCTCTCATGAGAGAAGAAAGAGACTGGTCCAGTATGAGGAAACTCAACTAGAGATCAGGAAGAAGCAATTGGCTTTAGATAGAGAATCCCTAGATCTCCTTAGAGAGAGAAGAAAGTTGGGACTAGAGTCCCATGGTGGCAACAATATCCCTAGAGATAGGGAAAGGTCTTATGACCATAGAAACCTAAACAAGATTGTCCCTCCCTACCAGAGTGGGGATGACATCCACAAATGGATAACTGCACTGGAGAGGGCCTGTAAAGTTCAGAAGGTCCCCCAGAGGCAGTGGGCAGCAATCTTGTGGCTCTCCTTTGCAGACAAAGGTAGAGACAAGCTCCTCACTGTAAGAGAAGAGGATGCTGACAATTACACAGTCTTGAAGACTGCTCTGATAGATGGGTTTGGCCTAACCACTGAACAGTATAGGTTGAAGTTCAGAGACACCCAAAAAGCTCAGACTCAAGACTGGGTTGATTTTGTAGATTGTGCTACAAAGGCTCTGGAAGGTTGGATACATGGCAACAAAGTGCATGACTTTTTAGGATTGTACAATTTGATTATGAGGGAGCAGATCCTTAATAATTGTCAAAACCAGCTTTTGCACCAGTATCTGGTGGACTCTGATCTGACCTCTCCCCAAGAATTGGGAAAGAAGGCAGACAAATGGGTCAGAACCAGAGTAAAAACTAGAAATCAGGGTGGTGACCAGAAGAAAGATTCTACTAAGTCCCAAGAGAAAGGTGGGGATAAATCTAAGGATAAGTCCCCTACAGGGCCCCAAAATTCCTCTTCTGGGGGTGGGTCCCAAACTCCTTCCTCTCCTGAAAAGAAACCCTATTGCCATGTCTGTAAAAAGCCTGGGCACTGGAAAACTGATCCCAGTTGCCCCAGGATTGGCAATAAAGAAAATGTTCCTCCCACAACTACTACCACCCCTCCTGGTACTACCAGTAGTAATCCTCCAGTTGGGAGTAGTGCACCCAAAAAGTTAGGTGCTTTTGCAAGAGGAACAGAGGTGGGCCCTAGTTTAGACAGGGACCCCTCAACAGACTCCTCTGACTCTGATGGTGGTATAGGATTTGCCACCTTTACCATGGGTCCCATAGCATTGGGCAGGTACAGACTGGAGCCAATGATTAATGGTCAGAAAGCTGTGGCATTTAGGGACACAGGGGCTAGTGTCACCATGGTGGCAGGGAAACTAGTCCCCCCTCACCAGTTTTTACCTGAGTTTAAGTACCAGGTGACCAACATTGATGGTGTCAGAACAGATCACCCCATGGCCATAGTCAATCTCAGCTGGGAGGGGGTCACAGGCCCAAAGAGAGTGGCAGTGTCCCCCACCTTACCTGTAGATTGCCTGATGGGCAATGATTTGGAAATTTCAGCCTGGGCTGAAGTTGAACACCAAACCCATCTTAGGATGTTGGGCGTCCCTGTAAAGGTTAGTGGGGCTGTGATGGCCACAGCCCCAGCCCAAGAATTTGGAGAGATGGAGCCTGAAAGAATGGCCCACTCTCCCCCAAAAGAGAGCACAAGGGTTGAAGAAAAGTCTTCTTCCCCCCAGACAATAGGTAAGGGTCAGCCTCCTCAGGGAACTGACCCTACCCCTAGTGAAGGAACTGCCACAGAGGTAGTCAGGCCTGGCCTGGCCACACCCCTGATGGCAGAGGACCCTTCCAAGGTGGTACCCAGTCTGGAGCAGGTAACCTGCCCCTCTCTACCCTGCCTCAGTCAGCCCAGGGCTGCAGAGGTCAGGGAGGTCAGTGGACCCCCAGGGCCCCCTGTCCAGAGGAAGCCCCCATCAGCAGATTAGGGGCACCCAGTCTAGTAGCCCTAGCCAGGTGAAAATTCCTCTACACACTGAGGGATCCCCCATACCTTTATGTAGGGACCTCCCCCAGAAGGACTCTGGTAGGCAAGGGCAAACCTGGGACCAGAAGGTTCCAAACCTGCCATGTCCCTCCAGTGTTCCATCCAAAGGGACCCAACCCCCAGCTGTAGGCAGCCAAAGGTTGACCCTTAGAGCAAAGTGCAACTCAGTCATGGAAAGACAGGCATACATGGTGACCAGTGATCTGAGGAAGCTGAGGCCAACATTCCTAGGGCCTCACTTCCCTACTCAGACACCTCACCAGCCTTGTACTTTACCTAAGCACACCAGAGGTAGTGATTCCCCATGGTGGAGACCCTCTCATACCCTTAGGGTGAGGGATTGCTTAGTGGACCATAACATAGGGGGCAACCATGCTAGTGCAGGTGCTTCCTTATATGGCCACTTAGTCAATATAGGCTCAACTGGCCAAGGTTAGCCTTATCTCCTTTCGTTTGGGGGGGTTATGTAGGAAGGTGGAATCTGACTATATGGTTGCCCCCACTTTTTTTATGGTGTTTTGCTGGTTTATGACTTAGTTGGACTGGGATCCTGCTATTCAGGGCCCCAGTCTATCTGCTTTCTCTGTAAAAAGGTTTCCATGTGCCTTAGGCACATCTCTGATTGGAATCTGGAGTGCCCTTATAAGTCCCTAGTATATGGTATACTATGTACCAAGGGCATAGGTACCTCAGAGGCCTGCCAGGGGCTGCAGCATGTATTATGCCACCCCTGGAAGGCCATCCAAACTGACACCACAGGTCGGCTACTGCAGCCTGGGTAAGGTGGTGCATGCACCCCTTACTGTGATATAGGTTACCTATATCACTAAATACATACACACATATAAACCTATAAGTCACTCCTAAGGCAGGCCTTATCAATCCTAAAGGCAGAGTGCATGGTTCCTATGTGAGAGGGTGCCCCTGCATGAGCAGGGCCCCTCTGCAGCGTTCGGAGACCATCTCTGATGCTGTTTGTAGTGCAGCCTGACCATATACTCTTAAGAGCATTATATCCTCGCGGTAAAATGCTAACTTTGGAATGGCTGCACCTAAACATGTCGTGTTTGGTGTCAAACATCTTGGAATACTACCCCCCGCCAATCCTGGCGGCGGGGGTAGCATTCCACCCTTCTAGAGGGAAAGACATGTTAACTCTGGCTTACCCGGTAACTTCTTTCTGAAGCCCTGGCATCACAAAATGGATGCTGCTGCCACAGACACAAGTCTGGCCTCCTGCTGCTGGACGAAACTCCGGCAGGGGAGGCCTGGACAATAGGTTTCCTGTTGCAGGGAGGTGTGACCACCTCCCCAGACAGGATAATGTGTATTGGGGCTGGGTGGGTGCACTCTTAGAGTGCTTTGAAGTCCTGCACTGAGGGAGCAAAAGGCTCCTCTGTGCATATGCCAGTTCAAACCAGCTCAGGGGCTACCTGCCCCTGCTCTGGCACGAAACTGGACAAAGGGAAGTGGGTGTAGCCACCCCTCCCTTGACCCTCCCATAGGTGGGGTCATAGAGTTAGTCCCTCCCTGTTTTACTGGTTAAAATGGGGAACCCTTGCCACAGCAAGATTAGATTATACCTGGACGAAACTCTGAAACAGAATCCTGGACCTTCGACGCTCTACTCACGATTAGAGGACTGAAGAATCTCCCTTGGGGTCAAGGAGTGACTCCCCTGCTTGGCAGGCACCAAAGAAGCATCTGTCCGGTTCGCATCACTGAAGCTCCCGTCGGACGCCGAAGTCATCGCATCACCAGAGGTGGATTCTCAGACTTCCCCGAGGCTACCCTGAGTCCCCAGCAAAGCTGAGGCCCGTGGCTATCGTGGGTGACGTGAGACCGTGACCCCTGGACACCGAGCACATTTGCAAGTGCACCATCTTCTGGGTCTCCCAAGAAGTCGTGCTTTGGGCTCCGAGTAGCCCTAGCCTCCAGCACCACCTGCACCGAAGATCACTGGCCCCCACTCCACGAGTGTCCTGTAAGCCAGCTCCACGTGCGGCGTCACGAGGCTCCTTCGCGGTCGCTAGCCCGTTGGCTAGTAGCCCTTACCGAAGGCCAATCTTTTCTTTACTTGGCAGTCTGGTTGCTCCAGGCCTGCCCTCACTTACCCTTGCTGGGTGAGTTCCCCAGACCTTGCTGGTCTGCACCATCGACGATCTTCAGCTACATCGAGACTTGCCGTTGCCAAGGCTTGTTGGGTCCAATCTGGTCGCCGACACCGCAGCACTCGACAGACATCGTGTACCAGCCCGAATCCTGCTCCTGGTCGCCGACAACGCCTCCTGGACCTCGTGGCTGCAGAAACGAGACGACCGTCAACGCACCTGAAGCACTCGACAGCGGTGGGCATCTGTCCATCGCCTCCCTGGTCACTGGCTAGTGACCCAGACTCTGTCCCCTCTGCTTTCAGGTTCTTCAGAACTCCGATCCACTCTTGGATCCACCCGGACACTTTTCTCCTGGTCGCCAGCAGCACTTTGCAGCAGATCGCCATAAGAAACGACGACGAAACCCGACCCCGAAAGGCACCTATGCACCCGGCTTCCCTGGGTGAGGTAACACGAGTACTCCGGTGCTCCCGTGGGTAGAGACTCTTCAAAGTCCTAGATCTCAAAGGGTTTTGTCCTAGTCCTCTTTAAAGTGTCCCTTTCCTCTATTTTCCCGATCCCGACTTTCTCCATAGAAGTTAACGGCGTATCGCGGTTGTGTATTTACACTGCACGCGTCTCCCGTGGGTCCCCTGTGTCACTACCTTGGGTGGTTCCTTGTGGTCCAAGCACTTCTAGAGGCTCTAGGCCTAGTGTCTAGTTCAGTCGTGGTTCGCATACCACTTTATTGGTATATGGTTTGGTACGCCCCTAGGGCCCAAACGTGTATTTGTGCTATTACTGTGATTTAAGATCTTATAACCTATGTACTTCGAACTCTAGCCTCATAAAGAGACTAGAGGGGTGTGTTTAGTAATAAATACATATATTTTGAATATATACCTGGTGTGGTGCTCTTTCATTTGGTCACTCAAGAGATTATAGACTGGTAAAACAAGCTGCTTTACATTCCTTCAAGACTTAGCCTGAAGGCTGCTCTCCACAGCTACCACTAGGATAGCTTTCAATAAGGTTGTCTTTAACCTACCTACCATAAGAGTCGATTTGGACTGGTGCAAGGTGCCCACTATAATTAGTGGACAGCATATGCCAGGCCAACTTCTCACACAGTGCAGCAACGGTCACGGCTCACTTAATGGTGGCTCTGCTCTCGCATACAAGGGTCACTGACACATGGGCAATGACCCGATTGGTGCAGCAGCCATCTCCTCACACCTTGCTAAGGGAATCCACCTGACAGGATTTCCCACTGGATCTCGCTCTTTCCAATGCTTTCCTCTTCCTCACAGGGACCACTGGTCTTGGCAAGCAGGCAGGAGCTGGTGTTCCAGGCTCTAGGGCAGGTGGTCTTGGTTTCCTGGGGGGGTGGACCCGCACCCAGCTAGGAGACATGCAGGCCCTTGACCCCAGGTCTGGACATGGTGAGAAGTCTTGCAGAGCTACTCCTCCTCGCAGAGCCCAAATGGCTGCTTGTTAGTTGGCAATTTTGGGGTCTGAAGCTCCCCTTTTTATAGTCTATTTCAATGATGTAATTTGAAATGTCCTCAGTAATGTAATAAATGATGTCATAGAACATGTCATGAGTGATGTAATATGTGAGGTCATAAGCGGTGCATGGCAGGGGTGCACGTTATAGTTATCTCTGCTAACTATAACTGGTAAATTTCTGTGGTTTCTTTTAGTTCAAATCATTAAGTTGGCACTGACAAATTCACCTAGCTATAGCATCACTTTAGCTTTTAGATTTTCAGTGAATTTAAAATTTGTTTTAATATAAAAAAATATAATAAAAATTCCTAACTATACATCACTTTAACCATCCTTCTGTGCCAAACCATATATGAGCCTCCCTCCTCAAGTCTATATTTGCCCTGTGGACCCCATTTCCCGGTGCCAAAACATATATGTTAAGGGGAGGAGGGTACATGGTATCCCTCCCTGAGCCTTAATAGGCTCCAGGCACTCCCACCCCATGCTGAATGCCATTTAAAAGTGCAGGGGGACGTGAGCCTATTATGGCCCCGGGGACACAATCCCCTGGGGCCTCTCTAAATTATGGAAGGGTGCCTTGGTGCCCACATGGAAACCCATCAGTCTCACTTATATTAAGGGGCGGGTGCGCAATTAGATGGTTTTGAGTTAGTAGTACATCATCTACAAAATAATTATGGGAAAAAGAAGAATGAGGTGGGTGCCATACCTACATTTAAGGGCAGGGTAGAGATGTCAGGATAACTGGTAGACAGCTGTTTGGATGCGTTAAGGACAATGGCAACAGTTTGTAATTATCACTGCTTCCATGATGAAACGTGGAGAGGCATATTGGTCAGGAGGACAAATAATGAAAAGGTGTTTTGAAATGTTATTGTTAGCTCATTGCAATGCATGGATTGATGCCCACTTGTTTCCGAACTTCATCGAGAAACTGGTGACAGTGAACTTGGGGACAGTACTTACTACCCCAGATCAGTAATCCACCTACTACCAGATTGTTCTGCATGAGCAATTTAAATACATTAATGTTTTATGTCCTTTGATATGTAATACTGCACAATATTTAAACATAGCAAAATGTTATTCGAATGGATGGGATGAAAGAGTAAGCATGGTTGTGTAAGGGGAAGGAAGCAAGAAGGGCATGATTTTAAAATGGAGCGGTCCATGTTTGTGATTGGGGCAGTGTAAAGTTGTCATGGATGTTAAAATAAAAGGTTTATTTTGAATTTCACACCATTACAGAAAGAGGTTATCAATTTAAGTGACTGGAATCTGTACACAGTGGTGAAGAATCCTGAGTGTGTGTTGGAAGTAGATTAGGGTATCCGCTGGGAAGGGAATAGTGATGTAATTAGATGAGTGCATGAGTAGAGCCTGAGTGTTTCATCAGTGCACGCATGTGCCTCAGTATTTCCAGGACTGCGTGGGTTGTCAGTGGGTGTTTAGATGGCTGCATAGGTTCTGCGCAAATGTTATAATGATTGCATAGTTACATAAGTTAATAGTTATTACATAGGTGATTAGATGAATGTATGGGTAGTGCCTGCATGGTTCAATAACTACATAATATCTGCCTGCCTGATTGCAAGAGTACTTGTGTAGTGTCTGGGTAATTGAATAACTCCATGGCTAGTGAGTCTCTGATTTGATGACTGCCTGAGTAGTGGTTGGGTGATTGCATGAGTGCCTAAATACTGCCTGACTGACTTTGAAAGTACCTTCATTGCTGTTAGATACACAACAGTTGTCACTATATCTCTTACTCATTGGTTCTCTCCTTCTGTCAATATCAAACTACCTGTTTAACTGTATATATGCTTTTCTTCTACGCTATGTGGGAGTGAAATCTAGGTATCACACTTGATATATAATTGCACAAATGGCTCTCTAGAAACATACATTGCTTTGTTACTGAGCACGCACATGCATCAGTAAGATTCCAAAACGGAAAACAACATTTTTAAAATTTTCAAAGCACAAAACCTTTCGCAAATGGCATGTTAAACATCCATTACAACACAGACATTACATTGCACTGGTCTTACAGCGCAGCTGTTACAACGCATCTTCCTTTACATCGCATGCCATTACAACGCATGCCATTACAATGCATGTCACTACAGTGCATGCCATTACAACGCATACCATTACAAAGCATGCCATTACAACGCATTATAAGGTAAGCAATGGAGATTTTTTAGTTTTAGGGTGGGTATGGGTTTTGGGGTGGATGGCAATAGTAATTTTTACCCCTTGTTCCCCAGTTGCAAAGTCTGCAGCTCTGGAAGTTACACCACTTCCTCTCCCCTAAGTGCAACATTTAATCAAGTGGTCAACTGGATAAAAAAACAAAGATAACAAGTAATTTGTCGCTATTTGAGAACTCAGAAAATGTGTCCTCATTTTAGTTTTTTTAGAGCACTAACCATAATTTCTATGCAAATAAGACCCTCTCATTTCTATAATTTCTAAAGGAAATGCTTTAGGTATTACATCAAGATGATGTCAGGCGTGCCACACTTTTGTAATAAATATAGAATGTTAGTAGTCTAGTTGTTCATTAGGACACTATTGAGAGGCAGAGGTCAGGGGCACGGACTCGGAAAATTGAAGGCAGGTAGGAGGCTGCAGAGGCAACAATTTGAACACACTGGGCAGGCAGGAAGGGCAGTGGCAGCACAACTAGCTATGGAGGGCAATGGAAAGGGGGGCATGGGCACCAAATCGACAATGCAGGACAGGCAAGAGAGGCTGTGGCAATATAATAGACCATTGTGGGCAGAAGGAAGAGGCAGTGGTAGTACAACCTTACATGCCAACAGCCCCGATTCAGCCAGGCAACGCCTAATGTTTTTAAGCCCAAATAGGCTTTATTTTATCTGTCTCCTGTCTACAATCTCCTCTTTTTCAATGTAAGTCAATGGGGAAAATCAATTCCCCAGTTTTTTTTCAAAATCTCCCTCTTAGCAAGTTCAAAATGTTAGCAAGTATGGTACATTGGATCATGGAAGGCAGGAGTAATTGGGGTAGGGGCATGGACTAGGATAACAGAGGACAGGAGGGACATGGACAGGTGCACCAAACTGACCTTACAGGGCAGGCATCAGGGTTTGCAGCAGCACAATACACTACACAGGGCATGTGGGACGGCAGTGCAGCACAACTATCCATGGAAAGCAATAGGGAGGCGACAGGACCATGCACATGGACAACAGAGAATAGATGGGAAAGAGGCAATGGCAGCAAGCTGACCATAATGGACAGACAGGCGAGAAAGCTGCAGCATAATGGACCATAAAGGGCAGGAGGGAGGGATCAGGGGCATTACAATGGAACAGACAAGCCAGGAGGGTGGGACTAGGGGTCTGCACATGGAAAGCAGAGGGCAGGGGGCAAGGGGGCAGGGCAGGAGCAGCAAGCTGACCATGGAGGTCAGGCAGAATGGGAATTAGAAGCACAACACACCATGGAGGGCAACAGTGAGACTATAATGGTATACACACAGACCATGGAGGAAAGGTGGGTGGGGGTCGGGGGCAGCTAGCTGACCACACAGGGAAGGTGGGAGGGGCCGTGGCAGCACAGAAGACCATGCATGGCAAGCGAGAGGGTTAGTGTCAGCACAATGGCCATGATGGGCAAGAAGGAGGGGCAGGGGCATGCACAAAGGTCCTTGGAGGATAGAAGGGAGGGGTAGGAGCTGGGCACAGGCAAGAGAGTTCAGGGGAAGGGGCCTCACAACAAACCATGCAGGGCAGGCAGGAGGAGGAGCAATTGCAGCACAACAGACCAGGGAGGGCAGAAGGGTGTGGCAGTAAAATGGACCATGGAGGACAGGAGGAAGGGTATAGGGGCATGGAACGTGGACAGGCAGGGTGGAGGTGGCAGGGACAGGTTACAGTCATTTGACAATGCTAGGCAGGTGAGAGGGGAATGGCAGCTCAACAGAACACTCAGAGTAGATAGGAGGGGCAGGTCCATGGAACATGGTGGGCAAAAATGATGGAGCAAGGGCATGCACACAGACATCGGAGGGCAGGGGGAAGGTGAGTAGGGCCAGCAAGCTAAGCACAGAGGTTAAGCAGGAGGTCAATGATGGGGCATAGAATTGGGCAATGGAGGGCAGGAGGAGTGGACTGGGACATCATGCTACATGAAGAGCAGTAGCAGCACATCAGACCATGCATGGCAGGAGGGAGGAGGCTAGTGCATGGATTTAGACAACAGAGGATAGGGAGGAAGTGGATGGGGCAGCAAGCTAACTGTTCAGAGAAGGCGGGAAGGCCAGTGGCAGAACAACTGCCACACAGGGCTGTAATGAGGGAGCAGGGGCATGGACTTGGACAATGGATGGCAAGGAGGAGGGAGGCAGGAGCAGCAAGCTTGGGTGGGGGCAGCACAATGCCAGGCCAGGCCCTGCTTCCAACCCCCCACCATCCATTGTGATAGGCATCTTACTTAACGTTAAAAAAACTAGAAATTCGCTGAAAAAAACAAAGATTACAGGGACGTTATAGTTAGACTCAGATTTCACTTGTACAAAGCCAGTGAAATTCAGCAATTATAGTTACCTGAGCTAACTATAACTTACGCCCCAGCAATGCACTGCTTTTGACCTCAGACATTACATAATTCATGACATGGTCAGTGACATCACTCATGACATCACTCATGACATCTCAAATGAGCTGTGAATGGAATGGAACTATAATCGCTAGAATTTTATTTAGGGATAGTGTGTGTATATTAACACCCCTTTTTTTTCTTTTCTTTTGTGTAAGAACCATTATAATAAGCAAAGTGCCCAGATCAATATGGCCGATAGCCTTTCACTTTAAAGTAATGTGTAGTCGATTGTTTATATTGATGTTTGCAATCGTAAGTATGTTTATTATGAACAAGTCACTTTGATGAACATACAGGTACGGCGTTCAGGGGGCAAGATATGCTGAAATGACATTGTACGCATATTAACACTTGTTTTCTTTTCTTTATTGTATGAATTGCTGAATTTTTGCATTGTGACTAGGCCAATATGGCCGCCAGCTTTTTGGATTATTGTAGTCCTTTGTTAATGTTGGCAACTGGAGGCATTTGTACATTTAAATAAGGAAGCTACAATGACGTCTTGTATCGTTATCAAGGTTCGGACGAGCCGAAACGCGTGGATTGCGTCCTTTGCAGATTAAATACTTTCAAACTACAACCTGAGTGCTGATTCCTTCCTTATAAGAGTGAGAGGAGATTGAATACATATATATATAAAATTCACTGGAAAAAACCACAGGTTTCAGGGATGTTATAGTTAGAAATTAGCATTTGAAAAACCTTAGATTTTCACTGAAAAAACAACAGGTTTCAGGGACGTTATAGTTAGTCTGACATTTCACTCATACAAAACCAGAGAAATTCAGCTGTTATAGTTAGCAGAGCAAACTATAACTCATGCCCCCGACGTCACATATTACATCACTCATGACATGGTAAGTGACATCACTGATGACATCACTGATGACATCTCAAATGACATCACTGATGATATCATCCAGTGACTGTGAGTGTTTCTAAAAAGTTTAAGAATGTGATATATATATGATGATTCAATCAGTGTGTGACTGACTGTATAAGTGAGTGATTATACGTTTTTGGGTGAATTTATGGGTGAGTGACTAATCTGTGTGAATGTCTGTATCAGTCTGTCAGTTGGTGTGTAAGTGGCTTCATGGGTTGGTGAATAGGTACATGAGTGTCTATATGGGTTGTTGATTGGTCGTCTGAGTACCTGTATGGGTGCCTGTCTGTGTGTTGTGTGACTTCCTGCATGGATGTGTGAGTGGGTGATTCACAGGGTGTATGGGCTCATGAGTGCATCTGGGAGGGGCTGTATGGGTGAGTGAGTGTGCATATGGCTGTGTTGGTGAGTGAATGGATGTCTCAGTGGTATATGTGTGAGTAACTGCGTATGTGAATGTCAGTATATGTGAGTGTTGGAGTATATAAGTGACTGTATGTGAGAGTGAGTGATTGTGAGAGTGGATGAATGGATACCTGTGTGCTTGTGTCAGTGATTGTATACGAGAGTAAATATGTGTTAGTATCTGTATGAATAAGTGAGGTGGTGTGTGTATAACTGTATAGGTGAGTAAATGGCATTTTTTTCAGTGAATATATATTTATATATATATATTGAAGCAACTATAGCTCACGCCTCTGCCATGCACAGCCATTTCAGATATCATCAGTGTTTTTTCCAATGCTGTCATTAAACATGTCATGAGTGATGTAATACATGAGGGTATAAGCAGTGCATGGTGAGGGTGCGAGTAATAGTTACTACAGGGCACAATTTATAGCTACTTTCATAAATAACTGTTGAATTTCAGTGTTTTTATTAGTTTATAATATTGTAACTGACACTTCATCTAACTTTAATGTCATTTGGTTTATTTTATAAATTTCTAAGGTTTTTCATTAAATAATATAACTGTCACTATAACCTTTGTTTTTATCCAGTGAACTTCTATTGTTTTTTTTTTATGTAAGTCACTCTCAATATATAAAAGGCAGGCCTATTGGTTTTTTCAAGGGGGGACTACATTAATATGCAAACCAAGCCCATTGGCTTTCACAAGAAGTCATAATATCCTTGCAATGTCTGTCAATTAACATTTATATAAAACATTTATGTTCAAAACTACATTAAACAGGTGTTGGAGTCTTTCTTTTACATGCCTTAAGTCACATAATTCAGCCGTAAGGTCAAACACAAGGGGTTCCTTGATTCCCAAACTGAAGAAAAAAAACCTCCAGGTCTCAGAATACTTAAAAATATCATAACATTTTCCTGCAGTCATGTTCTATAGATCCCAGGAAACATAGGGTTAATTTAAGTATTTGTGGGGGGGGTTGCTGCACTCCCTGCAGCTTCCTGCAAAACTAAAAAAACATGCTGGTGGTGTGCCTGCCCAGATTGGGAAACAATATGCAAGTTAGCCCATGAAGGGCGTTAAGGGGCACTCCTTGTGAAGAGGACTACATAATAAATGAACAGCAGTTATTATTCTTTTCTGGCTGTTTTTGTTATTTTTTTCTTATTTTGTGGGTGTCTCAGTTCCACCTGGAACACCCACAGCTTATTTTTTTGTTTTGGAGGCCCGGGGGGGGGGGACCCTAGGGCCCCATGGCCGTGCCAGCTCCCTACAATTAGCCTCAATCCATGGGGCCACACAGGAACCAGATGCATTGTTTTGTTCTTTTTTAAATAAGTTGGGTGCCCTGGTCCCCTTCGGGGCACCAATCAACATTTTTAACATAAAGAGACGTGGTGGGAGCCCCATGATCCTTGTTGCCCCACCGTTTCCAATGCCAGCTCTCATATCAGGTGCAGGCGGGAGCCAACCTGGCTCCCTCCTTGCTGAGAGCCAACTTGGCTCCAGCCTTTCTGGGAGCTGCTCTTTTTGTGCTCCTGCTAGGTGAGAGCAACCCTCTGGTTTCACAGGTAAAGAGAAACATTTGTGCTTCCACCTGGTGGGAGCACTGACGTTTTCCCTGCCCACGATGTGATGGGAAGAGAACAGTGCCCAAGAGGTGGGGTGCCCATGACACTAAATTGTATCACCGTGGAGGATGGGGTCTCTGAGGCCATACCATGGCTCAAGGAGGGAGACCACATGCCCCCTCACCAAAATATAATATGAGAGACACAGAGGATGGGGTGCCCAAGGCCATACAATGGCTTGGTGAGGGGGGACCACTCCCCCTCCCCAAAAAAATAACACAGTGGGCATGGGGGCATGGGGTTCCCAGGGCCACATCTTTCTAACACAAAATTAAAAAAGAAAAGAAGATAGGTAGTTGTGGTCCCTGAGAGGGAAGAAACCGCACAATCAATCTGTAGTATCTGTAGTAGTAACCTGGTGAGTTGGTAACCTAAAAACACAGAATCAAGTCCTTAATCCTGTCCCGTTCCAAATAAACTTTATCGCGTCCCGTTCCAATTTGAGGACCGTAAGTGTATATCCACTTTACTTAGCAACATCACCCAAGCAAATGATCAGAGTAAGGAAGCAAAACACTGATAAGTTTGCAACCATTAAGGACAATAACCTCCAATAGCAGAGACGTGTGTTACTGCTACCCATCTTCGGACTAAGATATACACTTACGGTCCTCAAATTGGAACGGGACGTGGTAAAGTTTATTTGGAAGGGGACAGGATTAAGGACTTGATTCTGTGTTTTTAGGTCACCAACTCACCAGGTTATGCGCAACAACAGGGAATTCTTTACCAGCTATTGTCAGTCGTGGAAGTCTTTAGTGTGATTCTGACTGCCCGGTTCATTATACAATTTTTGCTTTCGAGCTCGCAAACGGATGTTGGCTTATGAAGTATTCTTATCAGACCACATCGCGACAACATCCCTAAATCGCCTTGAAAAAGTCTAGGATTAGACGAAACAATTGTCGGCAAGATCGTGTGCTGGGAATTTTTGAAAAAATTATTAAAAAGAGAATGAGAACCTACAGATGACTTCTTTGGACTATTTGTATTTTCTGTATACCTGATGTCTCATCAGTTTGTCCTCATTAACCTTTGTCAAGAATTGCATTGGAATTCGGACTCTGTCCAGTACTTATCCAATATTGTATTTGGATTATTATAGGTGATAATGGGTGTGCTGTAACAGCTTTGTCCTTTGGTATATTTCTAACACAGCCTGCCCCATGGATGGAGTCCCTGGGAGTCCCCGGGGCAATACAATAGATTGGCAGGGGGCCACTCGAAGGACTGAAATGAACAAAGGGCAGGAGTCTGCCACAGTTCTGTGACACTGATAATACAAATTATGTTTTCGGCACTATGGGAGGTTGATCCCTCTGGGCGCCACACTAGGCCAAGGGATTCAGGACATCTCTACCCTATCCCTTTACATGTTTTTAAAATCTTTTTTCAGGACAGGAAACTAAGTTCCAGGGTCCTGAAATGGCTGCTGCAACATTCTTGTTGATGTTGTGGCAGCTAATCAGATCTTATCGTTTGAATTGTCGAGTCCGAGAATCCTCCACTGCATGAAAAAAATTCTACATTTTGACACTTAATTTCTCAAAACACACTGAACAGATATGCATCAAATCACAAAGAGCAAATTTTCTGGATGAACATCTAGCTTTCTGCCAACACTGTTTTGGGACCCCCTTTTATCTTTGCACCCATTTAACAACTCACCACAAAACTTTCCAAATGTAGCACAATACTATCCAAACCACCAATGATGTAAAGAAATAAACTAGACTGCACATGTAAAGTTTCAGAAGTAGTAGATTGTCAAGTGAAACACCCGTTAATAGTCACATGATAATGGAAAAAATAAACAATTGCATAAGCAGTAGAATACACAAATAAAGCATTATTTGATTAGTTGTTAACACCAAGTAGACTACAAACACAGCCTAGCATTTCTAAACAGATATTACTAGTCACATCACAATTAAAACTAACGGAAAAGTAGATAACTAATAGAATGAAAGAGTAAACCTAAATCTCATTGGTTTATAACACTAACCGAGCTATAAACACAGCCCAATACTAGAAAATAACTGAAACAACCATACCCTCTCTGATGACTGATGGAACGCGATGCAGCTCTATTTGTTCTTCGAAAGAATTCAACAACTATTACACATATATATTCATTTACAAATATCAACATACAGCAGGTAAATATTACTATGTAATACTTGCAGAAAAAATAACCACACCTTTATACTGTCAGAAAAGGGTAATCTTGGATTTGGTTGTTTAATAGTGAAACTATTGTTTTTTGGCTTTTAACCACCAGATTTACTGATGTTTTACACAATACCTACAAAACATTACAAGAAGAAGCAACATATGAAATTGTACAGCAGAGACATAAGACAAAACAAAACACAGAGATAGAAGGAAAATGCCTACAGAAAAACAACTCTGTTGATAAGAGTATTAAAAACGGTAAGACTGTTTATAGACACCCTAGGATGAATAGTACAAAGCTTAATACTGAACAATTTCATAAGAGAACACCCAATACCACTTACCCATCACAACAAAAAAATGCTGACTATTCTGAAAACTTATAAACTTTAACACAAAGGAAGAAAGTTAGGCATATTAATGCAAAGCACTATAAATTTGTGTCTTCGCAAATGTACTACACATACTTCCTTTCGTAAGAAAATAACAGACAAACTTGAACAGAAACAATATTTTCACCATATTATTGAAAAAAGTATTTAATGTGAAAAGAAAACCAAACTGTTTATTTTCATCATGAATCAGATGAAAAGGCTGGACAGTTTAATTTCAACCTATAAAACACATAAACTACTCAAGAGAGAACTAACAATACTAAACCTCTGCAACATTTTCCAGGCAAATTGGAAACATATGTCAAGTAGTGAACCTTACTTTCATGAATAGACTTACCATCAGCACCCATTTTTATGAAGTGTTTCATGGAAGTGTAGTAGGGATAGAAGGGAAATTGTGAAACAAAAAACTATATGTACTGATGTTTTACAGGAGGGAAAAAACCTGTATATAAATGGTATTCCACTTCCATTTGCAAAATTAAAGATACTTCCATACTGAATAAAAGAGCATTTCTGATGACATTTAAAATAATCATAAATCCTTAACAAAATTAAGTAACTACAGACTGTAGACCTCTGCCCATTTCAGAACACTACTAACCTATAAAGGACATTGTTTAGGTTGCCTTAAAAATCACATGTGTGACTCCATTTTCCATCACCTGAAGATGCTCTTCACATATCAGTCATCTACAAGAAAACTTGACCGCACATTATACTTTATAATAACATCATCCTTTCAATTAGAACAACTCCATAATGCTCCACTTCACTCAAATCCTGCATAAGTGAACAGTATTACAGAGTACATACAGAGTCAATACTTTGGTACAGCATCTGACACCAAACACTGGGACGCCAGTGAATCCTGTTGGTTCCATTGCTGCTGTTGGGGACTACCTGTCCCAGGATCCTTCCCTGGAGGGGAGGAGTATCGCTGCCGAAAACGCGCTAAAAAGCGCGAGTCACCTCCGCGGCGCGGGACGCCAGTGAATCCTGTTGGTTCCATCGCTGCTGTTGGGGACTACCTGTCCCAGGATCCTTCCCTGGAGGGGAGGAGTATCGCCGCCGAAAACGCGCTAAAAAGCGCGAGTCACCTCCGCGGCGCGGGACGCCAGTGAATCCTGTTGGTTCCATCGCTGCTGTTGGGGACTACCTGTCCCAGGATCCTTCCCTGGAGGGGAGGAGTATCGCCGCCGAAAACGCGCTAAAAAGCGCGAGTCACCTCCGCGGCGCGGGACGCCAGTGAATCCTGTTGGTTCCATCGCTGCTGTTGGGGACTACCTGTCCCAGGATCCTTCCCTGGAGGGGAGGAGTATCGCCGCCGAAAACGCGCTAAAAAGCGCGAGTCACCTCCGCGGCGCGGGACGCGCCCGGGCCAAGGGCGGGCCCGTCCTTGCCCGTCATCGCCAGGCAGAGGCAGGGCTGGGCCACCTTTCTTTTAATTACGATCAAGGACCCTGATACAGGTATCGTTGTCCCTTATCTGTGTTTCCAAACATTTCCTGGCTGGCAGTAAAGGCGCCTGATGGATAATGTGTGTTTGACCCGTCACACTTTAAACGTGCCCATGTGAGAGTTATCGGACTTATGACTTAAGACTCTGTCCTATTTGTCTGGATTTTGCACTGCACTTGCACTTGCACTTTGTTCTATTTTATTGTTGGATTGGTTTTAATGATTTTGTCAATTAGTTTATACTGCAAATGGCACCTTTCTGAGGACCTTAATCAAGGCTCCGAGGAGTCCCTGAGTTGTGGCTTACACATTGTATTTTGCACATTGTTTAAGTGTTTGGTTAATTATTTTTAGGTTGTATTTTATCTGGGCTGGTGTATTTTTTTTAAAAAAGTGTGTTTTTAGGCCGTTGGAAAATGAGTAAGCATAAAGCAAGTACGGGAAGAAATGTGGTCGGCACTTTAGATGCCTTCATTCTGAGAGCTGAATCTGCCCTCATCCACGAAATACAACTGACAGAACGTAGGTTATCCCTTGACCCACATTCCCCGTTAGGGAGATTCTCCCTAACCCCTACACTCCCCGATCCTTTGACGGCTTTGAATCATGATGCCCCCCTAGTTAGGTTGAGTCCGCCATCATCTGTAGCCCCAGTCATATTGATAAACCCGGATCCCTGCTCCTCTAAGGAGAATGAACCTATCACTGTGCAACCCAAGGCGACTACTAGAGGGCAAAAAGCAAAGCTTAAATTAGATTGTAATAATGAATCCCACTCTACGAAAAGAAAGGTCCAAGGGCGCACAAAAAAAAATAATGCACAGGAAATTTTAGAAGGGCCGGTATCAGTTGTCCCCCCCACAAGTGGTGCTAACGTGAGTAATTCTACCCCTATGATTCAGATTGTGCCAGGACAATCATTTGATAGCACTGTGGAGGGAATTTTTGGAGCAGGTTAGAAACTATGTTATCTACCTTATTAGATCCGATGTTCCAAAAAATAAGTGCGATAGAAGCTAGGCTGGCCAAATTAGAGGGGCCTATTGGCTGTAACCCCCAGCCGGGTTGTTAGCTAGCTCATCCACAAACATAGTTGATACAGCCACGAGGGGTATAAATATTGTGGGGGAAGGTGCAGGGGGTGGGTCTACTGCAAGGATTGTTGTGAATGGAGAGGCACATGACAGAAATAGACTTATTGGGAGTAAGCCCAGCAGCCTAGACACCCCGGTTACCACGTGCCAGCACCCTAGCAGAGGAGAATTATGTTTGGAAAGGGGTTAGAGGGAGGGACCTTCAGTCTTTGAGTCTCCCGACTATAGATCTTCCACCAGAATCTACCCCTTATGTAGTGGTGCTGGGGAATGTACCTCCTCTCCCCAATGGGGTAGAGGAAAATTTTGTGCAGTTGAAAAATAAATTAAATCACTGGCTTACACACACTACCACCTGGGGCCACCGAGTATCCAAAAATATCCTTATGGCACGTAGGGTCAACTGGATAGGGAGTTCCCGGAAATCGGATACTGGAGACTGTGTCATTATAAACTTTGTGTTATATCGTAGGTAAGTAGTTCCAGTAGTCTTGGTTAGGTTACAGATGATAAGTTTATTGATCTTAGATGTTCAGATAGGTTTTCCAGTATAGATGTAATAAAGCCCCACCAGGAGCAGCTTCTCTGCTGCTCAGCCCAGGATCCAACTGACAGTCCCACTCACAGCATACCCAACATTCCAATGACATCACATTCACACTAACATTCTACTCTCACTGACTGAACAGCAGAGGCAGAGAAACAGGGAAGATGTAAGGTAGAAACCTAGATATAACACACCTTCCCTCTTTATAAAATGAACAAAGAGAAAGCAAATATAAATAGTAACATTGCAGTAACATCACTGTAATACTGAAGAAACTTGCCAGAAGAAGTATAGCAAATTGCACATAAGTTATGAAAAACATGCTAAAATAAGCAAGTAGAAAGGTGATGTAAAAGGAAGCAATAAGTAAAAGAAATTGCAAAATATAAACAGTAATGCAATGAGTAAACACGAAGATAGAGTAAAGGAAATCGAAAACTAGAAAAGACACACATCTCCTTCCTTAGCAGAGCAAAAAATGAAGCAAGAAGTTTCAAAAGGAAGGAAATTGTAAAAGAACGTACATACATGAACAAGAAAGAGGTATACCATGAAAAATTAACAAAGAAATAGTGCACCAATGTAACCACCACAACCACACCAACTGGCCAGACTGGCGAGGAGGATGGAAACACTGAACACAGCAGGAAGAAGGAAAACGACAAGAACAAGTGTAAGCAAAAGGTGACCAGCACCCAAAACAGAAAGCAAGCAAAGGTGAATTACAAAAGCAGGAAGAAAAAACACCCAAACAGAAAGCAATCATAAGTAAATAACGGGTGACTTACACCCTACCAGAAATCAAGCAGAGGTGAAAACACAAAATAGTGAATCCCCAAGCAGAAAATGCAAGGAAAATGCGATCTGGGAGAGCTGCACAACATATAAAGCAAAAGTACAGTCACACCTCAAGTTAGACCACATATGAAAACCTGCGCACAATAAAACAAAAGCACTGAAAGTAAAATCGTGTTAAGAATCAGAGGAAAAAAGAAAAAATGCTCCAGGGAAAGTGCGATCTAAGTGAACTGAACTACACAGCAAATAAAATTCAGTCACACCTAAAGTAGACCACGTATGAAAGTGCAAGGTAAATGCGATAAGGGAGAGCTGCACCACTTAGAAAGCAAAAGTACAGTCACACCTCGAATTAGACCACACATGAAATTGCAAAGAAAATGCGATCTGGGGGAGCTGTACCAGGACACAGAAGAGAGAAAATAGTACGTGTTAAGTGGTAAGTAGACAAACCCTCAAGAAAAACGCAGAAGCTGAAGTCTGTAATAGCTGAATTGTACGCCTACACACAACCCGCAAAGAAGAGGTAATTACGTAAAATATAAACTGCGCAGTAAGTCTGTAAAGACTGCAATGAGTAATGTAAACTCAATAAACAACAAGAGAAGTATAAACTAGGCCTTAAAACTGAAAAGGTAAAGCACCCCAGTCACAATAGAGTACACACATATTCATGCACGTGAACTGAATGAAAACAATGACTTAATAAGAGGAGTGCATAGGAAAGTATGTAAGCAGAAAGCAATAAGAGAGGTGGTAAACAGCCTCAAACACAGTATAAGGAGAATGGACAAGCAAATAACTCAATAGCGCAAAGGTACGCTGTACACCTGACAGGACGAGAAAAATCTCAGGCAAATCAAGAATACTTCAAAAATAAACTCTAGTGCAGTACAAGGAAAGAGAACACTCAGAATCAGGAATATAGAGAATAAAACCCAGAAACAACGAACTTAATGAACACAATACAATATAAAGAATACATTGCAAAGTATGAATTAGTCAAATACGAAAGCAGGAGACAGCAAACACCGGTGAGCGATATCTCACCCGGGTTCTACATCCAGTGAAGGAACAGAAATAATGGTGTCTGCCGAGCACAGTTCACTGCCAGAGTGGAGAACGCAGAAACTTGCAAACGAAGAAGAAAACACCTTTGAAAATGATTCCTCACGCGTAAAGTCAGCAAAGCGTCCACTGCCAGCTCAACGACAGTAACGACAAAACGTCAGCAAAGCCCAGGTACTGCATGACATCAACGCTTGAAATACTTTATTGGCACGCAAGAAAAGAAAAACGTGGTTGGCAAGATGCTGAAGTAAGTAGAATCCTGCGAGACACTTCATATGCTGAGAACAGCTTGATGAGTCCAACCGCAAGATGGCGGCACGTTCGGTGACGCAGTGCTGGGTGGTTGTAGGCAAGTGCGTGCACCCAACATTGCTGCACAGTAACACTGAGAAGGATTCCAAAGCGTCACTGAAGATCAGAGGATCCACGAGAAGGTAAGAGCGCGTGCTGAGCATGGCGCGCGTTGTGTTTCAAACCACGACAGGACGGTTGAACTGCCAAAAGTAGAGGGGAAACCGAGGCCCATAGTTAAATGAATAAAATTTACCTCAAAATGTTCACAATACTTGCCACCAAACAGGATTCATGTAAAGTGTCAGCGAGTAAGCAAAGCTCAGTCTCTGGGGTGTCCAAAGTTGATTCTTGGCATAGTTGATGCTAGTCACTGGTTCCACGAAAGCATCCCAAAATACACAACGGGTTTGGGAAGTGCTCGCAAAATGAAGAGAAGGTACACCTCTGATGTAGAGCCAGGGTACATCGGCAGTTTGTATGGATGGCGCTTGCTCAAATTGCTTGCTGGGTGCAAACGTTAGTGTTTCCCATGTAGAAAGAGTAGGTACACAGGATGAGGTACAGGCAGTATTTGGCAGACAAAGGCAGCAGGAATCAGGCAGGAAGAAGATGTAGCAGGAAACATGCGTCCTGTAAAATGGGTTCTTAGATATAGTGCCAATTTTTGAAGATGCCGGATCCACACAATGGTAGAAATTTTAAAGTAGCAGGAATCAGGTTGGAAAGACATGTAGCAGGAAACATGCCCAGTAAGAAGCAGGCAGTAGAAATCAGGCAGGAAGAAGCAAGTAGCAGGAAATTTACGCCTTGTCAATGGGCTGTCCGGTGAATGTGGACACTGGTGGGGCGGGAGGGCGTAAGATCCTTAGGTAAGTTCTTTTTTAAGTAAAATCTTGTATAAAAGTACCTTTTCAAGCTTGAAGTAAGTCCTCACGCATGGTTTTGAATCCAACTCGTCGCCAATTTATGTTATATCGTAGGTAAGTAGTTCCAGTAGTCTTGGTTAGGTTACAGATGATAAGTTTATTGATCTTAGATGTTCAGATAGGTTTTCCAGTATAGATGTAATAAAGCCCCACCAGGAGCAGCTTCTCTGCTGCTCAGCCCAGGATCCAACTGACAGTCCCACTCACAGCATACCCAACATTCCAATGACATCACATTCACACTAACATTCTACTCTCACTGACTGAACAGCAGAGGCAGAGAAACAGGGAAGATGTAAGGTAGAAACCTAGATATAACACTTTGACAACCCCTTTACTGCTGGGCGTATCTTATCCAGGGAAATCAGCCTTACCCCGCTAATTGGTTCGGTTTTTAAGGTTTTACCCCTGGGTTATTTCTACAAGCCAGCCCTTAATAGGGAACTGCCTAAAAATGGTTATAGGGCTTTACAACGAAGAGGTTGGTTAAATAAACCTGTTTTCAGGCAACAACCTCCCGCCCTTGCACACTTGACCTCTGAGTTGGATGGGCAGTCCAGTAACACTCATGCATTGGCATTAGATAACAGATTTGCAGCTCTTTCTGGATTGGAAAACTGCGATTGACTGAGGGCCCCTGTTTTTCCTGGAACTCAGTCGGTTGCATTTTCCCAGTCCTCAGGGAGGTAGCTGCGAGTCACATAGTTGCGAGGTGTAACAACTTTTTATCCTGGAACATCGCAGGACTGGCTAATAAGTTTCTAGACCCTCGGTGGGTATGTTTCATGAAGAATTACACTGTAATTAGTCTCCAGGAAACATGGTCGGTGGGTTGCGATCTTTTTCTAGAAGGTTATAAGGCATTTTTGTCCCGGCCATTCCTTCGGCGAGTGGAAGACCAAGGGGTGGTCTAGTTACTTACATCTCTGTAGCCGTTGACTGCAAGTTACAGGTGATCCCAACCACACACCCGGGAATTCTGGCATTGTCAGTAACTAGGGGGGACATTAGATGGGGAATTCTTAACTTTTACAACTCAGTGGCTTGTTCAAACGAGGTGTGTAACATCACTAGTTTGGGAGCCCTCATAAAACAACTTATGGGTCGTGGATTTTATAATTTTTTGGTGTCTGGTGATTTTAATATACACCCTTGTGGTAACCCTTCAACATCCTGTATTTCGGAGCTTGGGTGCCCCCTTATGAGGGGCTTTCACTTTGACCACAATCTCCAAGGAGAATTGTTGAACAATATGTTAAACGAATTAGATCTGGTGGTCACGATGTCTTTAACTGACCCTTATACCAAGTTCCCTGTACCAACGTTTAAAGGAGGGGAAGAGGATCATTTATTGACTTTATTTTAATCTCTTCATCGCTGTTATCTGTTTTTAATGGTTTTAATATTGCACTTAGTGAATTTAGTGACCATAATCCTTTAATTGTTCAATTGTCGGGCCCGTTATTGATAAAAACTGGGAGGCTTCGAACGGGGGCATTCTGAAACCAACAGATGGAAAGCGAAGATTAAAATGGTCTCAGGTGTCTCCTGTTAGTTTTTATAATAAGGTGAAAACATCCTGTGCCAATGAGTTATCATTATGTACTTCTGAGAGGTCCTCTCCCGAAGAGATCCTTTGTGCCTATGAGACAATAGCGCAAACAGTTGGTGAACTGTTAAGTGCTCCGGCCAGAGGCACTGTCTTCTCTGGCCCCAGATGGTTTGACTCGGATTGCTCTAAATCAGCCAAGCGACTGAGGGCGGCTCTGGCAGCCAAACCAAGAATTAAAACTGAGGTTTGCGCTTGTCGCAGGGAATATAAGTTAGCCCTGGCCACTCGTAAGGGAGCACTGAAGGAAGACGCCTGGAAGGAGCTGATTGATTCTAGTACTTTGAGGAACAGCTCGAGGTTTTGGAGTGTCGTGAATGGGCCCCTGTTTGTTAAGGATGGGGGGGAGGGTCTCGAGGCTCATATCGTAGAGGAAGAATGGGTACTTCACTTTAAAACCATGTTTGATTGTTCGTCCGAGCCTACTCGTAGTGTACTCCAGAACAGGTTGGATGCTCCGATATGCTTCAATAGGAGTGAGATTTTGGAAGGAATCCGAGGGTTAACTATCAACAAAGCCCCAGGTCCAGATGGGATCCCCCCGGATTTATTTAAGTCAGACCCCTTGTTTTGGGCCCCGATTTTAGAGTCACTATTTAATGCGGCAGCTAAGAAGGGGTGCCCTCAGTCTTGGGCTTCCTCAACTATAGTCCCAGTTTTTAAAAAGGGTGACAGAAATAGTACTCACTGCTACAGACCAATTTCGCCTATTGATTCAGTGGTCAAAGTGGTGGGTCGTGTCATTTTACAGAGATTAACAACCTGGGCAGATGAGAATGGGATTCTGTCGGACGTCCAGTATGGCTTTCGGCCAGGGCGTTCTACAGTTGCACAGTGTCTCAATTTATTCATGATATTGAATAAATACACTGTTGCGCACCCCGGAACTATCCACCTTTCCTTCATGGACTTGTCATCTGCTTTTGACTGTGTAAATCGAGTCAAACTATGGCAGTCCATGAGGGCAATGGGGTAGAAAGTAGTATTGTTAATTTTCTTGAGGACCTGCATCTATCAACTAAAGCTAACGTCAGGTTCGCTCAAAATTTGCAGGTATCCAGGGACTTTGAGATCAGGAAGGGGGTCCGGCAGGGTTGTATCTTGGCGCCTTTTTTATTTAACTTTTATATTAATGAATTAGAGAGCGAGCTGAGGGCAACTGGAGCAGATTTTCCTTATGTAGGACGGCGGGGCATTCCCGTTTTGCTCTACGCGGATGACGCCGTCCTAATATCCAGAACTGAATTGGGCCTACAATCCCTTTTAACTGCATTCTCTAAATTCATGACAGACCGGGACCTGACCATTAATAATTCAAAGTCCTATGTCATGAAGGTAGGGAAAAATATGAAGAGGAACTTTTTGTTTAGAACTGGTAACGACAAGATCCCACGCACCGAATGTTTTCTCTTATTTAGAGGTCTTATTTGATGATCAACTCAGGTGGGACCCCTTAATTAAAAGAAAAAAAGGGGAACTGGCGCGGGTCAATGCTGCAATTTTTAACTTTGCCTCTAAAGTGGGAAAGAAACCGACAGGAGCTATGCTTCAAGTGTACCAAGCAAAAAGCTTAGCTATAGCAACTTATGGCAGTGAGATCTGGGGATACACGGTAGTGGAACCCCTCCAGGTCGTGGAAAATGGGTTTCTAAAAAGGTTATTATGTGTCCCACAAGGAACCTCGAACTTGGTGGTACATGAGGAATTGGGGGTCTCCTACCTAAGTGACACTATTGCCTTGCGTCCTTTGATTTTTTGGCTAACGTGTTGGTTAAATGAAGATTTAACCCTCACTCACTTGATCTTAAGAGAATGCCTGTCCCTAGATAATGTGGCTCGTATCCCCTGGCTTAATTATATTAAAAGAGGATTTGAATGGATTGGGCGGGGAGTTTTATTCTTTAAACCAGACGTTATTGTTAGAAAGGACGTGGAAATAACTAAGGCAGCTTTTTTGAGCAGAAGGCAAGCTGATCGGGAAGCAGAAGAGGCTCGGAAACCTAGTGTTCAGGCATATTTATTACTTAAATCGACACCATTGTCTGAACCATACCTCATGGGGTCCCTGACGACACATGAAAAATTTCTTTTAACTAGGTTCCGGATGAATCTCTTCCATCTCCTGTTTGCAAGACCCAAGGGGGCTTCCAGAGGTCAAGTGCTAGCTCCCTGTGGCTGCGACGGAAAGTCTCCTCAGGACCTGCTGCACTTTATGTTTTTTGTAAACTATATGAAGTCCCCAGGAGGCATTTTTTAGTCCCTATTTTAAAGAAATTGAATTTTAATCAGGTTAGACCAGCACTAATGTATTTACAATTATTGAAGGATGAATGTATTATTTTTATTGCAGGGTTTTTAAAGGCATCTATGAATTCGAGGCATTTTATGGACACGTAGAGTCTATTAATCCAGACATGCTTTTAGATGATTTTTTGTGTGGTAGCGGAGTTTGATATGTTTTAATTTGTTGTTCATATGTACTGTATCTATGTAACTTTTATGGTTTTTTAAACAAAAACCGAATAAAGTTTATTGAACTGAACTGTCCAGATGTTGTGTTCACTCAGAATACACAAGAACATCAATTAATGAACTTGGGCATTTACCAAATGGACATTCTTCAATTTTAAGAAACAATTTTGGAAATACCTACCCAATTTGCATTTGTTGCCAAAGAACACATTATAATAAGCAAGTTAAAAAGATTGATCTCCTTGAGAAAACAGAAAATGGAAACAATTTAGCATGGAGAAACTATACTTTTTTTCTAATTACGGAAGAAAAGTAGGATGTTTATGACTATCAGCTAATCTGCAATTACTGTCCTGGAAAATTAGACCTTAACTTAATGCCTTTAGTTAGTATTCATAACAATTTGGAAATTGATACCACTAAGTCAGAATTACTGCAACTGATTATTTTAATTCAAACTGTACATTCTTTTAAAGCCATTGTTGAAATGCAACCGAAATCTGTAAAATTTAAGCCACATATATTAGCTTGCACACTGGAAGGAAAAGTTGTTTTCCTTTCATTCAATTTTAAAAAAAGCATATGAACTCTGGAGATAACATGCAAATTAGAAGAACCTTTAGTGGTTTTAGTCAACAGAGTACCTACAAAAGACAAAAAGTTTGGCAAGAATTATTAGGCAATGACAACGTTCAAAAAGCTCAATCTTGCCTTTTGGAACAACATACAATAAGAAGATTTGGACATTGAAAACGTTATCTCATCCACAAGCTTATCACTTGGAAGTGAAAATGCTAGTGGACAATTTCATAAGATCAATCAGCAAGAAGTGGAAGAAATTTATGAACATTAGAGTATATAACCACTACACTCAAGTGACATGAAGGGTAAGCCTTCAGAACTGTATCAGATGAGAAAGCTGGAGGAGAGCCAATTAGTGGAAGCAAGATGTTATCCATATTTTTTCCCACCTGGGAAAGGTGGAGGATAGGATGATCATTCAGTACAAATTTGTGCATCAGAGTATCGAGCAACAAGCTTATTCTCTAAGGATCGACAGTTTCAACAAGACGTTCAATACATTTTCACACTATTGGATGAAAGTGAACTTACAGTCACTTCTTATGCTGCTGAACATGTTTACTAATATAACAGCACAGGATTTTGTACAAAAGTTGCACTACAAGATTGAGAACCCATAACATAATTTGTTCAACAATATGTCATATCAGCGAGGGAGAAAGGAATATTGGTTACAAATGCATGGAGAATTGAAATGTATGCTCAGAAATTTAGTAGCACCAACCTTGATTATTATTTTAAGCTATGCTGAGTACATGAGGGCCGACTTATATCGATTTCTACTTAAAGCAAATGCTAATATTGCAGATATTATTACAAATCAATTGCTGAATTGTGTTCTTTGGATCCTGCTAATGTTTGCAGATATTTTGAGTATAAATTTCAAACCTTGCTTCAATGCTCAACCAACAAACAAACAAATCCGGTTGGAGAGTTACTTCTTTTGGAAATAAGAGTATCAAGCAAGAGTATCAAGCAAGAGGTGCACCATACACTCTTATTTTTTTAAAGATGCACCTAAGTTTGGATATGACTCTAGTAAATCCGTACTACATTCATTAAGCGTTATGTCACTATGTAAATATAGGACAAACCAATAAAATATTTAAGCAGGTTTTATACTTTCAATCACATAATTATGGTAAATACTACTTAAAAAATATTGCAACAAATCCAAACATTATTGTAAATGTTGCTTTGGATTTCCAGGACCAATTTTACAGAAAGGAAAAGTGAACAATCTAATGTCATCTGTAAAACATGCAGTTTCTGGTAAATCAGCCAAAAATGCTTAAAATCTTAAAAAAGAACACAAGCATCACAACGGATCAACGATAACAACCCTTTAATACTACAGATTTTGGATGCTAACATGGATACACAAATTGTTGCAGACAACTCTATAGTGGTTGCACGTTATGTTACATTTTACAAAGGTTGACAAAAATTATGTAAAGGAAGTACGGGAAGCAATATCTGCCGAGCAATCTTTAAGCAAAAGTTTATACTGATTTAGGCTTCAAATGCTATCTCATCAAGTGGTCAGTAGCTATGAATCATGTGACTGTTTCAGGTCTTCAGGCTTATGTGGTAAATCCCAGGCAATTCTGTGGCGTAGTTTAGGATTGTTATCATCATGCTGAAGAGTTCTCAAAAACCTACCTGAATATAAATACCTTGCACATTTTGCTCCGAATAACAAAGACATTTTGAAAACCAATATGCTGGACACATATTACCCACTAAGAAGTCCTTTCTTAGAAAATCTATCAGTCTATGAAGTTGCGCAGTTCTACACATATCAAAATAATATAGCCGAAGATATCAACGCTGGAAACGTTTCAGTTCATGGGACCAATGGATTTTTAATACATCATTCAAAACCTACTCTCATTAATCATCGTGAACTCAGTTGTGACAAGAAAAAATTAAAATTCTACCAATTAAAACTTCTACTACTACTTAAACTGTGGAGAAAGTAGAAAATATTATAGAGCCCTTTGAATCCTATGAAATTGAATTTAATGTATGAAAGAATGAGAATGCATTATCTCAATTTTAGACATATTTAGAAATGTTGGAACAAGAAGTAGCGGAAGTGAATAACATTAATGCCGAAATACAACACAATACTTCAACAAATACTAACACTGACACTTCTAAGACTGCTGACCCACTTGGACAATCAATAATTGATAATGAAGCCATGGTTGCGATGGACAATATTAAACATGCAATAAACAAAGTTAAAAGGGACGTGGGAAATTTGGATTACTTAGTCACAATAAAAGTCTGAACAACTACAAATATGCAATGACATTAAGCAGTCAGTAGATCATGGACTTCAACATGAAAATGGATTATGTGAATGTAGTACTTTTGGACCTACATTACAATTTATCTGTGGCCACGCAGGAAGTAGAAAAAGCTTTCTCAAAGCAATTACTACCCATGTGCATAAACCTAGAAAATCAAATTTATCATGTGTAGTTACTGTGCGTACTGGATTAGCTGCACAAAATAAAAAGGCAATTACTTTACAGTGTCTACTATTACAGCTTATGGGACACAATAAAAAAATGGAATTCTTGAAATTAAATACTAATACAAGTCAAGAAATTGTGAGAGTTGTAAAAAAAATGGAAATGTTTGATCGTAGATTAAATCAGCGTGGTTTTCAATTTATGGCCTCTTTACGATGTTGGTCAGAAAGCAATCCAACCAAATCCTTGTCGGAATCAGTTCCAACCGACTCGTTTTCGGCGAGTCCGACCGGAAGATTATGATGGTTCTGAACACCATTCGGAAATTCTCCTATTGACTTTAATGGAAGCCTGTGTTTCGACCTACAACACAGGCTCCCATTGAAAAAAGGGTGGTTTCAGAAAACCTTGCACCCTGTCACAGGCACCCCACAGTGCCTGCCACACGGTGCATAGTCTTAAAGGGGGATCCCTTGGGTACCCCCACGGGCCCCAACAGGAGGCCTCAGGGTGTAGGGCGGCCTGCTACAGGCCCCCAAAGTCAGTTTCCGACAGCTGTTCGGTGTCGGACAGACCGTCTGAAATCGTAATACGTAGGTCGGAAAAGCGGTCTGTAAAGCTGTACGATTCGGCTTCGGCCCACTCGGAATCTCCGAATGCCAGTCGGAACTGATTCAGACTGACCGAATAGTTACCTTTCCATTGTAATTGGTCAGTCGGAAATGTTTCCGAGTTGGTCGGAAACATAGGTTCCTGACACGGTTTAGGAGAATCTGACTGCCGTTCGGAGCCTTTCCGACTCACATCGTAATTAGGCCCTTAATGTTGGCTTTAGTTAATTTGCATGTCAAGACATACTGAGAACATCTCATGAATTCCTGTCTGGAGGGAAACATCCCATTGATTTTGGAGACTTATTACAACTTACACCTGTAAAGGATGAACCAATTTTCCAAAAACCTTTGCCGGAGGAAACTTGGAATACATGAGGAAGTATAGGGAATATTAACATTTGGTGGAAATATACATACAGGGAATTAACACAGAATATGAGGCCAGCTAATGATGGAGGATATGTTAAAATATTGCAAGACATTCACTGTGGCGTTCTCATAAAAGAAGCAAAGATTATCCTAATGTAACGAGCTATAAGTACATTTGTTTCTAACCTTCATTCATCTGTTCAAGTAATGCATTATATTTTTCACAATCACAAACCGTGGTTTGTTTAATGCCAACTCTTGAAGAATGTGCTCAAATCAGTAATGAACTGCCACATCTAGAAAAACAAGAAATTGTATATCTCTCTTGTATAAAGTAGAGAATTATGGACTAAATATGCCAACTACCAAAGGTTTAGCTACAAAATTGCAAAATATGGAAAAATCTGTTTCCTCTACAGTAGCAATGGAGAAAGATATACACCTGTGTAAAAATTGTCTTCTTATTTCACATCACAATTTACATGTAGCAGAGGATTTGTGAATAGAGCCATGGGATTTTTAGTAGACTAACATCTGTAAATAATGAGGAACTTGAATTTATTGTGGTTACATTTTATCACATTCAAGAGCACAAAGGTCTTGCAGTGTAGAGCAAAATTGTTACTTATCAAAGATTTCAATTTTCAAAGAGTACAGTTTCTTGTTTATTTAGCTTATGCGGCTACAATACACAAAACACAAAGACTAAGCTTAAATTATACAATAATTAACATTGGCTCCACAGTATTCAAAGAGGGAATGGCCAATGTTGCTCTGACTCACATTAAAAAACAATTAACAGGCCTCATATATTATCGATTTGAATGACACAAGAATGAATGCAGACAGTAAATGTGTCAACGAATACAGTTGTTTGTGAAAGACATACACTCCTCATCTGGGTGAATGACTCATTTTTACAAAACCTAACATTTCTTTCAAAAGATAAATTACATGTGGTTACAATTACAAAGAATATTGGGAACAACCTAAAAAGAAAACACAAAACATGCAGAAATTAATGACCAGTTTTCAAATCAAAATGGCATTAATTGCTGTAGCAATGTGATTGTTGCTCTACTTTTATACTTATCATCAGATAAAGAACTAGTACAGCAACTTTTACATCAACCTTTGTGAAAAACCTTGACAAACCTACGTGATCAAATTGTGTCAGACAACCACATATGCCACTGTATACATGGCTTTAAAGATATGGTAGATATGTGTACAGGTGGTGTTACGTTTTCTATCAACTAACAGCAACATGCTCAGGAATTCTGTAGGACTTATCTACAGATAATAGCTACCAAGACTCAGTCAAATTCAGACCTCTTTGGTGTAAGCTACTCATGCGAAGATAAAAACTTCCATTTCTTATATTAAAGCTCCATTATTATAGATTTGGAAAGATTTGTATATAACCAATACCAAAATGCAAATCAATTTCATTTAAAAATGTTATATGTAAGGACGTGCAATCAAATTTCTCTCCAACCTGTTTATCAGAAATTACGTCAACACTTTGTTTAAGAATGGTCACAAAATATATAATTTTGATGATTCAAAGATGCACTGTGAATAACAGTAAAATCAGTTCCTGTTTTTTGAACTTTACTGTGGCTCAAATTTCTATTTCAGGTTTGACTTTTACTTGCACTGCTATCATTATCCATCAAGGACAGACCGCAGAATCAGAAGACATTCCCATCTACTTAAAAAACAACAAAGGCTGAAAAGAATATGATGAAAACACTCTTAATTTTAAGTACAGGCTGGCCAAAACTTTACAAGACCTTTACCTTTTCATTTGGCATCCTAAATTCTGAGTCATGACGTTACCGTTTCAACAAAGATACAAAGGTATTTTAAAGTAAGAGTTATGTAATTCAGAAGCTATGTCATCTTGTGGCCTTGCATGGTTCATGACATTTGAATAAATCTACTTTAAGTATTATTGTGTTTTTTGCTTTCACATATATCAAATTACTCTCATAGCTATGGAAACAGTTGGACATGCACAGCATCTATGTTATTTTTCACAATCTAATTAAGTGGGTTTTCCTGTGTTTCATTATGACTACGACAAGATGATCATCTTGACTTGTGAAGGTTCTAAAATGATGACATATTTCTGCAACTATAATGTTATTTATGTCTGAGAAACACATAAACACGAAAAGCAAATGTGAATTGACCTGTACTTCTCTATCACATTTCTTTACATATCACTGTAGTAATGTATTCTAAACGTTAATATTTTTGCCATTACATATATGTATTTGTTATACACCCTGTTGAAAAAAACAACATGAGTCTTCAACATTAATTAGTGAACTCTCACAGAAATTATTTCCTCAATTAAACTTCTGAATATTATTGTTAAACATCACCCAACTGAAAAACAATTATCACTATAACACTGTCGTCTACTGTATGCCACACCATGCAACTCAAACACACATATCTAACTTACCTTACACTTACCTTTCATCACTATATACTGTGGAATTATATTTTGGTGTTACCTGTAACAATTATGGTTAACAGTAAAACAAGCTATTTATTATTGCGAATATTTGAGTAGTTCTGAAAAGAACCTTTGTTTTCTTCTTTTTACTAATGATTCCTTTTTTTCTTTAATTTTTTACTTTCTGGCCAAACTGGTCAATGAGACCAACAAACATAAAATGAGGTTAAAATGAGGTAGAGAGGATACAGGAGGAAACGTACAGGAGGGTGCTAGACCTGGCATCCTTGGCGTGGGTTCCCCTACCTTTTTGCCTTCAGACAGCTTGCTTTTGCTGACTTAGTTTTGCTGGCCTTAGGATTCTGTGCCCCTTACCACTGCTGACCAGTGCTAAACTGCTTGTGCTCTTTCCCTAAAACATGGTAACATTGGCTTATTCACAACAACTGGCAAATATAATTTACTTCTTAGGTTCCAGTAAAGTGCACTACATGTGCCCAGGGCCTGTAAATTAAATTCTACTAGTGGGCCTGCAGAACTGACTGTGCCACTCACTTAATTAGCTCTTTAAACAAGTCTCAGGCCTGCCATTGCAGAGCATGTGTGTGCAGTTTTAAACGGCCATGTTGACATGGCAAAGTAAACCTCTTGCCAGGCCCAAACCTTCTTTTTTAATACATATAAGTCACCTCTAGGGTATATCCAGAGGGCAGGGTGCCATGAAGTTGAAAAGCAGGACATGCAACTTTTAGTTTTACATGTCCTGGTAGCGAAAAACTCTTACATTCATTGTTTTACTACAGCAAGGTCTATATCTCCCATGGGCTAGCATCAGGATTAGGCTATTACATCTTATAAGCATCATTTTCAAATTATAAGGTATAACTGCATCAAGTTAGGTGTCTCTGGAATATTAATTTAAAATCCTAACTTATGGTGAAGTTGGATGTTATATTACAATTCTGAAATGCCACTTTTAGAAAGTGAGTTAAAGGGGGTAGGCCCAAGAACCAGTAGCTAGATAGGGCCTAGTTAAAGTAGTTACAAGGAATCTAGATACCACTTTCTCTGCTTTTATCTAATTAAACAGACGAAGAAACAATACCTGAGTTCATTGGTCCTGGTTATTTATTCAACCATTCCTTAATTTTTTTCATTTTTTCATTTTTCAAATGTCATATATGTCAGAAATAGAGAAAACACTTTTTGTTTCAAGCAAATACATAACATAAATTATAAACATGATAAACAACAATACATGGACACAACATCAAAGTAATACACCAGTGAGTCTTTTTATGAACTTCATACATACAGCAATCCCATTGTACATAATTTAAACAGTCCTTTTTGAAGGGATACTGCCCATTGGGAATACGTTTAGAACCAGCTGGGGTTAAATAAATGCAAAATTTTCCTCAAAGCTACTCGTGTTCATAAATTATTAATTCCTCAATGGTAGGAGAATGCCGATGCGTTTCGAGTCCCAGTAGTACTCATGGGGCTCTCTTCAGGGCTTTGACTTGGTGTGATCTAAAAAATAATAAACAATGTTGCTGTTTTATGAATAGTTCAACCTTTCTCAATGTCTACTGTGTCAGTTTTATCTAGCATACTGCACAATACCTGGTTAGCACGTGCTCTGTTACTGCTGGATAGAGCACTCTTCTTTGCTGATGATTTTGAAAACAAATTCATTGACAGTTCTGTCAGAAAATGAAAGGGAATCATCAAGCAACTGGTTGCCAGGTTTACTTTAACAAAGCACCCAAATGAGTTATTGTGGTATCTTACTTAGTTCAAGGCAGCATCACCGCTTGTGTATCTTTCTTATTTGGAACCTGAAGTGCAGTTCTTCTAGTGCAGCTTGGTTTCTTTCTGCAATCGAAGTAAATACATTTAGTTCATGTCGCGTCTTTACCGATTACCGCTTAGCAATGCGGACAGAGAGGCAAAACGTGGGCTTACTTTTTGCTCGGAGAAGCTTTGACTATCAGGAATCGTCTATCCTAGCACGCGCAGTTGGAGCGTTTTGGGCCGTATCTTTAATTACGGTTTGTTTCTTTTCTAAACACAGAAAACAGGCATGAAGTTAGGGGTACATCTTACGGGTTGCCGTTTGACTTTGCGGCCAAGCAGCACAGCAAAGGCTTACGTTTTAGTTAGTGCAACAGCGACATTCCGTCATCGTCTTTCCAAATCGTGGCGCTCACGGTTACTTCCGGTTTTGGAAGGTTTTAAACCAACTCCTTCTTGGTAAATTGCGAGTTGCTTTCTGGGTATTAAAGTGGTACTAGCATTCCAAGAATTCTTCCTATTTTTAAGTGAGAGCATAGTAGGCACAAATACAACTTATTGTGCCTTTCAACATTCAACACATGCAGTGGCAACAACCTTTATCAACCGCCCTATTACAAACCAGATTATGTTGCATGCTGGGAGTTGTAGTACTTGAAATAGTGACGGTTAAGTCCTAGATAATTCTGACATTTCATTCAGGCCATTGATTGTACTATTGAATTTGAATATGTGATGTTACAACGCGATCAAAATGATCGCGGTATGTAACATCGCAGTTTTTACAACGCAAGTCGTTACAACGACTTGCGCTGGAGGGCGCTGGACTTAGGAGTAGTAAGATTTACTATTCCAACACCAGTCTACGTACAGTAGGGAAGGTGTTGGAATAGTAAATCTTACTATTCCTTAGGTTATAGCGCCCTCCAGTGCAAGTCGATGTAACGCTTGCGTTGTAATGGCAGCGTTCTAAATGCATCGCGGTGTAATCACCGCGATGTAAAGGATGTTTCCCGGCTTTTAATATTAAGGACGCCTCCTTCTGTAGCAGGGATGCTTCTATATCACCACCTCGAGGATTTGGTTTAATCTCTGAAAGGACAGTCCGTTTTAGCTCTTTCTCACTATGTTTCTTCTCAGTGAAATGAGTGACCATAGGGGCTGACAACACCTTTGTTTTAATCCTAGAACGGTGCTGCACAATGCGTTGATTTGCTTGCTGATTGGTTTCTCCAATATATATTTTTGGACAAGGGCAGATGACTGCATACACAACGTTCTTTGTTTTGAAGTTGGAAAATTCTTTATGAGTCCATTTCTGAGTGTTGTGTATGAATTCAACTCCTTCAACTGTGGATTCACAAACCAAACAGTTGCCACACTTGTGGTGCCCCTCAATAGGTTTCAAGTTCCATTGGGCTCTTAGATCTTTCTTTTGGCTGGGCATAGCTATCTCTGCTCTGACGATATGTTGGCCAATTCTGGCATTCTTTTTCATTTCAAATATGGGACGCTGGAAAGGGTATTGCAATTTTTGGAGAAGATGCCAATTCTTCAGAATAATTTGGCGGAATTTATTGGTGTGTGAGCCATAGGTAGAAACACAAACCAATTTGTCCAAGGGCTGTTTTATTTTTTTCGTGAGAAGATCTTCACGTGGTATGTACCAAGGTCTTTTAATGGTGTGCTTGAGAAATGTTTTAGGGTACCCCCTGTATTTCAGTTGATCACAAAAAGCTGTAGCCTGGATTTCGAAATCTTCTATACGGGAGCAATTTCTCCTGATTCTCAGTAGTTGACCATATGATAAATTATCCCCCAAATTTCTTGGGTGAGAACTCTTATAGTGAAGGGTTGTGTTTTTATCCGTCGGTTTTCTATGTAACGTAGTCACCAATTCGTTTCCATAAGGTATGACTTCAACATCAAGAAAAGTCAAGTTTGTCTTACTCTTGGTGATACTGAATTTAATGTCCTCATATCTAGAGTTTAACCATCCATGGAACATTTCTAGATCTTCATCGGATCCATTCCAGAGGCACCAGATATCTTCAATATATCTATACCATTGTATCAAATGTTCTTGAAATGGATTCCCACTGACGACAAATCTGTCTTCGAATCTGGCCATGTAGAGTATCGCCATCTCTGGGGCGAAGGGACAACCCATTGCGGTCCCCTTCGTTTGGATGTAAAACATATCTTCAAACTTGAAGTCGTTTTTCTTGAGTGCTAACCTCAAGTTGAAGTATGAATTCTGTTGGCACTCGATGAGGGCGTGTTCTGGTCTCCAAATAGAATTCAATGACTTGTAAAGCCTCATCTTGGGGAATCTGTGTATATAACCAGACTACGTCAAAAGACACCAACCATTGTTGTGAGACGTTGAAGTCTTGGCCTTCTATTTTGCTGATGAAATCTGTTGTGTCCCTTAAATATGAAGGAACATCTTAAAAAAATGTCCACATACTTGGAAATTGGTTCCATCAAGGAGTCACAACCCGATACAATCGGTCTTCTGGGTGGTTCTATTAAACGCTTGTGAATTTTAGGTAAAAAATAGATGATTGGGGTCCTTGGATGTCTTTTATTCAGAAAATCAAATTCTTTAGGTCCCAAGATTCCTTGTTCCAAACCTTCTTTGAGTATCTTTGTGATCATGTTCTCTATCTGTCGTGTGGGGTCATCCTTAATTTATCAATACCACTCCTGATTGTAGACTTGACTTCTACCCTCTGCCAGATACATCTCTTTTGGCCAAATCACTACTGCACCACCTTTATCGGCCGACTTGATGACTATTGAATCATCATTTTTTAGATCTTGGATGGCTTTCTGTTGCTGCAGTGTTAAATTATTTTTCTTGAATTTCTTCTTACCTTCCAATTGGCTAATTGATGAGAGGACTACTTGTTCAAAGGCTGCAATTTCTTTAGGCATGTTATAAGAAGGAAGAACAAATTTTGATTTGTTAGCTAGACCTGAAGGTTTGCTTTTAGAAAGTGGGCATTTCTTGCCTTAGCCATTTGGTGCCTGCAGCCTGTCTCTGAACAGATGCCTGAGGTGAGTGATAGCTGGGCTTTGTGTATTCCACCTAGACAGCCACACACAAATGGAGCTTAGGTGTGACCTGATGGGCCGTCCTGACAGAATGGGAGGAAGGAGCTTGGCACAGCATAACTACACCTGAATAGGCTGTGTCCTGTCCCCACACAAAGGGCTGCATACCACCCTGTAGTGTCTCTGTAGCCAGAGCGCAGGAAGGGAGGACATCTGTGCACTCTGAAGGCCTCTCTTTGAAGTCTCCCCCTTCAAAGGCACCACTGAGTATAAGTACTTGACCTCAGACACCACCACTTCAGCACACTTCTAGACCTGTGGATACTCTGCCAGGAAGAAGGGCTGCTGTGCTGATGTAAGGTATGTCACTATGCTGGACTGCTACTCTGCTGGATTCCTGTTTCACCGTGCTGACCTGCTGACTGCTGCCCTCTTGCCCGGGTGAGAAGGACTAGACTTGCATCTCTTGAACCCCGAACCCAGAGTGATTCCACAGGCTAGTTGACTGTCCTCCTGATCTGAAGACTCAGGGACATAACAGGCTTTCAACAACCTTCCATCTGCACCCAAACTCTTCCATCTGTGAGTCTACCCTGCCAAGAGGTGCCAACTGAGTCCCCGACCATTGGAAGTGGGCCTAAGGTGCTTACCAGTGGAACAGATGCATCTTCTCTGCGGAGAGGCACATCCTCGAGCCAAACCTACACATCACCTTGGCCGAGCTGTGAGTCCTTGAGCAAAACCAACACATCACTGCTGCTGCATGGATTGGGCCCGGCGCAGAAGGTTTGCATCAACCTTGCATTTTTGGAACTGAAGTATTGCCAAATGTGCGGTGTACTCCTCACATCTCCCATCGATGGCAGCTTGACTCCGACACCAGCCTCCTCATCATAGCCACACAGCTAATGGGAACTAATGCATCACTTCGACTGTGTGCCCCATCCACGATGCCTGGACTTTGCACCGTGAGCCTTATCAATATGATCCTCAACAACAATGCACAGGACTGCACACTGCCGCCTCTCTGCATCTCAGAACGGACACATCGCTTCAACTGCATGCCGCTTCTTGCCTCGGATCCACGCAACATTCTGCAACCAATATTTAAGGTACTTTGCACAGCAGTCCTTAACTGGTACCTGTAGCTGGTCAACACTCCGTAGCAATTGGCCTGAACTTGTGACTATGTCCCGGTCTGGTGTGACCAAATATCCCTTGTTGGAGCTTTATGCCTTTTGGTGCTATTTCAACATAAATCTTTAAAATTCAATATCTCTGGTTTCCCTGATTGAATTTCTGTTGTCTTGGTCTTGTTTTATAAAATGTTTATTATTTTTCTAAACATGGTGTGAGATCATTTTGTCTGGTGTTTTTATCATTTTGAATATTTGAAGTGTTGCACTAATAATTTACACATCGCCTTCAAGTTAAGCCTGACTGCTCTGTGTCGTGCTACCTGAGGGTGAATACAGGTTAATTTGGGTATTGCTGGTGCCTTACCCTGACTAGAGTTGTGGTTACTGCTTCACCAGGTCTCATACCCCAGTCAACCAGAAACCCAATTTCTAACTGAGGGGAAAAACACCAAGGACATTTTAGGGGACATTGGTGAGTGATAACTAACTAGTGATGAATGTTGGCGTCCCTCTCGCCGGCAACTATCACTGTATGACACAGTAGGCAGTAAGTGTCTGTTCCACCATACTGTTCCATAATGTCCTGTTCGTGCTTGAGCCTCTGCACAAGCACCACAGTACCAGAAGGAGGTAGAGAGAGGCCAACCCATGGAGTAGCTGGTGGTTGAAGTGCACCCAAAACTCCAGAGTTGGAAGCTGTAGCCGCTGATGATGTGGCTGCAGCCACCTCCTCCAACGCCTTCTCCCACCTCCTTTCCACTTGTGCCAATCTTCAGGAGCAGATGACATTAGATGTTTCCTCATTACTGAGATCCCAAAGGAATACTGCTGCTGTGCAACACAGGATATTACAATTTGGTACAGGTTGCATTTTACCAGCATTAAATTTCTTCTCTCCTGGTGACAGGGAGAAAGATTGCCAAACCACTAATTCTCTGAGCCTCCTTCTCCTTTTGTTGTCTTGCTCCTCCCATAACAGGACTTCCTCCTCTTGCTGTTCCTCCTCCTGTTCTTCATGATGGCCAGGATGATTGTTGTCAGCCATTACAAAGAGCAAATACAGCAGGTACTGAGTATATGGCACCACACAACACCACCTTCCCCTCAAAGGTACTAAGTGGAAATGCTGAGTAAAGGGTGCAAATGTCTTGTTTTCAATGTCTGGTAGTGTTTCTAGCCATCAAGTTATTTTTTTACATTCGCAAAGTACTGCGGTATTACTGCAATACTGACTGCATGAGGAAGATTGCTTCTTGGATGGCCAACAATGGCCTGCAACTAAATGGAGAAAAGACTTAAATACTTTGTTTTGGAAAAGCCCAACATCTGTGGAAGTCTGATTGGTGGCCATCCAAATTGGGACTTGCCCCTTCCCCAAAACAAGTAGTTACAAGTCTCAGTGTTAAGCTAGACACCTCTCTGTCCATGAAAGAGCATGTCTCAGCTCTATGTGGATCTTGTCTTGCCACCTTGCAATTATTGAACAAAGCATTTCCTTGGCTCCCCCCACCTCTAGGAAAAACCTAGTTCAAGCATTAACCACAATTGGGCTTGGCTATGAAAATGCCCTACTCCTAGGTGTTAATGAAACCTTGCTGTCTAAAGTGCAGGTGGTGCAGAATACTGCAGCTAGACTATTATGCAACCTTTCATCTGGCTCTCCCTCTGCTCCTATATTACACTCTCTGCATTGGCTACCTATTTGGAAAAGCCTAGTTTTTAGGATGTGCTGCCTTACTCATAAATCCTTTAATGGTAACGCTCCAGCCTACCTACAGGGAAGACTCATATACTATCTCCCGACCAGACTGCTGAGATCCACTGACAAACCCCTACTTCAAATTCCACAGATTCATAACTCCAGATTTGGTGGGAGATCATTCTTATATCTGGCCCCCTCAACTGGAATAAACTTCCACTACATATTTGTCTGTGTACAGACTTGGGAATGTTAAAAAAGCTCATACAAACGTGACTGTTTTAGTTAGTTTCTCTAGGCCCATACTTCAGCAAAAGCCGAAATATTCCTTCGGGATGATTTGCTGCGCTATGCTAAGTAATGCTAACATGACATAACAATAGTATCTAGGAAGTACTGCGGTACTGGTGGAATTAAAAAAAAAATGTTGCTTCAAATTTTGACAATTACAGATTATAAGAAGACTACACCTACAAAATATGTGTGTTTTTACAATGCTCATACATAGTTTATTAAAAATATTAATGTGAAAGCAACTTTTACTGAGGGCTACATAAGAACCCCAAATATAGTTCAATACATAACTTATTTGACAACAACCAAATAGACTACTGTGTGGTTCAAATTTCTAATAAATGGCCTATCGCCAGAGCCCAATACTACTAGATTACAGCACAAACCATACAGATTATGCTGACTGGACGAAATTATTATAATTTACTCTGAAATTTAGAAGAAAATTATTTATCAAATATGGATACTTTAATATATATTTATGTATATGTGCATATATTACAGTGTATGTTTAATTTAATTTTTTATTTTTAAAATATTTTTATTGAGATTTTTTGAGAGGGGCACATAAATTCATACATAAACGATTTCAGAAAGAGATTTCATAGAAATTGAGACATTGGGATAAAAGCATATATGCATTGTAAAACCAGCATCGATTATGTATACAATAAAATAATTCAAATCCATATTGCCTCAGAATCCCCCGAGCTCGGCCTCCCACTGATAAATTGGTGCACAAACAGTTTTCCCCAGTTTTTGGGCCTTTTGGCCTTTCCACTCATAAATTCCTTTCTCCAAGTTAAAAGTAGAGATGAGTCAAACGAGCCATTGAGAGAAAGAAGGGGGCACGGGGTCCAGCCAGGCAGTAGAAACACAAATCCTAAAAATATGGTTGTGCTCCATCTGATCCTGAACTGCTCACCCCCAGCAGCAATAATTCAGGCGTTAAGGCTACTTTCACCTTCAGTGAAAGCTCTAAGAATATCTCTATCTCTCTCTTCAAATTGTTCAGCCGTGGGCAAGTCGAGAACATATGGACCACGTTTGCCCTTGGGGCTTAGCAGCGAGGGCAGCTGATTCCCACTAGACCACCCCATTTTGCTATTTTCCCTGGTGTATAATAAAGATCTAAAATCTTCTTAAAATGCTGTGCCTGGAGCTTTGATGATCATAATATAGTCTGCCCCTTATTTAAGGAATCAAGGAAGCCCAATCCCTTTGACCCGAGCCTTTGATCCCATTTGTCCGCCTGCTTCTCGAGATCATCTGGCTGCATGGTGATCAACTCACTGTGGATCTGGCTAATAGTGCACCCTTCTTCATCCCTCAACCTCTCCATAATGGTATCTTTAGCTATCCCTTTGGGGCCCCCCGTTTTCTTCACCAGGAAGCTTTGTATCTGTAGGTATTTAAAGAAGTCTTTTCTTTCCACCCCTTACCTATCTTTAATCTCAGTAAATGACTTGACTCCTGCTGTACTAAAGATGTCCCCAATCATCTCCACCCCTAGGTCCTACCACCGTCTCATTGTACTGTCGTGAAAAAACGCCGGGAGGGATGGATTCATGAAAAGAAGGGGTGTAATAATTTATTCTTCCTATTCCTGTCTTTCTTTTCAGCATCCCCCATATTTGCCATGCTGTACAGAGAGTCTTAAACCTTACTTTCTTGTAGTATTTCATCTCGGTAAATCCCTACCAATAACTCATAAATATCTGGAACCCTCCCTTGATTCCAGGGATCCAGGGGATTTCCCCCAACTAGTCCGAACATATATTGTAGAGCCGATGCCAAGTGGTATAATCTAAAATCAGGAAAAGCTCACCCAGCTCTCTCCCTGGGGAGAGACATAAATTTCACGGTCCGCCTTGTCTTATCGTATTCTCATATAAATCTATTGACCATTCCTTCTAGCTTCTCAAACCATAATTTCTTGAATACCAACGGTATTGATCTAAACAAAAAGAGAACTTTGGGAAGAAAAATCATTTTCACAACATTGCAGCGGCCGACTAATGACAAATGGAGATTATTCAACCTATCAAAGTCCTTTGAACCTTTCTGTATGACAGGGGCTAAGTTCTGTTCTATGATTTGCCCTACATTAGAGAAAATATTTACCCATAAATAGGTTGCAGATTGGACGACCCGGGAGTCCACTAGCCAAAGATGTTCATTAATTAGGATTTGGGTTTTATGCTGATTAGGTAGATTCCCTAAATCTTTCCGAAGGCTGCAGTTTCTTTTGCTAATTCTACCAGTGCCACCTTCAGGAATGATGTAGCGACCGCTAAGTCATCTGCATACCCTAAAATCTTGGTTTCACATCCGTGATAGCTTATGGGCCTTTTACCTGGTTGTGCGTCAATTCAGCGTATTAGAGGGTCAATATAGCAGGCAAACAATAATGGAGAGCACGGACAGCCCTGCCTGGTCCCTCTTACGTTTGCCCTCCCATCATTATGAGTCTAGCTGTGGGTGGCACATACAGTGCACACAGGGCCTTGATAAAACCCATTCCAGCCCCAAGCCATTCAAGCGAATTCCACAGGAAGTCCCAGGAGACACTATCAAACGCTTTCTCTGCATCTAATAGTATAAGTGCCGTAGGGTCTCATGCGACCGAGGCAGCATCGAAGAGCATAATAACCCTTCTTACATGGTCCGAAGTCCCCCTGCCAGGTATAAAACCATGCTGCCTTGGTGAAATGACTGGTCCAATAGTTGGGCTCAAGCGGTTCACTAAGACCTTGGAATATATCTTTGCGTCTTTATTCATAAGGGTGATTGGCCTATATGACCCTGGATCTATGGCTGGCGCCCTTTCTTCAAGAATATCACAATGCTAGCCCGAGCCCAGGACTCTGGGGGAGGCTCCCCTATCTGAGCCTGTCAGAGGGTGCGGATAAAATCTGGCCCAAGGAACGACCAACAGACCTTATAAAATTCAAGCGGGATTCAATCTGGTCCTGCTGCCTTGCCTACTGAAAGCTCACTAAGCGCCCTGAATATCTCATCAGCTGTAAAAGGAGCATCCACGGCTGGTCGATCCCCCGTGGAAAATTTCTCCTCACAGTCGGAGACTAGATACTCCCTGATTGCATTTTCCTCCATTTCCCCCTCGGAGTCATATAATTTCCTATAGAACCACATAAAACTCTTCTCGTATTCCTGAAGCTGTGGTTACCAGAGTCCCTCTCTCATTTTGTATCGCTGTTATCTCACTGTGTACATTGTTCTGCCTGGTACGCACTGCTAATGTATGTCCTACCCGTTCACTATACTCGTAGCATTCTGCACGCCAGATCATATATTTCTCAGTCACCTTTGTTATGGTTACATCCGCTATTGCTGATTTGGCTGAGTCGAGCCTCCCTGTTATACTCTCAATAGCCTTTCCGGCCTCTATTGCCCACGATAAATTCTTCTTCCACTGCCCTTAGTTTTTGGCACAAATCTTCTAGCTGCTGTCGCTGCTTTTTAATACAGTACAGATTAAAGCTCAGTGTCTCCCTGCAAATGCCTGCCTTGAAGGCATCCCACACTATACCAATTTGGGTGCTATCTCTATTCCTTCCCAAAAAGTCCTCTATCTATTCCTTCATATGGGTAATATACCCCTCGTTCGCCAGCAAACCCCTTTCAAAGGTCCAATTCTGTTGTGTACTTTCTCCCCCCAAATGTGTTATTCCTAGTACAATGGGATTATAATCTGACATTACACGGGGATATTTATCAATACAGCAATTCCTCATTATACCTTGAGACACCAAAAAATAGTCAAATTGCGCAATTGTTTTATGCAGGGCCGAAAAATAGGTGCTTCCTGAGTCAGGGTATGTCAACTTTATTTGCGACCATGCATTTAAAAGCCCATTAGCCTCAATCACATGAGTGAGAGCCTTGTGAACCCTAGGCTTGCAACCCGAGTATGATCCTGAATTACTCCATGAAACACTGATCCCATTGATATTTATGTCCCCACACATTATAATCGGGGGACATCAAATAACTTTGGATCATCCCCCGCTGGCCCGTATACTGAACACAGGTTTAAGGAAAATGTTGTAATATATAACTGCAATTGCCCAACATCCATATTTATCGGTCACCTGTTTTTTACATACAATCTCCTTCTTCGGGTTAAAATGGCCACCCCATTGTTCTAGTGCCCTGTGTGGTGTGGGCTATGAGGTTGTACCTAAGTTACTCTAATTTTCTTTTGTCTGTACCCATAATGTGTGTTTCCTGAAGGCAAACAATGTCGGAGCGCAGCATCTTTAAATCCTCTGCAATCTTACGTCATTTGCCAGGGTCATTTAGGCCACAAATATTTATCGATGCTATTCGTAAGTTACTTATAATAGGCTAATTTCTGCATTCCCGCCACACCTTCCCACTTAATTGAATGTTCTGTTCTTCCTCTCCCAACATTTGACAACTCCTCTATCATGAAATCTCTTAGTTCTTGTTGTGCCCCATTTCCTCCCTCTGTTCCCACCCCAGCCCCCACACACCTCCCCAACAGCCCAACCCTCTCCCTATCACCCCCATCACCCTGTCCCTCCCCCCACCCGAACTGTGAGACAAACAGACCAAGCGAGGTCTGGGTGATGGAGCCTTTGTCCCTCCACCGCTCAGTGTCCGCACTTATGTTAACTAATCCACATGTCGAGGAGCATCTGACTATATACTACTTTGCCACCCCGTACCTTTTTACTATCATCATCATGAAGCAGATTTAGTACATTATTCTTTGTCCATCTCTACGTATCTCATCCAAATATTCCTTCACCTTTATTTCTGATGTGAAAACTCTCACTTTATTATAAATTATTTTCAGGCGAGCTGGATTTAGTAAGTACGCCTCTGCTCCTTGAGCTTGACATGGCTGAATCAATTGCCTTAGGCGCCATCGTCTTTCCACCGTTACGTGGCAGAAGTCAGGCCGAGTGAAGTAAGATTGTCCCTCAAAAGACCGCTTGGAATCAGGGCGAGCTTTATGAAACACAGCTTCATGCAGTAAAAGATTCCTGAAGTAGACTATGATGGCTCTTGGTTGTTGCGTGCCCCCTGGTTGGATCTGTCTGGGATTTCTAAGCATAAGAGGGTGACGATGAACCCGCTGGATTTCCGTATCCCAATTCCACTGCTGGAGCTCCGGAAAAGCCCCTTTCAATAGCTTTGAAAATATGAACTCTGATGTCACCACCCTCTAAACCTTCCTCTATGCCTAAGATCCTCAGATTATTACGTCTTAGATGGTTTTCATAGTATTCGAGCTTCCATTGCATGTGCACTATTTGTGCTCCTTGAGCCGCCGTCTAACGACCCCTTGAAGCTTTTTTGTCACCAGCTGTGTCTCTTCCCAAAGCTGTTTGATAGAGTCATATATCAATTTCAGGGTTGGTTCCTCCGGGTTTTGATCACTTTGTCCCTTTTTATCCTCTATATTGGGCTCCCCATATGATTTTTGGTGGCTGAATAATCCCATTTTAAAGCCGCCCTTGCTTGTTTCTTTGAGCCCTGCTTGACCTGGCCCTGGGAAATGCCTTCTTTGCTTTGCCTGGGGCAATTCTTCCTACGGACCACCATGTCAGGAACGTTATACTGACTGCTGGGGTCAGAGCTGGAGGACAACGCCGCACTATCCCCTTTGGTTCCTGCAGCACTCTTGTCAGAGCCATCAGTCAAGGAGAAGAATTTATCTCCCAGATCCAGAGAATCCTCTAGAGTCCTGCGGCCTACAGCCCCCTCTATCAGAGCCTTTGTTTCAAGGTTTGCCTCATTGCAGGGTGGGGGACCCCATGCTTCTGGAGTGGTTTTATTGTGGTCTATGAGCCACCCCCCTACCTCTGTATATATGGCTCCCTGCTCTGCCCAACCCAAAGATCATCATGGGCTAAGTCCTCCATGAGAGACTCCTCAGGTAGTTCGTATCTCGCTTGGTCTGACCCAGGGCAACCCCCCAAGATTGACAAAGTCATCATAAATCATTTCCTCACCTTGATTTATAGGTTTTTGATCACACACCCCATCTCTTCCGATCTCCTTGGTAAGGGTCAGCTGCATTCCACCAGGTGTTGTCATCGTGGGGGTAAAGAATTCTGTGATCGACTGCTGTTGAGGTGAGTCTGTGTTCATCCCAGCACTTCTTTATCCGCATTTCCAAAGTTTTTACTTACGTTGGCCTCTGAATCCTTCTTTCCTTTCTGGGCAATTTTATTTCCTCCAGTAGGAACCATTTTTGTCCCTTTAGTGCGTTGGGGGGCATGTTCCAGTAGTTACTACCCCCAGCCCAGCCAGCCCAGTTGGGATAAATCCATCATTCTTTTCTCACCATGCCACGGACCGGGTGTGGCCAGGTCTAAACTGGGGTGGCATGGAGAGCAAAAGAATGATGGATTTAACCCAGATCTCTTGACTGGGGGTGAATGATTGATTTGTTCTGCATTCCGTCCATCAATTGTGTGTCTTTTGCTTTCTCGCCCTAAGTGCGCCGGGAATGCCCAGACGTGGGTCCCGGGCTCACTGTGCCACTGGATTCAAGCTATCCTGGCTGATGAGGGGTGAAACCCCGAAACCAGTCCTAGGATGCTTGTTTCCGCTCCAGGGAGGACCTGGCTTGGCAGTTTGGGCTGGAATGTCCCCATGAGGCACTGATTTGCATATGGCCATGTCTAAACTGGGGTGGCATGGTGAGCAAAAGAATGATGGATTTAACCCAGATCTCTTGACTGGGGGTGAATGTTTGATTTGTTCTGCATTCCGCCCATCCATTGTGTGTCTTTTACATTCTAAAAGTGGCATTTTCAAGCACACAATTTAAAAACCATCTTCACTAAAAGATGTGATCTTAAATTCATAGGGGCCGATTCACAGAACTAATCTGCGACAAAATCCTAAACTTACTACTTCTGGTATTCACAGAAGACACTTACGATTTTTGGCATTCACAGAAATCACTTACGACTCCTAACTTTACGTCTGCAGTCGGGCCGGAATCTCCGCACCCGAACCATCCTCTCCGCACCCGGACCGTACTCTCCGCACCCGGAGAGTACTCTCCAGCTAGGGCTGTACTCTCCGGCTCGGGCCGTAATCTCCGGCTCGAGCCGGACAAAGTGTAATCAATGGCTGGAATGTAATTTTTACAAAAAGGAACATTAGGAATGTGTGATAAATGGTAGAGGAGGTCATGAAAAGTAGTCTGGGCATCGAAAAGAGTATGGCCAGACACTACATCATAACCCAGAAAAGTTTGCTCCTTTCTATCATGGTACATGCAGTGCACAATTTGAGCTTCTCTCAGTGTTGACTGCGGTGTCAACACTACAGTCAACACTAAGGGGGGCACCCTTAGTGTTGACTGTGGTGTTGACACTACAGTCAACACTGAGGGGAGAGCAAATTGTACCATGATACAAAGGAGCACGCTTTTCTGAGTTATGATGTAGTGTCTGGCCATACCCTTTCCCTGCCCAGACTATTTTTCATGACTTCCTCTACCATTTATCACACATTCCTAATGTTCCTTTTTGTAAAAATTGCATTCCAGCCCATTGATTACACTTTATCCGGCCAACGCGGGAGATTACGGCTCGAGCCGGAGAGTACGGCCCTAGCAGGAGAGTACTCTCCGGGTGCGGAGAGTACGGTCCGGGTGCGGAGAGTACGGTCCGGGTGCGGAGAATCTCCGCACCCGGACCGACTGCGGACGTAAAGTTAGGAGTCGTAAGTGATTTCTGTGAATACCAAAAATTGTAAGTGCCTTCTGTGAATACCAGAAGTAGTAAGTTTAGGATTTTGTCTCAGATTAGTTCTGTGAATCGGCCCCTCAGTTCAGAGAGCTTTAACTTTATTTCTCTATCTGGCCCCAATGCGAAGTTATGCTTGTAAGATGTTACAAAGTATCTCCTTTTCTATCCTATGGGGTAGATAGCCTTTCAATAGAGAAAAACGAAATTGGCAGTATTTCACATGTCCTACCTTTCACATACACTACACCCTGCCCATGAGGGTACATTGGGCCTACCATAGGGGTGCCCTACATGTAAGAAAAGGGACGGTTAGGCCTTGGCAAGTGGGTGCACTTGCCAGGTCGACATGGCAGTTTAAAAACTGTGAGCAGACACTGCAGTGGAAGATCTGAGATACCTTTTCAGAGCTACTCATGTCTGTGGCACAATCAGTGCTGCAGGCCCACTAGTAGCATTTCATTTACAGGCCCTGGCACACTCAGTGCACTTTAATAGGGACTTACCAGTAAATCAAACATGTCAATCATGGAAACACCAATCCATAATAAAAATGTACACAGAGAGCATACGCACTTTAGCACTGATCAGCAGTGGTAAAGTGCCCAGAGTCCTAAAGCCAACAACAGGTCAGGAAAAAATAGGAGGAAGAAGCAAAAATTGGGAATAACCCTGAAAAAATGGCCAAGTCCAACACCTGCCCATTCACTTTGGCATACGGCAGCACAGCAAGTTGGCTTGGTGTGCTGCCTTATGCCAAAATCCAGTAAATGAGGTCCCCGGTCTCTTCCAGAGGGCCTTTGCTCAGCTGCAACAGATATGAACTTTCAGTTTCAACTCACTGGACCAAATGTGCTTTCTGGTTATAGTCAGATCCTCCAGACCTGCAGCATCTGCTGTTTGGCTGGTCCACTAAAGATGGTAGTGTACAAATACTCATGCAGAAGGACAAATGCCTGCAAGCTGTTTGACAGCACCTGTACCAGAACTCTCTATGAGGTATCCAAGGCTTCTGGTAGAGTTTCAAGGGCTAATCACATTCTCTTTGTGGACACTGGGTACATTTCACATCTACCTTGCAAATTGATGTGTAAATTGTGCAAATAGTGCTAAGAACACTGCAAAGCATCGTGCCAATGTGTAATAACAACACATAGAGGTCACCATTGAAAAAATGCAGTCACTATTTGCTCCAATACCACTCTGACTTAATATGCATTTCCCACTGAGCATTCTGACAGACTTCTGCACCCCAGCACATACACTTCTCAAATCACCCTGAACCATCTTTGCTCATCAGTGTCCAAGGTGAAAATAATGCAAGCCTCTGTACACTTCAGACACTCTATATTAAATAAGGCAATTGGCAGTTTGTCTCTAATTCATATCCATTACCATAGGTGACATACCGGTAAAAGCAAACATGAGGGGCTCTCTGTGACGTTAGTAATTAATGGTAAAGTGATATGTCGTGTGTGTTATGTGCACATTCTCTCTGTGTCCCTTGGTAGGAGAAACACAACAATCTATAAACCTTATCTAAAGACTACATCAGTCTGCAATAATCACAAACGTTGTCCTTGAACATTAGCTTACTTTTTATGAGTAGAAGTTATTGGTGCAGGCAAGCACTCCCTAATAGTGGGAATATACGGAGGATTTGTTTAGACCAAAACTGATCAATTAGTCACTGTGCACAGCAGGATTTCGGCCTAGATGTATAGAGCGCCTCTTCATGATCATGCAATGTTTCTATAGGTTATACATGCCCTTTCCCCTTTTGCCTCTACAGAAAAGTTCCTTCCAGGCCCTACAGGAATGGGGATTGGTATTGTGGGTAAACATAGTGGGGGCAAGTGATGTCAAGTCTGTGGATTTTCCATTGTCCTAATCTTTATCTAGTTTGTCTCTCCCAATTGAATGGACCGCCAGAGATTCCTATATGGGTTCTCCTAGGCACAAGCCCTGTCAGGTCCTCCACGGAAATGATGGTGTCGCTTAATGTGCACTGAACAACTCCCCCTACTTGATAGCATTTACATGGTGCCAAATGAAGGCTTCACCCTGGCATCCATTCAGCTCTATTGCTAGCCAAATCAAGACCAGTCCAGTCAATTATAGCAGAGTTGGGGTAGGTTGTTGGCCAGATTCTCCTGTTAAACTCTAAGATCAGTCGTGGATCTGGGGTGACCCATTCCAGGCAAGCCTCGTGTGACACATCCTTTAGCAGCACTAGAAGGAATACAAGACCGAGTTTTACACTGACTGCTAGAGTAGCAAACAGGAGCATGCACTTAAGACTCAGTCACACTCCTGCATATGGCATCGATTTGTGCCCACGTTAGAGCATGAACTCAGTCATTTACTGCATATGGAGCACCATCTCCAGTGAGGTGTGCATCCAATAAGAAAATACTGTTATTGAAAGCATGAATTGTATTGACACGCTCCATCTGCTATTACACACTCGAGCTGAAGTGTTCTCCTAATAAGCTGTTGTGTACAAGTCACCGCTGTTTTAAGAATCATACTTTCATTTTTGTTTTAACACCCTGACTTTCCTGTTGTCTTAAAAACATATTATGTGCATCGCATTCCCCTGCTTTTAAATAATATTTACGTGCATCTCGATGAAGGTGTTTGGACAGCCTCCCGAAAGGTAGTGAAATAAGCATTTACCTACCAGCAGAGAGTGACATTTTGAAAATGGAAGTGCAATTCAAGGGCACTTGTACACAAAGAAAACTGGGGAAGGACTCCTCGGTGTTTTGTTTCGAAAACACTGTAAATATTGAAGCATTCCATTTCATCACATGATGTTAATTTGTGGGCACATCCACATGTGCTGCGTGTGTGAAACAAGTACATATAATCCTCTCTGTCAGATGATTTATCCTGATCCGGTCAAATTGGATTTATATTCACGTTTAAAGTGTTTGTAAGTAGTAATAGAACTAAAGTAACATCAACATTATCACAGTTTGTTCTTTTCTGTTTACACAAGGAATTAACATTCTTGAAGCCAAAGTAAATGTATAATTGTAAACGTTTTGCTAAAACTCAGAAATATTTTACTGTGATTTTCATTTTTGGACATGAAAAGGGAACATTACTTTATGATATTGTGAATAGACGTCGGAATTGGCAAACAAATGTACCACATAATTTGTAAGAAAGTACATTCTTGATTTTATAATTTTAGGGTCCGATTCACATTACTTTTTCTTTTCTTATTTAGAATTAACACACATTACGCCGATTATGTCTGAAAAGCTACGCAATGCGTAGGTTTCCAGGCGTGCTCATGTACAATTCGTATGATCTTTACTGTGGAATCCTGTTCAAAAGCATGTTTTTTCCTCCTTGGTGACAGCCCTTTCCCTACACCCCCAGTAAATGTGAGGGCTCCATTCCCGTTCCCAACCTGGAAGAGAATTTATCCTAGCCCTGTGCTGAATTAAACTTCCCACCACTTCCTTGGTGGAAAGGGTATGACTCAGAGTTTGGGACTCAAACATCTACATTTGTGGGCTTTCCCAATCGTCCATGGCAAACCGTGCCTTGTGAACGCCCACTTCCCACCACTGGAGTGGGATTTATGGATGCAGAGATTTTCACATTCCTGCAAGGAATCCCATCGTGAAATCCTTGCAGAAAGTAAAACATATGTTTATGACCAAATTTACCTTTGTGAATAAGTCTCTTACACTGCTCAAAAATATTTTCTAAATATAGCTTCATAGTATCAATCGCGCCAAATAACCAGTCCACGCTGCTGGTGAAGCGTAAAAGGCCATTTATTAGGACAGGCTGTAAACATAACTTTAATCACAATAACTTCTTTAACAATAACATAACAACAAATCCCCCCACTCCATTTTCACTCACTCCGTTCTTTTCTCTTGCACCCTATCTCTCTTCACCTTTCACACCAACCCCTTTCCGTTCTCCATCCATTTCTTCATTTGTCTCCTGACATCCTCTTTTCATCACCTGCCCTCCCATTCCTGCATCCCGCACCCTTGTCCATCACTCTTCCCCCGAGAGATGGGTGGGCCCGTCCAGGACTCCCCCACCCCTCCAAAGTACTGCCTTCGCCCCACAACCTGTCCTAAACTGGCTTGCTCCAACCAACCCACAGTTCCCATCCCTTTTTACTGTAGGGTGGGCGGGTGGTCCAAAATTGCTCCTAACCCTCCCTCTGGCGCTGGGAAAACCGGAAGAGGAAGTCCCCTTCCTCTCCTGTTCCCTTATACCCCCCCACCTACACCCTCCCCTTCCCCTGCAGCCTTCCCTTTCCGGCGCGAAGCTCCCCGGGGAGAGACTAGACTGCGTCCTGCTCTCCCCGGGGGCCATCATCGCGCCAAATAACCAGTCCACGCTGCTGGTGAAGCGTAAAAGGCCATTTATTAGGACAGGCTGTAAACATAACTTTAATCACAATAACTTCTTTAACAATAACATAACAACAAATCCCCCCCACTCCATTTTCACTCACTCCGTTCTTTTCTCTTGCACCCTATCTCTCTTCACCTTTCACACCAACCCCTTTCCGTTCTCCATCCATTTCTTCATTTGTCTCCTGACATCCTCTTTTCATCACCTGCCCTCCCATTCCTGCATCCCGCACCCTTGTCCATCACTCTTCCCCCCGAGAGATGGGTGGGCCCGTCCAGGACTCCCCCACCCCTCCAAAGTACTGCCAACCAGGGAACCCCCTAGAGGGCGGTTACCTGCCCCAACCGTTCCTGTTATGCACCTTTCACCCTCACACTCTTCTACACCAAATTGATTCATTCCAGAGTTTGCTGATCATGTCCCTCATCTCCATCATGTAATATGCGTTCCCCATCCGTGAAAGGTGCACCCCATCATCCCGGAATAACAACGGCTCATCCAACCGGAGCCCAGCGTGTGTAATCACTTTAATGTCGTTTCCCGCACAGAAAACCCTCATAGCCCTGTTCAATTTCCTCCGGGCTTTCTCAACTGCTGCCGGCTTCAATGCCCCCTCCAAGCCTTCCGTGGCACAAATTCCGTCCAGACTAGGCAGGTCCCTGCCAGTCGTTGCCGCATGACCCCCAAGTCCCGTTGCATCTGTTGCATGATTGCCAGGCCTGACAACCGCACCAAGTCATTTTCCCCCAGGTGTATCACCAGCAAATCGGGGCATCCTTTTTGCGAGACCATCTTCGTGAGCCATGGTAAAAGCCCCCAACGCATTCCTCGCTTTCCCCACCATTGTACCTCGTGATGACTGCTCCGCAGCCCCAGGTTACGGCCGTATACCTGTTGATCCGCATACTGCGCCGCCCAGTGCACGAAGGAGTGCCCGGCAATCCAGGTGACCGTCTTGGTCCCCAGGCCCCCACGCAACCTACGATAAGAAAGAAATGTTAGCAACCCTCCTACTCACAGTGACACTTCCACCAACCCCCGTGCTGACCCCCCGCGCAACTCTCCCTTCATTTCCGGACATAGCGCTCGCAGCATCTCGATTTCCATCTACCTATCTGCCGAATCCTGTCCCAGGACCACCCCAGCCGTGCCGCTGCCGTCGCTGCCCCAATGCGGAAAGAGTGTGTCCCAAACTTCTTAGGATCCCGTCCCATCCTCCTCAAGGCCATGCGCAACACTGCCAGCAACTGTGCCGCCGTCACCCTGTCACCTGATGCGTGACAAAATATTCCCCTTGTCTCCTGTCGGCGCCCTGTATAAACGCCTCCCACTCCGTCACCGGGCATGCTCCCACACATCCACTCTCATTCAACCATATCCACTTGCCCCGACCGGTCTGATCCGTTTTGGAATGGTCCAACCATATCCCCAGCCGCCCGCCATCCAACCTCACCTCCCCATATTGCCGCCCTTCTCGCCCTTTCGTACCCAGGAGCTCCGACACCCGGAACGCCCCAAAAAACATCCACACCATACACAAACGAAAAGCGCTACCTCAGTAGAATCATAACAGCAAACTGGTAACATCTCCAACAGCCCTTGCAAAACCTCAAACGTGATTGCCTCACGCGGCCCCCCACGGCCACTTCCCTTCGCTCCCTCCCCCACCCTTTCAGCATCCTACTGATGATCTCATCTTTTGCCGGGTCAAAACCCCAACACAGCTTGCAATAGAATGAAATCCCCGCCAATTTTCCTGCAATCGTCGTGTGCGACCACCCCTTCTCCGTACAATGTAAAACAAAAACGAATCACTCCCTGCTCTGTGTCCCGAAGGGACCACTGCTCTCTCTCGCTGGTCCAGCCCATAAATCCTCCGAACTCTGCCCAGGCCAATCTGTAACTGCGCCGCGTCGACTCAGCTATCGATTTCTCCACTAGGCTGCAGACTCTCACTCCCCCAGGCCCAGATGCCGTCCGGCAGCTGCGTCTTGTGGACCTCGGCTCCTGGTGCCATGCGGCGAAAACGGCTCCACTGCGAACGAGACAATGCATCCGCGATGTCATTACTCGCTCCCGGCACATGCTTTGCACGAAAAACCACATTCAGCTGCAGGCACTGCAACATAAAATATCTCAGCAGTCTCAGCACCCTCAAGTCTCTCGCTCTCTGCCGGTTGACCAGCTCAACCACTGTCATGTTATCTACATGAAACAATACGAAACGGTTCGTGAACTCAGAGCCCCACACTGCCAAGGCCACTAACAGCGGAAAAAACTCTAGAAACGCAATACTCCTCCCCTGCTTCAGCCAATGCGCCGGCCATTTCTCTGCGCACCATCTCCCGTCCCAAAACACCCCAAAACCTGCCGCTCCTGCCGCATCCGAAAAAACTTGCACCTGCCAAATCAATTTGTCATCCACAAAATCCAGTGAAACCCCATTGAAATCAGTCAAGAACGTCTGCCAAATTCGCAGGTCAGCACGCACCCCCATTGAAATTCTCACTCTGTGGTGTGGGAGTACTGCCCCAGACATGGCCATGCCTAGGCGCCTGCAAAATGTCCTACCCGCTCTCACCACCCTGCACGCAAAGTTCAGCAACCCCAACAGCCGTTGCACCGTCCTCAGGTCAATCTTCTTCTCTCCCATCACTGCCATTAGGCAAGCCTGAATGTCCCCCACTTTCTCAGCCGGTAGTCGTGCCATCCACTGGACCGAATCCAACTCAATGCCCAAGAATGTCAGTTGACAGCTGGGCCCAGCTGTTTTCCCGGTGCCAATGGGACCCCAAAGTGCCGAGCCATGTCCTGAAACTGTTCCAGCGCCCGCCCGCACTCACCGGACCCTCCTTGTCCCACGAAAAGGAAGTCGTCTAGATAATGCGACACCCCTTGGTGGCCACTGATCCTCCGAAATGCCCATTGCAAGAATGTGCTGAACGTTTCAAACAGGGCGCATGAAATCGCACAGCCCATGGGTAACACCTTGTCCACGAAAATGGCCCCCCGAATTGCATCCCCAGTAACGGAAATCAGCCGGGTGTATGGGCAGCAAACGAAAAGCCGACTTCACATCGCATTTCGCCAATTCCGCTCCCCGCCCATACTTCTGGACAAGGCAAACTGCATCGTCCACTGACGCGTAAATCACCCTGGAGTCCTCCTCCGCAATGAAGTCATTAACAGACCTCCCCTCCGGCCAGGACAGGTGATGGATCATCCTGAATTCGCCGGGCTCCTTCTTGGGGACCACTCCCAGAGGTGAGATAATCAGCTCCTCTATAGGCCAGTCGACAAACGGGCCCGCTATCCTACCCTCCTCAACCTCCTTTTGCAATTTGGCTGTTACGACCTCCGGTAACTCTTTGGCTGATTTCAAATTGTCCGCCCACCGGCGCTCCCTAGGTCCCTGGTACCCCACCCGGAAACCTTCCGTAAACCCCCAGTGCAACCTCAGTGCGGCCTCCTGATCCGGGTAGATCGAGAGCCACGGGCCCATGGCCTCAATGCGAACCGGAGTAGGCGCCCTTTGGTCCAGCCGACCCCCGCCCCCTCGCCATTGCTCAGAAGGTGTAGCCAAGGTGAAGCATTGTGTGAGGGCATGTTTCCCTCCACACTTGGAGCACTCGTGCTTAAACTTACACGGATACCTCGAGCAGTATCCCTTGTTGTAGTTCCAACACGCTCCCGTGTTGTTTCCCCCTGGTTTTGGGTGTCCCACTCCCCCGGTAGCTGTGCTGGCCTGTCCTCCACCCGCCCCAGTCTGAGCGGGACGCGCCGGAAATGTCCGGTAGGTGACCGGCAAACCGCTCGCCGTGTGTGTTGATGCCGATGACTGTGTTGAGGACATCCACTGCATCCACAATTCTTGGTCTACCTCCCCCAGGGTTTGTCCGGATTCGCGCCAATTCTGGCCCGAAATTCTTCGTCATAGCTCAGCCATGCGAAACCCCCAAAGTGCATCTGCGCTTTCCTAATTATGTCCATATATTTCAAGAGCGCTAAGGCTCTGTCCTGATGTTTTTCGCAATATATGCTAGCATATATCAAAAAGGCCGATGTCCAGTTTTCCATGTTCACCGGCACCCTAGGCCGCCGCGTAAGCTCCCACTCTTCCTCCTTCGAGCCCTCCTTAGCCTGTATTTCCCTATGGAGGAGCTTAAACACGTCCACATACTCGTGTCTCCATATTCTGCCCTTCGTTTTCTCTGACAAGTGAGACCCCAGCGGCATTGCCAACCCCATATATGGCAGCTTCTTCTGATGCTTGTCCTCCGCCCCTTTTGTGTCTTTTCCCTCCAGCCCCTCGTTTTTTTCCGTCTGGACACTGGCCACTTTCTTCGCCGCAGTATCCCCTTTCTCGCCCGCCAGGTCCCCTACTCCATGGGCCCGGCCCTTTGACTCCCGCACTGACCCCTCGCCGACACCCACCGACCGGCAGGTTTTCTTCCTACCCCTTTGGGCCCGCCGTCCCAGGCAGCCCACCAAGTATTCTCACCTGACAAGGTGGTCTGTGTTTCTCCTTCTTTGCCTCTTGTCGTAGTCCGCTTCGGGTTGTCCAACCCCGCCTTGATCCGTGTTACCGCCGGTGCCTGCAAAATACTAGCAGATGTGTGTGCGTTGGCTCCCCCCAGCCTCACTGGCATCCTCCTCTCTCAACTCACCCTCCTCCAGCTCATCACTGTCGTTCCCATAATCCAATATCAACTCCCCGTCCACTTCCCCAGGCATCCACAACAACTCTCTCCCCGCACGTTTTACACCTTTCCCACACGTGGGACGCGTCACCCCACTCTCCCTTGTTCCCGCCGCAGTGGCCCGCTCCCTCGGTGGAGGGAAGGCTGCCGCGGACCCCCTGCTGCTTCCGGCCGGCGTCTCGGGGCCGTCATGCGCCCCGCCGGACCCCCGCCCTTCTTGCCAACCACCGCAGGCTGTACCCCCCACCCCCCGGCTGCTCCAACCGGAGGGGGCCCCAGCGCCAGCGGGCCTCAAAGCCGACCTGGCCGTCCCTACCCCCGTCTGGGGGTCCTAACCTCCTCCTCCCACACCCACTTGCCCCCTTTTGGGGCCGCCTGCTCCATCCTGTCCGCCCAGGCCTCCTCCTCTGACGTGGGAGTGGGGGCCCCTCCGCTCCATCCACTCCCCCTGAAATCCCGGAAAGCGCCCATTTCCGCCCACCGCGCCTCTGTCTCCTGGATGATGCGCCGCTGGTCCCTAATCTTGTCCTCCAGGGACATATGCTCCCATCTGCTCTCACATTCGAAACGGGGCTGCCCCCCCTCACCGGACCGCGGGGCGGCCCGCCCGACCCATTGCCCTCCCCACCCGCTCCATCCCCGGTTTCCGTCAGCCCCCGCTTCGGCGATGTGCCCCCCTTCCGGCCCGTTGGGACAGGTCCAGGGGCGCGGCTCCCCGGGCACCCCCACCCTCCCCGAGGCACACCCAAACTGCGATGAAAACAGGTCCTGCGACCCCACCCCCCCTGGCTCCCCCCATCAACCGCCCCCCCGCCCCACCGCAGGCCCCCCTCCCCGGTGACCGGCTCAAACTGCTCTCGGTCCCCACCGTCCGGGTGGGTGCCCCCCACTCCATAAGGGAGAAACTGCTGCAGGCCCCCGGGACGACTCCCCTTTCCTGCCCCCTTGCCCCTCCCAGACCCAGGCAAATCGAGGCGTGCAGGCAAGCTCTTTCTCCTGCCACCACGTTTCCCAGGCTCCCCTTTGACAGAGCCCCGCCCCCTCCCAGCCGCCTGGTGCACCCGCGATGGTGGCTCCTCTTGACACGCCACCACCGCCGCGGCAACCCCAGCTGACGCGGACCGGGGGGTCCGCGTCATGCCTATCCACGCCTCACCCAGGACCCCCGGCCGCAGTAGGTCTTCGCGGCCGGCCCTGCCGATCACCCGCAGGGCCTCCCTTACCGCCTCCGCATCTGCACCCGACATGCCGCCCCTGTCCCCCGCCCCCGCAAATGGCCACCCCGCCTCCAGCCCACAAAACCACGGCGCGCGCACACTCCCCGCCTCCCGCCCGCCCCTACCAAGAAAAATTACGCCTCTCGAATCGCCGCAGGCCCTGGCTCCCTCCTGACCTGCACTCCAAAATTGCTCCTAACCCTCCCTCTGGCGCTGGGAAAACCGGAAGAGGAAGTCCCCTTCCTCTCCTGTTCCCTTATACCCCCACCTACACCCTCCCCTTCCCCTGCAGCCTTCCCTTTCCGGCGCGAAGCTCCCCAGGGAGAGACTAGACTGCGTCCTGCTCTCCCCGGGGGCCATCAATTCACATATATTTTCCATGACTTAGTGCCTTATTTAGACATTGGTGGACGTGTGTACATCCGCCAAAATGTAGACGATGTCCAGTCTATTCTATTTAGAGGGGATCAACGCCCTATACACTCTAACCAGGGTGGATGGGATGACATCTGCCTTTTGGAGGATGTTCCTCATCCAGCTGATGAAGACTGTGTAGCTGAAAGCTGTGAAATTCACGATGTGATAATAAGCAGCTTGAGAGTGTGTCAACTATAACTATAACTATAACTCGTCCCTTACTATACACTAATTATACCCGGTTCAGTTACATCACTTATACCATGTGAAAACTTTGTATTTAAAAGAACCCTTTTAATATGTGAAATCACAAAATTTGTGAGAACATACTGTAAGGTATAGTGCAGACTTATAGTTGTGTGGTTACTGAGTTGAAAACAAAGTGTACGGAGTTGTGTTACTTATAATAAAATGAAGGACTTGTATACATTTTTATTGTGTACTATAACTGATACATTTCTAATGTTTGTGCAGTTTAATTTTTGGTTTTTAAGGAAATAAAAAAGTTATGTTTTCATAACTATAACTAAGGTTTAACATTTGTTTTTATCGAATTTCATTGTTTAAGTGTAAAACATAAAATACTATATTGTTTTTAAAAATAGTGAAAATGTATCACATTTTAAACATACACTGTAGACAAGATGGCGCCTCTGTGAGAGACCACGGCAGGCCACTCTCCCATTCGCCCGCTGCTCGAGGCTATCGTCGGGAAGCATAGTGAAGTATTGAGACGGTGCCACCTCTAAATGGAACTGGCTGGGGCATGCTGATTACTCACCTCGTATTCGGGACCTGCCTCACTGTCCGCGCTGCTACCGGAGCGCGGGCAATTCTGACGGCGCTGGGAGCCTCACTGGCAAGGCTCTCTCTACAAACTGCTGCCGGGTTCCTGGCTGTGCGTGCTGGTCAGGTCGGGCGGCTCTCGACCGCGAAGTGCACCAAGCAGAAATGCCACCCAAGACGGGCCGGGTGGGGCCAGGTCTAAACTGGGGTGGCATGGTGAGCAAAATAATGATGGATTTATCCCAGATCTAATGACTGGGGTGAATGTTTGATTTGCTCTACATCCTGTCCATCATCTGTGTGTCTTTTACTTTTAGAAAGTAGGCATTTTCTTGTTTAACCATTCTGTGTGTCTCTGCCTGTCTGTGTATTGACTGTCAGGTTTTGGAGTGACAGGGCTGGGGATGTGCATTCACTGTAGACAGCCACTGGGGGGGGGGTTGAGGTGTGCCTGGCCTTTCCTGGATGACTCAGAGCTGAGCTGAATGGGGCTTGGCTGCATCTAGAGTAGTGGGAGGAGATTTCCTTGCACCTGAATAGGGCCTGTCTCTCTTGCACAATGCTGACTTCACCCCCTGTGGTCATACTGCACCAGTGAGGACAGAACTGGTTTGGAGTGGGCTCAGAGACACTTGCACAATGAGAACAAAGACTATTTGGGGTATAAGTATTAGACCTAAAACCCCCGAACTTTAGATCCCTTCTGGACTCGAGAGTAACCTTTGCCGGAGGCGTGGCCAGCAACATGGCCGGCTAGCTGCATTCGTCGGAGCTCCAACAGCCCGACATTTATCCTGATTGAAATCCTACCTTATTCGCCAGCATCCACGACCGATTCTCGGTGCTCTTTACCCCCGACATAGCAGGAGGGTGCCCGGAGTGGTTTTGCCGGTGCTGACTGTCGCAGGATAATACAACGAAGGCACAGCCCCACGTGGAGGGCTGTGGCTGCGTAGACCGGCAGCGGAGACGCGCCGCACTTCAAGAACATCACCGGGAGCCGTGCTGGTGCCTCACCCTGAAGATTATCTGCTGTAGGGAGGGCTAGCAAGAGAAGCGACTCACGTGACCGACGCACCATCCCTATGAGGTGACGAGCTGGGACCTGGGGGACTCGAGTGGCGGCCTCTCCCCGCCGAGCTGTTGGCATTGCCTTGGGGTGAGTGAAGGCCTGGAGATCCCCATCCTGTGAGAGCGGATCAGCCTCCGGTGGCGTTGGGGCCCCAGTGGCAATCGAGCTGAGGGAGGACCGGGTGAAGGCAATTAGAAGGAGCGGCCTTGCCGGGAAGACCCCAGAGGCCCGGCCCAGCATACGCGCCCATTGGAGATACAGGGATGGCGCCTTGCTCGATGGTGACTGGGGTCTCCACGAGGGGGACACCAGTGTGATTGGTTGGACCGCGGACCCTGGGGAGATAGTCACGCATGCGCAGATTGGTGGAGACAAGGGATCTGGCCTCCCCGAAGAATCGGAGACCGAATCGAGCACAGGTGAGAGAGCTGGTTAGAAGCACTGAGGAAATACACCCCAGAGTGTGGGTGGCCTGGGATAACCAGCCCGTGGGCAGAGATTGTCCACCCCCTGTGATGAGAGACTCTTGAAATGTAGGCTTTACCCGTACATTACGAAAGCAGCTACACATTGAATAGACAGGAGTGAACAGTCCTATGTCTCCCCTGCTGAGCAGTGGAAGACACCCAACGACGGGCGGAGACCCGGTAATCACAGTGAAGTGGGACCCAGCTGAGGGAAGAGAGTTGCCGCACGGCCTGTTGAGTCCAGAAGACGGGCTGATCTTTCGCCACTAGCGCTGGGGAGTGTTAATGAGAGGATCCCTGTGCGGCCAGCGATTACAGGTCTACAACTTACCCATGGAGCTGAGAATCGAGGGGCGGACAGCCGATATACTGGGGCAGAGACCTGAATCATTAAGCAGTTGGGCAAGAAGGGAAAGGTAACAATATTAATTGACATATCACTCCCAAGGAAGCTGGGGCGACATCGTTGTTGAACCATCAACAGACACAGACGTCACAATGCGACGCCCCACTGTGGACTTTCTGGCGGGACCTGCGCAAACAACAATTAACTCGACTTAACTCAGCTACCAACGAAATGGCGAGAGACAAGGAACCCAAAACCCAGAAACACGGCAAAATGGATAAATACACAAAAGTGCTCCCGCCACCCATGGAAACGGAGGGAGAGTCCCCTGGACTACCTGATAACTCAGCCCTCCTTTAGGTGATCCACACCTCTAGAGATGCCATCGAGGGTAAAATGGCAGAAATTAGATCGGAGGTCTCCCTTCTACGCCAGGACATGCATAATATTGCGGAAAGGGTGACCCATGCTGAAACTCGCATCTCAGAGGTGGAAGACACGGTGGATAAACTACATTCAGATGTCAAAGACCTGAAGGCAACCATGAGAGAGGTCACCTGGAGAGTAGACAACGCAGAAAACAGGGCACGCAGGAACAACCTGCATTTTATTGGATTTCCGAAAGGAACCGAGGGCCCCGACCCAGTGGCATTCTTGATGTTGTGGCTGCGTTATTCTCTCCCATGGCCAAGTTCTCGTCCTGCTTCATCATCGAATGGGCCCACAGGATGCTGAATGTGCGACTGCCACCTGGCACCCCTCCGCGGCCCTTAACCCCTTCGCTGCTAGGCCTTTTCCCCCCCTGTGCTAAGCCTTTTTTTGGCTATTTGGGATAGTGCGCGCTTAGGCCCCTGTAACTTTTTGACCACATAAGGTATCCACGCCAAATTTGCGTCCTTTTCTTCCAACATCATGGGGATTGTAAAGGTACCCAGGGTTTGTGGATTCCCCTGGAGGGGACCCAGAAATTAGCCAAAATAGAGCAAACGTTTGTTTTTTTTGGGAAAAATGCGAAAAAAGGGCTACAGATGAAAGCGTCTTGTTTTTTCCCTGAAAATGGCATCAAAAAAGGGGTTGTGGTGCTGAAATCACCATCTTCCCAGCTTTCAGGGACAAGCAGACTTTTGTCAGAAAACCAACTTTTTTACACAGTTTTGGCATTTTTCTGGGACATAGCCTATTTTTGCTATTTTTTGTGCTTTCAACCTCCTTCCAGTTAATGGTAGAAATGGGTATGAAACCAATAATGGATCCTGAAAAGCCATACATTTCTAAAAAGTAGACAAAATTCTGAATTCAGCAAGGGGTCATTTGTGTAGATCCTTAAAGTTTTCCTTATAGAAACTAACAGTTAAATGAAGGAAAAATTGAAAATTAGTTGAAAAAACAGCCATTTGTGTCAACGTTTTCACTTGTAACTTCTTCTAATTATGACAGCTGTTTGAAATCAATATACCGTTATATCCGCTGGACCTTTCTGGTTGTGGGGATATATAGGACTTGTAGGTTCACCAAGAACCCGACGAACCCAGAGCCAATAACTGAGCAGCATCTTGCAATGGTTTTTTATTATGTACCGGGTATATAGCAATTATTTTGGGAAAATGTATACATGGAAAAATTGTTATGAAAGACACCTATGTATTTCTGAAATGGGAACAAAATGTAGATTTTAGATACAGTAGATATTTGCACATTTCCAAAATTGGGAGTACCCATACTAGCATGAGAATTATAGGTCATTTTTCAAAATGACTTATTTTTTACACATTGTCTTTCATTTGGAAGGCAGAAATGCATCGAAAGTCAATAGGTAATAACAGTTGCTCTACAATTCTGTGTTACCCTAAGTCTCCCGATAAAAATGGTACCTCACTTGTGTGGGTAGGCCTTGTGCCCACAACAGGAAATGGCTCAAAATGCAACGTGGATCGTACCACATTTTCACAATGAAAAATTACCCTTTTTTTGCAAAGTGCCTAGCTGTAGTTTTTGAACCCTAGCTCTGCCGGCACCTAGGGAAACGTAGCAAACCTATACATTTTCTAAAACTAGACACCCAGGGGAATCCAGGATGGGGTGACTTGACTGCCTCCCACCAGGTTCTGTTACCCAGAATCCCTCGCAAACCTAAAGAATTATCAAAAAAACCACATTTTCCCCACATTTCTGTGGTGGAAAGTTCTGGAATCTGCGTGGATCCACAAATTTCCACCCACCCCGCGTTCCCCAAAGTCTTACGAGAAAAATGGTACATCACTTGTGTGGGTCGGCCTAGTGCCTGCGACAGGAAACGGCGCAAAACGCAACGTGGTCACACCTCAATTTCGCAGTGAAAAATGACCCTTTTTGGCAAAGTGCCTAGCTGTAGTTTTTGAACCCTAGCTCTGCCGGCACCTATGGAAACCTAGCAAACCTATACATTTTTGAAAACTAGACACCCAGGGGAATCCAGGATGGGGTGACTTGACTGCCTCCCACCAGGTCCTGTTACCCAGAATCCATTGCAAACCTAAAGAATTGTCAAAAAAACACATTTCCCCCACATTTCTGTGGTGGAAAGTTCTGGAATCTGCGTGGATCCACAAATTTCCGCCCACCCCGCGTTCCCCAAAGTCTTACGAGAAAAATGGTACCTCACTTGTGTGGGTCGGCCTAGTGCCTGCGACAGGAAACGGCGCAAAACGCAACGTGGTCACACCTCAATTTTGCAGTGAAAAATGACCCTTTTTGGCAAAGTGCCTAGCTGTAGTTTTTGAACCCTACCTCTGCCGGCACCTAGGGAAACCTAGAAAACCTATACATTTTTGAAAACTAGACACCCAGGGGAATCCAGGATGGGGTGACTTGACTGCCTCCCACCAGGTTCTGTTACCCAGAATCCCTTGCAAACCTAAACAATTGTCCAAAAAAACACATTTTCCCCACATTTCTGTGGTGGAAAGTTCTGGAATCTGCGTGGATCCACAAATTTCCACGCACCCCGCGTTCCCCAAAGTCTTACGAGAAAAATCGTACCTCACTTGTGTGGGTCGGCCTAGTGCCCGTGACAGGAAACGGCGCAAAACGCAACGTGGTCACACCTCAATTTCGCAGTGAAAAATGACCCTTTTTTTGCAAAGTGTCTAGCTGTAGTTTTTGAACCCTACCTCTGCCGGCACCTAGAGAAACTTAGCAAACCTATACATTTTTGAAAACTAGACACCCAGGGGAATCCAGGATGGGGTGACTTGACTGCCTCCCACCAGGTTCTGTTACCCAGAATCCCTTGCAAACCTAAAAAATTGTCCAAAAAAACACATTTTCCCCACATTTCTGTGGTGGAAAGTTCTGGAATCTGCGTGGATCCACAAATTTCCGCCCACCCCGCGTTCCCCAACGTCTTACGAGAAAAATGGTACCTCACTTGTGTGGGTCGGCCTAGTGCCTGCGACAGGAAACGGCGCAAAACGCAAGGTGGTCACACCTCAATTTCGCAGTGAAAAATGACCCTTTTTGGCAAAGTGCCTAGCTGTAGTTTTTGAACCCTACCTCTGCCGGCACCTAGGGAAACCTAGCAAACCTATACATTTTTGAAAACTAGACATCCAGGGGAATCCAGGATGGGGTGACTTGACTGCCTCCCACCAGGTTCTGTTACCCAGAATCCCTTGCAAACCTAAAAATTGTCCAAAAACCACATTTTCCCCACATTTCTGTGGTGGAAAGTTCTGGAATCTGCGTGGATCCACAAATTTCCACCCACCCCGCGTTCCCCAAAGTCTTACGAGAAAAATGGTACCTCACTTGTGTGGGTCGGCCTAGTGCCTGCGACAGGAAACGGCACAAAACGCAACGTGGTCACACCTCAATTTCGCAGTGAAAAATGACCCTTTTTTGGCAAAGTGCCTAGCTGTAGTTTTCGAACCCTAGCTCTGCCGGCACCTAGGGAAACCTAGCAAACCTATACATTTTTGAAAACTAGACACCCAGGGGAATCCAGGATGGGGTGACTTGACTGCCTCCCACCAGGTTCTGTTACCCAGAATCCCTTGCAAACCTAAACAATTGTCCATAAAAACAAATTTTTCCCACATTTCTGTGCTGGAAAGTTCTGGAATCTGCGTGGATCCACAAATTTCCGCCCACCCCGCGTTCCCCAAAGTCTTACGAGAAAAATGGTACCTCACTTGTGTGGGTCGGCCTAGTGCCTGCGACAGGAAACGGCGCAAAACGCAACGTGGTCACACCTCAATTTCGCAGTGAAAAATTACCCTTTTTTGGCAAAGTGCCTAGCTGTACTTTTTTAACCCTAGCTCTGCCGGCACCTAGGGAAACCTAGCAAACCTATACATTTTTGAAAAGTAGACACCCAAGGGAATCCAGGATGGGGTGATTTGACTGCCTCCCACCAGGTTCTGTTACCCAGAATCCCTTGGAAACCTAAAAAACTGTGAAAAAAAACACATTTTCCCCACATTTCTGTGGTGGAAAGTTCTGGAATCGGTGTGGATCCACAAATTTCCGCCCACCCCGCGTTCCCCAAAGTCTTACGAGAAAAATGGTACCTCACTTGTGTTGGTCGGCCTAGTGCCCGCGACAGGAAACGGCGCAAAACGCAACGTGGTCACACCTCATTTTCGCAGTGAAAAATGACCCTTTTTTGGCAAAGTGCCTAGCTGTAGTTTGTGAACCCTAGCTCTGCCTGCACCTAGGGAAACCTACCAAACACACACATTTCTGAAAAGTAGACACCCGGGGGCTTCCAGGGAGGTATGGCTTGCATGGATCCCCCAACCTTTCCTTACCCAGAATCCCTACGTTTTGGGCCCTTGCCTGTCGCGGTTACTTGGGCCTCCCACACAAGTGAGGCACCATTTTTATCGAGAGACCTGGGGGAACGCTGGGTGGTAGGAAATGTGTGTGAGCCCAGTGATGCCACACTTTCCCACACAAAAATGTGTGAAAAAAGTGATTTGTTCAGCTAAAATTGAGGTTTGCAGGGGATTCTGGGTAAGGAAACGTTGGGGGATCCACGCAAGCCATACCTCCCTGGAAGCCCCCGGGTGTCTACTTTTCAGAAATGTGTGGGTTTGGTAGGTTTCCCTAGATGGCCGCCGAGCACGGGGCCGAAGACCCAGGTGACCCCCCTTGCAAAACCAGGTGGTTTTGAGATAGGCAATTTTGATGTCGCCTCACTACGTTTTGGGCCCTTGCCTGTCGCGGGTACTTGGGCCTCCCACACAAGTGAGGCACCATTTTTATCGGGAGATCTGGGGGAACGCTGGGTGGTAGCAAATTTGTGTGAGCCCGGTGATGCCACACTTTCCCACACAAAAATGTGTGAAAAAAGTGATTTTTTCAGCTAAAATTGAGGTTTGCAGGGGATTCTGGGTAAGGAAACGTTGGGGGATCCACGCAAGCCATACCTCCCTGGAAGCCCCCGGGTGTCTACTTTTCAGAAATGTGTGGGTTTGGTAGGTTTCCCTAGATGGCCGCTGAGCACGGGGCCAAAAACCCAAGTGACCCCCCTTGCAAAACCAGGTGGTTTTGAGATAGGCAATTTTGATGTCGCCTCACTACGTTTTGGGACCTTGCCTGTCGCGGGTACTTGGGCCTCCCACACAAGGGAGGCACCATTTTTATCGGGAGATCTGGGGGAACGCTGGGTGGTAGGAAATGTGTGTGAGCCCGGTGATGCCACACTTTCCCACACAAAAATGTGTGAAAAAAGTGATTTTTTCAGCTAAAATTGAGGTTTGCAGGGGATTCTGGGTAAGGAAACCTTGGGGGATCCACGCAAGCCATACCTCCCTGGAAGCCCCCGGGTGTCTACTTTTCAGAAATGTGTGGGTTTGGTAGGTTTCCCTAGATGGCCGCCGAGCACGGGGCCGAAGACCCAGGTGACCCCCCTTGCAAAACCAGGTGGTTTTGAGATAAGCAATTTTGATGTCGCCTCACTACGTTTTGGGCCCTTGCCTGTCGCGGGTACTTGGGCCTCCCACACAAGTGAGGCACCATTTTTATCGGGAGATCTGGGGGAACGTTGGGTGGTAGTAAATTTGTGTGAGCCCGGTGATGCCACACTTTCCCACACAAAAATGTGTGAAAAAAGTGATTTTTTCAGCTAAAATTGAGGTTTGCAGGGGATTCTGGGTAAGGAAACGTTGGGGGATCCACGCAAGCCATACCTCCCTGGAAGCCCCCGGGTGTCTACTTTTCAGAAATGTGTGGGTTTGGTAGGTTTCCCTAGATGGCCGCTGAGCACGGGGCCAAAAACCCAAGTGACCCCCCTTGCAAAACCAGGTGGTTTTGAGATAGGCAATTTTGATGTCGCCTCACTACGTTTTGGGACCTTGCCTGTCGCGGGTACTTGGGCCTCACAATCAAGTGAGGCACCATTTTTATCGGGAAACCTGGGGGAACGCTGGGTGGTAGGAAATTTGTGTGAGCCCGGTGATGCCACACTTTCCCACACAAAAATGTGTGAAAAAAGTGATTTTTTCAGCTAAAATTGAGGTTTGCAGGGGATTCTGGGTAAGGAAACGTTGGGGGATCCACGCAAGCCATACCTCCCTGGAAGCCCCCGGGTGTCTACTTTTCAGAAATGTGTGGGTTTGGTAGGTTTCCCTAGATGGCCGCCGAGCACGGGGCCAAAGACCCAGGTGACCCCCCTTGCAAAACCAGGTGGTTTTGAGATAGGCAATTTTGATGTCGCCTCACCACGTTTTGGGCCCTTGCCTGTCGCGGGTACTTGGGCCTCCCACACAAGTGAGGCACCATTTTTATCGGGAGACCTGGGGGAACGCTGGGTGGTAGGAAATTTGTGTGAGCCCGGTGATGCCACACTTTCCCACACAAACATTTCTGAAAAAAGTGATTTTTTTCAGCTAAAATTGAGGTTTGCAGGGGATTCTGGGTAAGGAAACGTTGGGGGATCCACGCAAGCCATACCTCCCTGGAAGCCCCCGGGTGTCTACTTTTCAGAAATGTGTGGGTTTGGTAGGTTTCCCTAGGTGGCCGCCGAGCCCCGGGCCAAAAACCCAGGTGACCCCCTTGCAAAACCAGGTCATTTTGAGATAATGTGTTGTTTATTTCTGCAGCGTGAAAATTTTGGCACAATATTGCAAGGAAAATGTGTCAGACATTTTGAGGTTTGCAGGACATTGTGGGTACCATAACTTGTTGGGATCCACAAGAGAGATATCACCATGTACTCCCATGGGTGTTTCGTTTACGACAATATCTACAGTTGGTAGGTTATTCTTAGACGGAATGTACACCTTGGCAGACATACTAAAAAGACAAAGATTACTGCACAGCCATCTATTCCTCAAGCACACACACATACTGGTTGGATTTGGCACGAGGGCAAGTGATGGTTCAGTATATACAATTTTATTAACAAGAGATTTCACAAAAATGAAATGCAATGTCAATAATTGAAAGGACAAAAAACTGAACCAGTGACTCGCAGCTCGTGAGCTGTAAAGCCACGTCAAGGCCCCAACCGCTTTACAGGCCATTCACACACCTTTCATACGTGATACACACAAGACCATTCACACCACCAGGCACGAAACAAACACATTACAACATTCACAAAAAGGGACAAGGTACACCCTGCTTGAGAAAGACAAAAAAAAAATATTACTGCACAGCCATCTAATCCTCAAGCACACACATATACTGGTTGGATTTGGCACGAGGGTGAGTGATGGTTCAGTATATACAATTGTATTAACAAGTGATTTCACAAAAATGAAATGCACTGTTAATAATCGAAAGGACGAGAAACTGAACCATTGACTCACAGCTCGTGAGCTGTAAAGCCACGACAAGGCACCAACCTCTTTACAGGCCATTCATACACCTTTCATACGTGTGACAAATACAAAACCATTCACACCACCAGCCGCGCGCCCATCACATTACAACACTCACACCAGCAGACAGCGCCATTCAAGGGCCCATCACTTTCACACGCCCACATTCCTAACACAGCAACCACACAAGCTGATGGATTGCGTGGAGTGTCGCTCGGCTAGCAGTGTGTGTAGTGACCAGCAGCAAGTCACTACTCACACACTGCCAGCCGAGCGCCAGTCCACGCACACCGCCAGCCAAGCGCCACTCCACGCACACCGCCAGCCAAGCGCCACTCCACGCACACCGCCAGCCAAGCGCCACTCCACGCACACCGCCAGCCTAGCGCCACTCCACGCACACCGCCAGCCTAGCGCCACTCCACACACACCGCCAGCCAAGCGCCACTCCACGCACACCGCCAGCCAAGCACCACTCCACGCACACTGCCAGCCAAGCGCCACTCCACGCACACCGCCAGCCAAGCGCCACTCCACGCACACCGCCAGCCAAGAGCCACTCCACGCACACCGCCAGCCAAGCGCCACTCCACGCACACCGCCAGCCAAGCGCCACTCCACGCACAGCGCCAGCCAAGCACCAGCCTACACACACCACCATCACATTTAGGATTTTTTTATACAAAAAAGAAAACACAAACAAATTGCAAATAGATACAAATCTACTAACACAAAATCAGAAACTAAATACATTGCACTAATGCCAACCTTGAAACAGAACAACAATTCTTAAACATTACAGACCAGGCAGTTCACTTTACCACTCATGGTTGCTCCCAATAATTCTTTTGCTTGTGGTACGCTCTATAACAAGCAGGCACACACAGCCCAGGGTTAGAAGGACACTCAGGGCAGTACATACAAGTCTCCTTCCGTGTACCTCTTCGCCAACAGACTCTACATCTCCTAGTGGGAAAGTCTTTTGAGGGTGTAGGAGGAATGTGATCAGGAAAGTGGCGATCTTTCAATCGAGCCACATCCTCCACCACTCCAACTCTAGGAACACTTGCCTGTTCCACAACAACAAGGCTGCCTATGACAGACTGCTGAAACTGAACAAAAGTCAACTTTGACGCAGGAGAACACTCCTTGAACACAACAAAAGCAATGAAAGTTGCTAAATTGAAGAGATGGATGGCCAACTTCTTATACCAAATGTAAGCCTTACGAATAGCAGTGTAAGGTTCCAACCTCTGATCTACTCTATCAACACCACCCATGTGCTTATTGTAGTCTAAAATGAACAGGTTTGCGCACTTCAGCAATCTGACCCCAAACAGCCACAGGTGAAGTACTCTCATCATGGATGGTAGTCAGCATGTACACATCCCTCCTGTCCACAAATTTCACAGCTAGCAGTTCCTCACTACGCAAGGCACTGCACTGTCCCCTCTGAAGTTTTTGCAAACAAGCTCTTTTGGATAACCTTTACGGTTAGAGCGGATTGTGCCACAAGCAAAAGTGTCCACTTTGAACAATTCCTTAAACAATTGCACAGCAGTGTAGAAGTTATCAAGGTACAAATGGTGGCCTCTGTTAAACAGTCCTCTAGCAAGATCCCACACAATTTTCTCTGAAACTCCAAAAGTGGACGGACAACCAGGGGGTCAATAGTGGAATCCCTACCAGTGTACACACGCAAATTAAAAACATATCCTGTCCTACTCTCAGACAACATATACAGCTTAATTCCATAGCGTGCCCTCTTGCTAGGAATGTACTGCCTAAAAACCAATCGGCCCTTGAACAGGACCAAAGACTCATCAATAGATATTTCTTTCCCTGGAGTATAGATCTCTGAAAATCGATCTACAAAGTGATCAAGAACAGGCCGAATCTTAAAAGACGGTCACATTCAGGGTGATCTCGTGGCAACGCCAAACCATTATCAACAAAATGCAGCATCCGAAGCAAAAGTAAATACCGATCACGAGTCATAACTGCAGGAAATATGGCCGTTGCCATCAAGGGACTGGTAGACCAATATGAACCCATGGACGGCTTCCTTATCAAACCCATCAAAAAAGTCAAACCCAAAAACTTCTTCATCTCTTCCAGATTTGTGGGACTCCACCGGGTAGCTCTAGAATGGGGCCTAAGTCTGGCACTGTTGTCCCTCAAAAACTGTTCAGCATACAAATTAGTCTGCTCAACAATCTCACCCAAAAATACATCATCCATAAACAACTGAAAATACTGTATAGGCAAATAATGTTCACAATCCACTCTACACCCTGCATAACCACTAAAGGCAGGCAACACCGGCTGCACCATGTTTGGATCAACCCAGAGTCCAGCACTTCCAGTAGGAAGCCTAGCAGCCCCAGGCTGCAATCCAGATGCCTCTTGCACCATCGGCACAGTAGTATCCTCCTCTAAAACAGGCACTTCATCTGCACTGAGAGTACCTTCGTCATCCGATGATTCCATGTGGAGAGAAAATTCACTGCCTGAATCTTCCCCTCCCTCCTCTCCCTCAGACGCACTGTCAGTCTCATAATCCTGCTCAGAGGAAGATTCAAGAAGCAAACCAACCACCTGCTGAGCAGTAATTCTACGGCTAGCCATAATGCTTACTAATAAAGGTTACTTGTCAAACAAGTCAACAACAACAAACCCTTTGTAAAAAAAAGAAATAAACAAAATGTAGCTTTATCACAAAGACCTATATACTCCAACACTATACCACTCACGTGACAGAAGCAGCTAGACTCACCACCACCTACTCTGCACAGACACAGTAAGGATCAACAATATCCCACTAAAAAAGAAGAAAAAAAAATTACACATAAGACAATGCAAAACATCGCAAAGAATTTCATGCTCTGAACACTAACAAATATGCTGCCATTATGACACCACTTACAAAAAAATTCATTCATGCATGACAATAATACTCATTTGGAGTACACACAACAAAAATATTTTTCTTACCAAATAAATGCAATTACGCAAAACTGCAGAACAACCACTGCCGAAACCGCAAACAGGAATCAAAAGCTTTACACTAGAATAAAAAGGAGAAAAAAACATTACAATCACATATGCAAATAATGCACCAGTCCACACACAATCCACCAGCCAAGCTAAGGGGTAGGTGGGCCAAAGAGTATAAATAAAATATTCACCCCCGTAAAAGGGAGCAACCCTTGCCCTTTTGGCCACTCCCCAACACAAAAATTTAAAAAACCCTGGTGTCTAATGACTTCTGACCTCCTCGGGGGCAGATGGGTCTAAAAACATACTGCTATTCTGCCACCCAAGGGGTCACTCTCCACAAATAAATGCCTGGTGGACTAGTGGGAAGATACCTTTACCTTCCGCACACGATCTCTCACTACTCAACTCTACTCTCAACTCTATTCACAACTGGATGTTAGCTCACCAACTCATTCTGAATCCCGCCAAAACTGAATTCCTCCTCCTCTCTACCTCTCTCTCACCTCCTCCTGTTCAATCTTGGATGGATCAGCTGAACCTACTCAACAACAAACCTATCATTGTCGACAGCGCTAAATCCCTAGGTGTCATTCTTGACAAAAGACTCAACCTAATCTCCCACATCAACTCTATTGCTAAGAACGCACGTTACCAGTTGCGCCTTCTATGGGGGATCCGTTGGTTCTTCCCGGAGAAAGTCTTAAAAACCTTGGTACAATCTCTGGTTCTCTCAAGACTGGATTATTGCAATTCTCTTCTGACGGACCTACCCAAATCCCACCTCTCCCCTCTCAAATCCATCCTCCATTCAGCAGCTCGCTTCATTTCAGGGTCTAAACGAAGCGACCACGTCACTCCTATCCTGTCCTCTCTTCGATGGCTTCCGATCGAGGCAAGATCTATTTACAAAACTGCCTGCATCACACACAAAGCCTTACACACGTCCTCCCCTCGTTACCTGGCGAATAAATTGAAATTGTCCGGTGGCTCTCGCCCTTCTCGCAATGCGAAAAGCTTCTGCTTGAGCCCCCCCGTCTTCAAAAGGGAAAGATCGATGGCGCAATCCTTCTCAGGCAATGCGGTGAGAATCTGGAACTCGCTTCCCCCATTGCTCCGTGCCACCTCCTCTACCCGGATCTTCTAAGCTGACCTCAAATCTCTTCTCTTCCAAAGACACTTTCAGAACTAATACTTTCACTCTCAGCCCCCTCTAGGAAGTTCGCTCTTCATTGTAAATTTGTACTTTTTCCTGTACATTCCTCACCCTTGCGTGCTGTGCTGGATTTGTGTACCCTTCATTTAATTCACGCCCTCTCTACTCCCTCAAGGAAGTTCTTCCACTATAGGAAATTCTGTACTCCATGCCTATAGAAGTGCCTTCCCAGTGTGTTCTGCCACTTATTGCAGTATTATACCTCTATTTGTATTTTGTATCTCATGTATCATGCACAATTGTCACTTTTTCCTCATGTAATGTAACGCTTGCTTTTGTATTATGCTCACTTGTAACCTTCTCATCCATGTAATGTTACTGTTCCTATTGTGAAGCGCTCTCACACCTTCGGGTAAAGCCCCGCACTATATAAATAAAACTGCCCCCCCCCCCCAGGGGGGCAGAGCACCAAAAACATAAGGCCCCCAAAAGGGGAGCGACCCTTGCCCAAGGGGCCGCTCCCCAAAACAGTATTTTCCATTTTTAAAAAAAATTCCCTGGCGTCTAGTGGGCATTCCTGCTGCACGATCGCATGATCGTGCAGCAGGAATGCACAAAGAGGCATCGAGGGAAAGGAAAGGGTTTTCCTTTCCCTCGATGCCTCTTCTGTTTCAAATCCCCCCTCCCCGGAGCCAAAACTAACCTTATTCCCCGACGCGCTATTGTGAAGCGCTCTCACACCTTCGGGTAAAGCCCCGCGCTATATAAATAAAACTGCCCCCCCCAGGGGGGCAGAGCACCAAAAACATAAGGCCCCCAAAAGGGGAGCGACCCTTGCCCAAGGGGCCGCACCCCAAAACAGTATTTCCGATTTTAAAAAAAATTCCCTGGCGTCTAGTGGGCATTCCTGCTGCACAATCGCATGATCGTGCAGCAGGAATGCACAAAAGAGGCATCGAGGGAAAGGAAAGAGTTTTCCTTTCCCTCGATGCCTCTTCTGTTTCAAATCCCCCCTCCCGGAGCCAAAACTAACCTTATTCCCCGACGCGCTGGAAGCAAATGGCTTCCAGCGCGTCGGGAACAAAGGAAACCCCCAATGACATCAGCGCGCCTCGCGCGCTGACGTCATTGAGGGGGTGGGGGAGGCAGGGGAAGCCCTTCCCCTGCCTTCCCCCAAAAAATCCGACGATCGGATTCCCACGGGGGGAGCGCCAGCGCTTCCCCCGTGGGTGGTCTTATGACGAGCTGGACTCGTCATGAGCACACGACCACTGTGTGCCATGACGAGTCCAGCTCGTCATGAGCATCGGATGGGGTTAATTGCATGTTTCCTCAACTATCAAGACCGCAACACAATCCTCAGGGAATCGTGACGGCTGGGAGAGATCAAGCTGGCTAATGCCAAGATCATGATTTTCCGCCACTATTCTAGGGAAGTGCAGAAAATGAGGAGGTCATTTGACTCGGTGAAGGTAAAATTGAGGGTTATGCAGATCCAATATATGCTCCTCTTTCCTGCCAAGCTTAGGGTCATTTTTCAAGGTACCTCGCAATTCTTCCAGTCTCCAGAAGAGGCATGGGCCTGGATAGAGGAGCAGCCCATGCCACGACAACCTGATACAAGAACTAGTGAGGTACAACCCAAAGGCACGACAACACAATGGGAACCCAGGCCACAAAGAGTAAAAAAGTGACGTCTGCTTAGGGGACGGCACGGCAAATAGACAGAGACCCCACGGAGGGGAACCCAACACAGAACTGGGATACAGCAGCACTCAGAATCAGACGAAATGCTCTCCTCAGGACCAAATCCGGAAAAAACACTCCAGTCAGAGAGATAGTACCCACACAGATCAATCGGATAAGGAATCCCACAAGGACACGGACAGTGACCATCCACGTCTCAGGAACATTAATCGCCTTGAAGAACAGAGCACCGGGGAATGAAGCAGAGAAGACATAGGTCAACACCAGGAAAAAGGTGGTGAAGAAGGCTGAGGTAAGGGCCACGCTGCCAGCAGACAGAGGGTAGAACTGCCACACCACCTCCAGATACTATTGCCCTCAACGTTTTTTGTTTTTTTTTAACAAATATTTTTGTTGAATGAACAGAAACAAAAAAGATCAAAACAAAAGAGACTAAGTGCAGTGCAATTTCTGTGATTACCAACAATTCCCATAGAATGGTGCGCTGCTCGACATAACATTACATTGGATCAATACTTTAAACAAGCGTCACATAAAGTATTTTAAAGATACAGACATTATTCCCCCACATGATCCGCGGACAGTGGGGAGGCATCGCTGAAGGGTGTACATATCGTCCCCCTACTCACATTCCATGCCCCCCAAAGTCTTGACCATTTTTGCAGGCATCCTCTATTTTCATATACCAACCTTTCTGCCTGCACACACCAGTCCATATCGGACTCCCAGTCATGAAAATTGGGTTTAAGTACGCCCTTCCATGTTCTAGCTATGTTGCGTTTCGCAACCATACAGCCCAGGGAGACCCACACTCTCTCGGTCCGTGATAAATCAGTTGCTTCCGAGATATTGAGGAGGCACAAACGGGTGAAACAGTGCTGATGTGACCGTCCCCCAGTATGTTTGAAGAACCGGGCACTCCCACCAGTGATGCAGGTAGGTGCCGATTTGACCACATCCCCTGGGGCTTTTTACAATCACAGAACTAGTGTAGTAAGCTCTATGCAGGAGTTTAAGTTGAATAAGTTTAAACCGGGAACGGATCGCCACCTCCCGGGGGGAAGCCAATGCCTCTTGCCATTTTTCATCATCAATGCCCCGATGTCCTCCGCCCACTTTTCGCAAATTCTACCTAGCGTGTCTGGGGTATTATTAAGAATTTGACGGTATGTCAATGAGATAGCCTTTTCTTGGAGGTAATCGTCCAGAAGTCTATCCTCAAGGGGTGAGGAGGCCGGCAGTTCCATGCCCTTGGGTATCGCCCTTTGTAGCGCACTCCGGGCTTGGGGATATCTAAAGGTTTCTCCGCTCTGCGATTGGTAATCCCGTTGGAGATTGCCAAAAGGGACCACCCCGCCCCTAGCCCACAGATTGCCAACCCTCGAGAGGCCCATCAGGTCCCATTTATCGAATCCGGGATGCTTCAATAACATTCCCAGTTGGTGTGTATCGAGCAATGGGGTGACGTGTTATTCTAGCTTTCCACCCAGTGCAGTTGTCGCTGTATGCCATATATCAATTGTGGTGGAAGTTGGGGTATGTTTAGTTGTGTAGTTCCTTCCTCCATAGATTGCCCTGAGATAATTACCGGGGAACATGTTATGTCTGTCCATCCTGTAAGCAGGATCTGTCCCTGGTCGGTGCACCCAGTGATTCACGACCACCAACTTGGATGCCCAATAATAATTTCTAATTGTGGGCAAGGCAATACCACCGTCGTACCAGCTTTTCATGAGTTTGGTCAACGCAATTCGGGGAGCCCCGTTGTTCCAAAGCAAAGAGCGTACCTCCGCTTCAATGGTATTGAAGTATTGCGCTGGGACCGAATAGGGTGTGTTTTGTAAGGTGTAGAAGAAGCGGGGGAGCGACATCATTTTATAAAGGGCGGCCCTGCCCAATAGGGTCAAGGGCAGGGTTTTCCAATGTTGGATATCGGCTTGGAAGCGGCGCAAAGTGGGAGCCAAATTGTGGTCGTAAAAAGTTGAGGGGTCAGTCGTGGCATATATTCCCAAGTATAAGAAACCGTCCGTAACTATCTTAGCTCCACAGTCCCTAGGCAGGGTTGGACGGTCCCCACTTAGAACGTAAACTAGAGACTTGTCTCAATGAATGGTATAACCAGAGTACTTTCGAAAAAGAGCGAATATGGGTAGGACACGGTGAATGGAAAAGTACGGTCTGGCCAAGTAAAGCAGAATATCGTCGACGTAAAGAGAAATTTTATCCATCCAATCCGCCGACCAGTTGAGGCCCCTTAAGAGGGGGTCTCCCCTGATCCATATTGCCAGAGGCTCCAAGGCTAAAGCGAAAAGTAAGGGGGAAAGGGGACAACCCTACCTCGTTCCCTTCTGCAGTGTAAAGATTGCCGATCGACCCCCATTGACTGTGATTCAGGCTAATGGCTCTGAATAAAGAAGTTGCACCCAGGACAGAAATCTCTCCCCAAACCCATATTTTTCAAGTGCTGCAAATAAAAAGGGCCACTCAATCATATCAAATGCCATATTGGCGTCTAAGAACATGATCACTCCCTCTTCTCGAATCGTGGCTGCTATACCCATAACTCCATGGAGGCGATGAAGGTTCAGAGCGGTGTTCCTGGCCGGCATAAAACCGGATTGGTCCGGGTGAATCAATTTATGGAGATGAGGTGAGAGACGCCGTGCCAGTATTTTAGCGAGTATTTGGACTTCTGGGTCTAGGAGAGAGCCACAACACTCAGGGAGTTTACCTTTTTTGTGAATAACAACAATGTTGGCCAACCTCTGTGTTTCGGGCACAACCCCCCCTATTCACAGTTTCCTCATACATCCGTATAAGGTATGGGGCAATCGTGGATGCGTTTGATTTATAGAGTTCAATAGGAAAGCCACTAGGGCCCATGGCTTTTCCAGACTGCAAGGCGCAAATAGCCTTGGTCAACTCCTCATTGGTTAAGACAGAGTCCAGGTCCTCTACATCCTGGGGGACCAGAACAGGCAGTCCCAGGGTGTCTAGTAATTCCTTCACTGCCATGTGGGTGGGGGCCTGAGTGGAAGTATAAACCTGTTTGAAGTGATTTGCGAATGCCTCCGCAATCCCAGCTGTATCGTGTAATCTCGTGCCGTCCTGGCCTACTATTTCAGCCACCCATCTGTTGTCCGCATCCCGTTTGTCTAACCAGGCTAATAGTTTGCTCGCCTTGTCACCAATATCATATATGCGATGTTGGGTGGCCCGGTGTTGGGCCCTCGCTGAGTCCTCAGCAGCATTTCTATATTCTTGTTGTTTTATGAGTAATTTGTGTTTGGCGCCTGGAATGTTCGATGTCACCAGATCACGCTCAAGAAGGGCAATCTCACCCTCTATCGTCTGTAAGTGCTTTCGTTTCTCTGTCCTGTGCCCCGCTATTGCTGCCACCCCGCATCCTCTCACAACTGTTTTGTATGCCACCCACAATACAATGTCTGCATCTACTGACCCCCGATTTCAATAAAGTACTGGTTGGTCACCTCAGTAAGTGTATCTCTAATTGCCGGGATCTTGAGGAACCAAGGGTTAAGGACCATTTCGTGGCGTTTGGGGGAAGGGGCCCTGCCATAGATCACCACCAACGGGGAATGATCAGAGATCAGAGATGCCCCTAAGGAGAAAGGAGACCTCCCTAAACCTGGGGAGCTGAGTGGCTTTGCAAAAATGTAATCAATGCGGGACATACTACCGTGGACTCCGGAGAGGAAAGTGTACTGTCTGGCTGAGGGATGACAAACCCTCCAGATATCTATCAGACCCATTGCCCCGAGGAAATCCGTTAGCATCTTCCCGGGCGCTTCGCCCCGTCTGGGTGGCTGCCTATCTAGGTCACCATTGAGGGCTGCGTTACAATCCCCCCCCCCAGGAGCAAGTCACCCTCGGGCAGTATTAAAATGTGGGGGCCAGTGTCGTAGAGTGTAATCTAGGAGGAACATATAATGAGGTAATATTGACGGATTTACCCTCCCAAAGGCCCGAGACTGTAACAAATCTACCAAGTGGGTCGTGGGTGATCTTTTGAACCTGGAAAGGGAAGGAGGTGCGCATGAGAATGCCCACCCCTCTAGACCCTCTCGCATAGCCCGAGTGGGCCACCAGTTTATAGCCCCATCTATTGAGTGCACAATAAGAGGACCCTTGGATGTGAGTTTCCTGTAAAAGCACCACATTGGGGCCTGCCGCTTCAAATATTGCAAAACTATCCCACGTTTAATTCGGTCCCCCAGACATTTTACATTCCATGAGAGTAGTTTAAAGCGGCTTAAGAGTGGAGCCGTTTCACATTCATCGCCCATTTAGGTATTGTGAATGGGGCCATCTGCCATACAGGCCCACAAGGGTGGAGACACAGGGACACCTCCTCCCACACCCACCCGGCGACCTCGTCGTAGACACCTTGAACATTGTACAAACTGATCCATCTCTTAACTGACTGTCAATCCTCAATGCACCGGGAAGAATGATGTTTTTATAGCTGCACCATAACATAAAACACACAATACAAATATCCCATTGAAGACACCCCTGAGCCCTCCCCTCCCTGCCTCCCTGCAACGTGGACTTACAACTGCCCACCCCCCAATTTTGCAGAGTGCCTGTGTACCCTTAACTAATAACCTTTGTGAAGGGAAACGCTACACAGCCGAACAACTCCGACCGGAAGTTCCAATACCCCCTTGTTCTTGACCACACAAGCCCATAATATAACATTTTGCAAGCTTTTAGTCCAAAGTGATTATCAAACTTAGAAAACAGCATACGAGTATCCCATCCCCTTTGATGACACCAGAAGCTGGACAATATGTCTAGTGACGTTCGGTCAAAACCTACTAACTATACATACTTGACGGTGCACCCACGTGTCCAGTTACCAATGTGTAGTCCCCTAGTGCTCGCCAGGGCAGACCCACATTCTTCGCACTGTTGACTGACACTGTCGTCTCAAGGTTCGGGGAGGGGTGCCTCTGCAACTTGATAGCATAACCTTTGTAACAGATTAAACACCCTCCCCTCCCCTCGAACGGAAATTTCTTGGCGATTTTCGTGACCCTGGAGATGCCTCGAAGAGTTATTTTTCTGAGCCCCAGGATTTCTCCATCCCTCCAACCATTCCCAGACTTCCTCCGGGGTCTGAAAAAAACAGGATTTCCCTCCGCCAGCACGCGCAGCTTGGCCGTAAAAAGCACCTGCGTAGCTTTTGTACCTTCAGTGTAAAGTCCGGAAAGAATATGATCGTCGAGTTTTCGAACTTGAGTGGGGGAGCTGTACGTGCCATTTGAAGGATAATGTCTCTGTCCCGGTAATTAGAAATTCTCGCCAAGATGGGGCGTGGAGGAGAGCCAGGTTTCGGCGGTCCCCCAGGCACTCTATGAGCGCGTTCAACTGAGAAGTACTGAGACAGGGACCGGGGTTGTAGGTGTTTTTGAATTAAGTCTTCTACGAAGAGGTCTGTAGTCTGCCCCTCTGCCCTTTTGGGAACCCCCAAAATGTGCACATTGTTTCTGCGTGCGCGCCCTTCATAGTCTTCAAGTTTGGCCTCCAGGTCCGAAGTTTGCACCTGAAGTATTTTGACGGTTGCCTCCAGCGTTTTTGTAGATTTTTGGAGCATCAACACTGACTCTTCAGTCGCCTTGACCCTGTCCCCCAAGTTACGTAGGTCGGCATGCATAAGGGTCACCTCGGCCGTTACTGTGTCAATTTTCTATTCCAGCGCTGCGCGGACTCCCTTGATAGCATCCATTACATCCATCAGAGTTGAGGCCCCCTCCTCCGGCCGCAGCTTTGTTCCCTGTGGTGCCGCTCTTTCTTCCACGCCATCCGTCTTGGACTGGGCGAATTTGTCCTGTTTCATCTGATGTGTCTGCTTGGGCCCCCTAACTGTGGACATCCTGGCGGTTTCGACACTTCAAACTAGCCCCAACGGTGCTCGGGGTGCTGGGGCCATCAAAATGCGAAGCAGGCACAGTTGCCGTGCCAAAGCAAGTGATAATTCTCAACCCATCACCTAACTGCGTAGGTAGCCAATCACGTTGATGATCACTGTCCAAGCAGTGGGCCCCTATGATTGCCAGGGCCTGTTGCACTACTGCCAAACTCACAAGCACCGGATGATGCCAGATGCAAACCTGTCTCCAGGCCCCAGGCAGAAGCAGCGATCAAAGTCTAGATCTCAGGCCACCGGGACCACAAAATCAGGAACAGCAGCTGGTGGTCCTATAGTTGAAGTTCTGCGGGTAACTGCACTGGCCAAATAGTCTGCACTCTCTGTAGGTGCCCCTGGATCACACCAACCACACTAGTGCGCATTGAAGACGGAGGAGGAGGAGCGGGGGAGGGCGGCAACACACGCTGTTCGGGCCATCATATCACACCATACAATGGAGGCGCTGGGTGTTTTGTGCTGCAAATGAGTAGGGGGGAGGGAAGAACCACACTCCCCCCACACCACAGAGTGAACACGCGCCATCCAGGCGCTGGGCCCTTCGTGCCTCGGGACACACGCCAGGCAACCACCAGGCCGCACAGTCTTACCGGCTGGATCCACAGATTCTCCGGGGCCGCCACGGGATCTCAGTACTAGCAGTCAAAGAAAGTAGACAAACTTGTTCACGGTCCGGATGGGCAAAATGGGCAGGAGAGGACACTTTATCCCGGGCTTATAATGGAGAGCGGAGGCAATGGGAGGCTCCGCTCTCTGCCGTCTTCGCTGACACTCCCCTCGGTATTTTCGCGTTGGGCTCACTGCGGGGAGCAGAGATGATGGGAGGCACCGCTCCCCGCTGTCGACTCTGACACCCCCCTCGGCACACTCATTCAGCACTCAGAACGGGGGGGAGGCGATGGAAGGCCCTGCTCTCCGCCGTCATCGCCGGCACTCCCTCGGGCCCACCACGGAGAGCAGAGGCGGTGGGAAGCTCCGCCACTCGCCATCGTCGCCGGCTCCTCCCTCAGCACGATCAGGCTGGGCTCACCACTGAGAGCGGAGGCGATGGGAGGCTCCGCTCTCTACCGTCGTCGCTGGCACGTCCCTGGGCTCGACCAAAATAGGAGGGAGATACCCTGATTCTTAGAAAAGGGACGGGTAGCAATATCAAAAAAACACAAAAAGTCCCTTCCCACGAGACTATACTTTAAGTAAATAGCCCCAGTATCATAGAGCAAAGATGTGTATGGATCATGTGCTATATACCCTTTGTACCATGAAGCTGGTAAAGAACGAATCTGATAGAAAGCAATAAATATATATCAAGAACCAGTTTCGTCTGCTGTGTTGAACAAATTAAAATTACTAACAATTTTAAATGTGCTGTGAAATATTTATTTATTAAAAATATGTATTTGAGAATTTACAAACAATTTCTCAATAAGATAAAACCATCTTCTCACAGAGAAGTCACAAAACATGTACATAAAATTAATTACTCAATGAATATAAAAGAAACTTTTACGAAGAACTGTCAACGCAGCGTTTTGGTGAACAATTACTATTTCTTCACCTTCTTCAGGACAAAGTTTTCAAATTTATCTAAATAACAAAAAGCATTTATTATAAAAACCATAATCATTGGAGCACAGCAGTCCAGACATCATCCTGACTCTCTTTAAAAAAACTTTTAAAATGAACAATTCATATATTTAAACACACATTTTATATAAACCCCTTATTAGTGCAGAGTTGTAGTACAGAGTAACACATGATCCATAAAAACAGTTAAACATAAAAGGTTTAACAACCCACCTCAAATAATAATTGCGAGACCCAAATCAAGTCGTCTCAAGCTTTTAAAGGCCTCATACCCCCAAAAGGAGAGGAATATTTTCAGGTGATGGCGTAAGAATAGAAGATATCTATCTAAAAGAAATTATTTACAATTATTAGAATTATTATACTGTGTCTATGGCCAAACCCTATTTGTCATGCAGGATTGAGGTCACAACATACCTATATCACAAGGTGAGCAGTCCAGCTATTTCTGATAGAGTAGCCGGAAATCCAATTTAAAAAGCCAATTGGAAATTGGCAGTATTTTCTATATAGAAGAGAAAAACACTTCTAAATCCTACCTAAATACATCCTACCATCCAGCAATTACTACTGAAACCTGACATCAGGGAATCTTACCGTTTTAATTTTAATTCAGCTGTACACTATTCTGCAGCTAACTCCGTTCATACAGGCTGCTTTTCAATATAGCCTTGTGCTAATTATAAAAAATACATGATAAACTAAGAAACAAAGAAACAGACTCGGCTTCAAGACACTAATTTCCTCAAGACAAAATTTGCTCCGGTCTGTATGTTATTACCTTGTACTCCAATCAATTCTGCGAAGATCGCGCTGTGTATTTAATTGCCACAGTGCCGTGCAGTAGATTTCTGCAAAGAATTTTTTTTAACATCACTTAGGGAAATTGCCTATAAAAGCCCTTATGCATATATTGTCTCCTTACATATCAAATTTCATGGTATATTTTATATGTAGTCAAATGAATCTACATTGCTGACCTTTATGCTTAAGCACTGTCATATAGAGAGAATCTATATCTCTCTGGGTACTGTCGCATTTAAATGCTGTGACGTACGGCCGTATATGCGTGTCTTAAAATGCACGTGTGGCCACAAGAGTGGTGTAGCTCCCCGCACATTATTGCAGAACAAAAAATGCATTTTGAACATTACACGGTGGACCGTTAGTGCGTTATGTTCTGTAATTCTTACTCTAATTTCTCTTGAGGTCTCACCAATGTATCCCTTATTGCAGGGGCATGTTATAAGGTAGATGACGTTCTTAATTCTACAATTAACCAAGTTCTTTACATTATGTGTGATCCCATTATATATGATCACGGAACCTTTGATTATATTGGTACAATTGTTACATGCACCACATGGGAAATTTCCTTTTAGGACAAGACCATTGGTTATACTCAACTGTCTACTTTCCGTATTAGTCCTGTGAGTATGTACCAGACAGTTTCTAATGGTACGATTCCTTCTGATTGAGAAAATAGGTTTTTGCAAAGTAGTTGCATCCTTTTTGTTCAGAAGATGCCAATTCCTATTTATCAGATTCTTTATTTGATTACTAATGTTACTAAAGTTAGTGACAAAAGCTATAGGTAGTTTTCTCTCATCTGAATTTTTAACTTTAGGTTCAAAAAGGGAATCCCTGTTGTAATATTTCGCTCTTTTAAATGCTATCTTGACAAATTTTTGGGGGTAACCCGTTTCGGTGAACTTGTTGGCATGTATTTCAAAATCCCTCATATTGGTGCAATTGCGTCGTACTCTGAGAAATTGTCCAACGGGAATATTATCCTTTTGACTCAATGGGTGATTACTGTCGTAATGGAGCATCGTATTACGATCAGTTGGTTTTGTATATAGTTCAACTTTAAGCAAACCGTCATTATTTTTAATCCTAATGTCTAGGAAATCACAGCTATTTTTATCAATAGATGACGTGAATCTTAAATTTTCATCACCTAAATTGAGCCACTCAATAAAAGCTTCTAGAGATTCTCTAGAGCCTTGCCACAGGAAAAAAACGTCATCGATGTATCATGACCAATTTATTATATTTTCATAGAAAGGGGCTGATTCATTAAAAATATGTTTGTCCTCAAAAGCACCAACATAAAGGCAAGTCAGGCTCGGAGCACAGGTTGCTCCCATGCTAGTGCCTTTTACTTGTCGGAAAAATTCTGTATTAAAAAGAAAAATATTATTTTTTAAAATAATTTCCACACATTCGACAATGAATGTTGCGTGTGGGGACAGATCACCATTTTCATTTAAGAAGAGGCCCTTTACCATCCGGATCGTATCATCCTGTGGTATATTAGTATAAAGGGCCTCTATGTCTAGTGTCACAAGCCATTATGTGTATCCATTAAATGGAACATTTTACACTTTATGTATCATGGCAGTAGTATCTTTGATATAAGCTTTTTGTTGCATTACCAGTGGTTGTAGAACAACATCTACATACTTACTCAGAGGTTCTGTAAGGGAGTTTATACTCGAAAAGATAGGTCTCATAGGAGGATTTTGGATATCCGTATGGACTTTGGGAAGCCCATATAGTAGGGGTATCACAAGGTTTTCATTAGATAGGAAGTTATATTTATCTTGGCAGATTATATTGTCTTCTTTGGCTAATTTTAATAAGTTCCCTACTTGTTTAGTAAGAGTGTTCCATTCCTCTCTGTTGGACTTATGATAGTGTAATTTATTGTTTAACAGCATCCTCATTCTACTATTGTAATCACTGGTATCCCTCACGACAATGCTGCCGTCTTTGTCGCCGGGTTTTATTGTTATTTGTTTACAGTGTTCTAGGTCAGCTAAGGCCTTACGCTGTTGTGTGGTGAGATTATTATTCACCCAGATTTTCTTGTCTAAAAGGTCTTCAATCCCCTTTTCTACAACTTTTTCAAAAAGCTCAATCTCTTTATTCATCATCTGTATCAATGGAGTCCAAGTGGACTTGGGTTTTAACCCAGATTTATTTTCGGGATGTACTTTTTCTTTACCTTCAAAGAATCTATTTAGCCTCACTTTTCTAAAAAAAACTCTGTAGGTCTCTTTCTAAGGTGTACTTGTCAACCGGAGATGTGATAGCATACCCTAATCCTTTCTCTAAGGTCCCTATTTCATCTTTAGTTAGGATTCTACCTGATAAATTGATAATGGGAGCTTTATCTATTCCCAGTTCTTCTGGCTCCTCGTTTTCATATATGTACGTTTTTGTTTTGGGTTTTGGGGATACAATCCCCCTCTCCCTCTGCCCCTGTTGTTCTGGCCATAGCTTATCTGGCGTTGTTCTCAAAAAGTGAAGGTATCTCTACTTATACCAGGGGCCGGTTGTCTTTCTTTGTTTCCTCGCATCTCTTGATGTATGTCATGATCCGAGTCTGAACTTGTATATGAAGTATCAAAAAAAGTAACTCTTTTTTGGGGGAAATTTCTCTTATTCTGTTGCCAATTACTTCTATTGGGATAGTCTTCTCTTGGTTTATCGTAATAATCTTTTTGTAAATATGGGTAAACATATTCGATGTTGTATTTGTTGACATCTTTCCTAAACTTATTCGATTTTTTATTAAGGAGGTAGTCTTTATAGGCATTTAGATCGCCTTTTATCTCTTCTAGCTTTTTCTTAGGATCTTCTAAAGAGGTACTCTCTTTCAATTTTAATTCTAAATCTTCTATTTCCCTCTTCTCTATGACTAGTACTTCATGTGCAGTTTCAATTATGAGTAGCATCCAGTCACGGCTGCATCAATTGGCTATGAAGGTCCAAATTACGTTGAATTTTTCATTTTTAATAAAAAAGGCCCGGTTCATTTTTCACTTTGGGAATGATGACTTTTTTGCAGTATTCTATTAAGAAATCTGCGTGTAATTCTGTCCTAATTACTTTCTTTTTGAGATTCCATATGTTTCTCCATTGTTCCTCATCGCTGTTGTTTATTGTGATGGCGCTGATAGTCTTGGAAGTTCCATTTATAATTTTATTAAATTGGTCTTCCGAAAAACCATACGTCTTTAGGTGGTCCATAATCAATTGGACTCCAACCTATATAAAGATGACTTATTCCCTACGGAAGCAAACGCTCCCCAGCTAACAAGCTGTACTGAGAAATGACCAAAATAGGAGGGAGATACCCTGATTCTTAGAAAAGGGACGGGTAGCAATATCAAAAAAACACAAAAAGTCCCTTTCCACGAGACTATACTTTAAGTAAACAGCCCCAGTATCGTAGAGTAAAGATGTGTATGGATCATGTGGTATATGTCCCTTGGCTCACCACGGAGAGTGGAGGCGATGGGAGGCTCCGCTCTCCGCTGACGTCGCTGGCACTCCCTTTGGCCCTCAGTACGTCCGGCTGCTCACAACGATAACTCCGTCCAGCGACGGCTGAATTCTGCCAAACCTGGACCGGGTCACCCAAAGGAATAGGGGGACACGGGACAGATAGATTTACTGGGCTTGAATGGATATTTGGGCGGATATCGGGGGATTTAGCTCGGTGGCGGACGGAGCTCTACTCCTCTGCGGCCATCTTGGGTGTCGGCTGGCCACACCCCGCCCTCAACGTTTTTGAGTGGACCTTCCTTTTGAAAAGGGACGGGTAGCAATATCAAAAAAACACAAAAAGTCCCTTTCCATGAGACTATACTTTAAGTAAACAGCCCCAGTATCGTAGAGCAAAGATGTGTATGGATCATGTGCTATATGTCCCTGGGCTCACCACGGAGAGCGGAGGCGATGGGAGGTTCCGCTCTCAGCTCTCCGCTGACCGGGTCACCCAAAGGAATAGGGGGACACGGGACAGATAGATTTACTGGGCTTGAATGGATATTTGGGCGGATATCGGGGGATTTAGCTCGGTGGCGGACAGAGCTCTACTCCTCTGCGGCCATCTTGGGTGTTGGCTGGACACACCCCGCCCTCAATGTTTTTGAGCGGACCTTCCTTTTGAAGTTTATATCCTTTACTGTGTTGATTAAAATGTAGTGGGTTTAGGGAAAGGGTGGGACGACAGACCTCTCAAACGAATCTTACGCCAAAGTTGTCATGTTGATGGTTTTGGGAATGGGCGTAGGGTGTGGGAGATAGTGGGGTGGGGGGATCGGGTTCAGATGAAAAGGTTTCATTGTTTGGATGTTACACATGTTCCTAATATGGCCAGAAGCGCTCCACCTGACAGGCAGAAACAGAGGTCCAGCAACCAATGGGTAGACCCCCCTGTGACAATGACCATAAGGTACCATTCATACAGATAACGGAACCTACACTGCACTGACATGGAATGTCAATGGGTTGGGCAGCAAAATCAAAAGGGGATTAGTCACCAGATATCTTAAGAGACTCAAACCAGATATTGTCCTACGGCAGGAAACCTACCTGTGGGGCACGCAGTGTGCCTTCACTGGAAGGCAGACTTACGTAACTCTAGCCCATGCGGGATTTTCCCTGGTGGCACGTGGTGTCGCCATACTCATTAAAAAAAACACCCTTCCACCCAACCAAAACCTGGGTAGACCCCAATGGGACCTTTGCTGCTGTCCAGGCATACTGGGGAAGACGCAAAACCACATGAATCAGCATTTATGCCCCGCCACGACTGCAAACTCAAACTTTAGAGGCACTCGCCACGATATTATTAGAATCAGACGCACCTACTCACCTTATTTCAGGGGATTTTAATGATGTAATTGACCTAACAATAGTCCGAACACATATAGCCACAGGAACGCGTGTTCCTACCCTGCTGGCGGATTTCGTGGACTCGCTGGGACTGGCTGTCCTTTGGCGGCAACACCACCCATTAGACCGCATCTATTCCTATTTCTCTGGGGCACACAAAGTCTTCTCTAGACTATATTATTCTATTGCCCCGGCGGGTGAAATACGAACAGTGGACAAGGTAGCATACATGGTGAGAGGTATATCAGACAACTCACCCCTTTGTTTGACAGTGAGAAGTAACAGGTAGAGACCAGACTGGAGACTGAACGCGTGGGAGCACCGGGACAAGTCCATCAGGAGAATAATAAGAACGGACACTAAGGTATATTTCCAGGAGAACGAGGGCTCGGTTACCTCGCATACTACTCTCTGGGAAGCCGACAAGGGGGTACTCAGGGGTAAAATCAAAGATGCTATAGCGCGCAAGCACAGAGAAGAAACTCAACAAATAGAAACCTTAGAGGATAGACTCTTGGAACTTGAGAGTAGCATAACTCCTGACACTGAAGGCGCCCGTCTGAGGCAGCTGGTAATTACACGCAAAGAACTTCGGGACCTGACCGAGCGAGAGATACAGAATCAGATCCAAGCCACACATCATAGACTTTATGAAGCGGGGGGACAGGGCAGGGAGACTCCTAGCCTGGCTGGGCAGAAGAGAAAGGGAGGCGAGCTGGGTGTCCCAAATACAAGAGCAGGGAGTACAACACACCACCGCACAGGCTATAGCAGATTCCTTCGCACATTTTGTATACGGGGCTATATAGAGCGTAACCCCTAGCAGATCCCACACAGATAATGGCCTACCTTGACAACATACTGACACCTGTCTTAGAACAAGATGAAAAAGATGCCCTGGACACAGAAATCACTATAACTGAAGTGCAGGAAGCCATAACTAGACAAAAGTCGGGAAAAACCCCAGGTCCAAATGGTCTTCCAGCAGAATTTTTCAAACAAAATGCTGGGTTATTGGCTCCTCATCTCCTAAAGATGTTCCAAGCGGCAAGGAAAGAGGGGACACTACCATTAGATCTCCGTCAGGCCACAGTGGTTGTTATACCAAAGCCAGGCAAGCCCCCAGAGTGCTGCAGATCTTATCGCCCAATCTCACTCCTGAATATTGAAACAAAGATCCTGGCCTCTATTCTGGCAATGCGGCTTATACCCGTAATTACATCTCTGGTCCATCGAGACCAATGGGGCTTTATGCCTGGCCGCGCCACACGATTTAGTCTCCGCCGACTGGCCAACTGGCTAGACACAGTAAAAGATAGAGCCACCCCACATATGCTGCTGTCCCTGGACGCAGAAAAGGCCTTCAACACTGGCCATTGGCCTTTCATGAAGTGCGTCCTTGCGAGCTTTGGGTTTGGGCAAACATTTATGACCTGGGTAGAACTCCTATATACCCAACCTAGAGCCCGAGTCCGAGTCAATGGAGTAAAATCGGTCGACTTTCCCATCCAAAGAGGAACCCACCAGGGCTGCCCCCTCTCTCCCCTGCTGTTCGCCCTGGTCATGGAGCCGCTGGCTTGTCAAATCAGGACACATCCAGGACTCAGTAGATTCCAAGACACTAGCGGACAGTTGGTAGATGAACGGATCTCCCTGTACGAGGATGATATTCTACTTTATGTCACAAACCCTGACACAACACTTCCCTTGATACTCCAACTAGTCGGGGACTATGGTAAACATTCCGGATACAATATCAATTGGGGGAAATCAAACCTATATCCCGTAGGAGACCCTAGAGATACATATTCAATACCAGAACACCTAAACATTACTGCAGAGGGTTTTAAGTACCTGGGACTGTTCATCTCGACAAACATGACTGACTGCCTTAACCGCAACATTAAACGAGTCCTGGCAGAATTCCGGGATGACGTGGCCAGATGGAGGCGACTCCCCCTGACTCTATTAGGAAGAGCAGCGATGTAGAAAATGGTAACACTCCCCAAACTACTATATATACTCCAAAATACATATCACAAGATCCGGGACAATATTTTCAAGACGATCAATAGTGAATTGCGTACACTTCTGTGGGATGGGGGGCATCCTAGAGTGGCATTGCAAACACTACAACGCAGCCAGTATAACGGGGGTATCGCCTTGCCAGACATTCCAGCATATTATCGAGCGGCACATTTAATAGTTAACAATGAATGGTGCTTCCTCCAGGTGACCACTCCACATATGCCCTCGAGAGACTCCAGTTTCGGAGCTCCTCCTATCTCCATTACATATACGGAGGTGCTGGGACACAGAGCCTCCTACCCGCCGTGCAGAGGGTGATCGAGGCGTGGAAAGGAGCAGAAAAACAGATGTATTTGGAAAAGCAACTAACTAAAGCAACACGTTTATGGGGGGGAAGGAGATTGCCGGAGCTGACGAAGCTACTGGGCTTCAAGGGCTGGGATATGGTTGGGATCACGTCGCTATCGAGACATCATTAAAAAGGGGGAATTAATCACTTTTGCAGAGCTCCAAACAGAATATCAACTGTCACATAAACAACAATACAAATATCTACAACTACAACATGTTTGGAGAGCGCAAAAACCAGATATAACAGACATCCCCGAATATGCACCTCTAGAAGGGAGACTACTACAAGAAGAGATATCATCTAAGGCAGTATCCTGGACATATAGACCTTGACTTAGAGACAAATGGGAGGAAATCACAGGTACACTCGAGGACATAGATTGGGAAGCAGCGCTGATACACCCCAGAGAAGTGGCAATTAAGTTTCGTCTCAGATTAATACAGTTAAAAATATTGCACAGGGTGTACTATGATAGAGCGCGACTCCACACAATGGACAGGGCAGAGACACCCAATTGTCTGCGCTGCAGGACAGAGCAAGGTACCTATATACATACCCTGTGGGACTGTGGGACTGCCAGCAAATACAAAGATACTAGTCACGAATAATTAAGCAGCTAAATGATATACTGGAAGTACAAATCCCTATGGACCCGAAATACGTCCTGCTGGGCATTCCCACAGATGTTGATACCCCCAGATACAAACTCCTATTGAGTAATTTGGGACTTATAGTGGCTAAGCGAGACATTGCCAGGTATTGGGGTAAAACAGAGTTGCCTAATATGGCGGAATGGCGGGCCAGTATGGACTTATACATGGGGGCAGAGAAAACTGTTTATGCCGCCAGAGGATGCCCAAAAAAGTTCGGGAAGATTTGGCAGCCATGGTTAAAGTATTATAACCTGGAGGTGACTGGGGCTGAAACGGACAATACATGCCCCTGTACATTAGATCCATAACTTGTCGACCAACACCCTGGTCTCCCAAGAGGGCACATTGGGTGTGGGTCATGCTTAACCTAAAGTGGGGGAGGGGGGAGGCGTACCAGTCAAGAAATTATTGCAATGGAACCTCTGTAAGTTTGTATGTAGAAACTATCAATGATACTGTTGAACGTGTTGCATATATGACTTAACTGCTACTGTGCTGGCTAATGTTTAAAAATAAAATAAAAAACTTTTTTTTTTTTTTTTTAACTCTTTTTATTAACATAGCTCGATAGACCATACATTACAATAAGCATTTCCAACATTGCACAGGGAGGCAGACACCGTACTTCATCAACAGAATGTTTACAGGGTGCTTTCAGGTAGTGGAGGCCCCCAATACCGCTCAGTCACCCAAGCTCATTCCTCTGTACTTTCGCCAGGGTGCCCATATCCTTTCCCACTTCTTAACACCCCCCCCTACTCTTGTAGACCGTTTCTTCAGCGCGCTGGCACCAATCGAGGTCTCGTCTCCAGTCCTCCAGCGTCGGAGGCAGCGGCGCTCCCCATCCCCTGGCAATGTTTCTCTTCGCTTTTCCTGCGGCCAAAGCCAACCATATTCCCTCGTGTCTGGACCAGTCCAAGTCCCCTTTTATCATAAGAAGCAACCATTTCGGATACAGTGGAACCACCCCCCCACAACCCTGGACATGGTGTCTGTGACTTTTTGCCAGTATCTAGCAATCTCTGGGCATTCCCACAGAATGTGCATGAAGGTTCCCTCTCCCTGGCATCCCCGCACACAAAGCGCTGTAAGGGTCCTGCCCCATGTGTATAGGTGGGTCCTCGGGTAGTGGGTGCTATGTAGTACCTTAAGTTGCACTAGCCTAAATCTGGAGCGGACTGCTATTTCTCTTGGACTCTGAAGTGCTTCCTGCCACTCCTTGTCATCTATGGGTCCTAGGTCCTTTATCCATGTGTCTCGGAGGGCCCTCAAGGGATCAGGCACATTATTTATCAGCTTGCGATAGACCGTAGAGGTCGGCTTCTCTTTGATTGGGTCCAGTAGCAACCTATCCTCTAGTGGGGAGTATTCTGGAATAGAGCTGCCACTGTGAATGTGGGCCCGTAGTGTGTGTACTAGCCTCAGGTGTTGATATCTTTGAGTTTGGTGCAACTTATATTCCTGCTGGAGTTTCTCAAAGGTAAGGGTGAGTCTCCCTTCCACACTTCACCCAGGTATTCAACCCCTATCAGCCTCCACCCTTGAAAACCCGATAGGGCCGCTACCTCCCTCAGGGGATCACCTACCCACAATGGGGTTTTACCAGTCAGCTTCCCCGCCCAACCTAGTAGTTTATTGGCCTCTCTCCAACACTGAATCACCACTTTGGTGTGTTCCGGCCACTCTGCTCGTGTCTTTCGGGAGTATAGAAGAGGCTCACAGTTTCATCCCGGCATGACGGCTCTATCTGATCTATAAGCTGGTTCGTCCATGTCTGCGTATATCCAACCATTGATGACCTGGAGCTGCGAGGCCCAATAGTATAGCCGAATGTCGGGAACTGTCAGTCCACCATCATACACCCCCTTCTGTAGCTTGTGCAGCGCTATTCTGGGTGCACCACCCTGCCACAGCAACGTTCTGACTTCCCGGGCTACCCGTTTAAACACTGTCGGAGGAATCGGATATGGGGTGTTTTGGAGTACATATAGGAGACGAGGTAGTGTCATCATTTTAAATAAAGCCGCCCTGCCCATGAGTGAAAGCAGAAGAGTGCGCCATTGGCTGACATCTGCGCCAGGGTGGCTTATTTGGGGCCCGATATTCCTGTCAATGAACTCCTACTGATCCCGCATGACATAGATACCCAAGTACTTAAAGCCCTCCGACACCATCGGGGCCGAACATCACGCTGGAACTCTGGGGGGGGGCCCGACAGTGGAAAAACCACTGACTTAGACCAATTGATGGTATATCTGGAGTAGCTGCCAAAGAGATAAAAAATATGCAGCACTCGAGCGATCGAGTAGTACGGCCTTGCTAGGTATAGGGCGATATCATCGGCATAGAGCGAAATTCGCTCTTCCCAACCCCCTGGTGACACTATACCCCAAATCGCTGGGTCTGTTGAAGGTACAAAGTCCACAGGAGGTCAGGTTGTGGTTCCAAGAAGTAGCTTTATTCAAGCACAAGTTACAGAAGCTTAAGGATATAGCCAAGATGGTAAGTAGGTCTATATGTACGCCCCACCAGGAGCAGCCTCCTAGCTGCTCAGCCTGCAATCACCAACTGACTCAGATCAGGCACCCAACATTCCAAGTGATCATCAAGATTCCACACATGCTCAGGCTGAACAGCAAGGGGAAAGGGAGAGAGTACAGAAAGAGGAAAAGTCACAACACTACATATCCTCTTTCTTTACTCTGAAAAACAAAACAAAGCAAGAAGATATACCAAGAAGTAAATACATCACTAGAGCAAATACGTGCAATATGAGATAGATAGAGAAATAGTCCAAAATGCAATAAAACGATAGCAAGAATAAAATGGCATATGAACGATGTAACGCAGTAGGATAATATCATTAAGAAATGGAACAGGGGTAAAAGATGGAACAAACTAATGCAATAAAAGAAGGCATAAATGCAATGCAATATAGCAATAAATTGTGGCATAGGAAGGCACACACACACCATCCCCTTTTCTGACAAAGGAGTGGAAAAGCAAAACAAAGTAAAAACAGTATACCAGGCACCTGAAAGGACAACAGTCTCAGGAAGCATGCAACACGTACAAGACTTGTACACCAGACGTCTCCGGCACCCCTACGATCTGTGAATCAAATCCGCCGTATGGCGCACAGTGAACCAGCACTGTAAGCATGGCAGGACACAAAAGACAGATCATAGAAAAATTGTACGTACGTGGTTAACAATGAATGATAAGTAAAAACAGAATGGCGCAAAGAATGCATACCCACAAACGCCAGACAAAATACGGGATACACTCACCCACAAGCGAAGTACAGGGATACACTCACCCGTCAAGCAAAAACATGAACTGGGATACACTCACCCACAAGCGAAGTACCGGGATACACTCACCCGCCAAGCAAAAAAACATGAACTGGGATACACTCACCCACAAGCGAAGTACCGGGATACACTCACCCGCCAAGCAAAAACATGAACTGGGATACACTCACCCACAAGCGAAATACCGGGATACACTCACCCGTCAGACAGAAAACAAATACTGGGGTACACTCACCCATCAATCAGAAAAACATACTGGGATACACTCACCCGAACAGCAGAAAAAGTACCCGACAGAACGACCAGTAATGGACACACGCTCACCCACCAAAACAGCATAAGTACACGCACCACAGACACACGGACCGCCAAAAAACACTGGGATGAGCTCCCCTAACAACTCACCCATGTAATCAGCAACAGAAACTGCACTGCCAGCACAGAAAACACTTACACTGTGCGCTTGGCAAAACAAGTAGACTATCAGGCATACACAGTAAGTATAATGCACAACGAACAGCGCACAACCCCGTAAAGCAACAGGGATAGAAAGATATAATCAACATTGTAAGTAAACAAGGCAACAATTAAACAAGGCAAAGAAACATGTAAGTTGCGCTTAAGATCTCAAGAAGCACTGTCCGCCATAAAACAATAAACTAAAACAAGTGAAGTAGTCACCGTAGTCATGCTCAAGCTTGGAAACGTGTGGAAGCAAACAAGAAAAAAACAGTACCTTGGTTGAAGTTTAATCACTGAAGAGCAGCGAGCAGAGGCAAAGGGTAGCTGAAACACAACTTAAGTAAAAAATTAAACATGAGGCGAAGATTACTAGGCCTCTAGGATCCAACGACGTTCCGATGACATCAGGTGAAAGGAACTACAGAAAGTGAGACATCTTGGTCGGCAAACAAAGTACGTGGTTGGCAGCCAGGGTAAAGAAAAAAAAATAACATAGGCTGGCGCCAACCGCAAGATGGCAGCACGTTTTAGACGTAGTGCCGAGGGGATCAAGGCACGTTGTTGCATGCAGACATTGCTCGGAGGCAGAGAGGAAGGAGATGAAGAGACGTCATCAGGAGCTCCTCTGTTGTTGCGCGCGGCAGCAATGAGTAGTATGAGACGAAAGGAGACCGTTGAAGGTAGGTGACGGTTTCCATTTGAACTTTGGATATGAGTGGCGCAGTAAAGTCAAAGACATAACGAACTCTGTATATGTGTGGCGCAGCAAAGGCATGACACATCCAGATCGTAACATTGCCCCAAACATGACACATCTCGCGCAACAATAGGTGACCTTCAGCACGAAGTGAGGGGAAAAAAAAACGAGGTTTAGAAATGTCAGGCAATGTAACGGCTCCCAAAGAAATTGCATGGCCACTGCCGAGAACACATAATTCAATTTCCCAGGGTGACACCAGATAACAAGGATGACACACCGCATAGCAAGCGGGCAGTAGAAAGTACACGCCTTCGGTTAGCCTCAAAACGGCACGGGCACTGGAAAGCCAAGAAAATAAAAACAAAGGGGAAGTGCTTTCAATGCACTTGAAACGCTGAGGCCGTTAGTAGCAAAGGCGCTGGGCAGGTATTACAGCATAAAACACAGGCAGTACATAACTCACCAAGCTTGAGAGAAGTGAGAACTGGCACGCCCGAGTTGAGGCTGACCGGTGTGAAATGGTCACTGGTGGGGCTGGGGCTGCCAGATGATAACACGAGGATGGTTCAAGCTTGTATTTCTTGAAGTAGTTGAAGGGTTTATAGATTTCTTAATTGCTGAAAGATGGTTACTAGTAATGTAAGTCCATAAATTTGAATTCACGCAGGGTTTGAAGACCAGATCGTCGCCAAAATGTTGAAGGTAGGAAGTCCACAAGAAGTCAGGTTGTGGTTCCAAGAAGTAGCTTTATTCAAGCACAAGTTACAGAAGCTTAAGGATATAGCCAAGATGGTAAGTAGGTCTATATGTACGCCCCACCAGGAGCAGCCTCCTAGCTGCTCAGCCTGCAATCACCAACTGACTCAGATCAGGCACCCAACATTCCAAGTGATCATCAAGATTCCACACATGCTCAGGCTGAACAGCAAGGGGAAAGGGAGAGAGTACAGAAAGAGGAAAAGTCACAACACTACAGGGTCCCTTCGGATCCAGTGCGCCAGCGGCTCCAACGCAAGGGCAAACAACAGCGGAGACAAGGGGCACCCCTGCCGAGTCCCCCTTCTCAGCTGGAAAGATCTCGATACCGCCCCGTTAACACGTACCCTGGCTGTGGGCATCTCGTATAGTAGTCGCACCCAACCACAGAAGTTAGGACCGAAGCCCAGCCTTTGGAGCACCGTGAATAAGTAGGGCCACTCGATGCTATCGAACGCCATTGAGGCGTCCAGCGCCATCAATGCTGCCTGCTGAGCCTCGGGCCACTAGTCATGTGAAGTACTTCATAGAGCCTTCGAATATTGTGTCGGGTGCTTCTGGAGGGCATAAAACCTGATTGGTCTACATGGACCAATTCCGTAATGACGGACACCAGTCGATCCGCCAAGGCTTTGGCCAAAACCTTTGCCTCAACGTTGATAAGGGATATAGGGCGGTAGGAGCTACACTGCTCCGGCGGCTTTCCGTCTTTGTATATCACCACTATCGTGGCCGCTCGCTGGTCTGCCGGGAGTTGCCCCCGCTCGCGCGCCTCCATCAACATGCTTCGAAGTGGGGGTATTCTAATTGAAGCCTGCCTCTTATAGATCTCCACTGGGAGCCCATTTGGGCCTAGTGCTTTCCCTGATCTCAAGGAACCCAGGGCCCCAGTCAGGCCTTGTGAATTTTGACGCATCTACAGGTACTTTGTGAGAAATCATGCATCCATAGTTTTCTATGGACCAAGTTGTTTGAAACCATTAAAAAGTCATATTCTTATGACATATATGTTGGATGTTTGTCATTTTGGTCTTGTTGAGTTTAGATAAAGATACTTTATTTTTCTAAACTGGTGTGGTGTCCATTTATGGTGTTATCACTGTATTACTGTGTGTTTTGAGTACAAATACTTTACAAATTGCCAGTGGGATAAGTCTGTCTGCTAGTGCCAAGCTACCGGGGGGGGGGGTGAGCAAGGGTTATCTAAAGTGTGTATCACCCTTACCCTGACTAGAAGCAAGGGTCCCTATTTGGAGAAAGGTACCTACCTCTGCCAACTACAGACCCCCATTTCTTACATTGGTGGTCAGCGGTGAGGATTTGAACTTGTATTTGTACTTGGCCCATAGTGATTGGTGTACATCACTAGTTTCGTGCAAACCACTACACAAACACATACTGTATTTAGATTTTGGTTCTATTTGTGATCTGATCCTTGAAGTATCCATACAGCATGTCTCTGAGTGGTAAACCAGCAAGAGAGGCTGCAGAATTGAAGTTTGACATTGAAGTGTTAAGTAGTTACAAAGTAGAGCAACTCAAGCAATTCTGCAGGAGCTTTGGATGTCCCATGAAGAGCAACTCTAGGAAAGCGCAGCTACAGAAGGCATTAGGGGCCGGGTGGGAGGCCAGACAAGCTGAGGAGACAGATGATGCAGATGTGGAAGGAGGTGTGCCAGAAGGAAGTTTCAGATCCCAGGTTTGCCTGTTGGGAGAGTAGCCTCTAGGGCTGGCAGCAGTCATTCTTCCAGGAATTGGGCTCCAAAGGAAATGGAGGAAAGACGCAAGCCAGGGATCATGAGTTGGAGGTCGTAAGGCTCCAGACCATGGCAGAGGAGAGCAAGAACGCTCATGCCATGGAGGAAAATAAATTGATCTTGGCCCATGAGTTGAGCATGAGAGAACTGTACATCAAGGCCAAACAGGTGGAGTCCAGTACAAATGGTGGCAGTGTAGAGCCAGTGCAAGGGGGTAAGGTTTACATTCCCAAGGACCTAGTATAGAATTTCCAGAAGGGGAAGGATATGTATGCATGGTTTGCATCTTATGATGCAGCACTGTGTATGAATGAGGTCCCTGAAAATAATTGGGGGGCGGGCCTGTGGAGACACTTTGAGGCCAATGGGAGGAACACCCTGACACCTTTGGAGGAGGCGGGTGCTCTGACCTATCCCAATGTGAAGGATGCTTTATGCCTCAGGTATGGGCTCACACCGGAGCAGTACTGGGAAAAGTTTAGGTCTTTCAAGAAGCTTGAATCCAATACATAGGTTGAGTGTGTGAACCTTTATTGCAGAGCACTGGATGGATAAAGGGCAGTAAGGTAACTGATTACCAGGGGTTGTACAACTTGATTGGTTGGGAGCACTTGAGTAGTCATTGTGTTCCAGAGCTGCGCCAGCATCTGATGGATAGTAAGCTCACTGACCCCAGGAAACTTTCTCAGGAGGCGGACTGCTGGACGAGTGCCAGGGTCCACAAGAGGTATGTGGGAAACCCAGCCAAAGGTGGGCAGGGTCCCCAGCAGAAGAGTGGGGGGACAAGGGTAACCAACAGAGTTCTACAAAGAGCCCCAAAATAGTTCCCAGGGTAAAGATTCCCAGCCCCCAGTTCTAAGAAGTCCTAAGGGTAGGCCAGACAACCGGGGTTGCCGCAAGTGTTATGCATGTGGTCAGAAGGGTAACATGCAGAATGATCCCAAGTGCCCAAAGGCACAACCATCACACACTGGTGCACCGTCACTGAGGTTAGTTAGTGTAGTGTTGGTGGAGGAGTTGGTTCCTCCCCCAGTCTGTCTGCTCATGCCAAGCTACCCAGGGGGTGAGCAGGGGTTATCTAAAGTGTGTATCGCCCTTACCCTGATTAGAAGCATGGGTCCCTATTATGACAAAGGTACCTACGTCTGCCAACTAGAGATCCCCATTTCTAACAGCAGGAATGCACCATATATATGCAATACGGTGCATTCCTGTCCTTTTTTCTCTGCGCTGGTGCCATTTCCGTAGCCTAGCGCGAGTGTAGGTACACTTGCACCATCTTGCAAGGGTGTCTTCATTGCATGAAGGATTGTTTTTGTGCAGAAGGGGCACCTTCTTGCACATAAACCAATCATAAGAGGCGTTTTCCTCTTTCTATCTGTGCTGCTCAGGGAATTCCAGAGCCTAGCAACAGCAATGGAGAAGGCTCTGCCCCCCCATCTAACTCTCTTAAACCTAGGGACTACCAACAGATTTTTAATGGCAGACATTAGCTGCTTGGTAGGAACATATCGTCGAAAGAGCCCTTTAATGCCTTCCTTACCTAGACTGTAGAAAGCCTTGTGAGTAAGACAAAGGGCCTTAAACGGAATTCTCCAGTTTAGAGGGAGCCAGTGCAGCTCACTGACAGAAGCCGAGACTGAATGGGATTTAGGAAGGTCCATCACCAGCCTGGCCGCCGCATTCTGCACCAGCTGCAGATGATGAACAAGCCCTTTGTTAATACCCAAATAGAGGGCGTTACAGTAGTCCAGTCTAGATAACACCAGGGCAATGACTGCCTGCTTTTGAGAGGTGAAAGAGAGAAAACTAGAAATTTTCCTAAGAAAACTGATGATCCCAAAGCAGGTGGACACGGTTCTGTTAACCTGGGGGCCCAAGGAGAGAGAGTTGTCCACTATAACCCCAAGATGTTTTCCTTGGGACGCTTGGCATGGGCAGGGGCCAAGCGTATCAGGCCACCAAGCATTGGACCAAATATGATGTTGGTTTCTAAAGATCAAAACCTCTGTTTTGTCCCCGTTGAGTCTGAGATAGTTTGCATCATCCAAGAAGAAACTGCCTGCATGCAGTTTTAAAAACTGGTGGCAGGAGCCTCTATGCTGTTAGTGATAGACACCATAATTTGGGTGTCATCAGCATAGGACAGCACCTCCAGCCCAAAGGATCTAACGACCCTGGCCAGAGGGGCAACATAAATGTTAAAGAGAGTCGGACTCAATGAGGAGCCCTGGGGGACTCCACAGAACAGATGGTTAGGGGCCGAGTAATATTGATCCATTTTTACTATTTGTGCCCAATCATTAAGAAATGAGGCGAGCAGCTTAAGGGCACCGTCCCCCACCCCATTTCCTTAAGCCGATCCACCAATCTCAGGGGGGATATAGTGTCGAAGGCTGCCGTAAGGTCAAGAAGAATCAATAGCGTGGTATGTCCAGCATCAACCTGGACGCGGATGTTGTTGAGTACGGAGGTTAATGCCATCTCCGTGCTATGATCACTTCTAAAACCATGCTGCGAGCCATCGAGCAGCTGATTTTCCCCCAGATAAGAACTAAGGTGGAAATTCAGATGTTTCTCCAGAATTTATGCTGGGACCGGTAATAGGGAGATGGGGCGGTAGTTTTTAAGTTCTGCAGAATCTAGAGAGGGTTTTTTTAAAAGAGGTTTGACCACCGCTGTCTTCCAAGAGATAGGGTACTGCCCACCTGAGATAGCTACATTAAGTACTGAGGTAAGGTGGGAAACAATGATCTCCCTCCCTAGTTTCATGATCTTCAGTGGACAGGGCTCCAACGGGGAACCGGACGTGATTCCACCTAGCAGGCGGTCTGTGTCCTCTTGTGACAGGGGGGGGAAGGTAAGTAAATTGCCTGCCTCCGCCGACGTTACTGAATTATTATGAGAGAGGGGGAGTTGGCAGAGACTAATTTGGGGGTCCCATTGTTAAAAGTCTCCAAGGAGGAATATATTTCCGAGATCTTAGAGCGGAAAAAATTAGCCATTCTTTCACAAAGGTCCTGGGAGTTGTCAGTGAGGACAGGGACCGAGGGGGCAGAAAGAGACTTAATTACATTAAAAAGCTCCCTAGGAGATCCAAGGGACTCTGTAACCTTGTAATAAAATAATACTTTTTCCTCTATGATAGCGTTTTTATATTCCCTTATTCTTTGTTTATGCAAGTCTCTTCCCGCAGGGTTGAGGTCTAGACGCCAAATCCTTTCCTGCTGTCGGCAGTATTGTCTTAGTTTTCTCAGTCTGTCAGAAAACCAGGGGGCAGAGGGCTTTTTTCTAGCCACATAATGCTCCTTAAGGGGAGCTAGGCTGACAATGGCTACTAGAAGCCAGTGGGAGAAATCTGTGGCTGCCAAATTAGCATCAGAATGAGGGGGCCATTGATGATTATTGAGAGTATTAAGAAGAGCCTCCTTAATGATACGACTGAGGTTTCTCTACTTCTCCATTGTCTTTTTCTTATTTAGACCTGTATGAGAGACCGGGATCTGGATATTGAAAGGAATGGCATAATGGTCTGACCAGGAGAGTTGTATAGGTTCTCTTACTATAATCCGGGAATCATTCGAAAAAATACCATCTCGTATATGACCTGCTGTATGGGTGGGGCTCATAACCAGTTGGGGTAGACCCAAGCAACTCATAGTTTCTAGGAGAATTTGCGTTTCCTTGCATAGGGTCATATCCATGTGAAAATTGAAATCACCCAGAAGAGTGAGATTAGATCTTGCCAGGTAAGGTTCTATGAGGTTGCTAAAATCCTGGCTAAACGACGCTCTAGGTCCAGGTTGGCGGTAGATCACAACACCAGTAAAACTTTCAGTCGGATGCACCTTCAACGAAAAATATAATGCCTGGTAGGGGTCAAGAGACATTGTGAGAGGCTCGGTGTGGCACGAGTAAAGATCTTTATACAAAATGCCCACGCCCCCACCCATTCTGCCTACCCTGTCGAATCTGGAAAAGACATATCCGGAAGGCATTGCCTCCACCAGATCGGGACCGGAGCAATCTCTGGCCCACGTCTCTGTAATGAACACCCAGTCCGGCTTGCGGAGAGAGACAAATTCCCTAAACTCTACTAAGTTCTTAATGAGGCATCAAGCATTAATGAGAAAGCCCGAAAATGAATGATCCAAGGGGGAGGGAGAGAGCAGAAGCCTCTCCATGGAGTCATCGCTGACACCGGACTGAGGCATGCGAAAGTTGCAGGAAGAGCAGAGATATGACTGACTGCCAGCTGGAGCCCCCAAGTCCATAGGCTGAAAATGAGTGAATCCCTGCCTCTGTAGACCCAGAAGCTGTTCTTTAGAGTAAATTGAAAGGTTTGCTCCGCTCTACAGGAAAAAGGCCAGGGTTTATGGCGCAAGACGCTGTCCAGGCGCGGATGGGCGCAGACGGGCTTGCCTTTGGCGAGCCAGCGGCGCGCCCGCTGCGCGCGTCCAACCCAGCATGCCCTAATATAGGCTGGGCCGGAAAGAACTAGAGTGTGACCTCCCCAGCGAGAGGCCGGGAAGTGAATAAAAAGAGAAAAGTGCTCACTTCCCTACGCAACAAACGGCAGAGCCGCGGCGGACCAGGGAAGTGAGACGTGCCCCCGATGAAGTGTAAAAATACAATGCAGCAGGAAGAGTAAAGGTAAAATAATTAAAATCAGCCCCAGCGTTAAGAGTAGTTAAAAATAGCAATCTTATAAAATCATGAGAGTTAATTATATATATCAAAGTGACCAGTGCAAGCAGCAGTATGTACGCACGCTAGTTTCTGTCTGAAGTGGCCAGCAGTCTGCTGCGCATCCAACCCAGCATGCCCTAATATAGGCTGGTCCGGAAAGAACTAGAGCACGACCTCCCCAGCGAGAGGCCCGGAAGTGAGTAAAAAGAGAAAAGTGCTCACTTCCCTCCGCAACAAACGGCAGAGCCGCGGCGGACCAGGGAAGTGAGACGTGCCCCCAATGAAGTGCAAAAATACAATGCAGCAGGAAGAGTAAAGGTAAAATTATTAAAATCAGCCCCAGCATTAAGAGTAGTTAAAAATAGCAATCTTATAAAATCATGAGAATTAAATATTTTTTATCAAAGTGACCAGTGCAAGCAGCAGTATGTACGCGCGCTAATTTCTGTCTGAAGCGGCCAGCAGTCCAGTAAAGATATTTTTCCTTTTTACGCCTCACCTCAAGAGACAAAAGGATTTGGCTTGTCCCCAGGTTTACATGATTTTGTAAATCTGGGGCAGCGTCAAAACACATGGGTGTTGGGTGTGCCCATGGAACGCCTCCAGAGCGCAGAGTAAGGTGATGCAGCAATTTGCGCTGAGTCGCCTTGCTCAAGATTTATGAGGCCACTGAAAGCTGCTCAAGGTGGCTTTGCATGACTTCATAAATCTGATTCAGAGTCCTGCATCACGATTCTACCACAAAAGTGATGCAAGGCTCTCATAAATAACCCCCTGGAGTCAAGAACAGGAGACAAATTCTGGCTCATTCACAAGAAGCATTTGCTGCTTTTTAAAATTATTTCTATTGATTATACAGTTAATGCCTTCAAACAAGAACATAAATAATGTGGGAATATTGTCTTTCCCAATCCATGAATAATATATTAATTAGAAATATAACATCTTGCTACAAATGTTTTAGATTTGCAAAACTCACTGATAATAAGACAGACAGGAACTAAACACATTGGAATTAAGAATATGAAGGAAGGCAAAAGAGTGTTTTGGTCTCCACTTTTAAGCATACAATTTGCAGAAAGCATCTCATTAATTCTTATGTATTTTCCTCATTTCAAGTACATTGTTGCTCAATCCTTGACAATAGTAAAATAAATCTTCAAACTAATACTCAGCTGAGGGCAGGTGTTTAGATTTCCATTTGATACATTAAGCTTCTTTGCAACCTGAACGTCAATCTTGCTCACAAGATTTTTCAATAAAGGATTTTTTTAAAGCTAACTTCTTTGTTCACACAAAAGAAATTTTACTATCATCTAGAACAGCGGTTCTTAATTGACCTTTTGACTTCTTTGGACCTCCACTGAGTCACTATTCAGTGCTTTGGGCCCGTACTGAGTCATTATTGGATGCCAGGGACCCCTGCCTCAAGCAATTTCTATGATATGAATCTCTAAACAATTTACAAAAAGACAAAAACAAGTACACATCAAAGAAAGGCAAAAATATTGAAATATTTAGTAGTAAACATTTGTTTTTCAATTCCAACACGAAATTGTACCACAAAAAATCATTGGTCTAACCTTAATAGGTTTCACTTGCTTCTAAACCGTGAAGTTAATTCAATATTTGTACTGTCTGCTGACTATGTAGGCAGGCTGCACTAACGATCAATATTCATCTAAAGAGTCGAATATAATGTTCTTTAATGTAGCATCAGTAGCGTCAGTCAAATTTGTTAGACCAATGATCTCTAAGCCCTTAGAGGGAATTTGTGATCAAAAATGCTCTATAAAATTCATATAAAGAAGGAATACCAAAATCACCATCTTACCACCACAGTTTATGTAATGTATTGAATTTGTAAGGCTCATTATTATCCAAGAGAGTTCTGGTGCTAAAGCAAAAATATAATAACCAGCAACAGAAAGTGACAAGCATTTGCAATGTAAATAGTCTCGCATTTGTGAGAGTTAGAGCTATTGGCATTGAAAATGACAGGAGTAATTATGAGGAACTGTGGGTTGTATTGGAATTGTTAGTTGTGGAACTGTGTGGGGTGGAATTCTGTGGTATGGTGACTAGATGGAGTGAAAGCTGCATAGAATAGATAGTAAGGAAGATAGAGAGGGATAGGTAGATTGTGCAGGAAGTGGTGAATGAACTCTAGATAGAGCAACAGAATGATTGTGTGAGAATTAGAGAAAGAAGGGGAGAGCAGGCCACAGACGCATAAAGAGGGATGACCTGTGTATGCAGAAGGCCCCCCAAGAAGAGGAGGAGAGCCTGGGTTTGGGGGACGGAAAGTTTGAAAAGGCACAGGATAGAAACTGTGTTTGAAGACCTGACGTGAACCATATGAGAGAGGCGGGAAGAGTGCATGAGAAATCCAGAGAGAGTGTTAAGAGAGAGTACTAGAGAGAGAGAGATAGTGGTACGAGTGGAAGGGGCACCCAGGGTGTTGTGAGAGAGAGAGGCAAGATGTGGACCAGTGCACAGTGTGTGAGCAGGCAGTATAGAGAGGAGACGGAGTGGGAGGGAGGGATGAGAAGGGGCAGTGGGATTTAGAAGTGAGAGGGGGTAGTAGCGGTGTGAGAGAAAGATGAGAGTGGCAGTGTGTGTACAGGGGAGAGTTGGCAGGTTTGGTAGACGTGCAAGGGAGAGATGTGCTGGATTACAATTGTTTGTTCTGGAATTGTGCGGCATGGAATTGTGTGGTGTTGTGTGTAGTTGTGTAGTGGAAATATGTGGCATATTGTGCTGTGGAATTATGTGGAGAGTAATCAAATGGTATTAAGTATACTGGAATTATGTAGAGTATGAATGTGTGTTATGGAGTTAATTATGTGGAATGGTATTGTGTCTTGTGGAGTGGCATGTTGTGGAGTTGATTTATGTGGTGTGCTGTTAAATGTTGTGGCATGATGTGGAAATTTGTGGTGTATATTGCAGGTATGTGGTGTTTTGTGGAATTCTGTTCTGTATTTGAAATATGTTGTTTGGTGTGGAATTATGCGGTGTGTATTAGAAATGTGTGGAGTTGAATTGTGTGGTGTGGAACTGTGTGGTGTTAAGCAAAATTATGCTTATTGGAATTGTGTCATGATGTGGTATGGCTGCATTATGCATACAATCAGGCATCAAAGTATTTAATTAACCAAGCATTTGACACCTCGGTGGAACATCATTCAAATTATGAGGACACATCAACATCCTGTCAACGTTCTACAAAAATTAACCATCCAGACGAAGTTATCTTTAAAATATTGCACACGCGCACACAACCACCCACACACGCACACACACACACATACACATTAAACATAAACACTTGAGCTAAGCAATGGACCACTGTTCACCAAAGCAGTACAAAATAAAAGGTAATGTTATTCTGCAAATGAATTCATTCACATAGTGCTCCACACATGGCCACAACAGGATCAAGCTGTACACTTTCAGTATAATTAATGATGAAAGAATACATTAATCTATCCTTTTCTTGCTACCCACTGTCCATTAGAATTTACCAATACCAGTACAAAACGCAGCCAACCCTAATCTCAACAGCCCACTGTAACTTCAGTCAATGAGAATGCCAGGAACAAAAGAATACGCCCACCACTACACAAATGTGCACTCAAACATACAACTTGGGTCTTGATGAAAGAGAGTAAAGCCCACGTAGAAGACTTGTCTAAAGAGAACTGAGAAACAATGCAGCCACAAGTAGACTACACAATCACAGAGTTATGCAGGGGAAATTTAGACAACAGAGTTTTCACCAAGAGAGTTTATTTTCAACTGGTTTCTGAAAGAGCCAGCTGTAGTTGGACTTTAATGAGTTCATTAAAAAAAATTGTGTTAAAAAATCTTAGTAAATATACATTTTCCTGCTTTTGACCTCAGACACCTGGTCATTTCAGGTTTCGCTACAACCGCAATCTGGTATACCGGAGCTGCATATTAGCACTCTCTCTCGTCAGTACCTGAAACACTACTGTCAGACTCTGTAACATTGGCACGATACACCGAAGTAAATGTGCTAGAGTCACTAATCAAGAATAGCAGTCGAAAACCTGAGAAATCATGAAACCACTTTTGCAGGGAGCATGTGAGGTACTTATGTAGGACGGAGGCAAGCCATTCTCCTTCAACAGAGGAAGGTCAAAACGAGGGGGGTGGAGGTAGCCCGAAAACATGCATGACACAGGCATATTTAAATAGAAGAGTTATATTTTCTTGGGTTTATAATGAAAATCCGGGTGGGGCACATTTTGGAGATGAGAAAGGAACTTACGTTGAACGCTAACTCCAGCACATATATCATTAATTGCACGCTTTAAATTTCCCTTGCTGCCATGTGGAGCAAGTGATATTTAAAGCACATGGCTCCAATAAACTAGATTGGTAGAGATGCTATTGGTTCTAGGGAAGTGAGGGAGGGCTCTAGGTGGTAGAGATGCTGTCATGGCCAGAAAAGAGGGGGTTTGAGTCCAATGAAGTCCGGAGAGGGCACTAGCTGCTAATGACACTGTCATGGCCAGGGAAGTGGGGATTGAGACTAGACCTGAAGAAATGCTGTTGTGTTCAGTGAGATTAGAAGAGGGCTTTAACTCAGAGATGCTGTTGCATCCAGGGAAGTGGGTGATCTAGTGAAGTTGAATGAATGCTCTAGTTGATAGAAATGTTGTCTTGCCTAGGGAGCTGGGGATTATGTTTAAGGCGACAGAGATGTTTTTGTGCAATGGGGTGGGCATACAAGCATGGCACATATCCCCTAAGCCCGTCAAAGGCTTTTATCAAAATGCAAGCACGAAAAATCTTTTGAAATATTCCGTCCGTCTTCTCTTTTAGTTATTTCTTTCCTACCTTTTGTCTTGTCATTTAGACAAACTTGAAAAGTAATTGGAGGTAGGGTAATCTCTCAAAAAGCCATGACAGAACATCAGTGACTTCTCCAGTTGGAGATTGAAGAGCGATTCTAATAATTATTTCTTTGCTGTCCAAGAAAGAATCAGATACGCACATGGATACAGGCTAATTACAAGCGTGCGCTGAATGGCTGTGGGACACAAGCTTACTTAATTAGTTTCCTCATTTTCTTGCAGCGTGAGGAGAAGCCTCGCTCTATGGAGAGACCCTGCGTGAGTTTTATGCCCCTGTGATAAGTACAATCTAGACGTTACCAGGCAGTGCACTTCTGACAGGTAGAAGGAATGTCGAGGAAAGCTGAGGGTTTTGCACCCCACACACCGAAGAGAGAGTCAGCATGTTTGTCTCAAGCCTTCAAAGGGCCGACTCTATAGTGACCAGACAAGACCCGGATGTGTGACACCGAAGCTGTTGTTGCACCATGTCTTGGGCGTGGTTTAACTGAGCAGATGACCATGAGACAGCCATGTTGGAATGCATTGAATGCCAAAATAAAACGTGCTAAGATATTTTTCTTGCACTATGATGAAGTGAGTAGTTAGGCAAGGTTAGCTAAGCTGTGTCTAAGGGTTAAAAAAAGATATTGAACATAAATAGGAAGTCATGAGGATTTACCAGGGCAGCAATTGGGAGCACCACCTTCGCAGCAGCTCCGATCAAAGCTCAACAAATGGTCTTTTCCGCTAAGGCCGAAGGAAATTAAAGGAGCATGGCAAATGCATGAGAATTGTTAAAGGGGCAGTCTTTTAATGAATAGCAACTGCGACAAGATAATATACAGAGTGACCAAAAAAACAGGCAACAGCAAAAACGGGCAGGAAACAAAGATAAAAATAGTCCCACAAAACACGCAAAAAGAAGCAAGGCGTAAAGGTACAGTAGTTAGGCAGTGCTGTGTGGGGGAAAAAAGGAGGGAGAAGAGGAATGAATACCACCAGAAACAAAGGATTTTTAAAGGACACTGAAACAAACAAATGAGAAGCAGTGGGTGGATTTTACCCCCAAAAGAAGATACAACAGGTCTCGAAAGCTTGACCTAAAAATGAATCCAAAAAGGAAAGCTGTGAGCTTCTTCCTAAAGAGAAAATGAGAAGAGATTGACTTTAAAATAGGCTTGCTGCTCATTCCACAGCCTGGGGTTAAAAAGGAGAATTATTTCCCACCTAATACAGCTTATTGAATTGAGGAATTAAAACATTTAGAAGAGGAAGAACATAATTGATGACTCTGTGTTTATTTCGTCAGTTTTTCCTTGCGCAAGCTAAATGAGCGTCCGTAAAAGCATGTATGTACTAAGGAAACAACTTTAAAAGTGATGCTATTTTTTAAGTGAAGCCAGTGAAGTTTATGCAAAATTGACTAGGCAGAGGCAAAACAAGATGCTCAGAAGACAGACCGAGCAGCTTGATTTTGGGTAATCTGAAGTCTGTTGATTTGGTTCTTCGCAATACTGAACTAGAGAGCATTGCTCGAGTCATGAGGACAGACACAGCAGTTTTTGTGCTCTCTGCAGAAAGTATGGGGAGAACATGATGAGGTTTTTACAGATAAAAGGAGCATGATGCAAAAAGGAGACTTGAATATTCATTTTAAGTTTGGTGTCATGTTTGTTGTCCTGAGTTTTTTTATAAGACTTTGGATACGGGAAAGGGCCTAAGGATGAAGGCCAGTGGCGTGGGGAACAGGCCACAAAGTCCTTGATCACCAACAGGTTTTGTACACATCTATTTTGAGCAGCTCTTGTCTCTTAATTCTTTTATCTTGCAAAGACACTAAATACAGAGCACTGGATGATATCTAGAATTGGTATAACAGAATATAAATGTAGTGTTATCTGCATAGCTGTAGAATTTGCATCCAAAGCTTCTTATTAGTTTGGATAAAGGTAAGATTTAAATGTTAAACAGACAGGGGGCAGGGGGAAGAACACATTCATGAGGGACTCCTGTGGTCAAAGGGAGGGACCCAGAGATAAAACTGTCCACCATGACCTTTTGTGGTTTATTTAAGTGAGATTAATTAAGCCAATCATATGCTTTACCCACAATACTCCATTCAGTTATTCTAAAGATTAGCATATCGTGGTCAACTCTGTAAATCACTGGTAACAATTCCAGGAAAATAATTGCAAGGAGTAATTCCATCATTAAGTGAAATATACGTAATTTTGTAAAGAGTCTGTATATATTCTGGAATATTCATATGGAGTTTTTTCATGGGAATCAGATCTGTGTGGAACCCACATTTACAGACGTTGGCAACTTTAGAAAATGTGTCAAATGTGGGGCAGATAAATAGGTTGAAGGATGCAGTTAACCCCACATTGCATATGGCCTTCGGCCGTGGACGTTGAGCTGGTTGTCCACAATGCCTGGCCTAAAGTCAAAATGCAGCCAAACTTATGCTGCACACAGCCTTCAGCTGTGCGTGGCAGGAGGTTGACCACAGGGCCTGGCCCTGGGGACCATATCCCCTAGGACCTTTTTTTAAAGGTCCCCACTTCCCAGGCCTAATATGGCCCTGGGGACTCATTCCCAGCCCAATATATATTTTAAAGGAGAGGGGCCATGTCGCTCCCTTCCTCAAGCTCCATTATGCCCCGGGGTCCACAACCCTGGGGCTTTTTATTTATTAAAGGGGAGGGGGACCATGTGGCCCAATCCTCCAGCCGTATTAGGCCCTGAGGACGACATCCCCCAGGGCATTTTTTATGAAAGGGGAGGGAAGGCCTCATGAAACCACTCCATGAGCCTCAGTGTGCCCTGGGGACCCCATCCCCAAGGCCATTTTATTTTTATTAACGGTGGCCCCCCTCCAGAAGTCTCATAATCCCCATTCTTAGGGCTTTTTTTCAATGAAAGTGTCATGAGACCAGAGTTGTAGGAAAAAGTTCAAAAAAATATATAAGGGGGGCAGAGTAGGGATCCCATTAGCCCTAGGCCTGATGGTGGGGTCCCAGAGAGACCCCACTTGGGGCCCAAAACTTTTTTTTTTAATCACAGAAAATTTGAAGACAATTCGCAAATTTCTGGTAATAATGTTTTAGGAATGTGTGGGAAAACACACCCTGGGGTTGGCTAGGGCAAATGGGGATGGCGCATTTATTATTTTGGGAAAGGGGAGCATGTGGCCCCTCCTTCCTGAGCCTTTAAGAGGCCCAGGTACCCCCTCCCCCAGAGCCAACATTTTGATAATACAGAGGGTGGCCATGTACCTCCTCTCTCTAAGCCTGTAAAGGCCCCAGAGACCTCAACCTCTGATGACGCATCTTAGCAAATGGGGAGGAGGTCACATGCCTTACCTCCCAGAGCCATACGATGGGCCGGGGACCCCATCAACTTACTATAACTCGTGCCCTAGGGTAACAATAACTTGCACCATCACCATGCACTGCTAATTACCCCACATATAACATCCCTCATGATAGCTTCTTTGAGATCATTGATAATATCACTGCAAGATTGGCAATAAAATTATTGATGAGAAAACTTCATGGAGGGGCATGAGTTATTGTTACTTTGGCCTCATTTGACAAATCTTTAAAAAAAGGGGGTCCCAGAATGCAAAAATTCCATGCATTTTCCGTACACTTCTTTAAGACCTGCTACAGCAAAAACTGCTGAATTGAATTACACCAAATTCAGCTGGAAGTTAGATCTTGGTCCTCAGATTGTTCTTGTTGTGATTTGGTGTAAATCGGTTCAGTAGTGTTTTCGATATTAAGGGTCAATAAAATATAGATATATGGACAGTTGGGCTTGCAAGAGTCTCTGAGACTCTCGTGGGAGTGCCAATTTAAAAATAGAGCGTTTGGATTGGCCCAGAGAGCTTTAGTTCCCTTGGGCCATCTCTCTCTTGTGGGAGTCAGGCTCCCCGAGAGCTAGTGCTCTGTTTGGCTGCCAGCAACATGAGAAAAATGTTTCAGGCAGCCATTACAGGACTCAGGGACTTAGTCTCCTGTCCTGAAGTTCTTTTTAAAAAAAACTATATGGGGGCAGGGTAGAGATACCCTTCCCCCTAGGCCCCGTGGAGGGGACCCAGAGCGATGCAGCCAGGGGCCAAGAAAAATTCCCCAAAAAATACAGCGATTGAAAAAAAGATGGCGCTAGGCTGCATTTTTTCACTATAAGCCCTGGGGAGCCCACACCCGGGGCTGTGTTCATAAATGGGAGGGGGCTGCATGGCCCCTCTCCCAAGCCTCCAGAGGCCCCAGGGAGTCCACCCCTGGGGCCAAGAACACTTTGTATGGGAGGGGGATGTGAGGTGCCCTCTCTGAGCCATTGGAGGCCCTGAGAAGTCCACCCCCAGGCCTGAGCTTATTATTCATGGGGAGAAGGGCCACACTGCCTCCCTTCCCTGTGACTCAAGAGGCCCGAGGAGCCCACCTCGTGCCAACATTAATTTTATGGGGGGCATGTGACCCCCCTCCCAGAGCCTCGAGAGGCCCTGGGGAGCTCAAACCTGGGCTGATATTCATTTTTAAGGTGAGGGGGTCTTGCAACACCCCTCCCCGAGCCTCAATAGGCACAAGGGAACCCACCCTCGAGGCTGAAAACTAACTAAAAGGGGAGGGAGGCCGCGTAGCCTCCATTCCTGAGCTTGAAAATGTTTCCGGGGAGCCTACAACTAGGGCCAATTCCTTTAAGGGAGGGGGGCCATGCAGCCCCCTACCATGAGCTAATACTGACCCTGGGGACTCCATTCCATAGGGCCAGCTCACAGGCTATGTCCTGGGGAGCCCACTCGCAGACATAGCAATTTGCCTGCCCTCAGCAGTGCAGGCAGGGAAATATGTGTTTTCTCTCAATTGGTGGGAGCATTTTTAAATCTCTCGCACAGCGGGAGCAAACACCAAGTCTATTTGCAGCTGGTGGGAGATTCAAAAATGCTCCCACCCGCTGGGAGCGTACTTTAGATCAGTTTCCCTACCCTCAGTGATGTGGTGAGGGAAACAGATCAAAATATTGCTCCTACCCACTGGGAGCAGCATTGCTAGCTACTCTCTGTGGGCAGGAGCAATGCATGCTCCTGCTGGTTGAGGGGAACCAGCTGGGGCCGTAGGAGACTTGGGGTTCCATCTGCAGCCGTAAACAGCAGTGTAGTGGGTGCATTTGTTGGGCACCAGGGCACCCACCCTTTGTGGAGCTGGACCCAGGGGGATGGAGTCCCCAGGGCTGAAATTAGCTTGGGGAGGGGGTCCACATGCCACCTCCCCCTTTGCAATTCTGTCTAGGCCCGGGGATGAGGTTCCCGGGTTCAGAATCGGCCTGGGGAGGGGGCTGCAACCCCCCTTCCCATTTAATATGTTGGTGAGCCACAGGGATCATGTCCTCAGCCTGAGGAGTGGGCTTACGTTGCCCTCTCCCTTGAATATATTTCAGAGCCCCAGGGGGTACTCCAGGGCCAAAATCAGCCCAGGGAAGGGGCTGTGTGCACCCCTTCCCCTTGAATATGTTGCCGGGCCACGAGGGATGGGATCCCCTGGGCCAACATTAGCCCAGGGAGGGGGGCTGCGTGCCCCCTCCCCATACAAATTTCTCCAGGCCCCAGGGATGAGTTCCCCTGGGATGAAATTGACCTGGGAAGGGGGGCTGAGTGCCACCCTCTCCCTATAAATATCATTGAACCCCAGTGGATGGGGTCCCTGGGGCCATAATCGGCCCAGGGAGGGGGACCATGTGCCCCCTCCCCATAAAAGTTGTAGCTGTCCCTGTGGGATGGGGTCCCAGACCAAACATTGACCCAGGAAAGGGGGCTGCATACTCCTCTCCCCACGGGGGATGGGGTCCCAGGGCCTAACAAGTCCCCTCACCTTTATTTAAATAAGTGGCCCCTGGTGATGGGGGTTACTGGGGTGGATAACGGCTCGGAGGGGGGGCGTGCAGCCCTCCCTCCCCTTGAATTAAAATAAAGAATGGTCCTCGGGGGAAATGGATGACAACGATGTCATTTGAGAGGTCATCAGTGATGTCATAAATGATGTTATAGAACGTGTCATGAGTGATGTCATATGTGAGGTCGTAAGCAGTGCATGACTGGAGCCCAAATTATGCTTAGCTCTGCTAACTGTAACTTGTGAATTTTTGTGTTTGTTTATGTTAAAAACATTAATGTTGTCACAGACAAATACACCTAACTATAACTTCACTTTAACCCTTGTTTTTAGTGAATATACATTTTCACTGAAAAAAATAAAGGAATGTTATAGTTAGGAATTAGCATTTAAAAAAGCTTAGAAATTCACTGAAAAAAACAAAGGTTACAGGGATGTTATAGTTTGGAAATGGAATTAAAAAAACCTTAGAAATTCATTGAAAGAACCAAAGGTTACAGGGATGTTATAGTTAGGCTCAGGCTTCACTCATAGAAAACCAGTGAAATTCAGCAGTTATATAACTCGTGACCCCGCAATGCACTGCTTATGACCTCAAATATTACATTACTCACGACATGGTAAGTGATATCAATGATGACATCACAGATGACATCTCAAATTACATCACTGATGACATCACTGATAACATCATCCGGTGACTGAGTGTTTTTAAAAAGTTTATGAGTGTTAAATATATATACCAAGGTGAATTGGTGAATCAGTGGGTGTATGAGTGCCTGTATGGATGCTTTACTGGGTGCATGACTGACTGCATAAGTGAGTGATTAGGTATCTCAGTGAATGTATGAGTGAGTGGCTGGTTGTGTGAATGTCTGTATCAGTCTGTCAGTTGGTGTCGAGGTAGCTATATGGGTGTATGAGTGGGTACGTGAGTGGCTGTATTTGTGAGTGATTGGTTGTATGAGTACCTGACTACTTCTATGGATGAGTGAGTGGGTGAGAAAGTGGGTATATGGGTTAATGAGTATATGTGTGAGGGGCTGTATTGGTGAGTGAGTGTGTGTAGGGCTGTGTGGGTGGGTAAGTGGATGTGTCAGTGGTATAAGGGTGAGTAACTGGGTATGTGAAAGGCAGAATAGGTGAGTGATGGGGTACACAAGTGACTGTATGGGTTAGTGAGTGAATGTGGGAGTGACAGTATGGGTGAGTATGTGTTTGTGTCAGTGACTGTATAGGTGAGTGAGTACATGTTAGTATCTGTATGAGTAAGTGAGTGGGTGTTTGGCTATATGTATGGGTGAGTAAGTGGCTGTGTGATTATATGGGTGAGTGACTAGGTGTGTGAGCAGCTTTATGGGTGACTGACTCAGTGTTTGAGTGGCTGTATGGGTGTATGAGTGGATATGTCAGTGGCTGTATTAGTGACTGAGAGGATGTATGAGTGGCTATAGGGGTGAGCGAGTGGATGTGTGTGTAGATCTATGAATCAGTGAGTGGGTGTATAAATACTGGTTTGGGTCTGTGATGGGTTTGTGAATGGCTGTGTGGGAGCGGGTGTATGAAAGGTTCTACATGGGTGTGAGTGGGTGCGCCAGTGATTGTGTGGATGATGTCATCAGTGATATCATTTGAGATGTCATCAGTGATGCCATCAGTGATGTCACTGACCATGTCATGAGTGATGTAATATGTGAGGTCATAAGCAGTACATTGCAGGGGTGTGAGTTATAGTTAGCTCAGGGCTTTAAATTTAAATAATGCAGGGGCCACGTGGACCTCCTACAGTCCCAAGGACCACCACCTCCCTGGGACTTTAACTTCAATTAATGGGGAGCTGTGCAGACCCCCCAAGCTCCAGAGACTGTCACCTTCTTAGGGCAATTAAGATAGAAATACAGGGGGCTTGAAAAAAAGGCCTGGCTTCGGGGTAGAGTCCCTGGGGCCGAAAAATAAAAAAACCCTCCCCCCCTTCACCAACACTCTGCAAATGCACCTACAGGCGCACAACTAGTTGGGGCATGAAGTCCACTAGGCTGCAAAGGGTGCCTGGGGGCCAACAAGCCCTCCTGATACCTCCTGTAAGACCCACACAGTGGGATTGCTGAGAGGTCTTCGGAGCCCACTCATGACATAGTCAGTGACATCACTGATGACATCTCAAATGACATTGCTGATGACATCATCAAGTGATTGTAAGTATTTTTAAGAGTTTATGGGTGTTAAACATATATAGTAACCTACTACAAAGGTTAAATTAGTATACTAGGTGCACTACTACTGAGTGATACTACTTCTAACATATATTATGTGCCTGGCTGAGTGACTGTGTCCTTGTGTGTATGGGTGTGTAAGTGGCTGTATGGGTGTGTAAGTGGCTGTATGGGTGTATAAGTGGATATATGAGTAACTTGACAAATCTCCAGGAAACATTTTCAAAAAGTGCCACTTTGTAACTAGTTTGCACATGGAAAGTTTTGGGGTGGTATGTCAAGCGGGGCAGAGAGAAAAGAAGAAGTCCAAAACACGTTTTCCCCATTCATCTTTTTATAGGAAGTGATGACACAGCTAAAGCATTAACTGCTGAATGGATTTTCACCAAATTTGGCAGAAAGCTATATCTTTGTCCAGAAAGAGTGCTTTTTGTGATTTGGGGCCAGATGTTAAAACATTCACATTAGCGAGTCGCAAACTGCGTCAAATTGCGACTCGCAATTTGTGACTCGCAAATGAGAATGTACAACAGTGTTTCGACACTGTTTGGATTCCCAATGGGATCGCAAATCGCATGCCTCATTAATATTCATGAAGCAAGCACAATTTGCGACCCCATTGGAAATGGCTAGCACTAACAGGGATGGTGGCCTGCTGGGGACAGCAGACCACCATGTCTGTGACTGCTTTTTTAATAAAGCAGTGGTTTTTTTTTAAAAATGCAGCCTGTTTTCCTTAAAGGAAAATGGAAAGCATTTAAAAAGAAAAATGAAACTTTTCATTTTTTTAAGGGCAGGCAGTGGTCCCTGGGACCACTGCCTGCTCTTAAAAATATTTTCTCACATACTCACAAGGGGAAGGGGTCCCCTGGGGACCCCATCCCATTTGCGAGTGGTTTACCATCAACTTGAAGTGGGTGGTAAACTGTGAATGTTTTGCGGCCACAAATACTGTCGCAAAACAATAGTACATGGCATGGTGACTCGCTATTAGGAAGGGATGCCCCTTCCTAATGGCGAGAGTCGCAAATGCTATTTTGCGAGTCAGTGACTCGCAAAATAGCATTTGTACATGCCATTACCCTTTTTTGAGATCGCAAACGGGAGGACCGCCCATTTGCAGTAGCAAAAAAGGGTTGTACATCTGGCCCTGAGTGTAAATCCATTCAGCACTTTTGGAGCAATTAATGCTCAAAAACATTATATATCTAGGTACAAGGAGCCTCCATGGATCCTGTCAGTTCTCCTGCTGAGATCTGATTGGCTGCTACCACCTCAACCAGGAAGTGGTGGCAGCCACCTTAGGACTCCGGACTCACAAGAAGGCATAAGGGGGAAGGGTAGGGATATCCTGGCCCCCTAGGCCTGGTTGTAGGTCCCAGAGGGACACAGCCTGGGGCAAAACTTTTGTACTAAATTTGCAAAAGAGCTGCAAATCTGCTGCAAATTTTTTTTTAAATTGGTTCTCCTGCTTTTTTTTAAAAAACCCACCTGGTTGTACCAAAGCCATGGGGACCATGCAACTTTATTTTTTTAGGGTAGGGGGTGCACATGGCCCACCTGTTCCGGCTTATTTCACCCCTGGGGACCCAATCCTGTCTTTTTTAGACCGTTTTTTGCCCCTTCCCCATTCCTTGGTACCCGACATATCTTTTAGGGGAGGGCAGTCCCCCTTCCCAGGCCATATTCAGCTTTGGGGACCCCATGCCCTAGAGCCCACTGTATTTTTAAAGGGGAGGCCTCAGAGACCCCAGCCCCCAAGGCAGCATAACTAAGTAAAAGGGTGAGGGTCTGCTTTACCCCCCTTCCTGAGGCATTAATGATCCCATGGTTTTCATCCCCAGGGAGTGGCTCACTAGTTATGTACAGGGGAGCCCACCCCTGGGACTTAGTGGTCTCCTTGCCCACACCGGCATGGGCAGGCAAATGTGTGTTCATGCGGAAGCAAACACAAAGTCTGCTCCAAGCCGGCGGGAGCTTTGAAAATAATTCTGTCAGCTGGGAGCAGACTTTTGATCTGTTTCCCTGCCTTAGCAATGCAGAGAGGGCAGCACATCAAAACATTGCTCCTGCCCAGAGGGAACAGCATAAGTAGCGGGTCCCTGTGGGTGAGAGCAATGCCAGCTCCCGCTGCAAACAGGGAGCTGGCTGGGGCAACGCAGGCTGTGGGGCTTCCCCCGTGGGCCCCAATGTTTATATGATGGGTGCATGGGTGGGCATCAGGGCACCCACCTTAAAGAAATGTGGACCCCAGGGAATAGGGTTCCCGGAATGGATAACAGCTCAGGGATTCATGGTTCATTGGTTCATTTCAAGTAGTGGTTTTGGGGGTTGGGGGTCCCCAGGGTTTAATAAGGCTCGGGAAGGGGGCCCACATGGCCCTCCACCCCTTTAGTAAAAAAACACATCTGAGGAAGGGGGCTTCAGGGCCTAATGAGGCTTGAGGGGTGTTGTGCGGCCACCTCCCCTTTAATTTAAAAAAACAGCCCTGGGGATGGGGTCCCCAGTGCCTAATAGTGCTCGGGGAGGGGGGCAACGCAGCCCCCTCTACATTAATAAACAAAAGACTCTGGGGATGGGGTCCACAGGGCCTAATAAGGCTCGGGGAGGGGAACCATGCAGCCCCCTTTGAAATAAATAAGGCCCTAGGAGATAGGGTCTCCATGGCCTAATGAGGCTCAGGTAGGGAGGGACACAGGGCCCACTCCCTTTTAAAACATATATAGGCCGGGGGGATGGGTTCCCCAGTGCCATATTAAGTTTGGAGAGGGGGGCCACAAAAAAGGTCTTTGGGGATAGGGAACTCAACTTACGACAGGATGAGTTAACGTAAAATAAAAAATAAATAAAACTACTTACTTTGCGCTCTCAGCATCGCTGACTTGGTTTTAAAAGAGAAATCCTGCTTCTACCCACCAGCGTAACACATGCTCATTGAACTTCAAACTTTTGAGAGAACAGTCCTGAAGGTAATTGATAATATGGAAAATAAGAACAAGTACATGAAATTCAACCTGACAAAAGATAAAATGCAGCCCTGGAGAGATTGAAAACCAGCCAAGAGATAATAATAAAACCGGCGGACAAGGAAGGCGCCATAGTGATTATGGATAGAACCCAAAACGAACGTGAAATAACAAGGCAACTGGAAAATGAGGCCCACTACAGAAAAATACAAGAAGATCCAACACCCATGATTATGAGTAAAATTAAGGGATATTGAAAAAGGTATCGATGGTGGATGGGTCTCCAAAAAGATGAGAAGTACCTTTTTAATAACGATCCGAGAACACCATTATTATATATTCTCGTGAAGGTCCATAAAGATCCATTGAATCCTCCAGGCAGGCCGATTATATCAGGCGTAAATTCAATTCTGGAATGACCTGTAAAATATGTTGATACTTTCCTGAAACCCCTGATCTCCGACTTTCCGAGCTACTTGAGAGATACTATGGATGTAATAAACACCTTGGAAACTGAAGAATTCTTGGACACAACAGACAACTTGGTAACCTTGGACGTCATGAATTTATACACGAATATTCCTCAAGAAGGAGGCTTTTAAGCCATGGAATATTTTCTGGAGAAAAGACAACACCCACATTAAGTCCCCACAGAATATATTCTAGAATTGGCTAAAATTTGTCTTAAATTCAGTTTTTTCATGTTCAATAAGCAATTCTACATTCAGACCAAAGGGACGGCGATGGGATGTCCCTTGGCCCCAGAAATGGCCATTATGTTTACGGCCTTATATGAAGAAAAATGGATCTATAATAATAACCCATTCAAAGATCATATCTATATATGGAAATTATATATAGACAATGTATTAATGATATGAAGAGGTCCAGGTGAACAAATCATGGAGTTTATGAGCTGGCTTACCTCCAGGAACCAAGATATCCTGCTCTCTATGACCACCAGCAAGAAAGAGATCAATTTTCTTGATATAATGCTGAAACATGAAAAAAATCAAATTTATTCCACTCTGTACACTAAAGAGACTGATAGGAATACTTTCCTACATTATTTAAGTTTTCATCAAAGAAACTTGAAAGATAATCTTCCTCACAGTCAGTTCCTGAGGGTAAGGAGGAACTGTTTGAAAAAGAAGACTATTTCTCAAATGCGGAGAATTTACTCTTTAAATTAAGACAGAGGGGTTACCCAAAGAAACTTCTGAAGAGAGCCATGAGGAGAGCTTGGTGTACACCAAGGGAAAACTTACTCCAACCAGGCAACAAATCTGATAGCAATAAATTGGTGTCACCACCTTCTCTGGAGCTACAAATAAACTTAAAGATATATTCAAGAAAAACTGGAGAATTGTGAAGGGATAAGATCAATTTAAGGAACTGCCAATGTTTCTGCTGAAAAGGAACAAAAACATCAGAGATAATGTGGTCAGGGCAAACACCACAATGAGAACTGAGAAACCCTCATTGACTACTATTTTGAATTTACCACCAATAACGGACACCATAAATGTGGCAACTGCTCTAACTGTGCTTATATCATTGAATGAGAAGATTTTACCTATGTGCAAATCAAGATTAAACATAAGTAATTCACAAATTGCACTCCAAGAATGTTGTATATTGTATAGTCTTCCCATGTGAAAAAGCATATATAGGAAAAAACAATCAAGAAGTCCGCAAATGTTTAATTCAACACAAATCTTCCATCAGATGTAAAACACCAAATACTCCAATGGTACAACATTGTGTCCAGATGATTCATACCTGGCCTGATCTCAAGTGGACAGTGCTGAGACAAGTCAAAGTGCCCAATTCAGGATCTATTTTACTTAAACTGAAAGCCCAAATGATACTTAAATTATGCAAAACTGAAAATGGCTTAAATGAGTTGTCCGAAATTGGGAATGTTTTTGTATAATAGCTGCAAATATCAGACCGTTGGACAAACAAATAACATCAATAAACTGAGCGAGAAATGTACAGTTGAAATAATAAAGTTTGAAAAGTCAGTATGAACTATTATCTCCAGAGCGTACCCGTTGAGCCCTCCGAACAACAACAGGAGAAAAAGATCAGAGAATGCAGCAACAGAACAGGTGCTTGTAAATTTAAGATTGGAGGAGCCTGATACAATAATGTGACACTAATAAGTCCAGTGAAAAGTTTGAAATAGTAAAGTTCTTCTATACGATACCCATAAAGCGAACGCAAACTACACTCCCCATGATGCATCAGATGCAACATCAATGAATCCAGTGATAACTGAATAGAAAGTTTGTTTATAGAACGTGAATTACACTCCGTCCAGCAGTCCTAAGTACAACAGAAAAATGCAAGGGAATGCGTAAAGAGGAAAGATGCAGGAATAACTGTAACAAACATCAAAGGGGAGGGGAGCCTACGATAATATTATGATATTAATAAGTTCAGTGAGAAGTTGGAACAATAAAGTTCGCCCATTGAAAAGAGAACGTGAACCACATTCCCCATACTGCATTTGTGAAGCATTCCGATCTGCAATAGAAAAAGAACAGAGAATGCAGAAATAGAACATACGGGTAATGAAGTCAGGAACTACAACCCCCAGAGGTCCTTGCTAAGACTTCCGATAATGGAAGAAAAGCAATAATTCAATTCAATTCAAAATAACTTTATTCGGTTCCAAGAACCATAAAAGTTTAACAAACAAACATCACAGTTTTAAGATTTCATAACATATTTGTCGAGCAGCGAAGTTAAAATTAATAAAAAGAAAAGTTCATAGGAATCTGACAGTTAAAACATATAATCCATAATACACATGACCTAGCACGGCAAGATATATCACTGATCATAAAATTCCAAGGGTATAAAAATTGTACATTGAAAGATTACAACGTTCCTGTTCAGCTTCTATAGCTCATAACGCTTTCTTATAGCCATTGCAACTTTAATATAGTTAGAGACCGTAATACAGATAGCAGAGGTAGCCAAAGAGTACAGAAAATTAAAACCTTCAGTATGTGTGCAAGGCCGGATTTCCCTTAGAAGTGGAGCTAAAACATTTCCCCTTGGCTCTTTATAAAGGGGGCAGAATAAAGTAAAGTGCAAAGTGCTCTGAGCTGCCAAGTTGTCACACGGGCAGGGCATAAGTTTGTCGGCCCACCCTGATTGTCTCAGGAATGCCACTAAAAAGTGCAGAGTGTGTAAACGAAGTCTAGTTAAAAGAAATCGTGTCTGTGCATTGGTGGTAAAAGTTAGGTAAAATTGCTGTTAGGCAGGGAACAAGCATAAGGGACCCGTCACCTCAGGTTGTGTGTGGCGCATGTTTGCCCTAGAATAATGCGCCTCTTTGATGATGGCTTTCGCGTTAGTGAGGATACTCTCAGGATTGTTGTAAAATGCCCCAGGCCTATCTCATGAAATTTATCTCTCACAAATCGGAGCCAAGGGATCGATAGGGCACTATCCAGTTTAATACAATCTTTAATCACATCCCTTGAGAACGTCAATTCCTCTGACAGCCACATTTTTGCCCAGAGGAGCAATACCTATTTGGTCCTCTAAGAACTCCAACCCCAGCTCTCGATGACACAGGAGTGTGGGGGCACCATTCGGGGTCCTCAATAGCCTTTTGATAAACTTATTTTCCAAAACATGTAGTTGGCGGCTTTTATGGTGGCCCCACACCCCTACCCCATAATTTGCCACAGACAAACATTTAGCTTTATAAAGGGTGACTAGCTCTGTCACCACCTTGTGAAGTAGCTTGCAAGCAAAACGAAATAGCCCCTCCACAACCCTACTTGTGTGTTGCACCCTTGATGTTATAAGTGGTTCCCCTTACAGCAACGTTTTTAGTTTTGGTCAATTTGGGGCCACACACCATAATGTATGATTTAATAAAATTGACTTTCAAATCAAGTGCTGACATAAAATCCGTAACAGCGTTAAGCAATTTTTGGAGGCTATTTGATGTCAAAGCCATTAACACTGTGTCATCCGCATATGATAGTAGCAGGACAGAATTGCCACCAATTCGGGGAAAATCAATTACCTTGTCTAATAAAAATGCCTCTAGGCCATTAGTGTAAATTAAAAAGAGAAAAAGAGCTAAAATGCACCCCTGCCAGACACCTTCTGTGGAAACAATTGGCTTAGTCTTTTCTCCTTGGGGGCTGTATCTTATGGCAACAGTGGTGTTAGCATGTAACCTGCGCAAGAGGGTAATCAGTGCTTTCTCAACACCCATTTTCCCCATTATTGCCCACAGTTTCTCCTGATTAACGGTATTAAAGGCACTAGACAAGTCCATGAAGGCCAGGTGGATAGAACCCTTCCTGGCCCTCATGTACTTGCTAATAATCAGGGACAGATTGAGGCACTTCTCTGTGGTGCCCAGCCCCCTCTTAAACCATATTTAGTTTTAGACATGACCCCTGTGGTAGTCACCCAGGCTTCCAGTCGGGCAAGGACGACCCTCCCTAGTACCTTTGCTGTGGCGTTGATAAGGGAAATTGGCCCGTAACAAGCCAGGTCATTCCTATTGCCTTTTTCAAAGACAGGAACCACAGTGGCCTCCTTCCAGGTTGCTGGGATGGGGCCAATCACCACTGCTTTAAAGACGTTAGTCAATAGGGGTGCCCAAAGGTTGGGATTCCTTTTAAACAAATCAAGTGGGATCCCGTCAGGGCCTGGGGCTTTCATGGAGATTCCCTTCGCTAAAGCATCCTCAACCTCGGATACTGAGAGGGAGGAACTTAATTGGGAGGCCGCGCTTAAATCTAGAGGCAGGTCCAAACTGTTCTCCTCTAACTGCAAGCAGTTCGGGTTAAATATAGCCAAGAAGTGGAATTCCCAAACATCCCCCAAAATCAGTGAATCCATCTGCCTCACATCGTCCGTAAATAGAGGGTGATTAATGATGTCCCAAAAACTTTTAGTGTCTTTAAGGGAACTAGCTCTCTCCAGGTCTTCCCATGCCAATCTCCTCAGTTCTTCTTTTCTTTGGCTAACAGTAGTTTTGTATGTTTGCCTTGCGCTTTTAATTTGGTTTCTGTCGCGAGGGCAGTGGCGGCTCGCCGAGGGAGTGGTGCGGGGCGGTGAGGCGGGGTGGGGAGGGTCAGGGTGCGGGGTAGTGGACTCGGACTTACGACGGACAGAACTCCCTCTGAGTTCTGTCCATCGTATGTCCAATTTCACTACCCCTCCACCCTGCCCCTCCCCCGCCCCGCCCCGCCTCACCGCCCCGCACCACTCACTCGGCGAGCCGCCACTGCGCGATGGCTAGTGTGAAGGGCCATTTTAAGGTTCTTTTGAGCCCATGAGTATTTGGTGTTAAACCACCGTACCTCCTGGGATTCCCTTCACTGGACAGGTCTGGTTAATCACTTAGCTTCGTTTACTCAAATCAACTCAAACTGCGGAACAACCTCATCTGGGGGAGAATCTTTTTGAAGACACCTCATAATCGGGTGATAATTTGCTATGACAGTTTGTTCCTCAAATTGGGGAGGGTTTATTTTATCTCAGTTCAAACTTACCCCTTTATTAGGATTATAATGAATAAGGCGACCATCACCTTTCCCTACCTGGGCTGTTATACTGAGAGAAGCTTTGAGGGGGTTATGGTCACTAGCATTGTTGGGTTCCACCTCGAAGTCGCTGACAAGCAGCAACAACTTCCTTGAAATAAACACATAATCAATAAAACTTTCCCTGCCACCTCCAACATAAGTGGGGCACTGGGGTGAAGAACTACAGGCCAAGTTATTAATATGGCCTAGGTCACTCTCAATGATGATGGAATTTAAGGCCTCGCCCTGCGGTGTGTGGGTAAAGTGCGGCTGAGGCTGATCCTCTGTATCCAGCAGCCCACAGACTCGTTGTGCACTATACCCGCAGGTAGTGCAGTTAAAATCCCCCACCCAAAAGATATATAATGGCTGCCATTTCCTGGAAATTTTAGTAATTTCTGCCTGTAGAGCTTCAATAGCACGACGGCAATTTTGGTCAAAGATATTGTAACACCAATTCACCACTAGTATCTTAACCTGCGTCAAATTGGAAATCGTAATTAATTGATACCAGGGTGAAGAGCCTATGCCAAGGGCTTTTATGGACCCATATTTTATCGAGATTAACAGCACCAGCCCTTCTTTAGCCCTCCCTGCCGGAGAAGGTATTGCAGGGACAGTGAAAGAGCGATAACCGTCCAACACGATGTCATCCCTATACCAAGTTTCCTTGAGACAGATGATGTCAAAACCCCTGAAGTACTCTAGCCATACCTCATTAGTCAGTTTGGGGCGAATTCCTGATATGTTCCAGGAAATAATTTTGAAGGGAAGAGTGGTATGTCCCTGATTTGCCAAACCCACTGGTTTACTATTAATAGCAGACATAGTGGCAGGAGCTACTAGGCCGGAACCCTCCCCTACGGGGTTACCTTCGGGATTGATTTAGGGGGGAGGGAAGGGTTTTCGGGGCTGTCTAGGTTCTTATTAGTAATGATGGATATACACGGAATGGTGCCAACTGGTTCTACAAGCCCTTTGCTACCAGGGTCACCTTCATATGAGTCTCTCCCTAGGTGGATGTGTAGTGAGCACATTCTTCTCTTCTCGACTGGCTGTCCAAATTGTTTGAACAATCAGTTGATTTCAGTAAGTCCTGCGAGAGCATCAAAGCGTATATGTTCACGCCTTACCGTGGGGTCGGTTGTCTCAAGATAGTCCCCTGGTGAGGGGGATAGAAAAAACCCAATGGGCGGGCCTTTATCAGTTCACCAGGAGTGTCTCTAAGATGCTTCAAGTCAAAATGCACACACCTGGCGTCGCTAAAGTTAAGCACCACGCAATCCCCATCTACAGATTTGGCCGTGTAGCCCAACCAGCTCACCCGCCTTGCCATGATGATGTATTCAAACCAGTTTATCTGGGACAGCATTTTCCTAAAGCACCAATGAGCTAATTTATTAATAAGGCTTTGACAGCTTTCTTGGTAACCAGGGGGAAGATGGGGAATCCCCGTCAGGATCAGTGTATATGGTGTACAGTCAGGGGGTAGATTTAGTATGTTTTTTACACCCCCCCCACTTAGAGAACCATGCGCTAGGTCATTAACATTTGTATTTCCTTGTGAAGAACTACCCCCATACAACGGGCCTGGTCTTGATTGATTTGTGACCCCATGTCCCAACTTTGGGTTATTCCTGTCGATATTCCCATGAGGCACAGGCTCCCATGGTGTCTGAGCCGGAGGGTTATTATCGGGGGCTCGTGGGAAGAGACCCTCTAACTTAGAGTACTTAGAGTAGGTGTTACGCTTATAAGGGCCATCCTATCCAGAGGGGCACTAGAAAAAGCATCATTTACACTTTTATCTCTGCTCCTCAGTTGGGTGGCCCTATCATTCTGTTTGTTGGTTGCCGAATTATTTCCTAAATCCTGCAGTGCTCAGGCAAGTAGCTCTTCTATACAGACTAAACGATATAAAATGGGTGCCAGAGCCTCTTGTACTATCTTACTGAACTTTCGATAGAGGTCTCAGTTCCTTCATGTGCGGCGCTTCTTCCTCCTCCTGCATGAGATCTACATGCATTTCCTTTTATGTGAGTTTGTTTAGTTCTCGTGACCCTCAGTGAGTGGCCCTTTAGTCTGTAATCAACCCCTGCCAGTTTTATTTCCTTGTTAATCGCCCCTACTGCCTTTTGAAGGAAGCCATCCGGGGTAGTATCAGAGGTTTTTGAACCAGGCGCAGGTTTCCGTTCCCCCATGATGAAATTTCCCTTAAAAATTAAACTGGGGGAAATAAAAGGTTTCACCTTCAGGTGGCTTCACAAGGCTGGATTGCAACACCGAAAATCCCAGAGTCAGGAAACAAAAACCAAGAGGGTAGGCCCAGCCCGGGCTCCGACGGGCACGAATGGGCCCGCCCTTGGCCCGGGCTTGGCCCAGGCATGTCCCGGGCGCTCCTGCGTGCGCCCACGTGTGGCCCGCACTGCGGGAGCCCCGCAGAGATTGAATGCGCCTCCTGGCGTGTCGCGTTGGCGGCGTGATGCCGCGGTTTTGCCTGGGGGCTGTGGTCCTGCTCCCGGTGGCGGAAAACTCGGGCTCAATAAATTAGCAGGTCCTGTGACGGTGCACACACGCTGCGAGCCGAAGTAGAGGTGTACACGCCACGACTCGAGATGCCAATTTTCAGGTCAGCGAGAATACGCATTGAAGTTTAATGCCATGAGGTACATACATTTAAAGCATAGCTAACTGCAATATTTTGCACTTGCAGTTTAGATAATAATAGCATGGGAACCATTTGAAAGTAGATTTGAAAACATCATCCACGAAGACCTTATCTAAAATCACATGGCCTGAAAATGCCATCTTTAAAACAAACATGGAACGAAAGATTTCCGTTCAACCTTAAGACCTTATAATACATAACAAGCTTGGAATTAATATACTGTTTTATTTCCCTGTTGTAGAAAGAATTTGATGATGAAGCTCTGCATAGAGAATGAAGTATCTCTTAGCAATGTAGCGAGGCATAATATTGGAAGCTTTTCAGAAAAATAAATACATAAATGTTTTTATTAAATTCAAGGATTGAGAGGTTTGAAAATATAACGCTACCTACTCTAAAGATATAGAAGTATCTATGGTATGAGGGGAACTTTTCTTTTTCACTCTAATGTTATCCCGCCCTTCGATTCCTGAATAGGATCGCCCCCGTTTATATACAGCCCCAAAGACACTCTAAATCTGCTCACATCTAATGACTGTTTTGCTAGCTTCGGATTAGCACAGTGCCATCCTTGCTGAGCTAGAAAAGTCATAAAGATTTTCGGCTACTTCGCTGTAAAGTCTTTTAAGCATAGGATTAGCTAGTGCTAGCAACGCTGGGATGAAATAAATGACAAACGCTTTTTTATGTCAGTGACCCTGCCATTCGGGAAATTTATAGACCCATGCTCAAATTCTTATGCAGAGTGTTGGCAATAGGAAGGTGACAGGAATTCAAAGGAATAAGTACCAATACCAATACAAGGTACACAAACAAGCGTCTTGTTCATAGACCTGCAAAGCATCAAACTCTGTACATGATTCATCAGGTATGCTTTATTAATTTTCTTTTGCTTTTATACATTTCTCAGTGGAGCCTCCTCTGTTTCTCTACTTCTGCAAAATGAATGTACAGGGAGCCAGGCTATCATTGCCCATGTGCCAAGGCTTCTTCATTCAGACACAGGGCGGGTTTCAGGACAGTGCGACTGGTGCAGCGGCATCTGGCTCTGACCTCGGGAGAGGCGCTGTGTTCAGAAATAACTTTTGGTTTTAAAAGCACCTGCTGTTTCCTTGTGTGTCCTGCAGCGTACAGGCAACAGTATAAATGTCAAGATGATGCTGGTGATTAATGTTTCTGCTAAAGAGAGTTTGAAGTTTTGTCTAGTGACAGTTTTGACTCATCATAAAGTAGGACTGAGGGTTAATATGCCTGCTGCAAAGAAAGTGTACAATGCAGATCACAGAACGTTAATCCTCATTGTTTTGTGTAACATTTCCTATAGACTGATTTACACACAAGATTTTTTGACTCTATATAACTTGTGTGTGATGTAAAGTGCTCTGACGGCCTAGGGTTGCTATGAGTAGCGCTATAAAGCAAAAGAAATGCATGTGGGACGGGCTGTGGAGAAATGAGTGGCACAGTTGGAAGGTGGTAGTGAGGGAATCTGTGGAGGAGCAGGTCACTGGAGGGGGGGCAGGGAGAAGGGTGCCAAAAAAGATTGCTGCACCAGGTGCTTCTAACTCTAAAGCTGGCCATGTTCAGACATGCCTCTTCTTTGGTGCAATTCAGCAAATGTCTTAAAACCAACCCTTTCCCCCCCTGTTTCCCACATATTGATGATGTGTTTCTGATCTTCTTTATATTGGTGTACACTTTGTTATCAAATTCACACTGAACATGTTCATGCCTGTCTCTGTATACTCACATTTTGTTGCTACGTACATCATGCTGTTATGGAACTAGGAACATGCTCTATAATATCCTAACCGATACTCACAAGATATTTTAAGGTGTAGATGTTAGGATCTGCTTATTGTGTCTGTCAGACCATTGTTTAGAAGTCTGAACTGGATATGGGATATAATAGCTCTGGGTTTGCTTTTGCAAGCACTTTAAACTCCCTGGTACAAAGCTTGATAGCGCAATTACATACATACCTAAAGTCACAATTTACACATTGCTAAAGTAGTACTGCCAACTATGGGGCATATTTACAAGGAAATGACAGAGCGCGGAGCTGCAGCAAATTTTGCAGCACCACTCTCCGTTTCTAAAATGCATGGATGCGCCGTATTAACACCAATACGGTGCACACCTGTGTTTTCCCTAGCACTGGTGCTACAAATAGCTGCCTAGTGCCTACGCAGACCATCTTGCGCCATAGTGCAAGGGCGCTTGCGTTGCAGGGAATGCAGCACACATAGAGGTAGCAAATCGCCATTATTGTTTATGTGTAGGAAGGGACACCTTCCTGCACAAAAACAATCAATAATGGCATTTTGCTCTTTCTATGTGTGCTGCATTTTTACGCCTGCTATTGCATGGCATTAGTTTTTGGCCCTGACTCAAATTTACAGATCCTTGTAAATCTGGGGCAGCGTCAAAAAGCAATGGGTGTTGTAGTGGAATGCCCACAGCAACACCCATTGCATGCCCCTTTCATGCAGATACCTGCGTGAAAGTGTACCATATTTACAAAGCGGCATTAAACCACAAAAAGTGGCTTAATGCCACTTTGTAAATATGGTGCAGGGCATTGTGCCACCAAAATGTCAAAAAGTGACGTTCCAGTGGTGCAATACCCTTGTAAATATGCCCCTATGTATTTTCCTAGTTCCCGTGATACCATGGCAATCCCACATTGTAACAGTCAGTTCCATGGACAATCACAGTGTGGGAGGCACACACGCTCCCAATTGTACTGTTATATGTAGGTTACAGTTCTACATATACACACCTTGTTGCTCCCTCAGTTAGTCTGAACCTGCTTGCTCGATCACCACAATTCCGCAGTATGTGGATCATAAGCTGGGAGTGATTCAGGGGTGATCAGTGGCATAGCTAGAGCTTTTGCCGCCCGGGGCGATCCCTGAGTTTGCCACCCAGTGACAGCCGGTGTAGGTAAAAGCGGGGGGTGGAGGCGACAGACGATGCCCTGATATAGGACGAGTAAGGGGTTCAGTGCAACCAAGTGGTTTGCCGTTCTGCATGTGAATTGATAGAAGGAAGTCGAAATCTTAGAAGATGAGGACTGGACAAAGGTCAAAATGGTGCCTCATCAACTTGCAATTTGTGTGTGCCTACACATAATCCACTTTACATACATAGGTAACTACTATGCGCTCACTCAACTCTGAAAAATGGCAGGGCCCACTTACCTGACATGAGGACGGGTGCAGGTTATTCCAGGTAACATGGAGTTGCCCAGTAATTAATCTGTATTGACAATTGATGGAAACAACCTTAGAACAAGTCCTGGGTTCACCCTACCCCCAAGAAATGTCACAAATGATGGCCCTACTTGGTGTTGTATGATGAAATATCACTGACAAAAATATCGATGGAAAAAAAATCAGCAAAACAATATCGAGGACACTTTACGAACTTTGCATGTTAGGTTAAAAATGTCAACAACAAATATATAGAAGGCTACAATATCATCCAAAAATAGGTAAGTATATTTCATTTTTACTATTATGGACTATAGTAACTTGAAAACCTATATTAACTTCAAAAATAATAAAATAGACTTGTAAGATAAAAATACAAGAATATATAGTTTGCGGACTTAAATTAAAATATATACTTTAAAATAATTGGAAGAAAATTAACATATTTAAACAGAAATATAAAACACTGAAAACAAACAACTGATTATCATTAAAAGCGCTAGATATTAAATTAAAATGTATACAATAACAATAACATAAAAATCTTTAATGCAAAACATGACTACGCATACAAATTACATTAAATTAACTTTTAAAAATTAAAACAAAACAATATATTAAAATACATTTTTTTTAAATCAGTCAAAAAATTTGACCTTGGAGGGGTCAAGTTCCCTACTGCCACTCAAACTCACCAACAGTAGGGAAAGTGTTGGACTTTGAAGGGGATACATTTAGTTTTCCCTTTCTGACGTAAGCAACAGTAGGTAAAGTGTTGGACTCTGGAGGGATCAAGTTTACTATTCCTGCTCCAACCTGAGCAACAGTAGGGAAAGTGTTGGACTTTGGAGGGTTTGGATTTACTATTCCTAATCCAATGTAAGCAACATTTGAGAAAGTTTTTATCTCTGGAAGGGTCAGATTTTGTATTGTCGCATCAACCTGAGCAAAAGTAAGAAAAGTTGGGGGGCAAATATATGAGTAGATGAGTAAAATGTAAAATTATTTCCCTCTTAGTACATTCGCCGAGAAATTTTTTGAAAGATTTTGGACTTTGGAGGGGTCAGATTTACTCTTCTCACTCCAGTGCAAGCAACAGTAGGGAAAATACAAAATTTTAGGAAGCTCAGAATTAATTTTCTCTACTTTAAATTAAGACAAAATAAATTAAATAATATAAAATAAACAAACATTAAATATAGCTCCATAAATACATTTAAAAATATTAGCATTATATAGTTTATGCAAACTATTAAAAACAAAAAACATGAAATTAACATATATAATTATACAGAAAATTATATTGAAAATTATATCAGTTAAAAACTTAAAAGGAAAATCAAATACTTTCCATCTTGTTACCCTAAAATTCTAACAAAAACAAAAACAAATTAAATGAAGAACACAAAAAATTAACAATACACATTATTTTTAAATACAAAAACATCATAAAAAGATTATGCAAAAGCATAAACGTAATTTAATTATTATCCAAATTACAAAAATAAGCGAAATTAAAAACAAAGTATTCAGAAAATAAATTATTTAAATAACAAAACAAGTTATTCCACTATTCCTAAAATTATGTATTAGATAACTAAAAAAGTACATGATTATCTAATTAAAAATTTAAAACTTCAAAAACAATTCCCAGACGAACCCAACAACCCTTAAAAAACAAAATTGACATGAAATGAAATAAATGAAAATATATTACCAAATCACAAAAAAACAAAGCCACTATAAAATAATTAAACATACATAACATTAAAATAATATCATAGAGTGCAGACCCTGGCCTGATTGATGACGGCAAAGCCTTTGTGAGCTCCCGGCTGGCTGACCAGTAACTCTACAAGAATTGGCTGCCAAGCTGTAATCGTGCAGATCTGTGGATGGTACTAGTGACACCCGTCCTTCCGCCACATGCTGGGAGGCAAGATGATGGGTGGGCATGCCCTTCTCTCCCTGGGGAGCTGCTGAAACGACCCCTGTTCCACATCCTATGCGTGTGTGTGTGTGCCCTCTCGCATGCCAGATTATGCCGACAACCTTGAGACAAACTTATAATAGGCCAGAGGGCTGGTGCTGCAGTAGAGCGCTTACCCCGGTAGGGCGCCTCCACATCCACCCATGAGCAAGACCCTGTCTCAACATTTCTTGGAGGTGCAGGTGCTGCTGTGGTGCCCATGCCTCAACAATCTAACTCCGTGGCATATCTCACAACGCTGCACGGCCCACCTGGACTCTTTTGGAGCACTTAGATGACCATGGGAGGTGTCTGTAGGGCAATTGCATGACCTTACCTGTCCCCCCAAAGTCCACGATTCTTCTGCCTCACAGGACTAGCCCCTGGCTCACAATTGTGGATTGGGCTGCTCCTTCTCGGGAGAAGGCGGTCATTTTGAGGTCGGGACTGTCAAGCCCAATCCAATCTTCTCCACATGATGTCCTTATATGGCAGTCATCTTTAAACAAGGCAGTTCTCATTTTGGTGTTGCCATTGTTGGCTCCTCCTCCCTGTTATCGCTGTTTGCGATTGGATGGTCTCCTTGGACCAATTCCACCTCCGTACTTTGCTCTATTGGCGAATGCTGCCCACATACCCTGCCTCTGTCACTCACCTCTTCCACACCAGATGTCTAGGAAAAAGGCTACTTGTCAGCCTACATTCTCAGAGGCTGTCAGGGGCACCAATCACAGCCTAACATCCCTCCCTCTGCACATAAACCAAAGAGTTAGTCTCCTTTGATGCTCTGATAAAGGATCTCAAGCACATTAAATTCACTTTGGGGTCACTGTAATGCTTTTCCTCGGAAGTGACGATGGAGATAAAATCGCTGCGCACTGAGATGTCCATGCTTCAACAGCGCGGAACACGACTTACCACTCTAGGACAACGACAAATTGTGGGCCCTTGATTGGGGACTGGACTTTATGCTTCAGCAGAAACACCTCCTGACCACGAGAACCGGAGCAGCTGGGAAAATATTCTAATTTATGGCGTGCTGGAATCAGAAGAAAGGAACAACCTTAGCCAGTTTCTGGAATCCTTTCTTCCCCGCCTCCTGGGCCTTACCTTTCGAACCCCATCGGAAATCCAAATGGTTCACATGATATGCCGTGGAACAAATGCAGCACCTTCCCAACCAAGGGTGATTATCGCATACATTTTGTGATATAATCTCGTCCATCTCATTCTACAGGCAGCCAAGTCCCATGGCCCATGCACCTAACTTGGTTGGTATTCCCTGCCTATTTCTCTCACACCACTATTGTCCTATGGAAGAAGTTTCTGGCACTGCGACTGGTGCTCAAACAGAAGGGAATGCGATATGGCCTGCTTCACCCAGAGGTACTACTTTTGACAATTAATGGCACTATGAGGGAATTCCACGATCCTCGAGAGGCTGAGGACTATTTAGATGCACTGTCAACCACAATGATGGATACAACTTGGATTCCTCCGCTCCCCTCTCCTGTGGACCACGCCACCTGTGCCATTGATGGAGATGGTGGGTTCAAGGGCAGGACCCCCAACGGGGACAGTGGCAACCCAGGAGATCTAAGGGGAAAACAGTTTCCCCTCCCCTTGAAAGAACAAATCCAGCTCATCCTTGAAACTGCACTAGTGTCAGTACAGATTGTCCCCAATTTTATTTGACCATCCAATGGCAATAATAGGATCCTACTATTTATATTGCAGCAAGCTGGCTTTCATCTCACTGAGAGTGACCCGCTGCCATAAAGTATTTGTATTGCTTGTTACCCCAGACTGTGGGGTCTGCAGTGCACTATTTTAGCCTATCTTATTTTCAATGACTTCCTACTAATGATGTGGCAGAACAGACCCCTGCTGATTTAGCCTCTAAATGTCAATGGCATGACCAGTTTCGTCTGCCGGAAGAAGATACTGTCCTACTAAAAGACCAAAAAACCTGATGTAATGCTCATTCATGAGAGACACCTATCCCCTGTGGAATCTGTGCAACTGCAAACATGGTGAAAGTTTTCTACTTCGCCTGTCTGAATAGAGTGCTGCTGGACCCTTGATCCATGACAGTGCTTCTAGGGACAGGGGGGAATGGACCCCATCTTGGACCACTCTTCCATTCCAGACCACTGCAACAAGCACAACAGATTCCTCCTACTTGACCTTATGGATGACCACATGCTAATTGACTCCTGGCGCCTTCACTATCTGACAGACAGGGCTAATATCTTCCTTTTATGCCCCTACAATTTTTTATCCTATATTGATTACTTCTTGGCACAGGGCGTGACTCTCCACAAGATTCTTGAATGCATAATTGGCGAGAGACGACCATGCTCCAATCTCACTGTTGCTGGATTTGCAAATCCAGGCTCCACTTGACCGATCCTGGAGGATGAATACATGATATTAAAAAGGAACTACAGGCACTCTTCCAAGATTATATCGCTATTAGTGAAGACTTTGTTGCTTCGTTGGAAACTCCCTGGGCCGTGAACAAATCGTATAAATGGGGAGTAATAATGAAATAACAACTGGAGTCAAGACAAAAGACTGCCACTTTGCAAAGCCAGCTGGAGAGAGAGGTCCACACGGCACATGATCACTACACACAACACCGACAGCCACCCACCTACAAGCCCAGTCAGGAAAAAATAAGATTGTACTATTCTCCATTCCCAAGCGGTGGAAAAGGCTTTATCTTGATTCCACCACAAGCACTTCAAACATGGAGAAATGGCCGGGTGACTCTGTGCTTGGCAACTTACACAACAACAGGCTCAGATGGCCATTCCAGTGCTGTCTTGCAGCTCCAGCACTCTCCTTATGCATCCAGGAGACATACTTGAAGAGTTTCAGTTATATTGCACCCTTTTCTGTACTTCAGAGGCCCCACCTACCACTGAGGTGGAGAACCAGTTCATGGACTGATTACCGTTACCGGTCCTCCCAGCATCCCTCCCTGAATGGCTTGATGGCAATATCCCAAAAACAGAAATTGCAGATGCAATTAAAATCATGCCTACTGGGAAGGCATCGGTGGCAGATGGCTTCCTGATTGAGTTTTACAAAATCACAGCGGAACACTCAATTCCTCTGTTGGGCAAACTGTTCCAGGCGGCCCAGAAGGAAAGCGGTCTGAAACCAGAATTTCTCTATGCTTACATAACAGTGCTGCTGAAACCTGGAAAAGATCCCCTGCATTACGCTAACTATTGGACAATATCACTGTTCAACAGTGATGTAAAAAAATTCTCCAAAGTGCTGCCCAACAGATTGAAAGTGGTGCTTCCCTACTTGATCCAAAAGGCCCAGGTGGGCTTTGTTCCCGGTTGTTCCTCTCTGAATCACTTGTGCACATTACATAATCTATTATGGCTCTCCAGGTTCTCGTTGGACAAAAGTGGTCCTCTCCCTTGATGCAAAAAAAACTTTCAATTGGGTGGGGTGGGGCTACCTCTTTCGTACCATGTCCCACATGGGGATTGGATGGACCTTTATTGCAATGACCTCATGGCTCTATACCACCCGACGGCCACTTTGATTAGCTATGGTGTCCTTTTGCGCACCAAACCCATTCATCTTGGAACACAGCAAGGTTGCCTGCTGCCAATCTTGCTGCCCCCGCTAGCACTGGAGACGTTGACCATTGGTATCCACAACTCTGACCAGATACAGGGCATCCCTACAGCAGCAGGCCAATTGAAACTTAGGCTCTACATGGATGACATCCTGCTCAGGTTTTCCTCCCCTGACCTTTCAGCACGAGACGTGATGGCAGTCCTGGAAGTCTTTTTATTTTTCTCTGGGTTAAAAGTCAATTGAACTAAAAGTGAGGCCCTCCCAATGTCGATCAAGACAATAGAGACATTCCTATTGTATCTACCCTTCACCTGGAAACCTGCCCAAATGCAATACTCACTCCACTCAATGGTGCAGGCCAACCTCTCTACTCGACCAAATGTAACAGGATTTTATGAAATGGAGTGCTCTGCACCTATCACTCTGGGGCCAGATACAGATTATCAAAATGATGGTGACTCCATGCTGCAATTATTTACAGACATGCTACTGGTCTTGATTTCAAATGTCCTACTCCACCAGTAGACGGCCTGATTAAGTCCTACATCTGGCAGGGGGACAGACCTCGATTGGTCATGCCTAGTCTGTATGCAGATACCACATCCGGTGTTCTGAAACTTTCAAACATTACCATGTACTATTACACTCAACACCATTCACAAAAGTTCTTTTGATCATTAAGGTTATAGATCAAGCGTTCATGAGAGGCCATCACTGGCATGGCCTCGCACCAGCCAGTCGCTATTATGTGTCAGATCTCAAAACACCAGATTGGCTAACCCTTCAAAAAGACCTCTACCATTGCCTGACGGACTTTTAAATGCTCTACCTTTGAAGCTTCCATCAAGTTGCTATGGACAACCAGGTGCTGTTGTCTGTGTTCCTCACCTGAAGAAGGCTCATCTCCTCTTTCCTCTGGATGAGTTCCTCCATCTCCAGGCACCCATCTGGGGCAATGCCGGCCTGCTGATAGACGGTAACCCCATAGGCTGGGCCCATGGCAGTGGACGGGCATACTCGTGCTGTCTTACGTTCTAGCAGCGGGACAGATGATGTCCTTTCAAGAACTGAAGGCACTTTTATATTATTACATATTTTGTTTTTCTTCTTATATTAATTTTTCTTCTGCTCCTCTCTCCTCTTTTCCTCTTCCCCCTTTCCTTTCTTCTCGTCTCTTCTCTTCTCCTTTTCTTTTTATAATTTTAAAAAATGCACTTGACTTTGTACAGATCTTACAACTGAGGTGTGATTCATTTTCTATTTTAATGTTAACGTTTATTCTTCATTGTCACTCCTCATCATACAATCTGTATTGATGTTTTACTTTGTTTATCACCTCAATAAAGCTTTCTAAACTTAAAAAAAGAACTGAAGGCACATTTCAAACTGCAGAGAGGCGGTCTCTTGCAGTTTCACCCGCTGTGGAGCTGGCTCACAGCGGCTCTCCCCGTGAGGAACTGGGATACAGGGCTCTGCACTACATCTGTATCTGCAAAAATAGGAAACAGCTTATTTCAGGACTAGAGGATATGCTGATATACACGCTATATTCAAAACCGACCTCCCAAGCCTTACTCACATGCTGGAGCCCATTTCTGTCTCGTGCCCCAATGGACAAAACTTGGTCCGTTCTCCTTGCTATACAGACAAGTGCCTCCATAAATCACACACGAAATTCAACTTCTTCAAAATAATCCATGGCTGGCACTGGATTCGGTGGAAATCACTCCAGACTGGCATGGCGCCCTCTGATGAGTGCTGGAGAAGAAGCCACAACCCTCGGGGGCAACATTATCCACATCCTGTGGCCCAGTCTTATGGGGAAGCAGTTTGGAAATCGCTGCTCTGATCCAGTGATCTTGCTCTCTGCCCCTCGGTCAAATTTGCAATGCTCCATCTTTTGTCCATGGGTGCCGACTATGGCAATCACAAATGAAGACGGCCAGCTGCAGCTCTGACCATGGCAAAACTGTGCATACTCGGACGATGGAAATCTTCTGTGCCCCCGACCCTGGAGGACTGGGGCTAGGCCATGGCAGTGATGGCCTCCCATGAACCCTTGATCTACTACGTTAATGATGAATTGAACATCTTTGACTCCATCTGGAATCCGTATCTGTCTCGCCTGGATCGAGGTGACCGATGTCCTCCGCCCGCTGGTTCTTCCCCCTACTGTGACCTGGTAAGCCTGTATTGCAGAGGGGCTGCTCCATCATCCGCTTTTGTGCCTTTTACACTCGGGCCTGCACTTGTAATCAGATATCTCTTATTTCTTTACCAAAGATTGAGACTGTGTAAGACGGACCCCCGTCGGCGGCCTGTTTCCCATCAATATTTGGACATGACACTGCTGTGTTTGGTATCTGTTTTCTTGCTATCTGGGTTAACACTGTTGTTATTCTGACGAGCGTCTTGTCTGCTTTTCATGCACCCGAGCTTGTAGGGCTGTTTTCTGTCATGGTCCTATTGTATACCAAAAGTCGTTGCCACAAATATTTGTTGGATGTAACACAGAGTGCTTTGTTTTTGGATTTCGTTCATTGTATGTTCAGCCATTGCATACTAAACAAAATAAAATGAAAATATGAAGAAGAGAAAAATAGCATACCACAAAACTAACACAACTCAAATAACTAGTTAAAAAAGACATATTGGGTACAACCATAATTAAAAGAAATTATATAAAAATACTTCAAAAACGGTATGCCTACCTTCTGTAATCAGTTTCATGATATTATTGACGTCAAAATGTTTTTGACACAATGTTTGTGTCTCAGGATACTTTTGAGACTATAATTTGGCGGAATACCCTACTGGACGACTTGAAGGATTGGAAGACCACATGTTCACTTGCACACTGATGGGACTAGAGTGCCTCCCTTCAAAATGGACTTTGCACTCTATTGGTGCTGCAATAAAGCCACACTATATGTGAAAAGGCTCAGAGGATTGAGCAATTATGCATACTTAGAAAGGGAGATATACCAGGCAGGCACGGCCCGTGGTAGGAGGGCCGGTTGGGCGGTGATGTGGGGCGGGGGAGGGGCAGGGTGGGGGGTAGTAAACTACGGATTAAGGCCAAATACAGGTAAGTGAACATTTAAATAAATAAAACGAATTTCGTTGTGAGCGCTGCATCGCCAAATGCGATGCAGTGCGCGCAACGAAATTCGTTTTATTTATTTAAATGTTCACTTACCTGTATTCTGCCTTAATCCGTAGTTTACTACCCCCCACCCTGCCCCTCCCCCGCCCCACGTCACCGCCCAACCGGCACTCCTACCACGGGCCGTGCCTGATACCAGGCAAGAGGATGTCGAAGCAAACACAAAATGGTGGGGACATTGATTTAGAATTGACTATGCTTGTTATGATTTTGACACCATTAATTGCTGCTAACCTGCACTAGATCAATGCTGCACTTCAATGTCAGGAATTATGATTTGTACTGCCCCTTTTTATTAATTGAAAATCAATAAAAATATTTATATAAAAAGACAGTGTGAGAAAGAGCAGCAATCACTTAAGATTTCTCTGAGGGTGAGGAAGGACAGGTAAGAGGAAAAATGTTTGAATTCAGAAAATAAATCAATTTAGAAATTATTTGAAAATTCATAATCCTAATCTGTTATGTTTTATGCATAATTAAAAATTAACCAAACTTCGGCTAGAAAAACATTTGCAGTTTTTTTGACAATTCAATACCCTTACTACTGAAATTCAGTGACAGATGTAAGTTACAAGTCATCGGTTAAATTTCTATTCCTAATCATATCGTCTGAGTATTACGGTGCTGCAAATCAAAAATATTTGCCTTAGCAAAGTACATACATACATGCCATTGACTCGACTTGATTTGATATTTGGAGGACTCAATTAAGAATTAGCGGAATTGTACACCTCTCTATGGTTTTGAAAAGGAAAAATAATATTTAGGCGCCAGGTAGTGCTTAATTTGAGCCGGTGGTTTCCGGTGCTCGGCACTGACACTTAATTGTCAATACCGGCACTTATGAAAGCTGCCACATGGTGGCGTTGTTTGATTAATGTAGAGATGAGCAGGACAGCAATTGTTTAATCAGTCAGTATACACTAAAAACAACGAATATCTGCGGCCCAAGCCATATTTATTGCTTAGGGGGCCTAGAATAGTCAGAATTGTCACACCTGTAGCAGTATGCTGGTTAGTAGTTATGTAGGTACTGTCATTGGCAATGCTGGCAGTGGCAATGGGTGGTGCAAGCTGCGGAGGCCTCCGGATGTGAGCCCTGGCACATATTTTTTTTTACAAATTAAGCACTGGAGGCACCATACATAAAGGTAAATAGGGTGACCCTGAATAGACGTACACACCTTAGCTCAGAAGTAAGATAAGTTCCCATTCATCACTGAAATATTGTGAGACATCTGAAAACAAATCTACATTCTCACACAGAGGCACTGTGTCAAAAAGGAAACCATGAAATTCCACCCAGTTTCCCCCTTATCCCTCAAAAGAATTATTTTTTCACACGCTTCTCTCAGTAAAGCTTAAGAGATATACGCGTGTATTAAGCTTGGATCAAACACGAGTACTCACAAAAATCAGTAAACTGAGTAAATGTTTATAAAATGTATTATGGAGCTCATTCTGAAGGGACGTATTTCAAATACTAGGAAATGTTATGACTAATACTGATCTAAGAAATGTTGCAATATAGACATAAAGACTGGTAATGTTTCACATCAAAATCTTACGAAGGTTGAAAGATGTAAGAGAAGCTGGAACTGTTGTTGGGGGAGTTTTGCCCAGTGACATGACTAGCCGCTATCACTACTGCTTTAAAGAAGAGAAGAAGCAAATTAAAGAAATTGTATGCAAACTAAGATAGACAATCTTTAGTCTTTCTTTTCCTAAAAAAAATAAAGATAAGTATTATAAAACAGTACTTTGTGTCACAACTCCTAGCTTCTCATCACAATCAACAATAGACCTGCAGAACACGTCATTTTGTCTTGTGTTTTACATATTACTTCTTCACTACCCAAGCCTCCACGTTGTGAGCAGTCAGTGATTAGTGAAAGAGCAATCGGTAGGCCCAACCTTTTGCTCAGATGCCGCAGCCAGCACTATCAAACGGTGGGGGGCGTCGAATACCAGGACTGCCTTGTCGTGATTCCACCTTATACCTCTTTCATCCCACACTAGGCACTCCCTGCCCGTTTTTCTTAATCTTGCAGGTGCTTTTTATTCCTTGCTTTCTCCTTTTTAACAGTTTTTTCGTCTTTCTCCCCCTTTCTTTCACCTTTGTTTGTTTTTCTCTCTTGTTGTGGGTCAATGTCTGATGTGGAAACATAACTGCTGGTCGTCAAAAATGAGTGACTGTGGGCATTACCCGAAACCACAAGCGGCAGCAGAAAAAGTCAGCATGCAGCTTTTCACGGAGCCTTTGTAGATACGTACAAGTATTCCGCATTGTAAATAAGGGCAAGTCTTTTGTTTAGCTTAGAGCCGGAGGAGACATCAGGGGCGGCTCCTCCATTAGGGCGGAGGAGCATCGCCCCACTGCTTTCTCACAGTGCGAGAAGCAGAAACATAAAATGGTATTTTAAATACCATTTTATGTTTCTGCTTCTCGCACTGCAAGAAAGCAGAAGGGTATGCCTGGTTGGGGGTGGATGGGTGGGTGGGTGGGTGGGCGGGTCGGGGAGGAGTGGCTTGCCCAATGCTGTGGGCCCTGATTGTTTGGTCGGCCCTCTGGGGCCGACCAAACCAGTCATGCTCACTCTCCCTTTTCTCTATGTAGGCTGCATGCAGCCTCAATAGAGAAAATGGCGTCCACATAGGCGCCCGCATGGGCGCCGTCCCCACCAATCACAACTCACCCATTGCAGCGTTGTGATTGGCTTAAGGGAGGGAGGGAGGCTGCCTGTGGCTGTTTCCTGCTCAGGAGAGCAGCAGGAAAACGCAGGACCTGGCCAGGAGCTGAGGCGGCGCCCGGGACCCGGGACCCGGAAAGGTAAGTTTTAAATTTTTTTAATTAAACCCGTCCCGCCTCCCCCGCGAACCCAGGCGAACCCCCACACGAAATCCCACCCCCCCACCCGCGAGTCATGCCGGCCACAACTGGGAGACATGATTATTAAAGTAACGTGCAGTGTAATTCAAGGTCTGCCCACCATGAGCAACTTTATTTCTTAGTTCATTTACCTCTAATATTCAAATGGATAGCTCTTAGAATGGTAAAACCTCTTTATAGACTTGAAAATAATCAGGGTGATGGGGTAAGGGCCTTACATATTCTTTGCGATCTGTGCAAGAGAAGAGTTGCTGGGCATTCAACTTTTAAAAATGTGACACTATAAATATAGGAAGGCGATGTTTGGACGGGTACTGAAATTTTAAACCACTTATCTTTTTTTGATTACTATATACAGCTAGATGGCAATGCAAAATTCTACCTTTCCTTCAAGCAAAGTACACTGTAATTGCCAACAATCCAAATGAATTTGTAGGTTGTCACACTAGCTCAGTTGAAAGCTGACCACTGAACCAAGCAACAGTTTTAAAGTCATGAGTTTGGGTCTCTATAAAACCTTCTTAGGTCTTACTTACCAGATAGTGCAAGGTCTCTGTTTGAGAAAGACCTATTTTGGGCTTACAAAAAACTTAAGGTGGGCTTACATATTCAGCCCATTGTTTACCATTGGCTGGTTTTATTGTCACTGTAATTTGCTTGTTCCTTCCCTAGAGCATAGTCTCTTTACCATCCTTTTGATTAGCTGACTTGTATCCTTCCAGTACTCACTTTTCCTAAACATTTTTTTTCTTGTTGCTTAGCTCCATGGTCTTCCATCTCTTTCCCTTGTGTGCTTCACTGCCAAATCTACACCCCTTGCTCCATGTTGCTTTTTCCCACGTGTATGGCTCACAAGCTCATTTGCTTCTCCCCTGCTAAACTCCCTGATCCTAGTTCTGTGTTGCTCTCTCCTTTGTATGCTTCTCTCTGCCCCGTGTTGCTTTCTACCTCATGCGCCGCTTGATCTCTTTCATGTGCTTCTTCCCCATCGTCTGTGTTGCTCCCTCCCTCAAGTGCTTCTACCTCTGTTGCTCTGTCATCTGTGTGTTGCTTTCCCCTCCCCCATCTACTCCTCTGATTCTTCCCAAGTCCCTAGTGGACCATTCATAATTTTATTTACCTACTGTTTCATTTGGAGGGCCCAGCAGCTGCCATTTGCTTCCACCCTGTATCACAGTGCAGAAAATGCTTTTGTACTAAAAAAAAGTGTTCATTTTTTATTAACTGATCCAAGTAATGTCCAGAGTCTTGGAATTGTAAATAACAAATTTTATATTTCATTGCCTCACCTAAATTGGAAAGGCACGTGAATTCTTTGTCTAAGCTGAACATTTGCTTCTCCACATTTCTTGTCCTCTTGTGAGCACTGTTGTGTAGGTGCTGCCTTGCAGTGCTCCAATTTATTTAAAGTATGAAGGTCCACCATTGTATGCTATAAGCACTGTCACCTTTGATATAAAATTCATTCTGTTAACATCTTTGATGATGATATGATGAATTTCCCACCTCTGGTGTCCTGTATCCTTAACAAGGAGTCATCACTCCCCATATTGACAATTCTGAATTTTCTGATGGATTGCACTGTTCTTCAGGATGTAGGTGTCATGCACTGCCTGGGTACTAACCACTATGACTGTGAACATGTACCTTGCATCACAGAAGACACAGAAATTCAAAGAGTATTGTTGCTTTCAATGCTTAGGTATGTTCGGTGTTGATGATGGTAGGATTATCCACATGCATCTCTGACTCCAAGTACTTAGGGAATAGTGAAATGGTGTACCGTTTTTCTGCACTGATTGCCACACATTTTAAGTATTGCAGAAGTATATCTATTTTTTAATGTTCAGTAGATGTTAGAAATTGGGGTCTCTAGTTGGCAATGGTTTGCACCGTTGTCCAAGTAGGGACCCTTCTTCCTAGTCAGGGTAAGGGGGATACACTTCTAAAATAACCCCTGCTCACCCCCTTGGTAGCTTGGCACGAGCAGACAGGCTTATCTCAGAGGCAGTGTGTAAAGCATTTGTGCACACATACAGTAATACAGTGAAAACACTACAAATGGACACCACCAGTTTAGAAAAATAAGTGATCTTTATCTAAACAAAACAAGACCAAAACGACAAAAATCCACAACACAGTAATAAAAATATGACTTTCAAAAGGTAGAAACAGTTTTGTTCAAAGCAAATTGCAGATGCGAGACTTTACACACAAAGTACCTTCGATGCGTCAAAAACACAAGCAAAAAGGGTCGCAGGGAAGGTCATGCGTCAGTTCCTTGCTCCGGGGAGGTGATGCTTCGGTTCCTTACAGCTGCGCAGGGGAGGTGATGCGTCGGTTCCTTACTGGAGAGGAGATGATGCGTTGGTTTCTTACCACGTGGGGAGGTGATGTGCCGGTTTCTTACTGCGTCCCCCAATGATGCGACAGACCTGGCGCCTCGATGCGACGCCTGATGATCCAGGACGATGCAGGGGTTGTTGCAGCTGCACAGCAGGGCTTGCGTCGGAATCGGTGCAGTGATCTCAGACTTCGGAGATCGGTGCACTCGATGCAGCGTGCAGCAATTTCTCGAGACGCGTGCAGGTGCTGCGTCGGCTTCTTCGGCGATGCATCGGAAACAGGTAGGGATGCGTTGCGCTTCTCGTTGTTGTGTTACTTTTCCAGCTCCCAACAGCCAGAACAACCTGCAAAGGTCCAGAACAGGTACAGGTACCTCTTGGCAGGCCAGAACTCCCAGCAAGGAAGTTCAGGGAAGCTGAGGGTGAAGTCATTGTGTCCCTGAGACTTCAGAGCAAGAGGCAAGCTCTACTTCAGGCTCTTGGAGATCTTCCTCAAGAAGGGGACACAGCACACAGCAAAGTCCTTGTCCTTTCCTTGGCAGAAACAGCCAGTGCAGGCCAACCCCAGACAGCACACAGCAAAGGGGCAGTACTTCTCCTCGGTTTCTCCAGCTCTTCTCCTTGGCAAAGGTTCCTCTTGATTCCTAGGAGTGATCTAATAGTCTGGGGTCCGGGCCTCTCTTTTTATAATACAAAATCCTTTATTCTCTGTGGCAGAGAAGCTCTTTGCCCAGCCAAAACCAGTTCTGTCCTCTCTGGTGCAGCTTCCTGGCAGAAGGTGGAGACAGCATTGTCCTTGGCAGACAAGGTCCATTCAGGTGTGAAAGAAATCTCCCCCTTCTCTGAATGCAGCCCAGGTCAATTAAGCCCAGCCCTGACTCACCCTGGAAAGGCAGGACACACCTCAATCCCCCAAGTGGCTGTCTGAACAGAATCCCCAGCCCCAGTCACTCCAAAGCCAGACAGTCAATACACAACCTAGCAGAGGCACAGTGGATGGTTAGGCAAGAAAATACCTACTTTCTAAAAGTGGCATTTTCAAACCCAGAGTGTAAAAATCACCCTCACTCAAAGAAGCACCTTAACATGCTGAGTTCAGGCATTTTAAACTTTATTTTCCTATCTTGTTCCCAGGGGCAGTTATACTCATTAGATGTTATGAGCAAACTCCCCATTTTATCCTATGAGACAGATAGACTTACAATAGTGAAAACGAAATTGGCAGTATTTCACTAAAAGGACATGCCACACACATCAGGGCATGTCCGACCTTTCACTTACACTGCACCCTGCCCACAGGGGTACCTTGGGCCTACCTTAGGGGTGACTTACATGTAAGAAAAGGAAAGGTTAGGGCCTGGCAAGTGGGTGCACTTGCCAAGTCGACATGGCAGTACCAAACTGTGCACAGACACCACAGTGGCAGGTCTGAGTTACATTTAAAGGCTGCTTATGTGGGAGGCACAATCAGTGCTGCAGGCCCACTAGCAGCATTTGATTTACAGGCCTTGGGCACTCACAGTGCACTGTACTAGGACTGACTAGTAAATCAAATATGCCAATCATGGAATCACCAAACCATAACAACAATTTAGAGAGAACACTTGCCCTTTGGCACTGAACAGCAGTGGCAAAGTGCCCAAAGCAACTAGACCAGCAAATATGAAGTCCAACACACAGCAAAATAACAGTAGGCAAAGGCAAAAATATAGGGGAAACCCACACCAATGATGCCAGGTCTAACACGTGTCCCCTCCAGCTGAAATGTGGGGAGAGGGGGGCAAGATGGCCGCCGACTGACCTCAGTGAGAGCCGCAGCAGTTTTTTACTCCTCCTGAGGCGCCCAAAGATGTGCAAGCTGATGGTATAATATGGTACCGCAGAGTTACCTGTTGGACTCGCTGGTTCGACTGCTGGGGTTTAGTTGCTGCGGACGCCTTGCTGAGATCAAGTGGATTTGGTTTAACCCTCCGGCTGCTTTTGCTGTGTCTCCAGAGGTGCTGCTGGAGCTGCCGGCAAGTTATGGCTCCTAAAACCAGCAAGACTGTCAAAGAGGCCGCTAAGGACCCCCCAACGGAGGCTGTGCGGGGACTGAGCCAAGCCCGGCGTGGGGCCCAGCCAAAAAAGGGTGATGAAAGTGGGACAAAGGCAAAAGATGCTGGCGTGGCAGGCGGAACTCGTCTCCAAGCGGCGGCGGCGGCTGTGGAGGGCTCTCTGCGGCAGCCAACCGTTGTAGAAGCTTTTATGTCGGCTACAGCTTCTACCACCTTTTCCGCCTCTCTCGGAAAGCAGAAAACCCCCACCTTGACGGAGACCGCAGCACCGGGCATGACGGAGGCTGCCGTGGCCGAGATCAGTTCAACTAGTCCGGTTCAGCTTACTGCTACAATCAAGCATGCAGCGGGGCTAACCACACAACCTGGACCGGAGCAGGATTCTCCTGCGAACCGGGATATCGAAAATGCTGAAAATGCTGAAGAGGAATCACAGCCACCGCTGCCGTCCTCCCTGGAGCCACTGGGAGAACAGGGTGAGACCGCAAGCGGAGATGGAAGCCCTGGGGAATCTGGTGATCGGTCCCCCCAGGTCAGTGCCAATGTTCTTTTTAGCAGGACAGGTGATAATGGTTCTGTTTCCACAGCGGCAGGGGGTTTGAATGGCAATATTCGCCCTGTCACTTTAATGGATGCTTCGCATATGGCCGTTTCTCTGGGTAATGCTGCTGGCAATGCTGTTGGCCAGATCCTGACCCCACTGTGGTCCAAAACACCCTTGGGGTCTCCAGAAGGGGACAAGTTCTATTCACTGAATGATGACTCAGAATCGCCCGGGCCAAGTGATCTTAATACCTCTGATGAGACAGATTCGGGGGAATCTTCTACTACACAAAAAACGCATCGAAGTAGGTCCTCGGCTTCGAATCGACGGGCAAGGTCCAGAGCTAGACTCGCTAAGTCGGACTCAGCTACGGCTCGTAAGCTTGAATGGGACTACTCTGCGCTGACTCACTGGTCGCCGCGCAAGGAGGCTCCATTGGCCCTGAATCTGCTGCTGCTCCACCAACACTAGAGTTACTGTATGCTACTCTCAAGCAGATGCAGGGGGAGGCCAGACTAGAGAGTCGAAGATCACTCCAAGCCACTAAAAAACTGCAGGGCTCCATCCGCAAAGTTAATAAGCTGTGCATAGATATGGCTGAAAGGGTAACCCATGTGGAAGAGAGAGCTGTTGCCTTGGAGGAGGAAGTTGGCAAGTTTCAGGTATTCAAGGAATCCCAGGAAAAGCAATCCTTGGATATGTGCTGGAAGCTTGAAGACTTTGAAAATAGGCAACGCCGAAACGATGTACGGTTATTAGGTCTGGCAGAAAATGCTGAAGGGGAAAACATTATGTCTTTTGTTGTCTCTTTGTTGAAAGGAGCCTTTCCCGATCTTGCCCACTGGAATTGGGAGGTGGAGGTACAGCGGGCACATCGCTTTCCAATGACTCGGAGGACCAATGCAGTTAGTCAAGGGGAGCGACCAAGAGCAATTTTAATTTATATTGGGAATTTTCTTCTAAGACAGGCCATAATTGACAGAGCAAGACCAGATTCTAAACGGACCTATGAGGGACATACTTTCTTTGCTCGGCCTGATTTCTGCCATGCCACGGTTGAGCGGAGATGGAGACTCCGGCATCTGATAACTCCTTTTCAGGGGATGGGCTGTGAGGCGTTTTTGTTATTCCCCGCCTGGCTCAAGGTTATTCTGAATGGGAGGGTGCGAATGATCTTCTCGGAAGTCAAGGCACAAGAGTACATTACTGAATTGAAGGATGTGAGGGGGAGGGGTGGAACGGGCCGCATATCGCATGGGGGTCCGACTGCCGATTGATTATTGATCTTGATTTTGAATCAGGGTTCTGTGTTGGGGTGACTTGAAGCTTATACCAGAGCTGGAATAACCCCTATTTTTCTGATTATAATTCTAGGTTTAGATTGCAACTGGGGGTGGGTTTATATGGTGCTATGCGGCTTTGGGGGGAGGGGGACTGCTGCGACTTGAGATGTGAGATCGGCTGCCATACATAGGTCATGCTTGACCTATCTGCCTGTAAGGGTTGATGGGGGGGTGGGGGTGGGGGTGGCTTCTTGGTAGAGGAGGGGGGTAGCAGGGGTGGGGTGGGTAAGGGCACAGCACAATATTGCACATTACAACCCGTGAGGAAAATCTTTGTAAATAGCTATGGTAATGGGAAGAAAATGAGCTTTGGTAGACTAATTTTTGTTGAATTAAAACTGCAATTATGTTGGTCGCTCGTAGGAATTTTTGAAACATGGTATAATGAGTCTGCAAATTGCTTCAATTAATGTCTGCGGGCTAAATGACCAAGGTAAAAGGCGAAAGGCTGCAATCTTATTTAAAACCTTGCGAATTGATATACTTTGTATCCAAGAGACCCATATAGAGGGCACCAGAGGCAATATTCTGGATCAGCTCGGATATAAGCTTATGGTTAATACCAAGCAAGGTACTCGAACAAGAGGGGTTGCTATTCTTACTCGAAGGAGGGATATAATGGTTAAAAGAAAATTAGCTGATAGATGGGGCCGCTGGGCTGTGGTTGAATGCTCATGGGGAGGTGAAATATTTACAATTTGCTCTGTTTATGGATCAACCGGTGATGACCCTGAGGCTCTTGAATTTTTGGACACTGAGCTTGCAACATGGCCCACTCCTGTAATAGTCTGTGGGGGTTTTAATATTAATGGGTTGGGTGGACTTTGGGGCAACCTGGGAGGTGGATATTCCGGTCGGAAAAGAAGGGTTTTTAAAGCTCTCACGAATTTAGTTAGGAATAATGGACTTACTGATGCATGGGCTTATTTAAAACCCGAAGATCCTGGTAGTACATTTTTTTCGGCACCCCATAAGGCTGTTTTTCGACTTGATTACTTCTTTGTGTCACATTTTTTTATTTCAAGGTTTAGGATAGAGAAATATCCCCGGATACTCTCGGACCATAACCCTTTAGTTCTTACAGTTGCTTTTACTGGGCGGGTAAGGTCAGAACGGGTTCTGACTTTCGAAAGGGGGCTCTTAAAAGATCCAGAATATGTGCTCCACATGAAGGGATGGATTAAAGAATTCTGGGATATTAATAGGGAGAGCGCACGTACAGGGATAGTTTGGGACGCGTTTAAAGCGGGGGTTAGAGGTGAGACAATGAGCTGTAGTTTGCACGGGCAGAAGAAGGTGGCACAGCAAGAGGAAGCAACTAGAAAAACCTTGATTGGGATAGAGGAGGAGCTTGCTATAGCTATTAATATGAGCAGACCAATCGAGGATATATTGCTTCGGTGGCCTCAGTCAAGGCCGATGTTGGAGAACGGATAGCTATTAAGGCTGCGAAAACCTTTTTGGCAAAAAGAGAGCATTGTTATGAGTTCAGCGAGCGGGTGGGGCATACTCTCGCAGTAAGACTGAGACAAAAGAGTACAGCAGGGGAGATACTTGAAATCATGAATGATAGTGGGAGTATAACGGCTGACTCATCTGGAATCCGGGAGGTGTTCTGTCAATTTTATCAACGTTTATATAGTGAGGAACCTCCGATGGCGCAGAGCTTAATTCAGGAGTATCTAAGCAAAATCCCCTTGCAGAGTATTGACCCTGAAGACAAAGAGACTCTTGAGGCCGTGCTAACCCAGGACGAGATATTTGGTGCATTGCGTAGTTTACCCTCTAGTAAGGCTGCTGGTCCAGATCAAATCCCACTAGAGTTTTATAAAACTTTTGTGGATATAATTGGACCTGATTTGGTTGATGTTATCTGTCAAGCTCAAAAAGGCGGCTCTGCTCCCGAGTCATGGGCAGGTGCAGATATTGTAATTTGTTTAAAAAAGGATAAAGCACCTAGGGAACCAGGGTCATATAGGCCAATAACTCTTTTGAATAGCGATGTCAAAATATTCTCTAAAGCTATGGCAACAAGATTAAATCATATTATTTGGAAAACAATTCATCCCTGTCAACACGGGTTTATACCAGGGAGGGGAACAACGCAGCATATTCGCCGGGTAATAACTCTTTTTGATGCAACTGAGGTCTCAGGGGACCCTATGGCTGCTATGCTTTTGGATGCTGAAAAAGCATTTGATAGGGTCTCCTGGGACTATCTATGGGAGACTCTGAGATGGTTTGGCCTCGGGAGAGGATTTATTGAAGCCATTCAGGTCCTGTATAGAGCACCCACTGCCCAGTTAAAATTGAATGGGGGCTATACCGCACCTTTTTAGGTCTCGGGCCTAGCGTTGCAGTGCGCAGCACTGCTCGCACAGCCCGAGACCTCTTGTACGGGCTTTTGGAAGCTGACCACACGCTCGTGCGGGTGTTTTTTTTTTCTCCGGCTGCCATTGAATGTAGCGTTTAAAAAAAAAATGCACGCAATTGGGCAAAGGCGGGCGCATGTCCCGCCTTTGCTCCGCCCATTCCAATCGGTGGCTAGCACGCGCAGCAGCGCGCGTTCGCCTCGCTGCCGGGCTCCCTTTCCCCCTGCTCCTCTGTGGTGCGCGCGCACCACTGGTTTTGCACCGCCCCTCCCCCTGCCCAGTGCAGCCATGGCTGCTCGTGAGGAAGGGCTGCTCGAGAATCTTCGCCGGCAGCCTGTCTTGTTGTAGTTGGGGCTCTACCGGTTGTTTCTTTTGATTGTGCCCACCGTGGAGAAGGGCAGGGCGGTGGCACAAACATGATGCCAGGGGAGACGCATTCCAATACGGCAGGGTTAGCTGCAGAGGGCCCAGGCATAGGCTGCCAGAAATGCAGTGTCCTGCAGCAGGTATGGCTCTGAAATACACCAGTGGGAGGGGCACTGCTTCTGTGTTACGTCGTTAGGTGAAACGGGGGTGAGGTGTGGCACAGGTGGGCAGCTTTGCCTGTTACCTTAAGGATATATGCCAGCTCAATGTTTGGGGGTAGTCGTTGTGTCTTGAAATTGTGTAACAGCAAAACATTTAGATTCGTGAGTTGAGGCGTACCATTGTGCCTTTAAGCTTCCAGTGTAGTATACATTGACTTTCTCTGCACTTCAAACTTCCCCATGTGCATGTCTTTAAGTTGTACACATTGCTCATTGTGTGGCCTTGACCCAAATGGAAAGATTGTTTCACCGGAATCTTGCAAAATTTAGTTTGTTGTCTTTTCTCAAGTTTTTTTTTTTATAACTGATTGCTTAAAATGAGCTTGTTTTAATTTTGACCTGACTTTGTGCTCGATGTTTATAGTTTGTTGCATCTTAATCACAATTTTATTAAATACTCGAAGACTCCAAATAACGTAGCACAAAGAAAATGAAAGCAAAATGGGTGCTAGATCTATCCGATTGACAACAGAGGAGTTGCCTCATAAAAAGCCAGGATAGAAAGAACAAGCATTTGCAATGCAATAGGTCTCGAAGTTGTGAGAGTTTGAGCTATTGGCATTGTAAATGGCAATGCCTTTATTTACGTGTTGGTTTTTAAAACATAAATAAAAGGCATTGTCATTTACAATGCCAATAGCTTAAACTCTCGTTCTTTCAGTTGCTCTACTGTAATGAGGAAAAGGTAGTGCGGACCCCTAGAAATAATTGGAGGTGGGACCCACCTTCTACCACTACTTAAATTAAACACTGATCCTGCCTTCACGTTATGAACAACTAACTAGGCGGTTTCAGAACTGCACTGGCTCGGTGCGTGCGCAGTGTTTTAAATTCATACACATAACTTGAAAATTCTCTTAGTCTGTGCATGAAATGCAGGCAGTACAAGTCGAAAATAGTGAGCAGAGAATGCCTCGCTGTGTTTCCGCCTGGTTCTGTCTAAAGTTCATGCAGTAACTCTGGGAAATTCTGAGTTACATGCATGAACTTTAAACACCTCAAACTCAACCAACAGGTTGTCAGCTCTGCGCCGAGTCAGCGCAGCTACTCATGATAAGGCCCAGTCCGCTGCAAGGTCAGTGCATTTATAAATTGGCAAATTTATTGATCTGTTTCCAGAATTCTAGTCTTTGCATAAGCATAGAACAACATTCTAAAAGTACATACACTATACTGAAGATTGGTCAAACATTTTTTTTGTTTCTGCTTTCACTCTGCCCTCCACCTGCTGCTAAATGATATATTTTACATCGTTTTCCAGTTTTTTAAACGTTTAAGCTGTGGTATTTCATGGCGCACGCACAAACAAAATGCAGATCATGCCTTTTATAATAAAGGGAGCATTTATTCAACATCTCTTCATGGCACTGAAGCCTTTTCATAACTTATTTCTTTAACTCATTTCTGGGTTGTTTCATTTCAGCCATCCGTATGCAAATCTCCAGACACAATTACTAAATTAACTTTATAGTGAAAGTGAAGTGTTTCTTTTCACCAGTGTTTAGCGTGTCTTTCAACCTTGACATCTAGCTAATTTTGTGAATTTGTGCGCAATGAAAGGCCTCCTTTCTTTGTAATTGTTTCATCCTTTTTAAACTTGGTAACACAATCCACACAAATACACTCCATATCTTGCCACATAATTCCAATCAGCATATTTTCACTGAACCCCACACACTTACGCACCACACAATTCAACTCTAAACATTTCCATTCCACACCACATCATTCGACAATAAACCACATAATTCAACATAATTATAAAATACACATACATCCAATCCACACCACAGAATTTCACATCATGCCACAAAATTCAACAGCATACCACATAATTAAACTTCACTACATACCACTCCACAAAATACCATTCCACATAATTACACTCCATGACACATAATCCCACTTCACATGATTCCAATACATTCAATACCACATAACTACTATCCACATAATTTCACTGCACACCATGCTACATAATTCTACTACACAGATCCACTCCATACCACACAATTCCACCACACACAATTCCACAACTAACAATTCCAATCCAAACCACATAATTCCACTCCACACCACATACATCCACTCAAAACCAAAACACATGGTTAAAAGACATTGTCATTTACAACGCCAATAGCTCTAACTCTTACAAATCCGAGACCTATTGCATTGCAAATGCTTGTTTTATTAAGCGTGGGACAAGACAGGGCTGCCCGTGTCCTCCTCTCCTTTTTGACATCTATATAGATCCCCTAATACGATTGCTGGAGGCTAATAATGGAGTTAAGCCTAAGGTTTGTCAGGGTTTGGAAACCAAAGTATTGGCCTACGCGGACGATGTTGCCATCGTCACCGCGAATCCCTCAACTGCGCTAGCTGCTGTTGAGATGGTAGCACACGACTTTGGCAGATTCTATGGGTATGCATTAAACAAACAAAAAACTCAGATAATCAAGAACAGGCATGTGGATATGGACGATCCTCGAGTAACTGAATCAGCTGTGTATCTCGGTATTGATATTACGCCAGAACTGGGGAACCTAGTGGCAAGGAACATCGAGCCTCAGGAAGGCAAAAAAAGACTTTGACAGATTTAACAACTTACATATGTCATTAGTGGGCCGCTGCAACGTGGTAAAAATGGTGTTTTTACCTAAAATACTTTACCTGTTTAGGGCAATTCCTCTAGAATTTGAAAAACATTGGTTTGCGGCACTGGAGAACATAGTAAATCGGTTTATCTGGGTGCAAGGGAAAACCAGGAGGGCTCTTAGGTTCATGTCATTGCCTAGGGAAAGAGGGTGTTTTGCTGTCCCTGATTTTAAAACCTATTATTGGGCGGCGGCTCTCCAATATATGAGTAGCTTGTTTGGTGCGTGCCCTACTGAGCTCGGGCCGAAGCAGGGCTTCCGGATGTGTACAAGTTATTGCTTGGCGAACAAGCAGTGAATTGCTTTATGAAATTTAGTGAGCCCAGCTACTATAAGAAGACAAAATTTAAGACCTTGCTTGCAGCTTTTAAAATCTGGGCTGCACTTAAAAAGAAGACGGGCCTTGGGAGGATTAACTGTTATACTCAGCTGTATAAAAATCCTATGCTTCCTGGAATCTTTTCTGATGTGATTATGGCAGAGTGGGCGAGGCGGGGGTTCGCAATGCTGGGGATCTAATACGGATGGATGGTATCCGCCAATTTAGCGATATTCAGACTGAGTTTGGCCTTGAAAGGAGTAATTTTTTTAAATATTTGCAGCTGCAAAGTTTTTTCAGTAAGAAGGTGGGGGGTTTAATGGCTTTGGTAAAGTCAAAGTTATCAACGCTATTAGAGATGGTAGGAACTGCACTATAAAGTCAATGTATGTTGAATTAGTAGCGCTCAAGCAAGATGATTTGGAAAAACATGCGGGTAAATGGGCGGAACGGCTGGGTGTAAAACTGGAGAAGTTTCTAGACTCCTTAGAACTGGGTCAGATGGTTGTTTGTTCGGCAGGGCTTCAAGCTCAGCACTATAAAACTATCTTCGCACTTTATTACACCCCGGCGAGGATTGCACAATGGGGGGCAGGTTGGAGTTAGATGCCCGCGGTGCGACTCGCCGAATGCTGATCTAGCTCATATGTTTGCGTCCTGTCCACATCTTGAAACCCTGATAAACTCCATTGAGAAATTTCTTGATATGACACTGGGTGTGAAAGTCAAGCTAACCCCGGCTTTGATACTTCTTGGGGTTAGCAGCAATGGAGTGCAAGACCCATCTTATTGCTTCCTTTTCCTGGCTATGGCCGTAGTACGGATATGCATCGCCTCTGCTTGGTTAGACCCCGCACCCCCAACATTCCAGCACTGGCTTGCGCGGCTCTTGTCAATGTTTAATTTGGAAAGAGCCATTTATGAGAGAAAGGGTAAAAGAGGGAGATTGCTGGGCAGGCGTATTTGGGCTCCTATTGTGAGTTGGAAGGAGTCTCAGGCTCTTAATGACCCCTGAATTATATGATTGGACGGGCGGGGGAACCTTGGTGTATTGCCAGTCATATCAAATATTGCAGTTTGTATATTTTGTTGGATGAATTGTGACTCGGATGAGTTCTTCCTTAATGGATTTGTGAAGCAGGATGAATTTTTGTCTATCTTTTTGCTTGTTAAGGAGATTGGATTAATCCTCATGGTTTAATATGTTAATATGTCATATAATTTTGTGCTGTTTATATAAAAAATCTTAATAAAAAAAGTAAAAAAAACAAAAACAAAATGAAATGTAGGGAGAACTACCCACCCTCTTGGGAGTTCTCTTCACTAAGGCGGAAAAATCTGGACAGACCATCAGTATTGGCGTGTTCTGTACCAGGGCAGTGTTCCACCGTGAAGTCCATCCCCTGTAGGGAAATGGACCACCTCAACAACTTTGGGATCTCACCCCTCATCTGCATCAACCGTCTGAGGGGTCTGTGGTCGGTCTGAACCCGGAAGTGAGTCCCAAACAAGTGGGGCCTCAGCTTCTTCATTGCTCAGACCACAGCAAAAGCCTCACGCTCAATCGCACTCCGCCTCTGTTCCTGTGGAAGTAACCTCCTCCTAATGAAGGCTACAGGTTGGTGCAGGTCCTCCCCATTTAGTTGTGAGAGCACAGCCCCCACACCAGGCTTTGAAGCATCTGTCTGCACTACAAATTCCTGTGAGAAGTTGGGTGCCTTGGGTGCCTTGAGCACATGTCAGATTTCAGGGCATCAAAAGCTTTTTGGCAGGCAAAAATAAAAAAAATGTAAATCCAGTACTTGTATAGCGCACGAATCACCCCCGAAGGGGTATCTCGGCGCTGGGGGCCGTAGGGAAGATTAAGCGAGCTATTGCCCAGAGTCGCATGGTGCTGGGCAGACCCCTGTCACCGGAGCCAGGGATCGAACCATGATCCCCAGCGTCCAGCGTCAGTCGCCCTGGCCGCGGAGCCACACCTCTCCCAGGCAGGCATCAGTCCAGTTCACCTTCCTGGGCTTCTTCCTGGAAGTCAGCTCTGTCAAGGGGGCAACAATGGTGCCATACCCCTTGACAAATCTCCTGTAATATCCTGTGAGGCCTAAAAAGGCTCTCACCTCTGTCTGGGTCTAGGGGGGTTCCCAAGCCAGAATGGTGTCAATCTTAGGGTGTTGGGGTGCCACCTAGCCGCTTCCTACCTAATGTCCTAAGTACACCACTGAACCCTGCCCAATCTGGCACTTACTGGCCTTGTGGTTTATTACAAGTACACTGACTGCGCACTGTTCACTCTCTTATTTCATCTTGATTAATCACTCTATGAAATGTTACACTTTTTATTCAAACGAGAAAATTTTCCAAGTGGACAATTCCAACATATGCACTATTAATACACCATTGTAACCAATTACATGTAGAGGAGTCTGAGGAGAGAAGTTCTATTTCTGAGGCGCTCTCGCTATTGTTTGTTTCTGTGGAGAGCGTATTCCCTGGGCGCGCTGCCATAGCCTTCTGACTATTTCAGCGTGCGCTACAAGTTTCGTTTCGACCCCTTTAGAAGTAGCCCACGAAACTCATCCGTCGCTCCAGTTCCAGAGTCATCTCGACACAACTGAAGCCTCCCTTGCAGTTCTCCGGTAGGCTTACCGTTGAGCACCTCGTTTTCTGGAAGACACGTGAGAAAGTTACGAACAGCTAAATTGGGTTCCAGAGTTTCAAGTAAGCTGAAGTATTTCGACTATTTGCCTCTGTTGGATAAAGCGCTTGACTGTTTCAGGCAGAAGCGCTCAGCTCAGGTTTCTTCCCTACCTACCTAGCATTCCTTCCTTTCTCTGTCCTTCCTCTTTTACCTACCCTGTTCCTTTTTGCGCGTCCCTTCCTCTGAAAGCTGAGCACTTGAGAAATCGTCAGACATGAACCAACAGCAGCTAATAAAACTGTAACTGAGAGACATTGAATCTATTGGAGTTAATTCAACTCACTAAGGAATTTTCATAACGCATTGACTGACTTACCTTGTTGTACGATTGATATAGAAAGGTTACTTCATTACATATTAGGTAGGAAGCAATATTGATTGTGGTTTAGTAAGTATTGGGAGGGGTGAACGGATAACCATGAGTTGTGTTTCATCTGTGCATTAGGTATCAACAGCTCCAGAACATTAATTGCTGTTGTTACCCCAACAAATAAAGAAGAGGAGCAAGTACTCACGCAGAGCCTGGTATGAGGGAAGGAGCAAATGTATAGAGAGAATAGGGAGGGAGTTGCCAACTAGGTTTTGGTTCTGAAAGTTGTCTCTCCCGCTGTGCATTAGGAACTCCTGAAATTGCCTAGTCGGGTAGAAGAAGAAGGATTCCAGGTGCAGCTCGAGTGTCTCTTCTCTGTCCCACTCCCCTTTCCCCCTTCCTGGAGCAGCTGCATTTACGTAGTGTGTTCTGGGGAGTGGGAGTTGGGAAATAGCTACATTCTGCCTCCGTGGAGAGTCGGTGCTTGACACTGAGACTTCAGAACAAGAGGCAAGCTCTACTTCAAGCCCTTGGAAATCTTCCTCAAGCAGTGGACACAGCACACAGCAAAGTCCTTGTCCTTTTCTTTGCAGAAACAGCCACTGCAGGCCAACCCCAGACAGCACACATCAAAGGGGCAGTACTTCTCCTCAGTTTCTCCAGCTCTTCTCCTTGGCAAAGGTTCCTCTTGATTCCCAGAAGTGATCTAAAAAGGCCACTGTCCCTGGGCTACTGAGGGAGAGCTGAGTGCCGAGGGTGGAGAGAGACGGCTCCTGTATCTGTGATCTGCTTGGAGCTCCGCCCCCAGTAATGGAGTTTCGGCGTCCTCGAACCATGGCGGTGTAAGTGCGGAGGTCCGGACAGCGGCCCTTGCAAAAGCACGGAAAAGCAAGAAAAGCAAGAATCTTATGGTGGTAGCTCCCCGCGGTTTGAAACGCGGAATTTTGTATTTTGCCGCGAGAGCGCTTTCCTTCCTGAACTGGCAGCTGGGCAGCAAGGTGCTGTTGATGGAAGTTAATGGTGGAGGTGGAGGCGGAGGCGGGTGAAGAGTGCAGCGGCCGAATTTCGCCGCAGCTGCAGCCGACAGTTTCTTTCTCCGGACCGGCATCATAGCAACAGGTGGCAGGCGTCTGAAGCGTGAATGGTGTCAGAATGGTGTCAGAGTGAGGATGCTGGCGATGCAGTGACCAGCGGATTGACGGGCGGCAACTGGGGTGGTATTGGAGCTCCACGGCTTCGGAGGAGGAGGAGGAGGGTGCACACTTGTGGCAGCGGAGTGGGGGTGGATCACTGCTGCTGCTGTTTGAGTGGATTGTTGGGGGAAACCCCAGCGGCATACTCTGGCTTTCCCTGGACTGCGGCGCTGCCGTAAGTTGAAACGCACCTGAGGCAAGGCGGAGGCGCGGGCAGGTGAGCAGGGATCGGCAGCGTCGACAAAAAGAATCAGAGCATCGACAAAAAGAGTCAGAGACTCTGGAGTTTGAGGTGTTTGGAGCAGGGACGGCCGCGCGAGGTGTGCTTACTCCTGGTCCCCGCGATAAAAGCTCACCGGCACTCCCGCAGTGCCACCCCTCTTGCGCCAAGATACCAAGACAAATAACAATTCGTGAAATCCGGTAAGAGAAATAAAGTTTGTTCCCCTGTTATTGTAAACCATTATACTGACTAACAATGGGAAAAAGGAAATTGCCATTAAAGGGGAAAGTGCTCCCAAAGAGTGCGCCAATTACCAAATAATTGAAAAATGCTGTGGGGCTTATTAATAGTGAAATTGTCCATGTCGAGGAGCAATTGGCAGCTACCCAAACAGCTCTTGATGCTGCCCTAAAAGAATCTGCACTCGAAGGAGTGAAGGCCGCCATAAATGTGTCTAACCTGGGGAACACAGGGGAGGAAATTGAGCTGATAGTAGATAATATCTCTGCAAAAGAAACTGTACTTAAAACATCTAATCCATGCGTGTTAAATACATCTCTGGAGATCTCAGTTCCAATGGATGACACGCTCCCAACATCTCCCCCGGCAAAAAAGAAGAAGGAAACACTGCGAACTACAAACAATGTGGCGGAGCAGTTACTATCAAATGCCAAAATTAAATCGAAGCACAACCAAAAAAAAGGCGACAAAAACCCAGGGACTCTAAGGGGGGAAAATAACCCCACCAACCCAAAGTCACAAGACCTTGAGACACTATTTAAAAGACTTCATGGCAAATTGGACAGTATAGAAAGACGTCTAATGTCAGAGATTAAATTGTTACAGAAAGACATGGCCTTTCTAACGGAAATGGTTATTGAAATTTTACCTTCAAAATCTATGAACAAAGATACCAGTATTATCAAACCTACTAAACCTACTAAGTCTATTCTTAGGCAGGTGGAAGATGCTAGAGAAAAAAGGGGCCAAACTATTAACCACCCTACTAATCAAAGTCAGGACATTGTTGCTGTAAAGGACGCCTGCCACTACAATCTTTACCTTGCTTATTGCCATATAAAGCCAATATCCCACCGGCTATAAGGGAGCAGCAAAATATACAATCAACTAGGTTAAACAGAACCAAAGAAGACAATAATAACATCCAGGGGACATTAAATCTTCCCCCACAGGCGACTCCATATGTTATTATCTTAAATAATGTTCCAAAAATAGTGGCAAATCAGAAGGAAACATATGAGTCCCTGAAAAATCAAGTAGTCCATTGGTTTTCTGTCAATGCGGATGTTGGGGTGAACATATTGCAAGAAGCCATCATTATGATAAGGAGAGTGAATTGGGTGGGCAAATCCAGAAAAACATCTCGAGGGGATTGCATTGTTGTAAACTTTCGGGATTGGGAATTGGTGGGTGATTTGCTGAATGCCTTATCAAATGATGATATTGGGCACATTTCTGAAAATGCTAACCAAATAATGGCTGTCCCACTGGGATATTTTTATAGGCCTAGTCATAGCAACGCCTATGTAAACATGAGTCAACGTCAATGCTTAACACAATCTATACCACTGCACAATAGATATGCAGCATTAAGAAGTTGCAGTGAAGTAGATTGACTCAGAAGGGACTCGGCTAGGCTATCTGAAATGAAAATGGATTATATCATTAAAAAGAGTGTGGAAGCCGCAGATGTTAATACGATTATACAAAGGGAGGCAAATTTTAGTGGATGGTACCCTGGATAGTTGCGAGGGTGATATTGATATATCTAATTCTGTGATGACTGTAGAATCTGATGATTTAATAGTATCATTGCAAAAAGGTAATCTGGATAAACATATGAATTGCAATATTGATTATATTCCCACTTGTAACACAAGTAAAGCTATTCCGGGCAAACACCAAAGTGAATCCCTAAACCTTATGACATGGAATGTCGCAGGGATCAAAAATAAAATTAATGACGAGGCTTGGCTGAAAACGCTAGATGGGTGTGCGCTAGTTCTACTTCAAGAAACATGGTCTACGGAACCTTTTTTTATAAATGGTTATCAAACTGTTTGTACAAACGCCATTCCATCTAGGGTGGGACGAGCTAAAGGAGGTTTAGCTACTTTAATTGCCACCACACTGCCCATGAAATTAATGAAAATACATTTATCATCAGAATATTACCAGTTTTTGTTATTACAATCAGAAGGAAAGCAGGTTGTCATTGTAATAAATTTTTATAATAATATATTTGATAAATCAAAGAGTAAAGTAATTGGGCTACTTGAAAAAGATTTGGATTATTTCCTTGAGGGGGTAGGTGGTGACTATGCATTAATATGGGCAGGGGATTTTAACTGTGTTAAATGTACCTACGAAGCGGGGGAGCCCTGCGGTTATTGTGACCACCGAGGAGACAGGATACCCCATTTCTCCCATGATTTATATGGGGAATCCATTAATAATGTGGTGCATAAATATGATTTGGTGATCTTGGATCCCACCCCTGTGGGAGGGGAAATTAACCTACCAACATTTGTAGGAGCAAGGTCATCCTCAAATATATACCACTTTATTGTTTCAGCAAACCTTAGCGAACTGGTGGAAAATGTAATGATTAACACCAGTTTATTTAGCGACCATCATCCCTTAACAGTATCACTAAGATTAAAATTGACCCAAAAAGAACAGGGTAAGAGATTGGAAAATGATATTGAAACACAGGGGAACAATGGAGTGTCAATAAAATGGTCAGGAGTAAACCCGGTCATATTCATGTCAAAACTTAAGGAATGGGACTGCAAACTACACAATTCATAAAGAACTATCAGCTCTGTATATTAGTGATATAATAAATGTTGCAGGTCTTACCTTTTGGTACGGCATTTGGTCTAAGGACGAAACAAAATTCACAAAAGAATTAATTATGGACTGCCTAGCCCTCGATCAGAGTAGAAAGATTCCATGGCTGGAGCATATTCACAATATTTTAAAACTTTGCAAACCTGACATGGATAGAAGAGACCCCCCTTCTATACAGGAGCTTAGTAAACAGGAACTTAAGCACAAATATTTAAAAATAATGGAATACGAAAGAGAACGGTCTGTCAGTCAAAAACACACTGTCATGTCATATTGTGAACGACCGCTTGTGAGAGGCCTACAGCCGTACTTAACATTGGTGAAAAACGTACAGCAGAGATTTTACCTTACAAGGTTAAGGATGGGTACGTTACACCATCTAGTCGCTTTCCCTAGAGTGGAAAAATGGTGTCAGAAACTTCCGAATTGCCCATGTGATGGAAAATCTATGCAATCCACGATGCATTTTATTCTCTTGTAGTTTTTATAAGGATATCCGGAAATCAGTTTTAAAACCTCTTTTTTTATCAAACATGTTTTTTAATTATAAATATGCATTCAATCTTGTATGTAGTCTAGAAAATGTGAAAATTATAAGTACTGTTATTCGTTTTATACAACTTGCAGTTAGAAAACGAAAAGATTATTCACATCTAGATGCACTGATATATGAAAATTTAGATGATTATTTTTAATATCGTTCTTTTTTAAGTATGTACTGCTTGCCAAGATGTTTACTTTGTATTCTAGGTTTTACTATGTACTCCTTGCACTAGCACTTTATTTCCCATGATGGAATGTATTTGCTCTTGATCAGTTTGTAAATCCTTAGTCCTTACAGATCACCAAGAATGATTAATGATGGTCATACGGATTACAAAAATATTCTAAAAAATAATCTATAAATGTATTTTAAATCTTTTTAAATGATTCAGAACGACAATGTACATTTAGGAATGTTTTTATAGTATGCATTTATGGTGAGATTTGTTGCACCAAATAAAGCTGATTTTGATTTGATTTGATCTAAAAGTCTGGGGTCTGGGCCCCTCTTTTTATAATACAAAATCCTTTGTTCTCTGTAGCAGAGAAGCTCTTTGCCCAGCCAACACCAGTTCTGTCCTCTCTGGTGCAGCTTCCTGGCAGGAGGTGGAGACAGCATTGTCCTTGGCAGACCAGGCCCATTCAGGTGTGAAAGAAATCTCTTCTCCCTACTTTGAATGCAGCCCAGGTCAATTCAGCCCAGCCCTGACTCACCCTGGAAAGGCAGGACACACCTCAACCCCCCAAGTGTCTGTCTGAACAGAATGCACATCCACAGCCCCTGTCACTCCAAAGACAGTCAGTCAATTCACAACCTAGCAGAGGCACACTGGATGGTTAGGCAAAAAAATACCTACTTTCTAAAAGTGGTATTTTCAAACCCAGAATGTAAAAATCACCCTCACTAAAAGATGCATCTTAACATGCTGAGTTCAGGCATATCAAACCTTATTTTCCTATCTTGTTCCCATGGGCAGTAATGTTCATAAGATGTTATGAGCAAACTCCCCATTGTATCCTATGGGACAGATATCCGTACAATAGTGAAAAACAAAATTGGCAGTATTTCACTATCAGGACATGCCACACACATCAGGGCATATCCTACCTTTCACATACACTGCACCCTGTCCACAGGGGTACCTTGGGCCTACCTTAAGGGTGACTTACAAGTAAGAAAAAGGAAGGTTAGGGCCTGGCAAGTGGGTGCACTTGCCAAGTTGACATGGCAGTACCAAACTGTGCACAGACACCGCAGTGGCAGGTCTGAATTACATTTACAGGCTGCTTATGTGGGTGGCACAATCAGTGCTGCATGTCCACTAGCATCATTTGATTTACAGGCCCTGGGCACACACAGTGCTCTGTACTAGGGACTGACTAGTAAATCAAATATGCCAATCATGGAATCACCAATCCATAACAACAATTTACAGGAAGCACTTTCACTTTTGCACTGAACAGCAGTGGCAAAGTGCCCAAAGCATCGAGACCAACAAAAACAAAGTCCAACACACAGCAAAATAACAGGAGGCAAAGGAAGAAATACAGAGGAAACCCACGCCAATGAGGCCAGGTCTAACAGTAGGATTTCTCTTAAACATCTGAGGAATGAATGTGAGACTGTATTCAGGAAGATTTTTCTAGCCCAATTAAGAACAGTTTGATAAGAGGCAAGTAAATGCAGAGATGTGGTGCTAGTGCAGGTCCTCTTTGGATGTCATGTTTCAGTAGTGGGCGTAGCTCTTGAGTTAGGTTTAATAAGCCCTTCATGTTCATTCTATACCTTTTGTGGTTTAATTCATCACTCTGCTTTAGTAATATATAAGCTTGCTTTCTATCTCTCCTACACTCACTCCATGCAGTCCGTAGGCAAAAGCATTTTGTCTCTAGGTAGCAAGCAGTTATTGGGTAATTTTGTGAGGCACCTTTTATTTTTTGCATTGTTGTGCACCTAGGTTGGCTTAGAGCACAGTTTTTAACTTTTTCCCAGTGTTTTGCACTTTTTCCTTTCTTCACAGTTTTTTGCATTGTAATAGAGATTAGCAAAGTGATTTTGCAACTGCGCATAGTTTCTGTGTATGTCCCTGGACAGTTGATTTTCTGAAGAAGTCTATGTAAAGACTCATTTTGAATGGGCCAAAGTCAAGCTTTTGTTTAGAGTCATTTGGAATAGGGGTGGTCAGAAATCATGGAATTTGACTCAGCAAAATTCCACTGAGTTACATAAAAGTTCTGTGAGGTTCTGCGGAGTTCTGCCATTGGGCGGAAATAGACATGTCGCACTGCTCTTGCTCTGATTTAGCACTTGGTGCAGCTTCCACACTGAAAAATCAGTGCGAACGACACCATGCAATGCACCAGAGGGTGCAGCTACTCTAGTTTATTTTGCTGTCGCTTGAGTAGATTTTCTACTTGAGTGGCAGCCTTATTTCGGCAAATGGTCGCACCGCCCGTGTTAGTAAAATCTCACCAGATGTCATCCTAGCAACCAGAAATCGCGATAGGGGATGCCAAATATCGCTTGTACTAACTGACTTACCTTTCTGAAGGCACTCATGAGAAAACAGTTTAACACGAAGCAATTTGCGGAATTTGGCCAAAACTCTGCGGAGTCACAAAAAATCAGCCAAATCCACGGGCGGTACGGAATATTCTGCCCACCCTTAACTTTAGAAGTACATTCCAAGTCTCCTCCCATGTAGTTGAACATATGGTCACTATATTTTGTTGCATTTATTTGGCTTGTGCTGTATTGGTATATCTGGATGTATTTTGGTCCATTGCTCCAGAAAGCTCAGTGAAAGCTGCAGTGTCTCTTAAATTCTTATCTTTTTGCCACAAGCAACTGTAATTCTAGACCTTGGGCACACTACACATCCTCGTTCCCACAGGCTCAGCTCCATTGTTTGGACAGCACACAGAAGAAAGGAGGAGGACTTGATTTCATCAATAAGTCCTAAGGCTCCTGAAACCTAGCAACACGTAAAATTCATAAAGATCCTCAAATGCCACTTTCCACTCTCTGCAACTCAGCCCTACCACCTTCTCCCTCAACTACAGTCTTTACCGATAGAACAAGGACTTCATTGATGAAGTCTTCCACTGTTTGACCATCTCATCCATCAGACATATCCACATGAACCCCCTGAGTGGCTTCAGCCTCCCTGACAATTCCAAGCTCAAGAAAAACTGAAGACATTCTTTCTTCAACCTCATTAACACACTTAAATTGGTATAGCAAGTCATCCTAAAAGCACATTCCAAAGACAATATCCTCAACCTCTTCTTCTCTACATCACCAACCATCCAATGCAAAGAACTAGACCCCCCGAAATTGACCGATCATTTCACCATTCCTATCTCCCTGCTCAGTAGCCAACCATCACAGCAGCTCAATCCGAATGATAACATTAAACTTTCAGATTCTTCAACTTCTTCTCTGTCAACAAATTAAAGCTCAAATAATCAATAATCATCCAGCTGACTCCATGTCCAATGTCAACACCCTCCTAAACCACTTCAGCACCTTTCCAAAAACCATGTGAATTGCTCCAACTAAAACATGCAAATGCAAGCGAAAATCTTCAGCACCCTGGAATGCCAAAGACCTCACTGACAGCAAACGTTTCATCTACAGACAGGAAATAAATTCTTAAGACAAATATAACCCCAATGGTCTCAGGATTAACCCTGGGGGTAGTGGGCGTAGCGGGGCTACGCGGAGGTCCACGGAGTTGCGAACAAAACTCCGTGGAACTCCGCTCCACTATGCCACCCGCCTCCAACCCCCTATTAACAAGTAATTCGACATTAATTAAAATTAAATTAAAAACCACTTACCTGTACTGCGGCATCCCCGGGCTGCCCTTCTCCTCTTCCTCGCCGTCTGGGTAATCCTTGAGAAAACTGTGCATGCGCGCACACCCACAAGAAATGCGCATGCGCGGGGGCGCTCGCGCATGCGCAGTTTTCTCAAGGATTACCCAAACGGCGAGGAAGAGGAAGAGGGCAGCCCGGGGACGCCGCAGTACAGGTAAGTGGTTTTTAATTTAATTTTAATTAATGTCGAATTACTTGTTAATAGGGGGGGTGGAGGCGGGGGCTGGCCAACTCCGCTCTGCTGTGGAGTGTGCAGAGATTTGCCTTCTCCGCGTTCTCCACGGAACGCGGAGTAGGCAAATCTCTGCACACTCTGCAGGCGGGCGGAGCGGAGGTCTCCGCCCGGGCTTACTCAGGATACTGGAGTCCCTCTGCACAACACAAAGGCAACTCATCATATCAGCCAAAGCCAAGTACTACACCAACTACATCAATGAAGTTGCCAAAAGAAGCAGAATGCTCTACAAAACAGTAAAGAATTGCATCAACCCATTGACTAACCCTCTTCTCCCACTCTACACAAACAAGTGCAATGTCATGAGCCTCTTCAGTGAAAAAATACAAAAAATATGAAAGAACATCAATAACAACATGCCTGCTTCTCCTCTTAGACTCCTGTTCTCATAGCATCCTGGAATTGTAATTTTTCAAAGCCTTATATCTTTGCGTATCTCAACTACATACACTACTGCCTCAAATCCATCTCATATGAAGATTTTGTGTTACCCTCCTTTTTCAGAATAGCTTTCTCCGGAGAAGCTCTCTCAATGCTACTCACAAATATCAATGCCTGCTTCACTGAAGACATTTTCCCAGCCGCCCTCAAGACTGACCAGATCCTCCCTGATAATATCCACATTAGATGCTTGTGACCTTGTCAATTACTGGCCCGTCACTCGCCCATTCTTCATTGGCAAGATCAAAAAAACAATCTACCCTCAAATCCAAGATCACAATAATGCCTTTCTATCATGCATGACTACCAACATGATTTTAGATGACCCTCCAGCATGGAGAAAGCTAATTTTATAAATGGTAGAGAATGACCTCCTGAATACAGATGAAGATGACCCCAACCTGCTGATGTTGCTGAATCTCTCAGCAGGATTCAATACCATTGATCATCCCACCCTCATCTACACCTTGAAGTTTTGAATGGGATTTGCTGGCAGCTCCCTTCAATGGTTCTTATTATTGCTATCAATTTGACATCAATTAATTTCCATAGGCACTTCCTGATATCAAATGATTCCTGTTCCATGTGGAGTCCCTAGGTTCTACTAATCACTAAAATAACATCAATATTCAGCAGTATGCTGGTGATACACAAGCCTACTTAAAAGTCTCCTTTATTCCAGGCATCCTACGCTGCCTGCACTCCATCCATACCTGGATATCCAACATCTGTCTGAAGCTCAAGCCACCAAGACGAAATTCTTATTTGCCAAGAACAATAAGCAACAAATAGTGCAAACTGGGCACAATGACTGTTAGACCTGACATCCTAGGCGTGGTAGTCCATCAAACTTTTTGCCCTCGCTCCTCCAGTTTGCTGAATATGTTTTTGTTGACTTTAGGATTCTGTGCACTTTACCACAGCTAACAGTGAAAACGGGCCATTGGGCTCTCTCCCAAAAACATGGTCAAATTGGCTTAAACCTGAATGGCACACTTAGGGGCATATTTACAAAAACCCTGCGCCACTGGAGCGTCACTTTTTTGATGCTCCAGTGGTGCACAATGCTGAGCCATATTTACAAGGCACGCAAAGCCACCCTTTGTGGTTTTTTAAGGGTTTGTAAATATGGCCTCCTTTCATGCATTACTCTGCGTGAAAGGTGCGTTCCAAGGGTGTTGCTGTGGGTGTTCCCACACAACACCCATGGATTCTGATGCAGTTCCAGAATTTCAAAGTTTTATAAACCCAGGAATGCCTCAGATTCTAACACCTCCCCATTGGAGGCATTAAAGTGGCGCAGCGAGAAGAAATAAAGGTATTTCTCCTCATTTTTTGCTCTTTCTATGTGTGCTGTATTTTGTAGCACACATAGAAGGAGGAAAACACCATCAATTATTGTTTTTGTGCAGGCAGATGTCCCTTCCTGCACAAAAACAATCATTCCTGCAACGCAGGCATCCTTGCACCATGGTGCAAGGGTGCCTGCATTGGCGCCAGGAAGCCAATTGTGCGCCAGCACAGAGGAAAGCACAGGGATGTGTCGTATTGCTGTAAATATGACACATCCCTGCACTTTCCGTATAATGCAGTTCAGCACTCAAGGTGGCTTGCAGCGCCGCGCTGAGACATTTTTCTATTAAATATGCTCCTTAATTTACTTGTAGGTCAATAGTAAATGGTGCTCCATGTATCCAGGACCTGTTAGTTAAATGCTACTGGTGGGTCTGCAGCTATCATTGTGACGCGCATTAAAGTAGCCTAGACAAACAAGCAACACTAAAGTTCATAAAATTCTTCCCATGGCAAAAGTTATCGTTCTGGTAATAATATATTTATCAACATTTACTCTTTTTTTTTACATTAGCTTGGGATTTTTCTTGTGGTGTGTTTTCACTTTTTTTCTGTTTGAATGCTGCATAAATACTTAGCAGATACCCTCTAAGTTAAGCCTGACTGTTTTGTGCCAAGCTACCAGAGGGTTAAGCACAGGTTAATTTAGTGATTTTTGCCTTTGATCCTGACAAGAACTGTGGCTGCTTCTTAAGAAGGGTTCACACCCCCTCAACCAGCAACCCAATCTCTCATCCTCTGCAGAAAGCAACTCTTAACTTATCTGAGTTAATGCATCAGCTGAAGATGGTTTTATGTCAGAATATTGCTGCGAGAAATTTTGTATGATGTACATTTTTCCCATTGGGTGTAGATTTTCTTTGTTTAACTCCAATGGGGTGATATTTTTGTGAGCAATATTTAGAACTCTATAGTTATGTCACATAATATTATGACCATGATATCCTGGCACCCAAGCCTGCAGATAGCACAACGTGGGAACAGTGAGCAGTTACTGTTGGTTTCTGTTTCTAACTTGTGCAGCTTGCAGCTCATGCACTAAATTGGAGAAACTCCAAGTTAATTGTATGCTCTTTAGACAGTGAAATCACTTGAAGATAGGTGCTCAGCTTTGCCAGACACGAATGCCCATGTTCATGATATGGCCCCTGATGATTAGCAGCTGAGCTGGTTTTAACCTTCTCTTGGCAAATCATACCAAATCTTGTCTTGCCTGTTTGCGCTATGGTATAGCACACCCTCTTCACAGTGGAGAGCCTGAGCAAATCCGGACACAGGATCACGCTGGAAGGGCAGGAAAGCAAAGAGCTAAAAAAGAGCAAGTCACAATTATTTAAGTCACAAATCAAAATATGAACTTCATCTGATGTAAGAGTGGTAAAAACATCATCCCTTTTAAGATGACTGTTTCTTAACTTACATTACCCATGTCATACATGCTCACACCTTCCAAACATATTTATAGATTTATTTAACTACTGATTTTTAATGCTTTGTTTTGGCAGGGAAAAAGTACACTTTTTGGTATCAAGGAACCCTATTCAGCCAGTCTAGTAATTTTAGAACCTGCAGTATGAGTTCAGAAGAGATTTTTGTGTTTTCCTGAAGTGAAAGTTAGACTCATAATATTTTAACTTCGTTCTTAAATGGAGACCGATTATTATAAACATTCTGAATTTATGCAATTCACATAACTTCTTGGACACAAAATGACTTGTTTTTTTGTAGCACATGAATATAGATGGAAACATTTTGTACAGCCCAAAAGCTGTTAGATTTGATGGGCTATTCGTTACTTGGACTGGCTTTTCCCCGTGGATGCCAAATATGCATTGCACAATATAAGCACATATTAACGCAGACAAAATAGATCAATCATACCTCCAAATAGTCACTTGGATTTGATTTGTTTTGGAAGTGAGAATCCCAACAACTGCGTAGTGTCAGACTCCGTGCATTGTATGTCTCGCCACTACTTAGCATACTTTTAGGCACTTCAAACTGCTTGTAGACATATATGTTAGTCAAACCTAGCTGGAGAATAAACATTTTGGAAACCTGTTTGCAGATTTAAAACCCTCTCCAATCCCGAAGGCAACCCTGGTTTGCATTTTTGAATGTGTCTAAAATTAGAAACCAGCTGTAAGATTCAAAAGGTGTTTTTCTCCAAAGTTCATCTTAGGTGTGCAAAAGTTACTTTTAAAGCATCAATTACCAGTCTTGATCTAGTGATGGAATTGTACCCTAGCAACTGTTATCTGTGAATGCAGAAAATCTTGTCTTTATTTAGACTTTCTCAGGCAGACTGCTTAATCAAAAATGTGGCAGAGTGTCTATCATAGGTGCCAAACTCATGGCACTGGAATACTTTGGAAAATCTGCAACTGTTGTAGATTTCCTTGAGTTCTCCTGTGATTATTTGTGAATACTATGAAAATTGGAAATTTGCTGGAAATATGGGACTAATCCTTCGGGAGCAAATTTCAAACCACATAGTCATGATTTTGTCAACTGGACCAAGAGAAAGTATCCGTTGGTGTAAAGAAATGCCTCTTTTTGCATGATCAACCCCAAACCTTTGAACTGTTGCTGCAGTTTTTCGAATTTGATAGCGCACTGGGTCCTGCCAAACAGGCATCAGTGCCAGTGCTCTGACCCTTAAAAGGTACATATCTAATTGTTTTACCCACAATTGTCATAAGTTAACTTACTTATAAGACCATAGTATATGGTACCCAGAGGTACATAGGGCATGTAAGTTAATTGTCCCTCGTGAACTGCAGCACTTATTGTAGCAAAAAGAGTGTGGCAAAGCAAAGCATGACTCCCAGCCTGCCATTGCACGCTGGCAGAGAAGTTTTCAAACAGCTCACTCGAGATTGCCATTTAAACCAGTGGCAAAGCATAATGCCATTGAAACCCGTGGCAAAGCATAAACCTTTTCTACCCCAACACAAGCCTGCTGAGCCCTAAATAGGCCATGAGCAAGGACCCCAAATTTAGGCGATTGGTACCACTCAGGGGAACGGGTCCTAACATGATTTTTTTGCAAGGAATGGATGCCTAGAGATGGAAAATATGTGATAGGAAGTCATCACTCTTTGCCTTTTGTCTGATTTTATTGGATCAGTAACCACAGCCGAAAACAAAATGGTTTCCATATTTTTTATAAATAACATACATATTCATCATAATATATGGAAAAATAAATCTAATTCCACCAGATTGGTTAAAATCAATATTATTTAAAAACAATGATGATTATTAATTGCAATAATAGCAATATAGACCTTAAAATAATAGCAATAAAATGTCATTGTATTCATCATATATTGATATATATTATATGCATAATTTTCACTTACAATTTCAAATAATAATACTTTTTACATCTTACATAGGCAATGTATGTCATGAGTGAACATAAACACAATTTTGACATTCACATTCGTCGTCATCATCATCATCATCTTCTGCTGTATAGGTGTCACCATTCTCAGCATCTGTTTAATTTTCACAGGCGGGAAGTCTGCACATGTCACTGCACTTGAGGTCATTTAGACAGCAGACAGGTTGGCAGTTTGCAGTTCCTAATGCAGTTGCAAGCTAGTAGATCTAAAACAGCCTGAGGTGCTGGTTGCCCCTCCATCCAGATCACAACCAGTTGCTCAACTCCCTCGTGTTTTTCCAACTTCCACCCTCTTCCAAATGGACTAGGTATCTGAGGATCATTCAGAGGACATCTCTTGCTTATAGCGGCTTGATAATTTGCATGTTCTATATGTTTCTTCAGACAATCCCTGCAAGGTGAAGTCAATCACACTCTTCTTTGCGCAGGATAGGCGATATCTCAAGTCATTTATGTGATGAGCCGAAGATTTTGGTGCAAACAACAAGCATGAGAATTGCTCCAATTTGTCCATTAGTTCTTCAGAGAGATCCCATTTGTCTCTGAGCTGTGAAAATGTTTCCTGTGAATGTTTGTTGGCAGACAGTATTTTGAATGCACTTACTTTTCCTGCATATGAGCTTACCGTGTCATATAAGGTAAACGTATGGAGACATATCATAGCTCGACAATTTCCCAATGTCAAGGACTCGCATGCATATTTTAGTACCACATTTCAGAAACAATTTATCCATGCTTCTCTCATGGAATCCCAAACACAAAAAAACACATCAGTGTTTATCGGAGCTTATCATTACTGCCTAATAACCCTCATTAGCAGCGTGTGCAGCTTGCAGCACCAAATGACCATCTGCTTTGTCGTGTGTACTGTTGAGATCAGGCACTTTGCTACTCCTTTCTGATGTGATTTTGTAGCATTTATCTTCAAGTTTTATAAAAATACTCTGGTTTCCTCCATTTGTTAACAAGAAATGCGATGAGAGTTGTTTTATTCCTTACATTGCTTAGGAATTTCCTCCACTGTCTGAATATTTGGGAAGGTGAAATGCTCTGTAACTGGTGCCTGAATAATTCCTCTCTGATTGTCCTTTTGCTGTTCTTAATAGATGTCTCATTACTTGTATCAAACACAACATTGATTCTTTGACTCCTATTTCCTTCCCGCAAAGCCTTGGACAAGACAGACATAGCCTCCTCACCAAAGTTTGATTTCTTTTCATTTACTCTCTGAACAAGAACCATAGCATCAATCAGCTTGGCTGAATTTTCAGGTATTTACTCAGCAAGGGCAATGTTTTTCTGCAAATATGTTGCTAAAACAGCTTTGTTTGTATTTCGCAATAGACCTTCTGGAGTTGCTAAAGCCCATGGTAAAGGTCCTAAGAGATGAGCAAGTACATAGGCCATTTGAAGGTTCCGATTCTGTGCTGTCACAATCATTCGACCAAATAATGCTTTGTCTGCTTTCATGATGATTGTCCTGACATTGCTGTTCACTGCCTTCTTCATGGACTTGTTAGTGAAGATTTTAAGTTTATTCATATTCATTGGATCATGAAACTTCTTATGCTCAAGTTTGAAGTCTGTAAAGCACTGTTCACCTATTTCATTGTCCTTCATTATGTCAGATACTATGTCTTGCAAGGCCTTTTTTGCAGTGGAGAGACTAATGAGAGCATGTGGCCCAACAAATGGGTTTATCCAGCTTTGAACCAGACTAACAGCTCTCGTAACAGTATCTTCGTCTTTTTCAAATTGTGACTTATGTAGGTCTGTGTGAGCAAGATCTGATCTGTTGTTTAGAACCATTTCCCTTATCTGACCCAAAAAGGCGCTTCTGTGTTCAGCCATCACATAATAACTTTTCACAGCACCCGCCTTGAGGCTGAAGCTTGTTGTACCACTCAGAGTCTTTGTGTCTTTGTTTACTGATGCCTTTATTGCTTGATCGACCCGAATTTATCCAAACGGATTAACATCTGACAGTTTAACTGAAAAACATCTGTTGATGAAGTTGTGGTGTATCTCTGGATGTTTCACTGCAAGTAATGTCATTTCTGCATAGTATACAGGAAGATATCTAGCGTAGTTCATCCTTTCATATGCAAAACACCTTGGGATCTTAGAGCGCATTGTGGTGCTATGTAAATGCTGATTTCCTTCTCGAGCAACACAGTGCAGAGCCAGCAAGACATTTTCAACAATATCCACATACGATATCCAAAATGCAGAGAGATCTCCATTGTCATGAAGAAGATGTTCCAGGAATACATCCCAAAGCTGTTTTACTTTGGCAAAGTCAGCATTCTGTCAGAGGTCGTCTAATTTCTGTTGGCATATGTCTTTTGCAAAGTCATTAACATCCTCAATGAAGGATTAGACTACCTGAATGCTCTCTTCATAATTCTTCTCCGCTCAGAGGACAAATTCCAACCAAGCCAGTCTCAACATAGCTTCAAAGACACACTTGTGTACTGAACTGCACAATTGTACGTACAACCTTTTAGTACTGATGATATTGATCCTTCTGCTATCATGTCTGCTTCAATTCAAAGGTCGTGAAGGCCAGCGTATGGAAAGCATTTTCCAAGAATGGACATGTCATTGCAAATGGTGTGAAAGGTGCCCATTCAAAGAATGATTCTGTTGTACGTTGCTTTATGCTTCCACACGATCTCAGTTGCTTTTGTGCAGAGAGCTTGATCCATTACAACAACAATTTTCGCCAAATGCAGTGATTCCTTTATCAGCTCTGACTGTTTGAAAATGTCAGAAACAGTTGTCAACTCAGTTACAGGGGTATTAATGGTGGGCAAGTAGCCAATGGAATCCTGTGATAAACTAACTAGGTCTCTAGTACTGATGTTAAATCCTGTCCAACTTGGTATTATCTGTGCAAGGCTTGTTTCTTGTCTGGTAACAACCCAGTTTATGTTCTTATTTTGTGCAAGCTTCAATTGGGAAACACATTCCCGCATGACTTTGGTACTTGTCATCAATGGCTGAGGCCCAACTCGTTCACCAGAAACATACATGAACAATTCTTCAGTATTTGTGGTGGTCAATGGTCTGCTTTTGCTTCTCAATGCTCACGAAAGGAGCTCTAACAGGTTGTGGTCCAAACAACTTGGGCTGCACAGCTATACCGTTGACTCGATGAGTTGTCCCCTTACCAGCCTATGTTATCCTATGCTAAGTTAGTGAAGATATGAGGCTGAATGTCGGCTGGAAGAACAATTTGCTCATTTATGGTAGAAGCAAGTTTCGGAAGATACAAGGTGGTATCATTTTCTTCCAGATGTGAGTATGAAATCCCATGACCAAGTCTGTTTAGAGTGCAAATGATTTCAACATTGCCTGTCAGCGTTTTTATGGTGATGGGAGCCACAATTGCTTGGGGGGTTTCTGCTGGCCATTTGATACTGCATATATAATGTCCTGACTGAATGATTGCATAAGTAAGGTGACCCATTTGGATGGCTTTGTGTTTTCTGGATCTCCGGTCAGAAGTCCTAATAGGAACTGTTTAAGGTAATCAGGCACTGTAAATGAATCTTTATCAACATCTGATGGATGATATGGCCATGATGTTGATGTCAAGTTTGTTTTAATTATTGTTCTTATGTGCGATGATGTTTGATCAATGATCTTGTTCATGTCTGTTGCCTTAACTTTTACAACTGATAATTCTCTTTTCAAATTCTGGTTTTCTCTTACAACGTCCTGTAGCATGACACTATCAGGTTGGGCCAATAATTTTCCTTGGTTGTCTGGGAATATGTGGAGGCTGTCACCGAACTCAGAGTCCAATTTTCTTCTAATATGCTTCTTGGTTGATTTGTCTATTCCCTGCATTCCTCTGCATGTTATCAGGGTTTTTAGCCTTCCAGTGAGAGTCGCGACATGTATTACGTCTTTGTTAGGAATAATCACAGTTCTAAAGTATTGAAGTAGTTCATAATATGCTTCTTCTCATATTTTTGTAGTGATCAGCGGTTTGAATGCTAGATGCATGATCTTCATCCTTTGTTTTAACTCTTGTATAGTTCCTATAACAAAATGCATGATAATGGACTTCTGCAGCCTCTATGTCCCTACTACAAACTGCTGATATGTTTGAATCACAATTAATGGTTCCACACTCTCAAAGCCTTTTCTCAACAATAATCTCTGTGGCCTTGATTAATTTCTCACATGTTGATGCTCCCTTGTTGCATTTTATCTTTACACAAAATAAACATTCTTCAGCATAAAAGTTTGGCTTTAATGATGTTCTTCTGTTTAAGCATTTACTTGTGCACCCTCTTGTTCAAGCATCATCACTGCCACTTGCTTCAGCTTTTCGCTTAACCCCTTCGCTGCTAGGCCTCCCCCCGTTCTAAGCCTTTTTTTGGCTATTTGGGGTAGTTCATGCTTAGGCCCCTGTATCTTTTTGTCCACATAAGGTATCCCTGTCAAATGTGCGCCCTATTTTTCCAACACCCTGAAAATTCTAAAGGTACCCAGGGTTTGTGGATTCCTCTGGCAAGGACCCAGAAATAAGCCAAAATACAGCTACATTTTTTTTTTTAACAAATGGGGGAAAAGTGCTGCAGAAGAAAGCATCTGGTTTTGTCCCTGCAAATGGCATCGACCAAGGGTTTGTGGTGCTGAAATCACCATCTTCTCTGCTTTCAGGGACAGACAGACTTTTGTCAGAAAATCAAAATGTTCTACACAGTTTTTCCATTTTACTGGGACAGAGCCTATTTTTCCTATTTTTTGTGCTTTCAACCTCCTTCCAGTTAGTGGTAGGAATGGGTGTGAAACCAATAATGGATCCCAGAAAGCTATACATTTCTGAAAACTAGACACAATTCTGAATTCATCAAGGGGTCATTTGTGTAGATTCTTCAAGGTTTTTTTTTAATAGAAGCTAACAGTTAAAAACAGAAAATATTGAAATTGAGTTGATAAAAACAGCCATTTGTGCCAACGTTTTCACCTGTATCTTCTTCTAAGTATGACAGATTTTTTAAAGTAATATATCGTTACATCCGCTGGACCCTTCAGGTTGTGGGGTTATATAGAACCCAGAGCCAATAACTGAGCTGCGTCTTACAATGGTTTTTCCATTGTGTACTGGGTATATAGCAATTCATTTGGTAAAATATAAAGAGTGAAAAATAGGTACCAAGGAAACCAATATATTTGTGAAATGGGAACAAAATATACAGTTTATAACCAGTGTTTTTTTGCACATCTCCAAACTTGTGGGTACCATGTGAATTAGAGGTCATTTTTCAAAATGACTTCTTTTTTTTACAAATTGTCTTAAATTTGTAAGGTAGAAATGCAAAGAAAGTCAATTGGTAATAACACTTCTTCTACTTTTCTGTGTTCTCCTAAGTCTCCTGATATAAAAGCTACCACACTTGTGTGGGTAGACCTAGTGTCCGCGACCAGAAACGTCCCAAAACGCAACATGGACACAAAACATTCTTCCAGTGAAAACTGACCCTTTTTTTGCAAAGTGCCTAGCTGTGGATTTTGAAGCCTAGCTTAGCCAGCACCTAGGGAATCCTAGCAAACCTATACATTTTGGAACACTAGACACCCAGGGGAATCCAGGATGGAGTGACTTGTGTGGCTTTCACTAGGTTCTGTTACCCAGAATCCCTTGCAAATCTCAAACTTTGTCAAAAAACACATATTCCTCACACATCTGCAATGGAAAGTTCTTTAATCTGCATGGATCCACACACTTACACCCACCCAGCATTTACCAAACTCTCCCGATAAAAATGGTACCTCATTTGTGTGAGTAGGCCTAGTGCCCGCCACAGGAAACGGCCCAAAATGCAACATGTGCAAAAAAAACAATTGATGGACAGAATGCAGAGCAATGTCATACATTCACCCCAGTACAGAGATCTGGGACTAAATCCTAGTTTTTTTGCTCACCATGCCATTCCAGTTTGGACCCAGCCATATGCAAATCAGTCTTGACCCTGCGCCCAATGGGAATGGTCCAGCCCGAACTGCCAAGCCAGGTCCTCCCTGGACTGGAAACAAGCATCCTAGGACCGGTTTCGGGGTTTCACCCCTCATCAGCCAGGATAGCTTGACTCCAAGCTATCCTGCCAAGGGTATGCCCAGACGTGGGTCCCGTGCTCACAACACCACTGGATTCAAGCTAGCCTGGCTGATGAAGGGTGATGCCCTGAAACCGGTCCCATGATGCTTGTTTCTAGTCCAGGGAGGACCTGGCTTGGCAGTTTGGGCTGGACTGTTCCCATGTGGAACAGGGTCAAGACTGATTTGCATATGGCTGGGTCCAAACTGGGATGTGTGGTGAGCAAAAGAATGATGGATTAAACCCAGATCCTTGTGACTGGGGGTGAATGTTTGCATTGTCCAGCGTTCCCTCCATCAATTGTTTCTTTTGCATATGTCGCCCTAAGTGGGAAGGGTATGCCCAGACGTGGTTCCCATGCTCACTACACCACTGGATTCAAGATAGCCTGGCTGAAGAAGGGTGATGCCCTGAAACCGGTCCCAGGATGCTTGTTTCTTGTCCAGGGAGGACCTGGCTTGTCAATTCGGGCTGGACTGTTCCCATATGGAACAGGGTCAAGACTGATTTGCATATGGCTGGGTCCAAACTGGGGTGGTGTGGTAAGCAAAAGAATGATGGATTAAACCCAGATAATTGTGACTGGGGTTAAATGTTTGCATTGTCCAGCATTCTGTCCACCAATTGTTTCTTTTGCATATGTTGCCCTAAGTGGGAAGGCTATGCCCAGACATGGGTCCCGTGCTCACTACACCACTGGATTCAAGCTAGCCTGGCTGATGAAGGGTGATGCCCTGAAACTGGTCCCAGGATGCTTGTTTCTGGTCCAGAGAGGACCTGGCTTGGCAGTTTGGGCTGGACTGTTCCCATATGGAACAGGTTCAAGACTGATTTGCATATGGCTGGGTCCAAACTGGGGTGGTGTGGTGAGCAAGAGAATGATGGATTAAACCCAGATCCTTGTGACTGGGGGTGAATGTTTGCATTGTCCAGCGTTCCGTCCATCAATTGTTTCTTTTGCATATGTCGCCCTAAGTGGGAAGGGTATGCCCAGACATGGGTCCCGTGCTCACTACACCACTGGATTCAAGCCAGCCTGGCTGATGAAGGGTGATGCCCTGAAACTGGTCCCAGGATGCTTGTTTCTGGTCCAGGGAGGACCTGGCTTGGCAGTTCGGGCTGGACTGTTCCCATGTGGAACAGGGTCAAGACTGATTTGCATATGGCTGGGTCCAAACTAGGGTGGTGTGGTGAGCAAAAGAATGATAGTTTAAACCCAGATCCTTGTAACTGGGGGTGAATGTTTGCATTGTCCAGCGTTCCATCCATCAATTGTTTCTTTTGCATATGTCGCCCTAAGTGGGAAGGGTATGCCCAGACATGGGTCCCATGCTCACTACACCACTGGATTCAAGCTAGCCTGGCTGATGAAGGGTGATGCCCTGAAACCGGTCCCAGGATGCTTGTTTCTGGTCCAGGGAGGACCTGGCTTGGCAGTTCGGGCTGGACTGTTCCCATATGGAACAGCGTCTAGACTGATTTGCTTTTGGCTGGGTCCAAACTAGGGGTGGGCGGAATTTGCGTAGTCGCGCTACGCAAAGCTCCGCGAAACGGTAAAAAATGTCCGCGAGCACGCAAAAGTTCCACAAACACGCGGAATTGCTTGTTCCGCCCGTTCGCAATGCTTTTTTCCTGTTCGCGAACGCTGTTTGCATGCTCGGGGAGAAATATTTCGCGAACACGCATTTTGAAAGCGCGAACAAGCAAAAAATTCCACGAAGATGCGGATCGCGGAAGTTTTGGCAATTCCGCGTTCTCCGCAGACCGCGAAATTACTCTAATTCCCCAAATTCCGCGAGCGCAACGGAATTTACCGCCCAGGCCTAGTCCAAACTGGGGTGGTGTGGTGAGCAAAAGAATGATGGATTAAACCCAGATCCTTGTGACTGGGGGTGAATGTTTGCATTGTCCAGCGTTCCGTCCATCAATTGTTTCTTTTGCAAAATGCAACATGGACACACCACATTTTTACATTGAAAACTGACCCTTTTTATGCAAAGTGCCTAGCTGTGCATTTTGAATCTTAGCTCAGCTGGCACCTAGGGAAATCTTGCAAACCTATAATTTTTTTTTAAAGTAGACACCCAGGGTAATCCAGGATGGGGTGACTTGTGTGGCTCTCACCAGGTTCTGTTACCCAGAATCCCTTGCAAACCTCAAACTTTGTAAAAAAAAAAAAACACACATTTTCCTCACATTTCTGTGATGGAAAGTTCTGGAATCTGTGTCGATCCACAAACTTCCACCCACCCCGCATTCCCTAAAGTCTCCCGATAAAAATGGTACCTCACTTGTGTGGGTCGGCCTAGTGCCCACGACAGGAAACGGCCCACAACGCAACGTGGACACACCACATTTAAAAAAATATATTTTTTTATTTGATTTTACATTATAATATAATATCAATAGTAACCCCCCATCCCCCAAGCAGACACTTTCTATAGATATAACCAGTTCATTAAATAATTGACGATACAAGGTTCTAAAAAATCCATCAAATACATACATCTATGAGCAGCATCAGGTATCCAAAAGGAAGAAAAGAGAAACTCTTAGACAAATAAACACCTAAATATTAAAGGGCAAGGAAGAAAAGAAATACACTTCCAATCCAAACATCCCACCCCTGCATAGTCATATCAAAACTCAACTACTACTCCCGGTAGTACATATTGATTCCCAGTTGCTAAGTAGAAGCCATACTCTTGATATTTTTTCTCGAGTCTTCTTACTTTTCTGGGAATAGAATGCCCTTTCCAGATGGTAAATTGCTAATACGCGTGCAAGCCATTGATGGAACACTGGGGGGGGGAGGATCAAGCCAAGCAGTTGTTAAACACATCCTATAAATGGCCATGGCGACAAACATGAAGGGTTGAATATTAGATGGAGCTGTCTCATCATGAACCCCTAATAGAATCCACCGAGGGGACAGGGTAATATCTATCCCCTGCTTGTCTTCCAAAAATTCATTAATCCCCGATTTAAGACCATCTAGCGCAGGGCAGGTGGCCAACATATGGACTAGATCCACTTCATAATCTTTACATCTGGGTCATCTTATCACTGTGACCCCTCCCCATTTGGCAATCTTCCCTGGAGTTATTTAGAGGTTAAAACAAGTTTTAAAATGTTGAGCCTGTAGATTGGCTGATATTAAAAACATCTGTGCACCTTCTAGCGACCTTAACAGGTCACTAGATTTAGCATTGGTCTTATCTTCCCAGCCCTTTGAATGTTTAGCCAAGTCATCCTGCATTGTGTTATTTAAGACTCTGTATAGGGCCCCTATCCTAGTATCATCAGCCAGAATCAATTCAACAGCCTCTATCTTGTCGAATCCCATCGTCCCACCACCTTTCTTCGTTAAAAAATCCCTGATTTGTAAGTATTTAAAAAAATCCTGATGGTCAAGCTCAAAAGTATGTCGAATGGTGTCAAAAGTCATAAATGAGTTTGACTTAAAGAAATTTCCTAATATAAGTAATCAGTGTGTCGCCCATTTACCAACATGTGTATCCTGAAAAATTTCAGGTAGAAGCGGATTGTCCTGTATTGGGGTATAATAATTGAATCTCCCCAGACCAATTCTTTTACGAGCATTGCTCCAAATGCGATAGGCCACCATTAAAACTTTAAATCGGACTCTTTTGTAATGCCCAAACTCAGTGTGCCGAAATAGGCATCCCCTGCTTTTTTCTCCTAATAGAAGCTCATATATAGATGGGGTCATAGCATCCTGCCCAGAGATGGCCTCCTTCTTGCCTAAGAGGACTGCCAGTTGTTGTAGAGCAGCAGCCCAATAATACAATTTGAGATTGGGCACTGCTGACCCTCTGCGTTCTTTCGGCAGAGTCAAGAATCTTAATGCTCTCCTGGGATTAGCATATGCCCAAAGGAATCGTGTTAACATCCCGTCAAGTAATTTAAACCAGTTGCTGCCTATCTCCAACGGAATAGCCCGGAAGAGATACAGAATCTTGGGTAGGAATATCATTTTGATCATATTACTCTGCCCCATCAATGAAAGTCTCAAATTATTCCATCTCCCAAAGTCTTGTTTAGCCTTATGATTCAAGGGTGTTAAGTTAGCTTCCACAATCTTTCCAACCTCCAATTTGATGATAACACCAAGGTATACTTTTTCTTCGGTAAACCGCCCATTCGAAAGATGTTCCTCTTCATTGATTATAACCTGGGTTTTTTCCCTATTCAGCAAATATCCAGAGAATTGTCCAAATCTCTTGGTTTCCTTTTCAATCTCGAATAATGCACCACTGGGTTCGGGAGTTACGATGGCAAGATCATCGGCATACCCCAGGATTTCAGTCCCCCGGCGACTTAATCGGCTGGATTGCCCGATTGCATTGGAGTTGTCAGATCAGAGAATCAATATCGAGCACAAATAGAAGGGGGTAGTAGGAACATCCTTGCCTGGTACCCCATTCTATAATCACCTCTTCAGACAGACCTCCCATTAGAGAGATTCTAGCTCTAGGGTTGTGATAGAGGGCTTTCACTGATCTAATAAATCCCTGTTATCCCCTTATGAGACATCACTGCCCAGAGATATGGTCAGGAAACCCTATTGAATACTTTTTCAGCATCCAATAAAATTAGAACCATGGGATCTTGTGTTACCCCAGCCGCATCAAAGAGGGTGATGACATGACGGATAAGATCGGTGGTCCCCTTTCCAGGGATAAATCTGTGCTGTACAGAAGACGTAAGCCGGTTAATAACCGCCAATAGGCGTGTAGCCAAGATTTTGGCATGAATCTTAGAATCGTTATTAAAAGCATGATAAGCCGATATGAGCCCAAGTCCTTAGACGGTTTATTCTTCTTTAAAAAAAACTGCTATCCTAGCCGTAGCCCAGCTATCAGGGGGGGTTGTCCATTTCTGAACCTCCCGGAACAGTTCAGCTAGATATCCTTTAAGCGCCCCGGCAAAGATTTTATAGAATTCTCTGGGGATAGAATCTGTGCCTTCCTGATTTTAAGCTACTAATAGCTAATCCTATCTCTTCTATTGAAATGGGCTGATCCAGCGTCTGCCTGTCATTTACCTCAAGGATCTCCTCACAGGAAGCAGAAAGGTATTCCCCCATGGCATTAATAACTTCATTTGACTCCTTGGAGTACAGTTGTTGGTACGCAGCCCTGATATCAACCGGATCAGATTTCATGGCAAGCAGAGGATACCTTATTTCCCTTATCTGGTCTCCCACAATCATCTGTCTTGTTCTAATGGCCAAATGTAGACCTAGCTTCTCATTATACTCGTATATTTTCTCCCGCCATACTAAATATTTATACGCAGCATTTTTTATGGATATATCAACAATCCTTGCTCTGGCAGTTGCTACTTCCAAGAGAGCCATGTCGGATCCGTCCCCTGAGGAGATCTTGTCAACCAGTTTTAATTCAGCTTTAGTTAGGTTTGAATATACCCCCTCAATTAGCATTTTTTCTCTTTTTTGTTGCTGTAGGCTATTCCTCAGAGTCTCCCCCCCGCAGGCAAGTCTTAAATGTATCCAATATAATGCTAACTGAGGCACTACCATGATTATCCAGCATAAACTGAGGAATCCATGCTTGAATATGGCTCACATATTGTGGGTCTAGAAGAAGCCCCCTTTCAAATGACCAGGAACTGTCCACTCTCAGGAGCTGGGTCATTTCAATCTTCAAGACAAGAGAATTGTGATCCGACATAACCCTCGGGAACTTCGAAATATGTGAGTGCATGACCAGTCTTTTTGAGACCAGAAAATAATCTAGTCTGACGTGGATCTTGTGAGGAGCCGAAAAGAATGGATAGCCAGGATCCGCCTTCATTATCTCCCTCCATACATCGGCCAACCCATGGCTATTCTGTAAATCGGCAAGCGCCTTGTATACCTTTGGTTTCCTGCCATAATAACTCTTATTTCCCTGTCTGAATTCAGTGCAGGGCAGATTGATGTTAAGATTGCCACAGATTATAAGAGGTAGAGGCCAGGACGCCAGCTCGCTGACACCGGGCCATATATATCACATATTGTGAAAGAATATGAGCCAGAGCGACATTCTGTGATGACCCATCTGCCCAAACTATCCGACCGAGACCGAGGAAAGTCGCAAACCCTTCTCCTAGAAAAAATAGCAACCCCCTTCGTATGGGTTCCCTGTGTAGTGCAGCAAACCATCTGAAACCCTAAACCACTAAATAAGTTTCTACAGGAGTTCTCTATATGTGTCTCTTGTAGACATAGTATGTACAATTTCAAAATCTTTAGATCAAGAGTGATTCTTTGCCTCTTCTGGCTATCCTTAAGCCCACATATGTTAACAGATGCAATGCGGATTTTATTCATTTAGACCATCAAAAAAAATCAAACCCAAAAGATAAGCCTGACCAAGACATATCCCCCGACTGGTATGTCGAGAGATCTTTTTTCTAACAAAATCTCCATCCATTTATTTTCCTCACATTTACATCTTTGTCTGCTTGTACCTTCCCCTCCCCCACTCTGATCCCCCATCCCAAACCCCCCACCTCCCCAAACCCAAACCCCCCGTCCCCACCCCCACCCCAACCCCCACATGGAGCAGCGGGTCAGGCAAGACTCTGGTGATGGCTCCTGCTAAGATGCCCAACCCACCCCCCTACAACTCCAGTGATAAAGAGAATAAAAAGGAGAGAAACCAAAAGGCACACTTTGGAGAGAGAAAAAAAGAGAACATCTCTCTGATATATCCTCTAATTTATAGATAATCCCAACCAGTTAGAGGGCACAATCAGACCGATTATCTGTCTTTAGCCGGTGTCGCCCCCTTGGAGCCCTCTAGGCTGGCACGGATCTCGTCCAGAAATTCCTGTGCTTTTATTTCCGATGTTAACGACCGGGTTCTGCCATTGAAGACAACCTTTAATCTGGCAGGTTTAAGCAGAAAAACTTGGCAACCAGCGCCTTGTAATGAAGGGAACATCTGCCATAGGTGCCACGTCCTCTCCACTTTGGCGTGGCAGAAGTCAGGCCTCATGAAGAATGAGTGGCCATCAAATGAGTGTTTAGCATCTGGTCGGGCTTTTTTGCAGACAGCTTGCCATAGCAGAAAGTTTCCAAAGAAGACTAGAATCGCTCTTGGCTTCTCCGGTTGGCCCCCACTTCCCAGTTTTCCGTTGGACCAGTGGAAATCTGTGCGCCTGCTGTATCCTCGTATCCCAATTCCAATTGGAGAGTTCCGGAAATGCGCCTCTGGGCAGGTCAATAATAAAGGCCCAGGTGTCATTTCCTTTGACATTCTCAGCTATGCCCAAAAACTGAAGATTATTCCGCCTTTGGCGGTTTTCAAAATCCATCAATTTTCAATGTACATCTACAAGCTGGGTATCATGACTAACCACTCAAGCTTGTAATGTGCATGTAGTCTCCTCAATAGCGACTGACCGAGCTTCTATTGCTGCTATCTTCTCTGCCATATCTGTGCAGCATTTATTCACCTTGCGGATTGCCCCCTGGATTTTCTTTGCGGCTAGGTGCGCCTTATGTGTCTCTGCTCTGGCTTTTCTCTGTAGCTGCTTTAATGTATTATATATTAAATCCATGGTAGGGGTCTCTGGGGAAGCCATACTAACTTGTTCAGCAGATTGACTCCCCGCATCTTCATACACCTGTTGGGTCGCAGAATTATCCCAGGCCAACTGGGATGAGACGGCTGGGGATGTAAGATTAGTATCAATTTGCTGAGGTGCCCTTACTAGGAAAACTATCCCTTGTTTTCCTCTTCTTCATAAGGCGTTACTGCGTACTCTAGAGTTTAGCTCTTTTAGATGTGCTACTGTCAGAACCACCGGAGCCCAAACCTTCTTCAGAGAAATCCTCCGCTATAACCAAGCCGTCGGACTCATCAGTTAGCAAAAATAATTTATCCCCTTGGTCAGGTGAGTTTGTATTTCTTAATTTGCGACTATCCTGCAGCGGATTGCACTCAAAGTCATGAGTATTTAGGGGAAATGTCTTGTTGACATTCCTGGGGGTGTGGAAGGGGCGATGTTGTCTATCACTTGGTTTCCTTTACCACTCGCATCCCCTTCTGAATCCACCTCCAAGCCCCCCTCTTGCCTGTATATCAGTGCCCCCTCCTCAGCCCCAGCCTTATCAGTACTCACAAAGAGGATTTTGTCCGCATCTGGCATCTGATTTCCTCCTTTTTCTCCTTTTCCCAGCTCGACAGTACCAGCGTTCTGTGTGGCCGAACTAAAGATTGATGGGATTACAGGCTGTTTCGAATCTGCCTGTGAATGCCTGTCGGTTGTGACCTGGAGGTCTCTCAGTGACCTCGTATTCTCTACTGGATTGACTGCAGGGGCTCCAGCTTTCGCTTTTCATTTGGCCTCTGCATCGCTCCCATCACCCCCCTTCTCGAATCTGCGATTCAGCGTGTCGAGGAAGGAGCCAGCTGTGACTCTTCCTTCCGATCTTTCTCCTTCTCTTTTGTGGGCTTATTGATGTGAGGCGGCATCGCAAGATCCAGAACGCAGCTCTGGAGCGTAAGCCCAACACCGGCCATGGTCAGCCTCGAGAGCACCAGCGTGATCGCTCGCCGAACTCTTCTTGAGCAAGCAAGGACGCCCAGGAGCATGCACAGCCTGCCGAAGGGAAACCGCTGCATGCCAGATCACTCTCAGGGACGCAAAGGCATGGCCATTCCTCTCAAACCTTCCAGGAGGCCATCTCAAGCACCATATCACCGGAGCTGTTCAGGATGAGCAACATGGCGTTCTAAGCAGCCGCCATCTTGCTCCACACACCACATTTTTACAGTGAAAACAGACCCATTTTTTTGCGAAGTGCCTAGCTGTGGATTTTGAATCCTAGCTCAGCTGACACCTAGGGAAAGCTATCAAACCTATACATTTTTTAAAACTAGACACCCAGGGAAATCCAGGATTGGGTGACTTGTGTGGCCCTCACCAGGTTCTGTTACCCAGAATCCCTTGCAAACCTCAAACTTTGTAAAAAGACACATTTTCCTCACATTTCTGTTATGGAAACTTCTGGAATCTGCGTGGATCCACAAACTTCCACCCACCCTCATTCTCCAAAGTCTCCCAATAAAAATGGTACCTCACTTGTGTGGGTGGGCCAAGTGCTCACGGCAGGGAAGGGCCCAAAACTTATTGTGAATACCTCAAAATTACCTATAACAAAACGACCAGGTTTTGCAAAGGCAAAAACAACAGTTGATGGACAGAATGCAGAACAATGTCATACATTCACCCCAGTACAGAGATCTGGGCCTAAATCCATCGTTTTTTTGCTCACCATGCCATTCCAGTTTGAACCCAGCCATATGCATATCAGTCTTGACCCTGTGCCTCATGGGAACAGTCCAGCCCGAACTGCCAAGCCAGGTCCTCCCTTGACTGGAAACAAGCATCCCAGGACCAGTTTCGGGGTTTCACCCCTCTTCAGCCAGGATAGCTTGATTCCAGTGGCATGGAGAGCACGGGACCCACATCTGGGCATACCCGTCCCACTCGGGGTGACAAATGCAAAAACAACAGTTTATGGACAGAATGCAGAACAATGTCATACATTCACCCCAGTACAGAGATCTGGGCCTAAATCCATCGTTTTTTGCTCACCATGCCATTCCAGTTTGAACCCAGCCATATGCAAATCAGTCTTGACCCTGTGCCTCATGGGAACAGTCCAGCCCGAACTGCCAAGCCAGGTCCTCCCTTGACTGGAAACAAGCATCCTAGGACCGGTTTCGGGGTTTCACCCCTCTTCAGCCAGGATAGCTTGATTCCAGTGGCATGGAGAGCACGGGACCCACGTCTGGGCATACCCGTCCCACTCGGGGTGACAAATGTAAAAACAACAGTTGATGGACAGAATGCAGAACAATGTCATACATTCACCCCAGTACAGAGATCTGGGCCTAAATCCATCGTTTTTGCTCACCATGCCATTCCAGTTTGAACCCAGCCATATGCAAATCAGTCTTGACCCTGTGCCTCATGGGAACAGCCCAGCCCGAACTGCCAAGCCAGGTCCTCCTCACTTGACTGGAAACAAGCATTCTAGGACCGGTTTCGGGGTTTCACCCCTCTTCAGCCAGGATAGCTTGATTCCAGTGGCATGGAGAGCACGGGACCCACGTCTGGGCATACCCGTCCCACTCGGGGTGACAAATGCAAAAACAACAGTTGATGGACAGAATGCAGAACAATGTCATACATTCACCCCAGTACAGAGATCTGGGCCTAAATCCATCGTTTTTTTGCTCACCATGCCATTCCAGTTTGAACCCAGCCATATGCAAATCAGTCTTGACCCTGTGCCTCATGGGAACAGTCCAGCCCGAACTGCCAAGCCAGGTCCTCCCTTGACTGGAAACAAGCATCCTACGACCGGTTTCGGGGTTTCACCCCTCTTCAGCCAGGATAGCTTGATTCAAGTGGCATGGAGAGCACGGGACCCACGTCTGGGCATACCCGTCCCACTCGGGTGACAAATGCACCCAGATCTTTTGACTGGGGGAGAATGTTTGCATTGTCAGCATTCCGTCCATCATTTGTTTGCTGTATCACTTTTCGCCCTAAGTGGGATGGGTATGCCCAGACGTGGGTCCCTTGCTCACTGTGCCACTGGATTCAAGTTAGCCTGACTGAAGAAGGGTGACATACCCTGAAACCTGTCCCAGGATGCTTGTTTCCGGTCCAGGGAGGACCTGGCCTGGCAGTTCGGTCTGGACTGTTCACATGGGGCATAGGGTCAAGACTGATTTGCATATGGCTGGGTCCAAACTGGGGTGGCGAAGTGGGCAAAAGAACGATGGATTTAACCCAGATCTTTTGACTGGGGGAGAATGTTTGCATTGTCAGCATTCCGTCCATCATTTGTTTGCTGTAACACTTTTCGCCCTAAGTGGGATGGGTATGCCCAGACGTGGGTCCCTTGCTCACTGTGCCACTGGATTCAAGTTAGCCTGGCTGAAGAAGGGTGACATACCCTGAAACCGGTCACAGGATGCTTTTTTTCGGTCCAGGGAGGACCTGGCCTGGTAGTTTGGTCTGGACTGTTCCCATGGGGCACAGGGTCAAGACTGATTTGCATATGGCTGGGTCGAAACTGGGGTGGCGTAGTGGGCAAAAGAACGATGGATTTAACCCAGATCTTTTGACTGGGGGAGAATGTTTGCATTGTCAGCATTCCGTCCATCATTTGTTTGCTGTAACACTTTTCGCCCCAAGTGGGATGGGTATGCCCAGACGTGGGTCCCTTGCTCACTGTGCCACTGGATTCAAGTTAGCCTGGCTGAAGAAGGGTGACATACCCTGAAACCGGTCCCAGGATGCTTGTTTCCAGTCCAGGGAGGACCTGGCCTGGCAGTTCGGTCTGGACTGTTCCCATGGGGCACAGGGTCAAGACTGATTTGCATATGGCTGGGTCCAAACTGGGGTGGCGTAGTGGGCAAAAGAACGATGGATTTAACCCAGATCTTTTGACTGGGGGAGAATGTTTGCATTGTCAGCATTCCGTCCATCATTTGTTTGCTGTAACACTTTTCGCCCTAAGTGGGATGGGTATGCCCAGACATGGGTCCCTTGCTCACTGTGCCACTGGATTCAAGTTAGCCTGGCTGAAGAAGGGTGACATACCCTGAAACCGGTCCCAGGATGCTTGTTTTCAGTCCAGGGAGGACCTGGCCTGGCAGTTCGGTCTGGACTGTTCCCATGGGGCACAGGGTCAAGACTGATTTGCATATGGCTGGGTCCAAACTGGGGTGGCGTAGTGGGCAAAAGAACAATGGATTTAACCCAGATCTTTTGACTGGGGGAGAATGTTTGCATTGTCAGCATTCCGTCCATCATTTGTTTGCTGTAAGGTTTTGCAAAGGGGCACATCTGGGTTTTTAGCTCCGTGCTCGACAGCCATCTAGGAAAACTTACCAAACCCAGACATTTTTTAAATTAGAAACCCGGGGGAGTCCAGGGAGGTATGTCTTGGGTGGACCCCAAATGTTTTCCAACCCAGAATCCCCTGCAAACCCCAAATTTAGCTAAAGAAATCAAATTTTTCTAAAATTTCTGTGTGGGAAAGTTGTGAGATCACTGGGCTGACACAAATGTCCTACCACCCAGTGTTCCCCCAGGACTTCCGATAAAAATGGTACCTCACTTGTGTGGGTGGGCCAAGTACCCGCGACAGGCAAGTGCCCAAAACGTATTGTGGAGACATCAAAATTACCTATCACAAAACAAACTGGTTTTGCAAGGGGGGTCACCTGGGTTTTTGGCCCCCGCCTCGGTGGCCATCTAGGGAAACCTACCAAACCCAAACATTTCTGAAAACTAGACATCCGGGGGAGTCCATGGAGGTACGAACAGCAGTGTAAGGTTCCAACCTCTGATCTACTCTATCGACACCACCCATGTGCTTATTGTAGTCTACAATGCACACAGGTTTGCGCACTTCAGCAACCTGACCCCAATCAGTCACAGGTGCAGTACTTTTATCATGGATGGTAGTCAGCATGTACACATCCCTCCTGTCCACAAATTTCACAGCTACCAGTTCATCACTACGCAAGGCACTGCACTGTCCCCTCTGAAGCTTTTTGGAGACAAACTCTTTTGGGTAACCTTTATGGTTAGAGCGGATTGTGCCACAAGCAAGAGTGTCTACTTTGAACAATTCCTTAAACAATTGCACAGCAGTGTAGAAGTTATCTAGGTACAAATGGTGACCTCTGTTAAAAAGTCATCTACCAAGTTCCCACCCAATTTTCTCTGAAACTCCTAAAGTGGACGGACAACAAGGGGGATCAATAGTGGAATCCCTACCAGTGAACACCCAGAAATTATAGACATATCCTGTCCTACTGTCAGACATTAACATCTTAATTCCATAACATGCCGTCTTGCTAGGAATGTACTGCCTAAAAACCAAATGGCACTTGAAAAGGACCACAGACTCATTAACAGCTATTTCTTTCCCTGGAGTATTGATCTCTGAAAATCGATCTACAAAGGCCGAATTTTAAAAAGATGGTCACAGTTTGGGTGATCGTGTGGCAACGCCAAGGCATTATCAACAAAATGCAGCATCCGAAGCAAAAGTAAATACCGATTACGACTCATAATTGCAGGAAACATGGCCGTTGCCATCAAGAAAAGGTAGACCAATATGAAGCCGGGGACGGCTTCCTTATCAAGCCTGTTAGACATGGGGGTCTCTAGCTGGCAATGGTTTGCACCTTTGTCCAAGTAGGGATCCTTCTTTCTAGTCAGGTTAAGGGAGATACACTCCTAAAATAACCCCTGCTCACCCACTTAGTAACTTGGCACGAGCAGACAGGCTTATCTCAGAGGCAGTGTGTAAAGCATTTGTGCACACATACAGTAATACAGTAAGAGCACTACAAATGGACACCACACCAGTATAGAAAAATAAGTTATCTTTATCTAAACCAAAACAAGACCAAAACGACAAAAATCCAAAATACAGTACTAAAAATATGATTCTTAAAAGGTAGAAACAGAAAAATGCAAGCAAAAAGGGTCGCAGGGAAGGTGATGCCTCGGTTCCTTACACTTAGGGAAGGTGATGCGTCAGGTCCTTGCTCGGGGGGAGGTGATGCTTTGGTTCATTACTGCTGCGCAGGGGAGGTAATGCACGGTTTCTTACTGCACAGGGAAGTGATGCATCAGTTTCTTACTGCATCCCCCAACGATGCAACAGACTTGGTGCTTTGATGTAATGTGTGACAATCCGGTACGATGCGATGCATGAAGACCCGGGATGCTCTGCGATGATTTCAGCCGCATCCCCTCAATGCTTTGGTTCTTCCACAACAGGGTCTGCGTCAGAATCGGTGCGGTGATCTCGGACGTTGGAGATCAGTGCACAGGATTCAACGCACGGCAGACACTTCAGCCGCGAGCCGGCGCTGCATTGATTCTTCGGCAGCGGCGATGCATCGGAAAATTCTTCTCGCAATGCTGTGATGCGTCGATTTTCACAGTTCTTGCAGTTTCCAGTCCCAAAACAACCTCCAGAGGTATAGAACACTGGCAGGCACCTCTCAGCAGGCCAGAACTCCCAGCAAAGGAGTTCAGGTGGGACTGGGGGTGAAGCCTTTGTGTCCCTGAGAATTCAGAACAGGAGGCAAGCTCTATTTCAAGCCCTTGGAGATCTTCCTCAAGCAGGGTACACAGCACACATCAAAGACCTTCTCCTTTCGTTGGCAGAAAGAAGTCACTGCAGGCCAACCCCAGACAGCAAACAGCACAGGGGCAGTATTCTGCCTCAGTTTCTCCAGCTCTTCTCCTTGTCAAAGGTTCCTCTTCATTCCCAGAAGTAATCTTTGAAGTATTTTCTATCCCTGAGACTTCCAACAGGAGGCAAGCTCTACTTTAAGCCCTTAGAGAAAACTCTAACAGCAGGATGATGAAAGCACAGTCCAGTCCTTTCCCTGCCCAAGACAGAAGCAACCACTGCAGGCCAACACCAACAGCACACAGCACAGGGGCAGTACTCCTCCTCCAGCTGTCCCGGTTCTTCTTCCTGGCAGGTTCCATAGTTCAGTAGTAATCTAAAGTTCAGGGGTCTGGGCCCCACTTTTTATAGCACAAATTGCTTTGTTCTCTGGTGGCAGAGAAGCTATTTTCCCAGCCAAAACCAGTTCTATCGTCTCTGGTGCAGCTGCCTGGCAGGAGGTGGAGACAGCATTATGTAAGGCAGACAGGGCCTATTCAGGGGCAAGAGAAATCTCCTTCCACCACTCTAAATGCAGAACGGGCCTACGCAGGTGCTAGTGAGAACTCGTCCCCCTACTCTGAATGCAGCCCAGGTCTATTCAGCCCAGCCCTGACTCATTCAGGAAAGGCAGGAAACACATCAACCACCCCAGTGGTTGTCTGAGAGAATGCACCTCCCCAGCCCCTGTCACTCCAAAGCCAGACAGTCAATGCACAAACCAGCAGAGGCACACAGAATGGCTAAGCAAAAAATGCCCACTTTCTAAAAGTGGTATTTTCAAACACACAATATAAGAATCATCTTTACTAAAAGATGCATTTTTATATTCTGAGTTCAGGCATACTAAACTCCATCTTTCTATCTTGTCCCAATGCAAAGTTATATTTATAAGATGTTATAAATAAACTCCCATTCTATCCTTTGGGACAGATAGCCTTTCAATAGTGAAAAACGAAATTGGCAGTATTTCACTATCAGGACATACCATACACATCAGGGCATGTCCTACCTTTCACATACACTGCACACTGACCACAGGGGTACCTTGGGCCTATCTTAGGGTTGACTCACATGTAAGAAAAGGGAAGGTTAGTGCCTGGCAAGTGGGTGCACTTGCCAAGTTGACGTGTCAGCTCCAAACTGCGCACAGACACTGCAGTGGCAGGTCTGAGTTACATTTACAGGCTGTGCATGTGGGTGGCACAATCAGTGCTGCAGGCCCACTAGCAGCATTTGATTTACAAGCCCTGGGCACACACAGTGCACTGTACTAGGTACTTACCAGTAAATCAAATATGCAAATCATGGAATCACCAATCCATCATAACAATTTACATGGAGAGCATATGCACCTTAGCACTGATCGGCAGTGGTAAATTGCGCAGAGTCATAATACCAACAAAACAGGGTCCAAAACAGGAGGCCAAAAAGCAAAAAGTCTGGGGAGAAACCCACTGGAAAAACCAGGTCTAATAAAGCCCATCAAAAAAGTTAAACCCAAAAACTTCTTCTTCTCATCCAGATTTGTGGGAGTCCACCGGGTAGCTCTAGAGCGGGGCCTAAGTCTAGCTTGTTGTCCGTCAAATACTGTTCAGCATACATATTAGTCTGCTCACCAATCTCAGCCACAAATACATCATCCATAAACAACTGAAAAAACTGTATAGGCAAACAAATTTCACAATTCACTCTACACCCTGCATCACCACTAAAGGCAGGCAACACTGGCTGAACCATGTTTGGATAAACCCAGAGTCCAGCACTTCCAATAGGAAGCCTTGCAGGCCAAGGCTGCAATCCAGATGCCTCTTGCTGCACCATCGACACATCAGTGTCCTCCTCTAAAACAGACACTTCATCCACACTGAGAGTAGCTTCATCCGCACTGAGAGTAGCTTCATCATCAGATGATTTCTAGTGGACAGAAAACTCAATGCCAGAATCTTGCACTCCCTCCTCTCCCTCAGACGTCAGCCTCATAATCATGGTCAGAGGAAGATTCAAGAAGCATACAAACCACCTGCTGAGCAGTAATTCTGTGGCTAGCCATAATCCTTACTAATAAAGGTAACTTGTCAAACAAGTCAACAACAACAAACACTTTGTAAACTAAGTAATAAACAAAATGTGGCTTTATCACAAAGACCTATATACTGCAAAACAATACCACTCACTTGCCAGAAACAGCTAGACTCACCACCACCTACTCTGCACAGGAAGGATTAACAATATTCCACTAAAAAAGAAAAAGAAAAGAAAATTACACATAAGACAATGCAATACACATTGTGCACAAATTCAAAAAGAATGTCACGCTCAAAACATATACTAAATATGCCGCTATTATGACACCACTAACAAAAAATTAATTCATGCATGGCAATAATACTCATTTGGAGTAAACACAACAAAAAGGTTTTTCTTACCAAATACATGCAACTACGCAAACTGCAGATCAACCACTGCCGAAAACGCAAACAAGAATCAAAAGCTTTGCACTTGAATAAAAAGGAGAAATAAAACATTACAATCACATATACAGATATTGCACCAGTCCACACACAATCCACCAGCCAAGCTGGGGGGTAGGTGGGCCTAAAAACAAGGCAGAAACAGCCAAAATATTCACCCCCGTAAATGGGCTGCAACCCTTGCCCAAGGGGCCACTCCCCAACACCAATATTTAAAAACCCTGGTGCCTAGTGGCTTCTGCCCCCCTTGGGGACAAATGGGTCTTAAAACATGTGGCTGATCTGCCCCCAAAGGGGGCAGAAATAGCCACAATAATCACCCCATAAAGTGGAGCGACCCTTGCCCAAGGGGCCGCTCCCCAACAACATAAAAAAAATCCCTGGTGTCTAATGGCTTCTGCCCCCTTGGGGGCAGATGGGCCTAAAAACATAAGGCTGATCTTCCCCCAAGGGGGGCAGAAATGGCCAAAACAGTCACCCCCATAAAGGGGAATGACCCTTGCCCAAGGGGCCGCTCCCCAACATAGAAAAAAAACTTAAGTCCCTGGGTGCCTATTGGGGCACACAGAACTAAAAGAAATCAGCCGATATAACCCCCCAGGGGGGCAGAAATGGCCAAAATATTTGCTCCCCAAAGGGGAACGACCCTTGCCCAAGGGGCCGCTCCTCAAAACATATAACTGATTATTTAAAAAATAAATCACTGGTGGCCTAGTGGGGCACAAAATATTGCATATAATATGCAGATCTGCCCCCCAGGGGGGCAGAAATGGGCAAAATAAGTGCTCCCCAATGGGGGGTGACCCTTGCCCAAGGGGCCGCTCCCCGCAAACATTTAAATAATTACAAAAATAAAAATCCCTGGTGTCTAGTGGGCATTTCTGCTGCACAATCGCGCTCCATACGCGATCGTGCAGCACGAATGCTCGAAAGAGACATCGGAGGAAAGTAAAACCCTTTCCTTTCCTCCGATGCCTCTTTGTTTAAATTCCCCCCTCCCCGAGGAGAAACTTACCTCCTCTCTCTTGGATGCACTGGAAGCAAATGGCTTCCAGCGTGCCCGGTTGCATCTAATGACATTGGCGCGCTGTGTGCGCTGATGTCATTAGATGATGTGGAGGGGCGGGGGGCAGCGGAAGGGCTTCTGCTGCCCTTCCTGGTGGGGACAACCTGAAGGGCGGCCCACGGGCGGAGCGCCAGCGCTTCCCCCATGGGTGGGTGCTAGATCGGCCGGGAGCCATCCGACGCACATGCCCACAGTGACATGGGATGGCTCCCGGCCGCCCACGCATGGAAGGGGTTAATAGTTTGTAAATCTCTCTTCATAGTAAATAGGCTCCTGCACTTCCTGTGGTAAAATACTTTGGGAAGAGTGTTGCTTTCCACATTTCTCGCAATGTCTAACAGTGGAATGTGATTCGTTACTTGATCCGCCTCTAACAAAGTTTTCCATTGTGAGTAGTCCTGTGAGGTTGTCTAGGTAACTCCATGTTGGACATTTGACCATAAATGAATTATACACTGCGGATCAGAGGGAGAGATTATGCTTGTTTCTGTCTTCTTTATGATGCTGCATGGTCATTCACCACCAGTTCTGGAAAAAAGAAATTCATTAAAACATTTACAAATGTTACTTGGTGTACTTAATACAATCATAACTACTATTATAAATATTATCAATTTATTTAATCATATTTACTGAAATTGTAATTTTTTATAATAAAATTCACAATAATAAAAATTATGAAATAAATCCATTTACATTAAGGTATCCTGGGAGTGGAGTGGTAGCACACAAAAGGCAAAGAGTTATGACTTGCTATCACATATTTTCCATCTTTAGGCGTCCATACCTTGCCAATAAATCATACTCGAGCTCATACCCCAAGTGGTACCGATAACATGGTTGACTCAAGGCCTAAAAGGCATGGTGAATTATATTAAAAAGAAGGACATTTGATTTGGTAACTTTACATGTTTTGACAGCAAAATATCCTCTGTGTTGTTTTTGCCATAGCAAGGCTAGTAGCCCCATTGCAGAGTATGGAGTTGCACACTGACAACTCAGAAGTGCTAACTTTCAAATGGAACTACTAAATATGGTATTTCAAGGTATCATATGAATTGTTGCATTAAACACAACTCATTGCTCAAGTCAAATTTGATGCAACAATTTCACAAATGGGAATGGCAACTTTAGAAAGTTGCCACTTTGTTGCCCAATGTTTCAAGTAGCTGTTTTTAATTGCACACAGCTGCTGTCCTTGATACAGCCTCTGCCCTCCTGGGTCGAGGTGAGAATGACTCTCAGGAAGAGGAATAGAAGACCTACTGAGGGATGAACTTTGACCTTCTCCTGGCCAATCGATTGAGGAGTTTGTCTTCTTGGATGCCCTGAAGAAGCCCAGATACAGGCAAAAAGTGTTGGCTGTATTCACAATTCTCCAAAGAATATGAAATAAAGGATCTAATTTACAAAGACAATCTCTCGTTTCATCTGTTTATGCTTGCCAATTTTGCCGTTACTTTACTACAAGTTGTTTTTGTTGCCTCTCAGATCTTTGTGTCATTTGCTGAATTATTTGTGGTTCTTACTGATGGCGAACCATTTCTTGAGGTGGGCAACTGTGAATTTGATATACTCTCTGACATTCCCAGCAACACGTGATTGTGCGACAAACGGGTCCCCTAGCCACCATTGTTTGTTTGATCAGATTATAGAAGGACTTAACTGATGTTCACCGGACCCAGCAAAGAGAGGCTGCACCAAAGACTGAACTGCATCTGCTGCACCCTGGATTAGAAAGAAAAGATTCTGCTTGAGGTGCCCAGTTCATCAAAACGTTGCCCACAAGCCCCAGACAGAGAACGTGGCTCCAAGAGTAAATTGGTAGAATCACTGCTACTGCGACAGGGCTGTAAAAGGTAAGACTCCTGCACCATTGAGAGCCCAGTGTCAAGAAGTTTGACTGCAGTTGGCCATCGAGATGTAGCCTGGGAGACTGAGTCCTGAACCTCAAAAGTTTCACTTGGGTATGCTAAACCCAGGAGAGTAATGAAAAGTGTAGTTTAGTCACCAACGATGGAAGTTACTGCAAGTTAAAGGCAACCGCTGATTGTGCTGTAACTAGACCCTGTAGATAAGTGGCAACTGGTTTTGTGCTGATCTTCAGTCAGACTTCAGGGGACATTGACCCCTGAGGCCATACTCGCCCCTCCATGCCTGAGGACCAAGGGGTGGCCACTGAAAGGCCCACAATACTGGCTCAACACCCTCAGCAACCTTGAGCATCTTCACCATCCTGCATCGATTGCATCAGGATCACTCCATTTTACTTCAATGGCGGTTTGTCCACAGAACTCAGAACTGGACTAGAGACTGCTTAAACCGAAACATAACTCTCGCCCTGGGCCTGACTAGCTCCCTGTTTGAGTTGGCATGTCCAAGAGTGCCCATAAAGTAATTTTCAAGTTGCTTGTTGTGGCTAACCCTATACTGCAATTGCGGCAGAATAGAATGATTTGTTACATTTAGTGAAAAGCAATGATTTATTGTTTCTTAAAATAATCATATGTCCAGGACCCTCCAGTGGATTTTTGTCACTGAGGTATCGATTTAAATATAAAGATAAAGATTACAACCTATTTATTTAAACTAGTGTTGGATTTGTATTGTGTTTTCTTCTTATTCAATTGTTTTCGTACTTCTTAATGCTTCACACTTGTTCCGTTGATAAAATCTGACAGCTCTGTACCACAGCTACCCAGGAATGAGCTAATGAACTTGACTGGACCTCATACAGATTTGTGTCATTATTAGGCAGTGAGGTCTCACAACCACACCAAATATTATCCTCACTTCCTCACACTTGGTGATTGTAACGTGGCAATAAAAATGTCTCACATTTTTTTAAGTCCATATTTATGTGTTATCTTTTGAGAGATGGTGATTATGAAGGTATTTCCTTTAACTCTCTTTTTTAAAAGACTGCAGTGAAGCAGAAGTTTCAATTTGTTGAAAATGATTATTTATGTTAATATACAGGTTTAAGCTTCAATTATAGATGAAAAGAGGTACATGTAGCACACATGTAACTTATGAATTACTGTAAAAATAAGTTCATAGTATTGTGGAAGCTGAACCCCAAACATTTTCCGAACCCCAATATTGAACACACTCATATTTTAATGAAGTAATTCGGCTCCAGCATCTCCAGTTGATCCAGTGGTTAGAGAATACATTTCTCACCAGAATAAAACAATGTATCAGAGTTTAACAGAAATAAATATTGGAAGCATATAGAACAAAGGGGCATATTTACAAAGAAGAGACGGAGTGCAGCGTTAGCCTTCCTGGCTTAACAACGCACTCCGCCACTTTAGAAACGCAGGGCTGCACCATATTTACAACAATATGGTTCAGCTCTACGTTTCCCCCTGCACTGGCGCTAAACTTAGCATCCTAGTGCCAACGCAGGCACCTTTGCACCATAGTGCAAGGGTGTCTGCGTTGAGGGGAACATTGTTTATGTGCATGAAGGTCTCCCTTCCTGCACATAAACAATCTTTAAATGACGTTTTGTAACTTCTATGTGTGCTGCTTAATGCAGTACACATAGAAGTTGCAAAACGTCATTTTTGTCTTGGATTGTTTATGTGCAGGAAGGGTCACCTTCCTGCACATAATAAATCAATAGCAATTTGCTGTTTCTATGTGTGCTGCACAATGCAGCACACATGGAAACAGCAAAAATGAGGAGAAATAAAGCATTTCTCCTTGTTTTGCCTGATCTTAATTTTGGCGCTGCCTCTTATTTACACCACCCTTTTAAATAGGGGGCAGTGTCAAAATCAATAGGTGTTGCAGTGGAACGCCCACCGCAACACCCATTGCCCCCCTTTTCACACTAAGTACAGCATGAAAGGGTGCCCTATTTACAAGGCAGCGTTAAGCCAGATTAAGTGGATTAATGCTGCCATATAAATAAGGTGAAGCCCCTATCGCCACCACAACATAACTGAAAGTGACGTTGTGGTGGCGATAGGGGCTTGTAAATATGCCCTTAAGTTTTAGGCCAAAAATAGACCAATATGTGGACTTTTAATCCGCAAATAGTAAAATGTGGTACAAAGAAAATATGCATTAAATTCATAAAGGCTCAAATTACAAAATACAAATAAATGCAAAAGCATAGAACTCATTAATCTCTGGTTAACAGAATATAAGTAAGAATTTTAAGTGTCAGACTCATGAAGAGTGTAGGTACATCCCTTAGAGAGTCTAAGTCAAATGGACAAAGAAAAATTAAGTCTCCAGTTCCAGCAGTCCTACTAACGGCTGTAAAATCAGACAGAACCCTAAAAGAAAACAGCCTAACTGAGCTAAGACTAAACTTGAACAGCTAATGTGCAAGAGCTTTTATACACAAATCACACTTTCTAAAAATGGATTCTGCAAATTCAGCATAGTATGATCACAGTTATGGTTACATTGGCAGAACAGAAACACCCTCGTAAATTCTAACAGCATTAACATCAACCCCCTTCTTAAGTTTAGAGAAATCTTCAATCTTCTCTCTCAGTAACTGCCCTCCGAAGATGATCAGCAAAAATTGAAACATTCCTCAAACAATGGCCCATAGAATCTGCACATCCACACTAACACTTCAGAAGACGTCCTTGAAAATAGCTCTTTGATTACCTGGTGGAAGCTTTATACCCAAAACAGACTTTCTAACAAATTTGTACATTACTATCACATTTACGTCATTTACTTGGTGATCTGCGGAGACAAGGGAAGATATGGCGGTGCTGTGGGACACTGGGAGGGGCAATAGGCAGCAGAAAGTTGAACAGAACATCAGAAACGATATCCATATTAGAAATAATGGTGTCTTACATTAAAATGTGGCATAACTGTTCATCTCATTATCTACTCATCTAAGTGACTTAGGTAACTCATTGCAGGTACAACATCATTAGCATATCAGTTGCGACTCTATGTATTATAAAAAATATAAATTATACGGAAACATTTTCACATGAAATATGCACATTTTAAATATTTTTGAAAACACTATGACAGATAATAATCACTAAAACCCCATGAATAACTTTTTTTAAACAATCATTAGCCTCTTGAAGTATTTGTCTTATTTGTTAGTCGAACATTCTCCTCCATCTGCTTTATCTCCTGGTATATTCTATCCTGATAGTCATCAAGCCCAGAATAATCCCAGATCTCTTTCTTTTCCACAACTTTATATAAAATAGTTTTTCTCTCTTTTATTACCATATCTTCTCATCATACGCTTCATTAATTTGAATAGAAACAACAAAGAAATTCCAAAAATCAACATAATTACTGCTGGTGTTAAAATAGTTTGCAGACCTCCACCACCAACATTGCATAGCCACTCACCTACATTCTTAAAGCCACTTTCTATTTCTTTTATACAGGTTCCCAAAAATTCCCAGACACCTGACTTTTCTGATGACTTAATCTCATATGTCAGATTAGTTGTGTTAGTAATGTATGAATCAAGCACTCCACTATAATGAGAAACGTAAGTACTCTTCTTCGCCCCAATTAACTTACAGACTCCGGCCTCTATTGCCAAAATAATATCTAATGTAAGACGATTCTGCATCACCATTACTCTAATTGCCAACATTTCTACATTCACCAGCTTAAAAGACCCTGCTGTATCTATGGCAAACCTATCTACAGCCCTACACAAACATCTAATCTTTACATCATTCATGGCTATCCCCATAGGATTCATAATAGCCCCAATATGTCCAAAGCTACTTGCCCAAAGATACTCTTCATTCTTTTCAGATTGTGTTCCTCCTTCAATTCTTCCATATGATAGATTCTAGGAAAAACTAAAGCTAAATAGCACAAGCCCACCCAATTCGTTGACAAATTAAAATAATCAGTCTTCCCCCACACATGATGTATTCCTCTCAGGAACTCCCCACTTGGTTGATAGGTTTTATCACATGTACTTTTTCTAATATATTAAGCCGCACCCCAGCCATAGGAGTATACCTCACCATACACAATTCACCTTTCCTTTCTCGTTCTATTCCCAATCTTGTATGTAAACTCAAACATCTCAATTTCTCTTCTTCCTTGATCTCTTCTAAAGCAGTCTCATGCTCTTCCAAGGTTCTTACCACTTTTGTACCTCTCTCATAATATTCCATAATGGAATCACACTCTTCCTTACTTAGTAGGCATGAATAAGCAGCATCCATATTAGTTTCAGCCTTGACTTGTATTACCTCTCTTAAGAATTTGTCATATTTTGTCTCCTTATTATCTTCACTAATGTACTGATTATGTACTGACACATTAAAGTCAGCCAGGTATGGAGAAAGAAATTCCTCATCATTGACGATAGCGATAAACACATTACAGGATAGCGAGTAGAAAATATATATATATTTTCTTTTAATTTTCTTTTTCTCTTTGTAATTATTTATTTTATTTTATTTGCTATAGACTTTTTTCTATTTTTAGTGTAACATTTGTTTCATGTTTTTTTTTACATTTTCCTATTATCCATCAGCCACGTACCTGTGATAGACGCACAGCCTCACAACAGCATTAGTTTTTTAAATACTATTAATCCATTTCCCCGGAACACCCTTGCCTGCCATAGGTGCACACCAGTATTCATAGGACTGCATTTGATCTTTGTTTTCTATGCCTCCTGCTTGTTGTTGCTGTTGTGACCATGACCATGTGACTGGTGGACATTTTGTGTAGCCAACCAGTGTGCTGTTGCCATAGGCCTGCATGTTTTCTTTGTGGAGGCCATGCCTCCTTGCTAGTTGCTCATGTTGTGACCATGTGGCTGGTGGCAATTTTGTATAGCCAGCCAGTGTGCTTTTGGTGTAGGCTGGCATGTGTTCTTTGTTGTGGCCATGCCTCCTTGCTGGTTGTTGTGGCCATGTGGCTGGTGGCAATTTTGTATAGCCAGCCAGTGTGCTTTTGGTGTAGGCCGGCATGTGTTCTTTGTGGTGGCCATGCCTCTTTCTTCTTGTTGTTGTGACCATGTGGCTGACGGCCATTTTTGTATAGCCAGCCAGTGTGCTTTTTTCCATAGGCCTGAATGTGTTCTTTTTCGTGGCCATACCTCCTTCTTGTTCCTGTGACCATGTGGCTGGCTGCCATTTTGTGTAGCCAGCCAGTGTGCTTCTGCCATAGGCCTGCATGTGTTCTTTGAGGTGGCCAAGCCTCCTTGCTGGTTGTTGTTGTTACCATGTGGCTAGCGGCCATTTTGTGTAGCCAGCCAGTGCGCTGCTTTTGCCAAAGGCCTGCATGTGTTCTCTGTTAACCATGCTTTCTTCTTCAGTGTTTTGTTGACCATGTGGCACTGGCTGGCAGCCATTTTGTATGTCCAGCCAGTGTGCCTTTGCCTTAGGCTTGCATGGAAGGATGAGATATTAGTTTAATAGTATGCTTGAGGATAATTTCACTTATTGGTCATTTTTTATTTTATTTTATTTTTTATTTACATTTTTTTACTTTTTTTAATTACATTTTTAAAAATCTTTTTGTAATTTAAATTATTTATTTTACATTTATTTTTATTTAAATGTTTTAAAAATAGTATTTCTGGTAAGTTTAATTTTGTTTTCATTTTTTTAATTGTAAATAAATGTTTCCAGTTTTGCCTCGGTCGAGCTATCATCTATCCATTCATCCACCATAGGCGCACGGCTGCACAAAAGCCTTCAATTTTTTAGGTATATAATTCAATTTCCTCCTGGTGGATTCTGGCTGCAATGTACTTTAGACTCTAGCATCATTAATTTTTTAATAGATTAGCATTCCATTTACCCATTCAGTTCCCTGAGTGCCACAGGTGTCTCCCTTTAGAATATGTGAACATAAAGGAAAGAGCGCTATCATTCTGTATATTTTGTGTTATATTCTGATGGGGAATTATGGTATGGTGTTGTGTTTTGACTTTAAAGTGGTTACCTAAGTTAACAAAACAACCACACTAATATTGCCTTTATCTGTACTAATTCAAACTGCAAACAATGCCATGTTTCACACTAAATGTTTATTCTTGCTTGCTTGCTTTTAGGTGCCCAAGAGAAGAGACATCACCCGGAGTACTGCCAAACAGAAGCCCTGTGCAGCCACACGTCAGTCCTCCAATCACTTCCACTTGTGCAGCTTGGTGCAACTGCCAACTGAGAACTTTAAGAAGATGGCCCCAAACAAAGATGCTGCCAAGAAAATGCCCAGTGAAAAGGAGCAACTTTCCACCACTGGCTTGCCGGCCAGAAACCCTTTTTGGCAAATTTGTTCCTGCCGCACTGGCCCCTGGGAAACAAGCTGGTAGTAGCACTCCTGCATCAACAGCGCCACCCAAACCCAAGCCCAGGACCATGCCTGTCAGTGAGACAGCCACTGCAATCATGTCACACTGATGAGTAGTGACGCTGTATTGGATTTGTCCTTTTCGCAAAGTAGTACACAATTGTTTCAGTAAACTGGGCAAAGTGGACAGCAGTCGCAGCCAGCCTGATGTTGGAGCTGAACAGGAGTTTGAGCTTCCTTCTGAGCAAGAACCTCCTCTTTTAGAATCATTGACTCCACCATCTTCTCCAAGCACCACTTCTGATGATGATGATAGGGACATGGAGTGGACCCCGGCAGAGTCCAGGAGACAACAGGAGAGGCAAAGGAAAAGAAGAACTCATGAAAGATTTAGACGTATGGAAGGGGATGATGAGGAGCATGACAAGGACAAGGCTGTCATTGTGGAAGTTGACACAGAGGAGTCTGACATTGCTAATCAACCTGCTCCAAGCGATGTGGTCAATGATGAAGCATGACACCAGGTGGTGTGTGAGACCAGTCTTTCACTTTTTGTGAGATGCCTACACTCATATAGCAGGCATTATAGCAATTAGGTCAATAATTAGGAGAGGCTTTGTGTGTTAATCGCACAGGTAGCACCGCCACTAGCTCCCATATTTGCAAAGCCCCAGCTGAGACCTGCACCCTACCTCAGGAGAAGCAGAGAGGCAATCGTTGACACGCCAACCTACCTCTACCAGTTCATCTTCTGTCATTGGCAGTGACACAGTAAAAAAGTACTTCAGCCCAGTTTGAGACTTTTTTGCGGTTAGCAAAGAGGGGAGCACATTGCAGTACGCAGCATTTGCAACACAAATGTTTGTTGAGGTAAGCCTGGTAAAGATTATAGTACTGGAGGCCAAACTACCCATATGAATAAACACCACACAATCAAGTGGGAGGAGCGCCTTAACTGAATTGCTGAACGTGGTCTGGTGGTGATGAGAGCCGGGGAACATCAGCTAAAAGTCCAATCAAAGTGGGTGGTGATGATGAGGAAGAAGAGGGTGATATCTTCACACAAAGCAGCCCTGTCCTCAGCAGTGCAGCAGCAGAATCACCTACCTCTGGGACCTCATGAGATGGAGACACCACGGCATACAGTGACTGCCCCACCACAATGGACATTGAGTCTACCACCGCCATATACTTCTCGAAAGACGCCTGTGACAGTGGTCTCAGAAAAGAAGAAAATCCAGGCTATTATTCTGGGCATGTTTAAGCAGGAGGGGCCCTATGAGCAGAACCACCCAAACACACGTTTGTACAATGGGAAGCTGGTAAAAATGTTAGTGCTTGATCTCATCTCTTTTTATTTTGTGGAAGGATTGGGATTCTCAGAATTTGTGGGAGCCATCTGCCTGAAATGGAAGGTACCAAGTCGGACCTATTTTGCCAGAGTCGCTGTTCCAGCGCTGCACCATGATGCACTGCAGTTGGTTGGACAAGCTTAGCAGCAAAGTGTTGTTCACACCATCCACTTGATCACAGAAATGTGGACCTGCTGTCAGGCAACATAGTCAGCAACATACTGACCATCTGCAGAAGAATCTGCACTAATTTCAGCCATTCTTTTAAAGCCAGGAAGCAGTTGCAGATTATTCAGCGTAATAATAGAGCACCAGTTAAAGCCCTGATAGAGGAGGTGCCAACACATTGGAACTTGACCTATTACATGTTGCAATTTCTGTTTGAGCAGTACAAACAGATCAATCACCATGTCATTCTTAGATTAGGGGATGCTGTTGGGAAAGCTGTGACAATGGATGCAGACAAATGGGGCCGAGTAAAATGTCTGACACAGATTCTACACCTTCTTCAGGTTTTCACATGGGAAGTTAGCAAGGAGGACAGTATGATAAGTCAAGCTAGCCCATTGTTGCATCTCCTCCAGGACCAGGTAAAGAAGTTGTCTGAAAGGTTCACCCCCGCAGGTGTGAATGAAAACACAGAAGAACATGCCTTGGTTGAGAGTTTAATGCTTCACTTGGCTTATAGTGCAAGGCTACAACATGACATCATCACCTCCAAAGAGTACATCTGTGCCACACTACTTGATCCATGGTACAAAATAATTCTGCCCACTTTCATTCCTTTTTCTGAAGGCGATGTTTCAAAATACAAAAGGTGGATTGTAAAGCAAGCCGGAAACCTGGAAGAAGAATGGCTGGAACTTAGACTCCCACCCTGTAGTTCTGGGGTGCCACCTTTAACTTCCAGAGAGGGCAGTCTTGTCTCACAGCAGCCAACAACACCATCAACCAGAACACAGGCAACAACAGCAGCAGAAGGACAGGACCCAGCCTCTGCATTGAATTGGTGTCAATCGGCAGAGCTTAAGTTCAGTGCAGAGGCGATGGTAAAACACGTTGAGCAAACGGCAGCACCAATGACAGTTCACAGGATGTTCCAAGAGTATCTGGATGATCCAAAAGAGGTCTATGTGGATCAAAATCTATTGATGTATTGGTAAGGGAAGATGTGTCAAGGGCCAGAGCTCAGCAGGTTGGCAATAAAGTGTCTGTCTTGTCCTGGCACAAGTGTGTCTGCTGAGCGTGTGTTCAGTGCTGCTTCTATGGTTTTACAGTAAGAAAGGACCATTCTCTTGCCTCAAAATGTGGAGATATTGATTATGATGAAAATTAGGCAACATTTTATACCATACAATTACACCATTCCTGTAACAGCTAAAGAGGAGGAGGAGGATGACCGGTCAGAAATTGAATCAAGTGTTTTAGCTGATAAACATCTGGGTGAACCACTTGAGTTTGAGTACAAACTCTACCTCCTGGGCTAAATATGCCAGTGCCCCTATAGAACTTCTCCATTATTTCTCGTTGAACGTCTATCTTTGCAACAAAAAAAAAGTAGCTGGTGGAATATTATTATTTTTGGGTCAGAGTTATGCTGCCCCACCATTTTTTAGTCACATATATTGCCGGATTGCAGTTGGACTATTGTGCATTGAAGAAGCCTCCACAATTCCTTCATTACATTGGAGACAATGACTGCCCCCATTGCATGCCTATTGCCTATCCCTTTCTGCATCCCTCACTATCAGGTCTGCCCCAGAAGATCGTTGATTTACAAGAGTGCCTGTCAATACCAAATTCCAATGTGCTACCTGCATCAAAGATGAATACCTGATACCTAAAGCACCCATGCTTAGATTGAAGTGGTAACAACAACTATTGCAACGGTGAGTGAATGATTGTGTGAGTGATGATGATTGATGATTCATCATGTGGTGGCTGACAGTGAGGGACGGTGTGTGTTATCTGTAATTTGGGAACTTTCTTGAGATGATTGCTTTGCAATGTTTGGGGCCTGAGTGACGGGCGATCATTTTTTCCCTGGAGGTGATAGGCCTTTACAAACTTACTTAGTGAACATTATGGCCTTGCATGGTCTACTACTATGATACTTCTTTTTCTTCATCATCTAGGATGTCTGCCATAGACACTCATTTGATTTACAAGACTGCCAAATTCCAATCTGTTGCATGCATCAAAGGGGAGATAGTATACCTACCACCATGCTTGCATTGGAACAAGTAAGCATTGCACCAATGAATGATCTGATTATTGAGTGATTGTGAGTGATGATTAATGATTCATGTGGTGGCTGACAGTGACTGAGGGTGTGTTGAACTTTAATGTGGGAACTTTCTCGAAGTGATTAATTTGCAGTGTTTGGGGCCTGAGTAATGGGGGATATTTTTCCCCCTGGAGGTTATTGGCCCTTTCACACTTAGCCAGATTTAATTGCAGGGTCCTCTCCCTGTATCTGGTTCTTCAAAGACTATAACAGTCACTTTAGTCAACAAACAAAAACCTATGTAATATACTGCAATTTTGTTTCTCTACTTGTTCTTCATCAGCAGTGCACTACAAGTCTATCTTGCTCAGGTCATGAAGACTGGTCTGGGATGGAGTTACTCGAAGTCAGGAGGAGGATGGAAGAACTCAGGGCAGGAGCTGCGGGACTACCTCATCAACAGCAAGAAGTTATTCACTTCTGTTCAAAAGTAAACGAAGAGTCTGAGGCCTAGTACTCAGATATGTGGAATAGAGAGAGGTGTGTTTATTTGTGAAATGCTGCTGTGTCTGTGTGTGTGTGCCTGTGTGTGTGTGTGTGTGTATGTTGGACTTGTGGCGAAAGTGAAACTCTGAGTCTCCCTCTTGTTTTATTTGCTCTGCCTCTGAGTCTTCTTGATACATTCCTGATGAAGCATATCTTCCTTTCGTCCTTCTCCTTGACTCTAAAATAAAGTTTTTGTTTTACAATCTGCAGGCCTTCTAGTCTCCTGCAGAAACGAAAGGCGAAAGATGAGCTCAACACTCCTGCTTACCTACTGGGCCTGTCCAGGCAGGCACCCAAGAGTGAAGGACATTCCTGAGGAGATGCTCCACCTAATTTTGCAATACAGTATAATTTGTCTTTTAACAATCATATTTGGAGAATTGGGACGGTGTGTTCACTCCCAACCTAGAAGAGAGAACATTTAGATATCTTATCTGATAACGTGGGTCTCGCCGGCAGAAGAACCGTTTGCAATGCATTTAACTGTACTCTGTCGTACTCATTCCTTCATTTCCTTCAACTACAGATTGATGACGAATGATGTGGAGCTCATTGCCCAGATGAATGTTGTACTTGTGTAGTGTTTGTCTTTGTCAAACCTTTCCTCAAATCCCCTTTCCTATCCATCAATCAAACCCCGAAACCTCTTACCCCGGGTTGTGTGATTTATTGAGGTGTGGCTTAATTTACACCATCAATTGATCACACACTTGGTGGGGTGGATGTGGTGAAAGCAGCACCAACTTACTGCAGGATATTCTAAGCAACAGCCCACACTTGCTCCATTTACCCACCCCTGCATGAAAAGTGATCCATATTTTAGATATAGAACAAAGAACATCAGTCATCAGCATCATCATTCAGGCCTTGTGTTGCGTTACCATAAACGCCTAACCTAATCTTGCCCCACCAGACTTTGAGTCCATTTTTTATGACTCAAGCATTATGTAAGTTACCACTAACTCCCCATTAGCCAAATATTACTACTATTGCTATTTTCTGTATTTTATCACTATAAGGAATTCTTGTTGTGTAATCATGTAGTACTCTGGTGTCAATACTTTATAAATCTTTGATATAACCCACTAACTCAGTCTTTTTATTTCCATTTAGTTGCCTATGATGGATAACCATCATTCAGATTAATCCTACAGTTGGAGCTCATCTGGGTAGAACTAGAAGTGAGACCTCGCTTGTGAAGTTGTGATACCTTCCCTTTTATTGCTTCATCTATATTCAGGTAAGACAACTAGGGAGTGAAGTGAATTAGTTTATTTAGTAAGTAAGTAACTAACTCCTACTATCATTTATCTAAGTTGTTGTAGACAATATAGGTCATGACAACATCCCCCCTAATGGTCAAGATAGTTAGAGAGGTGTAACTATATAACTAAGCACTACACTCTCTCTTTTAAGCACATAAACAGGCTGCATAAAAGCTGAAGACAGCAGTGCAAAGTAAAAGTAAAACAAACTACTTCAGGCATAATTTTCTATAAAATAAAATAGTTTCCCTTTTATTTTTTTACAAAGAAACCTACCCTCTCCGCCCGCACAACATGCCCACCTCTCTCCCTAAACAAACCGACCCAAGCCTCAATGTCCCAAAATTCAAAAAGCCCAAACAAAGTGAAACCTTGTCCCAACTCCCTTCCCACCTTCTCCACCTAGCCACAACAAACAAGTCCTTCCCATCAAAACTATATTTTTTTAAAGGGCTAGAAGAGGGCATTGTGCATGTTGGTCAGGAGCTGGTCCCGGCTCTGCTCCATCACGGTGAGCCAGCTCTCGATGATGTTCAGCCGCTGTAGGATGCGGTCCAGCAATGGCCTGGTGTTGTCAGTGTTGGAGGGGGCGGCAGTAGTTTATGATGTAAGCTGGCGGCGGTGCCAGAGATTGGAATGGCCGGAATGCTGGAGGCTGAGGGGGACTGGCTGCACTGGGGCCCAGCTGAGAGGCATTTGTTTCCTCTTCCTTCTCTACCAGGACCACAAGCCACTGGTATTCTCCATGGATACGCTCCAGCCTCTGCCGCCATAGATGGGCCGCTCTCTCCTGCCTGCAGGGTCCTATGTGTAGACCAGCAGGAGCAGATATATAGAGGGAAAAAAAAAGACAAATTGTAAATAATGCCTGTGCAAACAATTGTTTTAAATTACTGGGTGGCACAATAGCAGTACATTGCTGGTCCCCTAGGGCCATTGGAAGTTGATGTGATATGATTAGGAGAGTCACAAGGCCAATTTATGTTTTACCCATATATACCTTGCCTAAAAAGCACTGACTGTGTGGCAGAAAAGTATTGAGGCAAAATAACACTGGATTGAAAAAAACTGATTTGATTTTTTTTTCTTCTAAAGGCTGGCTGGCTGATGATGGGTGATATCCAGAAACTGGTCACAGGATGCTTGTTTCTGGTCCAGGGAAGACCTTGCCTGGCAGTTCGGGCTGAACTATTCCCACTGGGAGCAGGTTCAAGACTGATTTGCATATGGCTGGGTCCAAACTGGAATGGTATGGTGCACAAATAAATGATAAATTTAGGCCCAGATCTGTGTTCTGGGGTGAATGTTTGTCATTGGTCAGCATTCTGTCCATCAATTGTACATTTTTGCAACTTTCTAAAAGTGACATTTTCAAAATTGTAACTTATAATCCAACTTTACCATTAAATAGAATTTTTAATTAGAATTTCTCAGACACAAACATGAAATGTTTACCTTTTCCCAATCAAAGGTTAGCACTTATTAAATGTAATACGGCAACCCAATGATCCTATGGGAGACATAAGCCTCATAGTAGTGAAAAACGAATTTATGAGTTTTTCAGTACTAACGTTTTAAATACACTTCACTCTGTCGTATGGGCTGTTTAGGCCTACGCTAGAGGTGACTTATATTTATAAAAAAGGGTGTTTTAGGCCTGGCAAAAGGTTTATTTTGCCAGGTTGGAGTGGCAGTTTAAAACTACACACACAGGTTGCAGTGGCAGGCCTTAAACATGTTTAAAGGGCTACTTAAGTGGGTGGAACATGAGTGCTGCAGGACCACTAGTAGCATTTAATTTACAGGCCCTGGGTACATGTAGTATCACATTTCTAGGGACTTACAAGTAAATTAAACATGCCAACTTGGTGTACGTCAATGTTACTATGTTTAAAGGAGAGAGCACCTTAGGACTGGTTGACAGTGGTAGAGTGTGCTGATCCTTAAAGCCAGCAAAATCAAAGTCAGCAAAAATGGATGGCCAGAAGGCAGAAAGTTGGGGGAAAACCATGCCAAGGATGTCAGGTCCAACAATTGGCAATATGTAGCTTGACATAAAATGTAGCCTAGAGAAAAGTTGTAGAGTAGATAATGAAACAGCAAGTGTCCAGTGAAAGGTTGTCTTGAAATTAGATCAGGAGGAAAAATACACATCCTTAGAGACTGAAATAGCAGACAGTTTCCTTCCAGAGCTGAAAATCCCTCCCCTTGGCCACTCATTTCCACACTCTCCAGTCCTACGAGTAATCTCCCCTGTTATGCCACGCAAAAGATCTAGACATGTTTTCAAATACTAGGATGTGGGAAGACCCCCTCCAAAAATTCATTATTGACTGAGTTATGCTATGTAAGAAAGTTTGGTAGAGCGCTCGAATGTCTGGAGGCGTCGTTGAGTTAGCGTAGCAGCAAGGGGAAACATAAAGTATAGTCGAAGGAAGGCAGAAAGAAAGAAAAAAAATTTAAATGGATGAGAATAACCAGGTTTTCAGAGCTTTCCTGAAGGTCAAGAGGTTTGGCTGGGCCTTGATGGCAAGAGGGAGGTCATTCCAAAGTTTGGCTGCATTACGGATAAAACCTCTGCCACCCCAGGTGGCATGCCTGAAGCTGGGAACAACAACAAGCAGTGCAGAGGCCGAGCAGAGAGATCTGGCAAGCGTGTACCAGGAAAAGGTATTTTGCAGATAAACGGGGCCCTGGTTATGCAGTGCCTTCCAAACAATACAAAGTGCCTTAAAACGTATCCTTAGACTAATGGGCATTCAGTGGAGATTCCCTAGAAATGTGGAGACTGATTGATATGTGGGAATATTGAGAAGCAGCCATGCTGATGCATTTTGCAGAGCTTGGAGTTTATTTGGGACATGTTGGTAGGCGTTAAGATAAAGACCGTTACAATAGTCGAGCTAAGAGAGAATTAGTGACTTAACTAAGGATTTCTGTAAAGTGACTGGAATGAAAGGTAAATTTAATTACAAGCCGGAGTGTGTGAAAAGCAGAAGACATGACAGAGTTGGCATATTCATGATATGACAGTTTGTCATTGATAGTGACACCAAGGTTTTTTGACTGTCATCACAGGGCCATAGGGCGGGGGACCAGAAAAAAGGCGCTGAGCCAAAAGTCAAGACCTCCATCTTGCTTGACTTCAATTTCAAATAGTTAAAGGACATTCAGGAACTAACAGACTGCATGCAGTCCTGGAAGTTAGATGCCGTTCCTGAACCATCAGAGTCAAATGCGACAACGATTAGCATGTCATCCGCATATTAAGTCAGCGAGAAGCCAAAATATTTTATAAGTATTGCCAGAGGAGTGATGTAAATATTAAACAGTTTAGGACTGAGTATGGATCCGTGAGGGACCCCACACGGTAAGAAATAGGTGTCTGAGATAAAGTCACCTAAACGAACAGATTGTTTCCATTCACTGAGGAAGGAATGAAGAAGCATCCAAGCAGGGCCTGTCACACCCAACCTGCTCAGTTGGTGCATCAGCAGCCCATGGTCGACCGTATGGAAGGCTACTGATGAGTCAAGCAGGATGAGGGCAGCTCTACCACCCTGATCTAGTGGGAGTCAGATTTTTTCTGTTGCTTTAATGAGTGCGGTCTCAGTGCTATGGTCCGCACGAAAGCCAAATTGAGTGTCATCGAGAAGGTTTTTAGCCTGCACGTAATTCATGAGTTGCATATTAAGGACTTTCTCAATCAACTTGGCTGGCAAAGGCAGACAGGAGATCGGTCAATAGTTATTAGGATCTGAAGGATCCAATGAAGGCTTCTTGATAAGAGGAGATACAGAATATTTTTTCCAAACCGCTGCAAAAGACCCGGAACAGCACATGAGATTAAGGATATGAGCCAGCATATGGGCGATGGTCTCAGCTACCAGGGAAAATACCCTATGGGGGAAAGGGAACAGTGGGGGATCCTGATTTGGAAGTTTTGATAAAAGTGAAAATCTCATCAGAGGAAGGTGGAACAAATTTGTCAAGAGAGCATGATAGAGAAGCAGATGGATTTGCATCAGGCTCCCTAAGAGAGACAGGGAATTTAGCAGAGAATTTAGGAAAAACATCTTCAACTTTACACCAGAAAGTGTCAGCCACCAGATTGAAGAAGGACAGACTGAAAATATTAGAGATAGGAGTGGAAGAGTAGTAAGCTTTTTAACAGTGGGGAAGAGTTCTTTAGATGAATATTTTGCTGCTTCAATTTTGGTAGTAAAGTAAGCAGATTTCTGTGTAAAAATGAAGGCTTTATATTCCACTATATATTTTTGCATGCGGCTCGTTTGGCTTCAGAGTAGCCAGAGTTCTATTAGTGTTCTTGTCTCCGGCAACATTGTTTCTAGGCTCTAAGCTCAGTGGTAAATCAAGGGGCAGAAGGATTCAGCCTTTTAGTTCTAACATTTTTTAGAGGTACTAAGGAATGAGCAGCCAAGTCAAGCCTGGTAGTGTATTGTTTGACTGCAGACTCTGGATCTGCCGAGAGAACAAGAAAAGATTTAGTGAGGGGTGATGCCTAAGAAGTGGAAGCGGCAGGGCTGAGGGAGCTATCAAGAACATCAAATAGAATTGCATTATGGTTAAATCAAGATAGCGGAAGGGTCCGTACCTTATATGGAGGTATTGTTAGAAAAGATCCCGGCAAGAGTGTGACCGTATTGATGTGTGGCACCTCTCACCAGCTGGGACAGGCCTAACGCTGTCATGGTGTGGAGCAGAGCAGAGCTATTGCTGTCAGTGGCTACTTCAAGATAGAAATTGAAGTCTCCAAGACTAGTGAAATTGCTAGAGAGAATATTAGCTTAAATCAAATTGCTGATACCCTGCACGAAGATCGAGCGAGGGCCAGGTGAGGGGTAAACAAGTAGGCCTTTAAAGGCCTGATTGTAAGACAGTTCAGCACAGAAGAACAGGGCTTCACATAAAGATGAAAGTACAGGATAAGCAGGGACCTTCAAATGCAATTATTGGACAACTGCTATCCCGCCTTCCTTTTTTCCAGTGCGGTCATGTCTGATGACGGTAAAGCAATCAGGCAGAGCCAATAAGATATCAGGACCGGAAGAACAATCAGCCCATGTTTCAGTGACGAATACCAGTGAAGGGTTGTATGTGTCTAAGAATAAGTTGAAGTCAGTACTATGTTTGATAATGGATCTGACATTGACCAACACGCAGGGTAGGGTATTTCGGTCTTTGGCAGAATGAGTAGCAGAAAGTAGTGGGTGGTTTTTATACTAGTAGAGGCAGGTAGAGGTTTGTAACCTAATGGATCAGCATGCAGCGTGGAGGCCCGAGAGATGGTAGCACAAAAAGCCAGGTCGAATTTACAACCGTGTATAGGCTTACCAGATGGCCTGAAAGAAACAGTTCCTCATGCGAATAAGAGGTTGTAGAACTGCTTTCTGGAACAAAATGGGTAGGGGGGCTGGTGCTGGCTGCGATCCGGACTTTGACAAGCACAAACGGGCTTGTCTCTGGCGCGCCTCCAGCATGTCAGTGGAGCGCCCACTGCGCGCATCCGCTGCACGGACATGCTATGCGTGTGCTGAAATAGTCCACCATCAGTCAGGAGGTGTGGCCAAGGGCATGGCTTGCTCGCACCATACTACGGCAAGCTGAAAGGAAAAACAAATGGACAACTTAGACTGGTGCAAAACTGGGGTCCAGTAACCCTGGACTCCAAACTCAGGCTCTCCTGAGAACGGAGATTACTGGCAAATCAAAGGAAATGAAATACAAGGTGGTAAATAACACATAAAATCATTAAAAAGAAAGGGAGTGAACCCCTTTCAAGATGGCATCCAACAAGCAGGAGCCAGGCACCTCTCAATATATGGCAGTAAGTTGCCTACAAGGAAACCAACCTAATGAGTTGGACGTGAGTCCTTAGCAGCAATGCGCTGAATAAATAGCATATATTTGATGTTATTTGGGTTGTTGGGGTTTGGGTGGGATGTAGGGTAGTTGAACCAGAGGAGCAGTTTGCTGGAGTTAGGTGGGTACAATAGCTTGGTGACAGGGCACACAAAATGGTCGTGAGTGTGTTTGGCAAGATAGGATATTTATAGAATGGCATAGTTGTTATCAGGAGGGCTATGAGGTGTTGGGTAGAAAATGTTCTGTATGTAGTTGTGTGAGAGTTGGTACCATGTGTTAACTTTGTCAGTAAATATTAACACTGACATTTTAACCAGTGTTTTTATTTTGGTCCTGGGATGGATTACTGCAGATTGTGTATAGGATATTTTCATTTATTTTCATAAGATATAAGAAATGTGAGTGGATTCTCATACTCAAAGAAAGTGTGCTCTTGCCAGGTGATGTTCATTAATGATACTGCGTTCACAGTTCTATGAATGTTGTTTTCTACATTAATGGGATTGTGTGCTGTATTGTACTTAGCTGTTGCGGTGGAGGGTTTTTTGTTGCAGTCTTGAAGTCAGTGGCACGGGATTAGGATTTAAGAAATGGGGGGGGGTTAACAAACAGTCGTGATTTCACAAGCCAGGTAACAGCCCCAGGAAATTTGAGCTTCGTTAACAAGTTCCTACAGGTTTATTCATATTTGTATCCTCTTTTATCAAGTTTAGTAGGCTTACTCTGGTAACACAGGCTCAGGGAATGGACAACCGTGTTACCATTGAAGGAGGACAACTACTAATTCTGATGCAAGAAGAAAATTATATTTCTGCCTCATTGGAATCACGACTATTAGGAGGCCCATCATTGATAATTTTCACTTTAAATCATTATTTTATTTGTTCTTATCTATGTATTTATATTACTGCATAGTATCATGTTGCATTCCATGTCTGTTTTAAGGCATTGCAGTTTCTCAAGTAAAATTCACCATGTTTTAATTTGTCAAAATAGATTCGTAATGCAATGGCCTTTTAATTATTTGAATGCAGTAACGAAAATAAAAAACTGTAGTAAAATCGAATGTGGATGTTTTCCATTGCATGCAAATGTTTCATTTACAGCATTTTTGCATACTGTAATCCACACATTGCACTTGGAATGAGGGCATAAAGTCAGACTTTGTAAGACAGACTATGTAGGCATTGGAGGCTCAACAATAAACATTGTGCAATAGCTAGGAAAGATCATTTGAGAGCCCAAAAAAGAAAGATATTATATGTGTTGTGTGAAAACCCAATTGCAGATTATGTACCAATTTGTGAAGCAAAGCGGTAGTCACTCTCACTGGGTGCATCCGGTGTAACCAAACACCAGGAGCGTAGCTTAGTCAACGAGATTTGGAGTCTCAAAATTCCCAACTAAAAAACAACTGGGTCTCACGGTCAATGTGTGCGATGACCAATCTTGGGATGAACTGTTCCTACGAGGAGCAGGGTCAATACTGATTTGCATTAGGTGAGCCTCTGGAGATGATTTAGAGTTTGGCGGACAGTGTACACCGTCACAACTGCAACAGAGTAGCCTGTCAAACTCAAGGTCTGCTCATCAGATTTTTAGTCAGGCAGACTGCAAATTTTACACTGATGTCACAAAACTTCCTCTCACAGCCCAACAGAGTAGGAATCATTGGAGGAAAGTCATCCTACTGTACACCCTATCTAGAGTTGGCAGTCAAAGGGTTTTTAAAGTATGTCACCACTTGCCATACCCTGGCAGTGAGGGACAGTAAAAAAAAAAACTACCCCCGAACCATGGGATGCAACTCCCATGGTGTGGAGTTCATTAGTTATATATATATACATTTTTTTTAAATATCAAACTTTGGGAGCTTGTTTCTACAAATAAAAAATATTAAAAACTTTGGAAACCTCCGATGGCCATCATTTTTGACAGAGCCCTCCATCAAACTTTTCCTACATTGATAGGAACCACCATAATGTTGGTTTCTACCCATGTATACATTTCCGTGGTGCCAGCAGACATCTCCAAATTTGGCAGGAGGAGTAAAGGCAGGGTGGCAGATGTAAAGTCCTCCATGACACCTTCAGCTTTACTCTGTCTGCCACACCCTAAATAAGGCACTCTGTCCGGTGTGGTAAAGTGGGTGAAAAACAATGGATTGAATGCTCCCCAAGCGAATGCCAGTGGTTGGACTATTTGTTAACATTCGTCCCATCATCTTTTGGGTGCTTGATTGGCAGTACAATGCCTGGAAACCTGAGACTGGTGCAGCTTTCCAGGACTACAATTGTCAGTCTTTGTGAATTCGAAGAAGTGAAGCCCAGCTTTACGAAGGATTTGCGTCAGGTTTGCATTGCTATTTTGATGCAGATCCTCTGCAAAATCCTTTTTTGATATTTTTAAAACAACTCAAATGGCTACTTGTTTTGCTTTGTAATCAGAAAATAAAGGAATGCAGCACATTGCACTGCCTTGCATTACTTTGCATCAGGGAGGTGCTCCATGGGTCGTGCATCGGCGTTCATGTGCATCCACCCATGAATTTTAAGGCAAAGCTATATCTACAAAGAATTAAAAGATTTCTAAACATGGATTTGCACCAAAATGCTGCATCTGGCTGAGGCTGACCCAATGAGGAAAAATATATTCATTGCGCCACGATATTTCCTCTTTGCATTCTGCAGCACACATGCGAAGAGAAAATAGCCCCAAAAGATAATTTTTGTTCAGGAAGGTAATCATTCCTGCACAAAAGCTACCCTGACACTACAATGCAGGCACTTTTATAATGTATTACAAGGGTGCTTGTGATGGCACTAGTCAGCACAAAGTGCACCAGCAGCACATGGAGAAAGAAGAACTGTAACATTTCTTTAAAGGAATGGCAAAGTTCTGCTCTCTCCAGATGACACAACACAGTGCATTCCAGTAACTTTGCTTGCTGTGCTGAATTGTGCCACTTGTTAGTAACTCTGGCCCTAAATTTGTACCCATTCATGGAGTACTTCTATTGGTGCAGATTTACTATCTGGCAAACCTGTCACTATACATAAAATGTACAAGTTCAATAAACCTCTTACTGAAATGAGACTGACAATAAAAACCAGCAAAGACATAGCAGACATGACTCAGGACACCCAGACTCAACTACCAAGCAAAGAATGCATTTATTGGAGGGGGGGGGCACACCCAAAACACATCCGCTGAAGCTACGCCCCTGCCGAAGACCTATGCAACCTTTTATACAACAAATATGTTTTGTCTACCTCATGCACTAAGTCTTTGACTAAGCGCTTGCAGTAGAAAAAGTGAAGCAGTGAAAGACAAAGCAATGTTTCCAGCAACTGCTCTGGAGTTAACTAAAGGAAGAGTTTCCTGGCTCTGGAGATGTGCATCAGTACCCCTCCCAAAGTTTAAGTCTGATAATTGGCACTGCGTAACACTTTCTAGCTGCCACAGAGTGTGTTCCCAAAAGCCTCTGCACTCTAATTTATAATACCAAACAGGCACATGGGCAAAGGTATTCCTTCATTTCCATGTGGCCACATCCACATACAAATGAGGGAAGGCCACCATCAAAGGGCAGATGGGCAAAATGTGCACCCATTAAATGTATATTTCACGTGTAGCAGGGAGTGCACCTGTGCCCCCCTCTTTATTACAAAAGTATCACGTGAGCCCAAACTGTCTGTAAAAATGCCTTTTAGGTGAAGTAAACAGTGCAGCAGAGAATATGGCACTATTCTAAGGAGTGAGGTCAGTATTAGTAGGCTTGGGAGGGTTTTTGTGAAATAAATGTGAGTTCAGGCTGTGTCTCATGATGGATAACTGGCTCATGAAGATTCAACTGAAAGTGGAGAAATGGCTGCATGGCAGAAGTATCTGTATGTATATGGAAGAAACGTTTTGCGGTGTAAGGCTGGAGAGGAGATCAACCAGTCATTCAAGGGACTGACTCCAGTACATATATAATGATGCCCAACAAAGTAAAACACCACCATGTTTTTTGGACATGCAGAAAAGACCTGTGTGGCCTGTGGAAGATAGGACCTAACAGTGCCTAATTTGGAAAAAATGAGTGCCAATTCCCAAAGCTCTGCTTTGGCGGTACTTTTAAAAATCCTCATACTGAATACCAAGGCACCTTAGGAGTTTTAATTTGACTTTTCCTGCCTTTTTATTCATTCTTGCTTCTCCCTGCTTTCTTCCTTTTTGCCTATTTTTCTCTCTTTCTCTTCCTCCTCCTTTCTGGTTTGTGCTTTTTCCTTCTCTTACGTGCACTAAATATTTAATTAGGAAAAATAAGTGCCAGTCCACAAAAATGAGTGCCAGTAGACTCCACCAGCAACCATCGGCTCAATTTAAATACACTAATCTAATTCCTTTTTGCAGGATTATGTGTGTGAGTGTTGGTTGCAGAAATGTGCGTGTTAACAGCAGGTCAGAGGAGTAATTGTCAGGAGAAACCTTAATGAGTACATCCAATATTTGCATGTATATTTGGTTAACATACAGGTCACAATTTCCAGTGCAGGCTTTCATGACTGTCTTTTAGTCCATTGAAGAAGATGCAATGGCCACCATCGTGGTGAGTTATGTTACTAGGTAAAGGATAAACTGATACACAATTATTTATGTGACCAGTCATCCTTAGGGTGGTCTTTCCCCAGACTATTTGCCTTTTACCTCCTGTTTATTGGCCTTAGGACTCTAAGCACTTTACCACGGCTAACCAGTGCTAAAGTATACAAACTTCTTCTCTAAACATGGTGACATTGGTGTATACCTGATTGGAATATTTGATTTACTAGTAAGCCCCTTGTAAAGTGGTAAAACATATACCCAGAGCCTGTAAGTCAAATGCTACTAGTCGGCCTGCAGAACTGATGTTTCCGCCCACATAAGTACCCTTTCAAGGCCTATGAGTGCAGTGTACTGCCACTTCAGCTTGGTATTTTAAATACTTGCCAAGCCTTAAATTCCACTTTTATTACACATAAGGCACTCCTAAGGTAGCCCCTAGGTAGCACTAAGGACAGGGTCCTGTGTAACTAAAAGGTAGGGCATGTTCTTTTAAGTTTTACATGTCCTGGTAGTGACAAACAGCTAATTTCATTTTTCACTACTGGGAGGCCTACTCCGCTCATAGGCTAGCATTGGGAGTTCCCACTTTCAAGCTGTAACTCCTGATCAGAGAGGAATAGCTTTTTTATGTTTGATATCTTTGGAATGGTAATGATAAATCTTCCTCCCTGGTGAAGTTCGATTTAACATTATTGTTTTAGAAATGCCACTTTTAGAAAGTGGACATTTCTTTGCTCTAACTGCTGTTGGAGCCCGACAGCCTGTTTCCAATACATGTCTGGCTGGGTGACAGCTACACTTTGTACATTTCCTATAGACAGCCACAAACACAGAAAGGCGAGGCTCATCTGCATTCTGTGCACTCATCTGCATTCATCTGCATTCTGATGGGTCTTCCTGGGCAGAGAGGAATGCAAGGAACTGACACTTCAATAGGTAGGGTCCTGTCCCAACACCAAGGACTGATTACCCCCACAGATAGCCTGACAGACAGGACTGGGTTGAAAGTGATTCGTATGCACCTCATAGAGCTCCTTTGAAGTCACCCCCACATTAAAGGCACATTTGGGAATAAGTACTGGGTCTCTGACCCCCTAAAATCAGACACTACTGGACTTGTAACTGAAGCTCTGCCAGAAGAACTGCTATGCTGCTTAAAGGACTCAACTGGACTGCTGATCTGGAAGACCTGCTTTTCTGTGTGTTGCCCTGCTGCCTGCTGCTCTCTGACTCTGCTGAAAGAGAGCTAGAGTCTGCCTCCATTCCAAGTGATCTACAAGGGCTTGTTGACTTGCCTCCTGCTGCTTGAGACTCAGGGATATCAAAGTCTCTAGCCCAGATACTTACAACACGGATTTCAATGCATCTCCTGTCTGTGTGTAGCAGAACCGGTACATTGACCCAGTTGCAGGAGTAAAATCGGCGCAGCACTTCGGAACCAGTGCCAGGCCTCCAGAGATCGACGCATCGGAAAGCGTATCGTCGCCGCTACAGCTTGGTGAGATCAACGCATACCCTCGACCACATGGCAGAACAAGGCGCATTGCTCGATGCCTCTTGACTCCAGTACCTGTCTTCGGAACTGCATCTCCTTTTCTGCATGGAAAAGATAATTTTACCCTGCACCTGTGGGCCTCAACATCGACCCTTCTTGCTGTTTTCGACTAGGAAAGGTCATTTGTTCAACCGGGCTTGCATGAGTCCTGTAGCCAGCCGGCGCTCCATCAGGGTCGGCCCGAACTTTGACTTTGCCCCGGTCCAGCACGACCTAATGTAACCTTTTTAGTGCTACTTGCTTCTAAGTGCTTCACTGCATTTATTCCTTTAAAATTCAATATCTCAAATACTATTCATTGGATTTTTGTTGTTTTGGTCTTGTTTTGTTCAGAATATAATAATCTATTTTCCTAATCCTGTGTGGAGTCTTTATGTGGTGCATTCATTGTAGTACTGTGTGAGTGTGTTGCACAAGTACTTTACTGTGATTGCCTCTTTAGATAAGCCTGACTGCTCTGTGCCAACCTCAAAGATCCTGTCCCCAGAGGAGCTGGCAGACAGGAGGTAGGAGAAGAATCTCAAACTAAAGCTTGCCAAGATTGAGAGGGAGCAGGTCTTTGATAAAGTAGAGAAAGAGAAAGCTCTAGACGAGAAGAGGCTGTCCATAGAGGAAAGGAAGATGGCCCATGAGCTTAGCCTCAGAGAGCTGGATATTAGAGCCCTCTAAATGGGGTCCAGCAACAACAATATTGGTGGCAGCATACCTGCAGTGTCTTCACATTAGTCCAGATTTCATAAGCCAAAAGATATGGTGCCCAATTATAGAGTGGGGGATGACATAGACAAATGGTTGGCAGCCTATGAAGTGCCAGTGAAAGTGCACAGAGTCTCAGAGGTGTTCTAGGGGGGCTAGTTTATGGTGGCACATGCCCACAATGGGGAGGGAGATGCTGCTTCCATTATAGGTGGGGGACAAGACCAACTGCACTGTCATGAAGGCAATTTTAGTCAGCAAGTTTGGACTGACCCCTGAGAAGTGCAGGCAACGGTTCAGGACCAGTCACAAACTCTCTACAAAACATGGGTGGATTTCTTGGTCTATGCTGGTACAACACTGAAGAGCTGGGTGAGGGGCAGCAAAGTTAAGGATTATGAAGGGTTGTACAACTTGTTTTTAAAGGAGCACATTCTTGATACTTGCTTTCCAGAGCTGCACCAACACCTGGTTGATAGCAAGCTTACTGACTCCAGGAAACTTGCTGAGGAAGTGGACCTCTAGGTCAGCACCAGAGTGTCCAAAAAGGTATCCGGGGTACTCCCAAAATGGTGGTCAGGGTTCCCACCACAGAAAGGAGAGGGGGAGAGAAAAATACTGAGTTCTCTCCTGGCCCCCATAACAACTCACAGGGGAAAGGGTCTGGATCACATTCCCAATCTGGCCATCAGAAGAAAACCTACCCTGACAAAACAAGCCAGCAGCCTAAGACCATCAAGTGCTATGAGTGCTTCGAGTAGGGACATTACAAGAGGAATCCCAAGTGTACAAAAAGAGCACCACCTCCCACTGGAGAAAATATTCCAGAGGTGGCTAGTGTAGTCCTTGGTGAGGAGTTTGTCCCAGCTAATGGGGGGATTACTGGGGTTACCTTAGTTTCTCTGGGTGACAGTGGGATGGTTCCAAAGATCCATGTGACTTCACATCCTACAAAGTGCAGGAAATGGGTCACTATCAATGGGCAAGGGGTTGAGGCTCTGAGGGATACAGGAGCCATAATGACTATGGTAAGGAGTCAGCAGCTCATTTCCCTAGAGCTGGGAATTCCTCATGCATTCCACCAGGTTGTGGTGACTGACATCAGAGAGGGTCACTATGGCCCTTGTTCCATTTGAGCGGGGGGGTCAGGTCTTCTGAATGTTGGAGTGAGCCCTACCATGCCTGTGGACTGTTTGTTGGATAATGACCAGGAGCACACTATCTGGAAGGAAGTCGATTTCAAGGCTCATGTGGAGATGAAAAGGTTACCTGACTAGATCTGTGCTACCACACGGTTCATGGCTGCCTAGGATGTTAGTCAAAAGGGTCTGGAGTCTGGAACAATGGCCAAGCCAGCTGCTAAGAAGGGGAGTGGCAAAGGCCCTGATGGGGATTTTTACCCGAATGGGCTTCCTCAGGCTAGTTGTGTCTGACACGGGCAAAACTTCATACCTTCTGTATGCTTTCAATGTCGAAGGAGTGTGGGGTAACCTATAACTTCTCCACCCCTTTCCATCCATATACCAATGAGCCTGTTGAGAGTTTCAGATAGACCATGAAGGATTTGATCAGAGGCCTGTCTGAGGGCTTGAGAAAAAGTGACCTATCCTCTTACCATGCCTGTTGTTTGCTTACAGAGTGGTGCCACAGATAGAAGGTGGTTTCAACCACTTCGAACCTTTGTCAGAGGACCTATGAGTTTGGTGAAAGAAGGGTGGGGGCAAGCTCCCAGTAAGGTACATGCTGGCCTTCAGAAGCAAAATGGCTAAGTTATGGAAGCAAGCTTTCAGTGACCTAGAAGTCAGCCAGAAAGTCTTAAAGGAGTGGTATCACAAACATTCCGCCACTGTGGAGTCTCAACCTGGTCAGAAAGTGTGTGTGATGGATCTAGTAGAGCCCAAGGCCCTCCAGGATCACTGGACTGGGCCTTATGAGGTGATTGAAAAAAGTGTGAGGCCACATAGCATACCTGGTAGACCTCGAGACCCCAGGCAACACCACAGGGTGCTGCATGTAAATCAACTCAAACCTCACTACGAGAGGTCTGAGCTCACAATGCTGTTGGTGACAGATAGAGAAGATGAAGAGAAGAGTGGAACTCTTCCTGACCTCTTGGACTCCAAGGAGAAGGAGGGGTCTGTGTTGGGAGTAATCCTTTTCCCCACTCTAACTCCTGAACAACAGGGAGAGTGCTACCGAGTGTTGGGACAGTACTATTCTCTGTTCTCCCTTATCCCTGGGACTACCCACCTGTGTACCCATGATGTAGACACAGAGGGCAACCTTCCTGTTAAGAATATGTCTTACGGGTTGTCAGATAAGGTGAGGTCCAGCATTAAGGCTGAAGTGTCCATAATTCTGGAGTTTGGGGTGATAGAACCCTCCAGTAGTCCCTGATCCAGTCCTGTGACTCTGGTACCTAAAGCTGCCCCCATCGGGCACCACACCTGAACTGTGGTTCTTTCTGGAGTAAAGAGGGCTAAATTTAGTGACTAGGACAGATGTTCACCCCATCTCCCTGGCTGATGAGCTGATCCACTAATTAGGAACTGCTCAGTATTTCAGTACCTTTGATCTTACATCAGGGTACTGGCAGATTGCCCTAACTGAAGGAGCCAAGGAGAGGTCAGCTTGCTTCACTCCAGAGGGCCACTATCAGTTTAGGGTGATGCCCTTCAGATTAAAAAATGACTGTGCCACTTTCCAGAGGCTGGGGAACCAGGTCATTGTTGGTATGGAGGCCTTCCTACTGCCTACCTGCATGACATAGCTGTCTTCAGTAGCATCTGAAAGGAACACCTTTTTCATCTCCAGGAAGTGCTTCAGGCTCTGCAATAGGCAGACCTCATTTTCAAGGCAAGAAAGTGTCAGATAGGGCAGGGGTCTGTGATGTACTTGGGACACCTGGTGGGCAGGGGAAAGGTGCAAATAGAGACCATCGTGACCTGGTTGCTCTCCAAAAACCCAGAGTGAGAATTCTTGGATGTCACTGGGTACTATAGGAGGTTTGTCAAGGGATTTGGCACCATTGTTGCCCCCTTGACTGACCTGACTTCCAAGAAGTAGCCCAAAAATATGAATTGGACAGTGGCATGCCAACCTGTATTTGACTCCCTTAAGCAGGCCATGTGCACAGCTCCTGTGCTCAAGGCCCCTGACTTCTCCAAAGAGTTTATCGTTCAGGCAGATGCCTCAGAGCATGGCATAGGGGCAGTACTAACCCAACTTAATGAGGAGGGCATAGACCAACCTGTAACCTTCATCTCCAGGAGGTTACTCCCCAGGGAACAGAAGTGGAGTGCTATTGAGAGAGAAGCATTTGTTGTGATCTGGACACTGAAGAAGTTGAGGCCATACTTGTTTGGCACTGACTTCCTTATTCAGACTGATCACAGGCCCCTCAGGTGGCTCATGCAAATGAGGGGTGAGAATACAAAACTGTTGAGGTGGTACATTTTCGTACAGGGCATTGACTTTAGGATGGAACACAGACCTCGGGTTAGACCACACCAATGCTGATGGTCTATCTAGGTTTCTTCCACCTTAGTGATGAGAACTCCCTGGAGATTGGGTAGATGAACCCACTTTCAGCGGGGGGGGCACATGTTAGACCTGTTATCCTTACGGTTGTAGTTCCCCAGACTTTTTGCCTTTTGCCTCCTGTTGTTCCTGATTATTGTTGTTGGCCTTAGGACTCTGAGCACTTTACTACTACTAACCAGTGCTAAAGTGCATGTGCTTCTCCCCTAAACATGGTGACATTGGTGTATACCTGATTGGCATATTTGATTTACTAGTAGGTCCCTTGTAAAGTGATATAACATATACCCATGGCCTGTAGGTCAAATGCTACAAGCAGGCCTGCAGCACTGGTTGTGCCACTCACATAAGTAACCTTTCAAACCTGTCTCAGGCCTGCCATTGCAAGGCCTGTGTGTGTCTACAGTGGATGCTCTCTCAAAGATATATTTCAAGGTTTCATTGACCTCTTCCCTTCTGAGAAGCACATAATGAATTTTTACATTTGGTTTGAAGCCTTACATATTACAATATTCCCTTTAACATCCATCATGATCCCCACCCTGTGTGTGGCTCCTGACAGGGACTGTTGTTACCTTTTATTCCTATCAGTCTTCATGCTAATTGCACACAAATGGTGTGTCCCTTGGTAATTGGCAAGTCAATGGACCATAACAGGCAGATGTTTGCTAACAGGGAATACAATTGTGTGCAAAGTGAGAACTGGCAACTTCGCCTACAGTGAGAGGCTAATTGTTGGTTATGAGGTTGTTCTATTTATTCCTCACAAGTGCTCTACCAGTGCGTTTATAATACACAGGTTTATTTCATGGATTATTCTTCAAGTTTCTGTTTTTTTCTAAGCTTCATCCTTAATATGGCACATAATAAGAGATCTTTCCCCAATTCAGCTAGATCTACTTAGTCATATTTAGCACTTTTTGTTCCGGCTCATATAGAACTGTACTCCTGACTTTAGTATTCCAGGCTTAATGTGTGCAGGTTAGTACTGGTGGATATTAACCGCGTGTCCCTTACTTCTCATAAAGCAATTCTACACTCTGCTGTCAGTCTGATGCGGTGGGAAATGTACACTGCCACATGATTTCCATTCTGCCAACCTCTCAGGGCCATCACAGAAGGCCCAAACTGCTTTTCAAAATCCGCTGTCTAGTTTATGAGAGTAACCATCTGGGAATCTTAGGAACTGGTGGGGGTCCTAAGGTATCAGTTAGAGGTTGGAGTATGTTAGGCATCTGCTAAAAAATGGCAGAAGCCTTGTCTATATTATCCTCGCAATTCTCCCAGTGCATTTAGAGGAGCGGGAACTGCAAGGTTTCCAGCAGAGGAGCATCTGCTGATTCTAACAGCAGAAACTCTAATATGTTGGCCCAAATGCTACTGGGCTGTCAAATTACAGTTAAGGGTTAACCAACCCAGATTTATGTACAGGGGGAAAACACTAACTTAATTTCCCTGCCGAGGTTTTTTATGCTAGGCGTGGCTGTCCACGAAACAATGGGTCTGATGCAGAAGGAGAATTTTACCTGCGCCCCAGGAACACTGATTTTTTTGTTTTACTGATATAAACTTCCACTTTCAGAGTTTGTTTCAGGGGGGAAAAAGAGTTTGAGACTGTGGCATAATGGATCCTGCCCACTCAACAAATTGGAATTTTTTCAGTTTGTCTGTCACACCATTTCAGACATTGAAGGTATAAAATTCCCTGCTAAGCAAGCAGAGATCTTTAATAATGATGGGAAGTCCTCCACCACGGGAGTGGGGACCAGACCGTCCACTGACCACGTGGTTTGGCTCTTCACCCTTCAAATCATAAATGAAGCAGCCATTGGAGTTTAGGATAGGAAAAGCCCCAAATCCACAAACAGAAATCCATTCCAACTGCCATATGAACAAATCTGATATTCTTGGACTTTGGAAAACACGTTAAAAGCTTTTCCTCCGTCATATTTAACTTAAATATCCATTCTTGCTGCGGTTTACAAATTATTGTTTAATAGTTATCCTTTTGTGACCATATTCTTATTACAATGTAAGCCGAAAAACTCAAAGGGGCATATTTATGAAGGCTTTGCATCATGCTTGCAACACACAACGTGGTACATGCGTGACGCAAACCTCTAAGTCATATTTATGAAGCCACACAAAGCCACTTTGCATGGCTTTGAATGGCTTCAAAAATATGGAGTAATGCAATGCAGCGTAGATTGCTGCATTACATTACCCTGCGTAATGGGGGCATTCCATAGGCATTGTGGTGGGGTTTCCCAAACAAATCCCATTGTTTTTTAAGTAGTACCCGAATTTATCAAACCTAGTAAACCTAGGAATGCGCCAAAAAGAAACACCTCCCCAGGTGAGGTGTAGTGAGGAGATTGTTTTTGTACGCACAAAAACAATCCTGCCTAAAACACAGACCCCCTTGCACCATGGGTCAAGCACCCTTGCACCATGTGCAAGGGTGCCTGTGTTGGGGTTAGGCTGCCAATAGGGCGCCAGTGCAAGGGAAAAGAAAAGAAATATGCCGTATTGGAAAAATACAGTGCATTCCTGCCCTTTCGCTGTGACGCAGGTCGATGCAGCAAGGTGACTTGCTGCGCTGCCCTGCGCCACAAATGTCACAAATATGTCCCAAAAGGTGTATTGTATCAGTGGTATCACTTAAATAAAATCATTACAACCATAAAAAAATTCGAAAAAATGAGGCATAAATAGAGCGACTACTAAATAAAAATTAAAATTGGGAGTTGGACTCTACATTTATTGACAGAACCAGGAAAACGTTGATTAGTTAAGCCTTCCACTCGTGATAATATTAATTATAAACCATTTTTCTTGTACACAGCTAATTAAAACTGCCTCCACCCTGGGACTGTGCATTGTAACCGTATACTTTTCATTACAAACTAAGGGCCCAATTCACAAAGATAAAGTTAGACGAAAGTCTAACTTTACGACTTTCGGTATTCACAAAGGGCATTTACTACTTGTAAATGCCCTCCTTTGTGAATACCAAGGGGCATATTATCTAGGAAGTGGCAGTGAGAGGCGTTAACCTCCTTGGCTTAACGCCTCCCATCGCCACTTTGGAAACGCAAGGCTGCACCATATTACCAAGGATATGGTGCAGCCTGGAGTTTCCCACTGCGATGGCGCTAAGTCTCACGACTTACCGCCAACGCAGACACCCTTGCACCAGAGTGCAAGGGTGTCTGCGAGCAGGGAGGTTTGTTTATGTACAGGAAGGTGTCCCTTCTTGTACATAAACAAACCTAAAATGCCATTTTGTAACTTACATGTGTGCTGCTTCATGCAGCACACATGTAAGTTACAAAATGGCATTTTAAAAAAAGGTTTGTTTATGTACAGGAAGGGATACCTTCCTGTACTTAAACATACCTTGGCATTTTGCTTTTTCCATATGTGCTGCACAAGGCAGCACACATAGAAAAAGCAAAAACGAGGAGAAATGAAGCATTTCTCCTCGTATCGCTACCTTAAGACCAGGATTTTCCTGGTCTTAAGTTCGGCGCTGCCACCTATTATTGCCTCTCTTGATAATAGGTGGCAGCGTCGAAATGAATGGGTGTGGCGGTGGAACACCCACCGCAACACCCACTGCACGCCCCTTTCACGCTAAGTTTAGCGTGAAAGGGGCACTATTACCAAGGCAGCGTTAAGCCACTTAACGTGGCTTTTAGCCACATTATGTGGTTTAACGCTGCCTTGGTAATAGGGCGCTGACCCTATCGCCACCACAACGTCACAAAAAGTGACGTTGTGGTGGTGATAGGGGCTTGGTAATATGCCCCCAAAGGTCTTAAAGTTAGACTTTCGTCTCACTTTATCTTTGTGAATCGGGCCCAATGTCCTTTTATTTTAAGTAAGATATTTCCATAAATTAAATTAGACAGCCTATAAACTGCTGATTATTTCCTATGAAACAAAGGGCAGTGGCTACTTTCATGCTTCTACATCCAAATAAGTTCTACGTAGGTTTCACAAGTTGTTTGTGCTTAATTAACAATTTCAGCCACATCCACTGAATGCACTGCAAATGTAAGATTAACTCTTCCCATGACCAGAAAAGACAACAGAAACGGTTAAACTGGGTCTCGTTATTCCATTTTTACCTGAACCTGACTATTGGAGCAAGAAGCAAACAGAAACTCAAAAATGTTTGATTGACGAATTGGTTTATACTGTCTGCTGAAGGCCTTCGAAGATTTAAGGCAGTGTACCAGCCCATGATGATTGTTGATTCCGCATAGCTTCTACTCCAAAGCAGAAGATTGACGAGTTTGAATAAACTGATCATGTGTCGGGGTCAGACCAACCTTCCAGAAAAGTATACTAAGAGACATGATGGGAGAACATGGGTAATACAAAGAAAGAGACAGGTCAGAAAACAGCTCTCAGAGCGACCCACAAGAACCAAAAGAAGAGGCTATAAAGTCCGATGGAAGTGGTGGAGAACCGATCTATGGAAGTTAGGAGCAAGACCTAGACCACTAAATCTTGCGTGTATTCACTTCAGGATAAAGCTCACCACTTTCATAGCAATGAATCACTGACAGAATATCGACGTCAAAAATATCGACGTCATAAATATCGGAGCCGAAATATCGATGTCAAGAATATCGAAGTCCTATCTACATTATGGTAAGTACAAAAATATCGGAAAAAAAATATCGTTGTCAAAAATATCGTTGTTAAAAATATCGGGTTTTTTTAATGTTAAAAAATAATGCAAAATAAAGTAAATGATACATATATTTAAAATAAACATAGTTAAAAATATGTTTAAAATTATAAGTAATACATATAATGTAAAAAAATTAAACATATACATATAAAATATAATATATATACTTACTTAATAATATTTACAATTAATTATTGTAATAACTTATAAATTGTTAAAAAACATTTTATAAATTATAAATACATACATACACATACAACAATAATATAAATAAAAATATAAAAAATATATATAACAAATTTAAAAAAATGTTGTTAAATAAATTATACACTATATTAACTAAAACAGTAAATATTGGATAGCGTAGAGGTTAAAATTACTATTCCAACTCCAGAGAGTGCAACAGAAGGGAAAGTGTTGGATAGCGTAGGGGTTAAAATTACTATTCCAACTCCAGAGAGTGCAACAGTAGGGAAAGTGTTGGATAGCATAGGGGTAAAAATTACTATTCCAACTCCAGAGAGTGGAACAGTAGGGAAAGTGTTGGATAGCTTAGGGGTTAAAATTACTATTCCAACTCCAGAGAGTGCAACAGTAGGGAAAGTGTTGGATAGTGTAGGGATTAAAATTGCTATTCCCACTCCAGAGAGTGCAACAGTAGGGAAAGTGTTGGATAGCGTAAGGGTAAAAATAACTTACTAATAATTAAAATAATTTTTTTTAAATAAATAATAATATAGGGGCCCATTACGATGGCGGGCGGAAGCACAACCGCCGTGCTGGCGGATGCAAAAACCACCAGTTACCGCCGGCACGCAGCAGTCCACACGCCCGCCCAATTACGATGCGAAAAGCAGGCCAAACACCGCCGGCAAGCCAGCAACACCGTCCGCCATCAAAGTGCGCCCGTACACGTAGCGGCGCAGCCCAACTGACACACACCGTCCGACGAAACACGTCCCACCCGGCGTATAAATTACGATGCCGCAAACAAACGGCTCCCACGGCTAAGAGACACCGCACGTGAAAGAGAGGCGGTAACACGGACGCAGAGCACGGACAACGAAGAAGCGGCACCCCGGGCATGAATCCAGCACTGCAGGCCCTTCCCATGCTTCTGCTGATGCACCACCAAGGACGCAACGTACCGCGGAGACGCAGGTAGGCACACACACAACAAGTGCACGCAAACAGCGCACACAGTGCAAGGGCGGAAAAAGCGGACAACCCCCCACCAGCGCGTGTACACTACACATCCACCATTGCATCCACATATGACACACAGGCCAAATCCTAACATCGCGGAACACATGTGTACACACCACCTGGGACTAGGAACCAACCACCCCGTCACGGCCCCAAAGCGCCGATGACGCCGCCACACATGCGCACAACGCAGAGGCCAACCGCAGCGCCATGCATGCGTCGCACACAGACACAGGGACACAACCAAGCAGCACACACATCAGCCCCACCCCGAACGCACATGACACGTGACAGGCCTGCCACAGACATGTCCCCAACGCCCAATTCACGGACAACACCCAATGCCACACAACCGACGCACACATGTCAGTGAAGTCACGCAACAGCAGGACACACCCCAGTGTAACAAACATGGCGTAGCACACAGCGGCGGCAACACCAACTAGGAGAAGCAGGGCCCCTTCGGGAAGAGGAACGCCAGTACCACACTGAAAAACCCATACCACCCTGCACATATGAACAAGACATATGAAACGGAACACCAAAGAGCCCGGGGACCGACAACAGGTGGCCCAAGAATAACATCCACACACAAGGCCCAACGCAGAGCGGAAAGGCAGCCTGCCGCCCACACAAGGGAGAGCAGACAGCACTGAATGACCTTCCATTCCAACTCCGAAACCACAGACCTACGACAGAAGCCGGTGAATACAGCCATTGTCCAAGAATAGACCAACACAGGCATGCCGAGGAGACCGACCACAGGGCAGATAGCGCATATCACAGAAGCACACAACGGACGGGGAAGAAAGAAGAAAACACTCCCCCATGTCGGCCACATGCAAGTTAATTGGAAGGAGTCACACAGCACTGACCTTGAACTGTCTGAGAAGCATGTGGGAAGAGGGCCCGTGTCCTCCAAACAAGCCAACAGAACACAAGTCCTGTCTCCCTACGACTACACAGAGCTCACAGCAACCCCGGAGCGTGCACATTGCAGACTGCACACACAGCCGGAGCACGCCATCTCAACGAACCGCTGCGAAATGGCAACCGCAACACACCTACCCAACTACGCCGAACAGCTCAAGCTGTACAAAACCAACACGATACATACATTGGGATGCGATCTCCTGTCCCTGTTGAACGTAAGTTACCGACTGACTTACCGCATCACATTGTTCAGCTGCGTCATGCCCGTCTTCTACTGTCGGAGGTGTCCCTACCAGCATCCCGTCGAGATATGCCTCTCCAACCCGGCATGTCTGAAGGCGGACCTGCTACCACTACTCCTCCCTCTGGACGCACACGACAGGGCCTGCTCTGCCTATGGGGGCATGGCGTATGTGGCCAACATCGCACCCGCACTGAAATGGGACCACTGTGCCTCCACACGACGGATCATCGAGAACAGCTACATCGAATGTCACCCAGCATGCCCCATCATGGTCCTCCAAGGGACAACTTACGAACAACACCTTGAGAGCCACCATCCGCTTCATTGGCTGGCAAACATGTACACCACCAATGACATGGAAGCCCTGCTGGACGGCATCGCATACCTGACAACCTGTAAATACGTCGGACCACAACGCAGGTTCCCCGAGTGACCTATGAAGTCCAACCCCGCACCCATGCTCAGCTTCCGCACGGACTGGCCAGTCACCACCACAACAGCCATACCAAATGACCGGCAACTGTAACCACACCATCAACGACATCGCCATGACATCGGATATGACCGGGACATGCACACTGTTCCCCATCACATCCAGGAACACCGCATGCATCGTGGGAGGCAGTGGCATGGGCTCTGTGTATCGCACCCACATGGACGGAACTGCACGATCAACCAGGACACGACATGGATCCAGCGCACATGGACACACACACCGCTCAGTGGACATGAATAGGTCGCCTGGAGTCTGTGGGTGCTGCACCCCTCCCACCCCCGCCCCGGGAATCCCATACCAGGACCTTTGCATGGACGACAAGTGCATACAACAACAACACGACCACAGTGACTGTGACATGTCCAGTAACCACCACAGTGCAACAACAAGTGGCACGCCGCTGCATGCACGCAAGCACATGCCCTGATGTCATCTCACATGCACGCGTGCATGAGGAACAACCGCAGCAAACCTGTCACATGGAACTGAGATGGACTGTGCCCATGATGCCGAGCGGTCTGGTAGGCTACATGTATACCGTCTGTGTCAAAGTCCGCAGCTCCGCAGCTATACGTAAATGTACATTAGCACAGCCTTGGCCAAGCAGATGTAACTCTGAAGCCCACATCCCACATGCAACAGCCAATCACATGTAACCCCACACCCTATCCAATTTGTAATCATGCTCAGTATATCCTCAACATGTATTCCGCTGCCAGTAGTGTCCACTATACTGCATCACAGAGGACAGAAGACTCAATATAATGTTTGAAACCAAAACTGTCTCCGCTGACTCATTTCACAAGTACGAATGAGAGAGGATGAGAGTATGTGAAGTACACGGCAGTCGTGACATGACCATGTAGTCCACTGGTATTGGATGTCAACGCAAATGAGTAGCACTACTGTGGAAGACACACATGTGTCGTGTGAAGTCGTATGGACGCAGTGCTCAGGTGGGTGGGTGCGACGGGTAGATGCGCACATGCCAAGTTGGAGCACGCCGTGTTGGGAGGGCTCATGAACAGTACACCACCGCTTCCCTGGGCATTGTGAGAGGACACCTGTCGGGGGGAGTGAACACGTGTGTGCACAGCAGCCGGGCACACGTACAAAGCGGTACCAGGCGCACCTCAGCCCACCCTCTGTGGACAAGCTGGATCCTGTTGTGCGCCCGCCATGCCCCTTGACAAGGCACACACAGCCCCAGTCGACCAGGTGTAACCCCAACATAGTCAATCCGCACAGGCGATACAGGGCACGGGATGGCAGTGGAGCATGGTGTGTGAGAGGTCTCCTCGCGCTCCTCCTGGTCATATCACGCAGGCAATAGAACCTCAACGTCCAGCATGGCAAAAAGTCAAATGGAAGTGTAGGGGGACGCACCACAGCACGAGCAGCACTGACGTCACGGGAGGTGGCTCGCACCATCCCATCCATTGCCCATCATACCAACCACGCCACATGCCATTGCGACTAAGTGCAAGCGCGTGCGCCACCACCCCTGAGCCCTCCCCAGAGAGGCCAAAGAGTGAATGTGTGGGCCATCAGCCACAGACGGACGCGGCCTGGCCGCAAGGGCAGCCACAGCCACTGGGTGTCGCAGGTGGCGGATCCGGAAGGCGAAGACTGTGATGCATAGTCCATGCAGGCCGGGTCTCCATTTGGGGCACCACGCAGGTGGACGGCGTCCCGCCACACATCATACCCTGAGACAGCCCACTCGTGCAACTAGACCCACACATACACTCCTTGCCCTCTCTGGTGCGAGCTTGGGGCTGCCTGTGCAAGCGCTAGCCTCGCAGGTGAGCATGCATATTGGGGGGCGAGGGGAGGACATGAGGGCTGGGGCGAAGATGACTGTATCACTGTCAGTTAGTACAAGGGATGACCCAGATGTGGAAAGGAAGAGACGTGTCCCGTGTGTACTGCAACTAGTCGCCAATCCAACTACCCCCATGTCCGGAATGTAAGCCCGCACCTAGGCCCGCCCATCCGCCACATCGAACATACCACCAGCACGACAACCTTCCCATTCGAAACACTGACTGGGGGTGGCGACCAGTGAACAATCATGTGTAGCCTACCCACGCGTACATGTGGGCCCTCCATGATCCATGTCACCTGCGGCAAAGACATGACATGCGCAATGAGGGAAGTGAGGAGAGCTGTCCGCCCCACGCGCAGAAGGTGCATCAGCTCCACAGACCCAGCAGCGAGTCCAGCAGGGGTCACATGTGCAGGGGCAGCTGTGCCTGGTGTGAAGGCACATGCATATAGACAGCACATCGACCAATGTGTAGTCTGCCCACATCCACAGTCCATCATCATGCGGACATAGGAATTGAACACAGGGCAACACATCTTAGTTGGTGCACCCACCGTGACCAACAATGTGCAATCATCGACGTACCCGCCCTGTGCATGGCCCCCCACCCAACGGAGGCACATCCAGTGCCACCATCCCACACACACAAGCCTTCCACGGAACATGCTGTGTCCAATGGTCAGTACAGAGTCAGCGCCCATCTGGTGGATCCTGAACAGGAGACACATGCACACACATGCCAGCTCCCACTATGTACGTCTGCCACCTGGCACGTGCAATGTAACCTCTCACCTGTGACGTGTGACTGCAAGCACACAGCCGTCTTGGCATGGGGCTGTCAATGTGGACACCAGTCAATGTTTCGGGAGCTGTGATCCGTACAGTGCTGTACATAGGGTGCAGTGCTGACACCTACTACTGTCTCATATCCCCTCGTGCCACAGGTCCCACTTGTATTGGCCACTCAGCCCGTGCCCACATCGTCGTCGTCGTGTGCCATACTCATCCAGCCTCGGAAGCAGTTCCATGCTCAGCAGACACTCATGTTGCCGTGGCGTTGCCGCTTGACGAATATGCAGTCAGTCCCCATCAGCACGCCCCGCAAGTCATTGGGGCCTAGATCCCCATGTGCATGCACATGGCAGTGGTATGTCTCACTTGCCATTGCCATTGTTGGGAGACCTGTGTAAGTGTATTGTAGCCGTGCCGTCCCAGCTTGACAGCTGGGCTGTGGCTCATGTGCTTGCTCAGTCATGTCAGTGATGTGTATGCGAAATTGCTATGTGCCGTGTTGCTTTGACATGTGTCCTCTGCCATTTACCCCAGGCGGAGACCGAACATTGACCGCCCATACCAATTGCTGGCGGACATGGACGATACAGAGGTGATCAGGAAGTTTCGGCTGGACAGGCCAACCCTGCATCGACTGTGTGCCATGTTAGAGCCCCATCTCCGTCCCCGCAGGGTGTATCCGACTGCTGTCACCCCCACGGCTAAGGTGATGGCCGCCATGCATTTCTTCGCCACTGGGTCATTCCAGCACACAGTGGGCAGTGGAGGAGGGATGTCCCAGCCCATGTTCAGCAAGGTGCTGAGGGATGTACTGGCAGCCATGATGCTGTACCGAAACAGGTACATCAGATTCCCAAGGGCTCGTGAACTGGCGGCAGTGAAGGGTGCATTCTATTCCCTTGGCAGAATCCCACACGTCGTGGGAGCCATTGACTGCACACATGTTGGCCTTGTTCCACCACAGGCCACTGAGCACCTGTACCGCAACAGGAAGCACACGCACTCCCTGAATGTGCAAGTGGTGTGCCTTGCGGACATGGTGATCACCCACGTGTGTGCCAAGTTTCCAGGCTCGGCACATGACGCACACATAATGCGCAACAGCATCTTGCCACGACTGATGGCCAATCTGCAACAGGATTGTGGCTGTATTGTCGGTGAGTATGTGGAGTGGTGTAGCGTGCTGGTTGTGCGATGCTGTCCCCTGTCCAGTTGGAATAGCAACGGTTCTCTGTGTCCCTCACACCCAGGTGACTCTGCGTATCCGAATGGGGCATGGCTGCTCAGTCCAATGAGGAATCCTCGCACCCCAGCAGACGATCGATACAATGAGGCACATGGGAGGACCAGACGTGTGGTCGAGCGTACCTTTGGCCTCCTCAAGTCCAGGTTCAGGTGCCTGGACCGCACCGGGGGTGCACTGGCATACTCCCCACAGAAGGTGTGCCAGATAGTGGTGGCGTGCTGCATGCTGCACAATCTGGCCATTCGGAAGCAGATCCCCCTCATTGTGGATGACGGAGATCAACCAGGGCCCCAGCCCGCAGACCAGGACAGCTCGAGTGAGGTGGACAGGTGAGAGGAGGAAGCTGGGAATGTGCGCCAGCAGCTCATCGCCCGCTACTTCACTTGACGGTGAGTGTCCATGTACGACGGATGATGTGTCTGTATCTGTGCAGGTGTGTGTGTGCTGTGTCAGGGTGGCCGTATGTTCACTGCGTGCAGTGTGTCAACGCTCCATGGCCAGGGTAGTATGCCACTGTTGGTGACTGTGGCATTGTGCCCTATTGCTCTGTGCGATGTGTGGACATTGCTTGTAGTTGTTGACATGTACTGTGTGATGGGTGTGTGACACACTCATTGAATGTGCTCCTGTTCTGTCTCCCACCCCTAGGTCCCTACAGGCCCTCCGGATTCCATTGCCATGCCACGCATCAGGTGCCTTTCCGCCCAAGGTGGCCGTTGTATTCCGTACAAATAAAACACAGGGCACAAACAGCAGTTAGTGAAAAAGGTGCATTTATTCCAAACTGTGACATGTGATTGTGTGTAAGGTGATGACAAAAGTGGTGCGTGCAGTGACAATGAGCTGTCGGTCATGGCTGCGTGAAGCTCAGGGTGTACCCACTGGTTCTATGTCCATAGTCCAACACACACATGCCATCCAGCTGGCTGTGTGGAGTGGGATCGTAGAGCAAGTCAATGCAGTGGCTGGTCAAGGAAGGCTGGCTGGCTGCCTCACTTGCGACTGGAGCATGCGAAGTCCTCCCGGGAGATCTGTTTCCTCTTCGGACGGCCCCTTCCACGTTTGGGAGGGGGGGTGTGTGGTGGCGACCTGCTGGTGGTGGGTGAGGTGTGCTCACTGGCTGTGGACGCAGGGGAAGTGGACACTGCTGCCCGACCCTGCGCCCTAGCAGGTGGTGGCGGAGGTGGTGTTGCTGGCCTTGCCTGTGACCCCACCGCCACCACCAGCTGGCCCATGAGGTCCACGAGTTGGTCCATACGGGACACGAATTGGCCCATATGGGCGTCCATGGACCTCAGCACCCCCAGCACCTCCCGCGTGTCTGTAGCAGACCTGACCCATTGTTCTTGGGCCTCCTCATAGGCCCCAAGGACTCTGGCCATTTGAGGCAGGGCATGGCTCCCAGGGGAGGCTGGCGTTTCCCTGACCCTGCTCCTCCTACCAGTCCTGCTGCCACCGGCCTGCCCACTAGCCACATTGCACACCACGGTCCTCGCTGTGGCTCCCAGGGTGGATCCAGTCGGCCGGGCCACCACCTGCGCTGGGGCTGGTGCCAGCGAAGACGTGGTGGTGGTGGTGGCGGTGGTGGTCGGTGCGGCGATGGTGGCGGTTGCGGCAGTGGTAGTGGCCGCAATGACCGTGGGTGTGGCCGCAACGACAGTGGCAGCAGGGGGCTGGGACTGTTCAGCATCCCTGGATGATGGGTTGGTGGGTAGGAGGGGTCCTGGGGAGCGGCTGGGCCCTGCCACACCAGATGGGCCTGCTTGGTGGTCCGTGTCCGAAGAGGAGGACAGATCCTCCAGATCCGTGTGTCCTCGTTGGGGGCTTGTGGGCTGGCTGTGCTGGCTGCTGTCTCCATCCCCAGCATCCGGCAGTTCGTCACCTGTGGAGAGAATGAGATTTGTTATTGTGTTGCACCTGGCGAAGTATGTATTTGTCGTCTGACATTGGCAGTTCGTGCAATCTCGTACATGGGTTTCCCGGAGGCGAGTGTGTGGCTGTGGCATCTGTAGTTGTGTGTGCTAGGCAATGGGACTGTGTGCTGTGCACATGTGGCATGGGACGGATTGGCCATGCCGATGGGTGTGTTGCTGTGCCCCTACTCATTGTGACTCTGGTGTATGCGGGCTCCTGGCCCATCCTGGGTCTGGTTTGTACTTTGCTTTTGGGGTTCATATGGAACGCTTAGGCACCCATATGGCAACATGGGGGCCATGCCCCAGATTCACATTTGGGAGGGGATATGCTTTTGGGTACATGCTGTAAGCCATGGGTGCCGAACGTGACATGTGTTGTGGCAGCATGACAGTGCATGGTTTGAGGTGTGTGCATGCTTGACATGGCCTGCATATTTGCTGTCTGTTGTGATTACTGGACATGGCATTGGACGCATCGTTATGAGTGAGTGTTGGTTGTGTGCCAGCCAACGTATTGCAGTTGTCCCATCTCCTTGGTGTGCGTGCTGCCCTGTGCCATGTGCATCACTGCAGTGCTCGGGGGGGCCCATGTTGTGTGTTGTTGCTCACAGTGTGTCGTGCGCTTCATTGACTTCTGGCACATGGTTGGTCATGGGCATGTGTCTTAGCGTGACTGCTGTATATGTGGCAGCTGTGCGGATGACATGCCTTTCATGAGACTGGGGCTGACGGATGGGATGGATGGTATGTTGTATGTGCATGGTGTGTCTGTGTGTTTGATGGGTTCAGTGGTGTTCGTGTGCATTTATGTAGTTCCGCTCTGTTGCGTCTAGTGTTGTTTGTCTTACATAGGCGTAGTTGTGGGGTGTGTGGTTGACAGGCAGTAGGGGCTACATGGACTGGACTTCAATGGTGTTTCGGTTGTGTGTGATGGGTTGCACAGTGGCTGCCGTGTGGTACTATGTTCAGTGTGGCTTGTGCATGCAGACGTGGCTCCTTGGGTGTTGCTGTGTTTGTGATGGGTCATGTGGGGTGTGAGTCTGTTGTTCATGTCCGTGTGCACATTGTTCACTTGTTCGTGATGGTGGGCGGTGCTGCGTGTTCGTCTGCTACGTGACATGTCCCATGTGTTGGTCGTGTTACGGCCCTCATGCCTCCAGTAATCCAGCCCTGTCCAGTTTCCCACCTGCAGGTTGTTCGGGCGTGCACTGTACTGGATGCCACATGGTTCTAAGCGGGGGTGCTCCATGTTGCAGGTCTGTGGGGGTGGGGGGGTGTTGTGGGTCGTAGTGGTGGCTGGACACCCACTGACACCGATTGCTGTGGACCGTGATGTCTACCTTTCGGCTGTCGTTGTGCACTGCGGTGGCTGACACGTGGCTGTGGGGTGTGGGGGATGCTCCTCCTTGCTGTACTGTGGGACTAGGGGCCTGGTGTGTGTTGTACTTGGGCTGTCCACCCTCCCACCCACTGCACTTTGTGTTCCTGCCACTTAACTGTTACTTGTCGGTTAGTGCAGCTATGGCGGACACATGGGTGTGGTGGGTGCTCGTTGTGGCGCTTCTGGCATATTTGGGGACCTGTTGGTGGTTACGTGGCTGGCTGAATGTACACATGTCCCCACGCATCTTACAGTTGTTCTGTTTGGGCTGTGTGTGGTGGTGTCTGTTGCATGTGTGTGTCGTGTATTGTGTGCTGGACATGGGGGTGTTTGTCCCTGGGAGCTGTGGCATGGTGGTAGTGCATGTGAGTACATAGCGGTGTGCTGGTATACATTAGTTTGTACTTACCAGCCTCCACTCCCCTGCTAATCCGGCGAGGATCTCGGGATGTATGATGACTCGCACCTTCTCCTCCCACGCTTTGAAGGTCTTGAAGAGCGCGGGATTCCCTCCGCCAGTGACGGCAGCCAGCTCTCTGTTTTTGCCCTCCTTCTTCTTGACCAGGCTCTTGACGTCATTCCACCGTTTGTTAATTTCGACTCTGTTCCTGGGCAGGGTCCCGACTGCATTGACCTGGTCTACGATCCGGTTCCACATTCTGTTTCTGGTGGCTAGTGGTGTGTGTTGGACCATGTTCCCATAGATTTGTGGGTGCACCTTGATGATCTCGTCGACCATGACCGTCAGCTCCATGGGCGTGAACTTGGGCATTCTTTGTGGTGCCATGGTGTTTGTGGTGCTGGTGCGGTGTGTGTTGTGTAATGTGCAGGGGGTTTGTGGTGCCGGTGTTTGGTGGTGTTTGGTGGTGGTGGTGGTGGTGGTGGTGGTTGTGATGTGTGCGTTTCTGTGGTGTGCTGCTGTCCTTGCTGTGTCACTGTGTCCTCTCCTCTCCTCTCTAGTTTGCAATGTTGCAAGGGGTTGTGGTCTGTGGGAGTGCTGCTTTTGTACTTACCTATGTGGGTGTGTCCTCATGGTCTGTTGTTTTCAGGTGTGTTGTGTCTGGTGTTCTGGCCTTTGTATTTTTTGTTTGTCCAGGGGGGGTGTTTTCGGGATGTGTACTGTGCTTGTGTATTTGTGCGTGGCTTGCTGTGTGGACTTATTGGCCATGTTGTGTGCTATTGGTTTTGTGAGCGGATGGTTTCTGTGCAGGGACGTGGGCGCCATGGTTTCTGCCGTGTCGATTGGCATCGGCGTTGTTTGCGCTGGCGGGCGGTATATTTGTGGTTTTCCCGCGCTCATGGCGGTGCGATCGTAATTTCACGTGCGGTGTGTCGGCCGTGTGGGCGGGCGGTTTTGTGTTGTCGTGCGTGTTTCCGTCCGTGGCGGGCGGTTTGACTCCGACTCGGACGATGGCGGGCGGTATTTTGTGTGATTTTTCCGCCGATGGCGGTTTTCGGTTTGTGTTATCGTAATGGCGTGGTCGGTGTTCAGACGGTGTATGCGGGCGGAATTTTGCCGCTTCCATGCCTGGCGGATTTATTTACGCCGGGTATCGTAATGGGCCCCTAAATTATTAAATAACAATACATTAATTAACAATACCAATAAATAAGTACTTAAAAATAATTACCAATTAATAATTAATTAACAATTAAATAGATAAATACAATTACATAATAATTATTAACAATTAATTACCAAATAATAATAAAATAAAAAATAATTAATTTTCAATACCAAAAAACAATAATTATTAACAAAGTTTTTAGCAATTAATAATTAATTAACAATAAATTATCGATAAATACCAATAAATAATAATTAATGGCAATTAATTACCAATTATTAATTAATGAACAAATTAATTTCCAAAACATAAAAATATCTATTATTAAAAAGTTATTACCAATTAATAATTAATTAACAATAAATTAATTATCAATACTCAACAATAAAATAAATAATCACTTAATTACAATTAAATTACTTCCCACCCTATGGCCCTATAAACTCACAACACACTTCAATAATAAATTAATACACTTAATATAATTACCAAATAATCAATTAATAAAAATTAATTACCAATTAATAATTATTTAACATAAAATTAATTATCAATACCAATAAATAAAAATAAATAATTACTTAATTACAATTAAATTACTTCCCACCCTATTGCCCTATAAACTCACAAAACACTTCAATAATAAATTAATACACTTAATATAATTACAATTAATCAATTAATAAAAATTAATTACCAATTAATAAAAATTAATTACAATTAATAATTAATTAACATAAAATTATTTATCAATTCCAATAAATAAAAATAAATAATTACTTAATACAATTAAATTACTTCTCACCCTATTCCCCTATAAACCCACAACCCGCTACAGAACTAAAACACAAAATTTACTTAAAAATAATTACTAATTCCTAAAATATTTAAATTAATGTAATATAATTAAATTACTTCTCACCCTATTCCCCTATAAACCCACAACCCGCTACGGTACTAAAACGCATAATTTACTTTTTAAAAAATTACTAACTTCTAAAAATGTTATACATATATTCTAAAACTAGTACAATAATTAACAAAAAATATAAACACAAACATATAAAATACATAATAAAATACATAACACTAATATAAATATCGATATTAGTAACATCGATATTTTTGCAATCGATATTACTAACTTCGATATTAACAAAAACGATATTTCTTACCTTCAGGTCGATATTCTGGTCGTCGATATTCTTGACTTCAATATTGTGTCCCTAAGATATTTCAAACTCGATATTATTGTAGGTCGAAATTAAAAACTCGATATTTAGACTGTTTACCCATAGCAATTTAGCCAGCTGCTATATGTAAGCTCAGAATAGGAATGCAGAAGCTGCTTGGCAACTTTCCGTAATAGTTCAGTGGCTGTCCAATTCAATTAGAATGTCATTGTTATCTCTCTCAGAAGTTTTGTTGTTTCCCCTTTTTTAAAAATGTATTTATTGGCAGTTGGCAATGTATAAACAAGCATTATCTCGACAAGCAACAAAAGTCATGCATAGTGAGTAGAGTTGCATAATAGGCGCTTACTGTACGAGCTGATGCGGTTAACCATACAAGTTACATTTCCAAAACATGCCGAGTTTTATATTTCTTAACCTGTGACATAGTGATCATAATGACATAATAACCATCCAGCTATAATACACATGCCCATGAATTGTTACAAAATAAGTCACATAATGGCTTCCTTGGTAAATGAGGAGAGTTCTGCCATAGTAGGGGGGGGGGGGGTGGTCGAGTCCCTTCAAAGGAGGAAGGAGGCAAAGGGTTACCAAAAATCTCAGGGTCGAAATCGCAGTGGCATTAAGTCCCAGAACGCAGAGAGTTGTCCATTGCGGTATGTGAGATCAATAAGCACAGTTTGAGATGCAGGGGACTGCGACCTACCCCAATGAACTGCTACTCTGTACTTGGCTAGGAGAAGCATAAAGGCAACTAATTTGCGAAATTCGCGTGGTACTTCCCTCACATAGCCAAGCAGCCCAATGATCGGAGAAAGGGGAATGGATATGTCAGTGACGTCCTCTAATGTATGGAAAATCTCAGTCCAGATGGTAGCAACCTTGGGACAGTGCCAGGCAAGGTGCCTAAAATCAGCGTGGGGTGCATGGCAGCGCTGACAATGAGAGGCAGGGGAAAGCCCCATCCATAATAATTGTGTGGGTGTGTGGTATAGTCGATGTAGAAATTTTAAGTGTATGAGGTGGAGGCAGTAGTTGGGGGAAAGCATTTCAAGCTGGTTGCAGCAAAAAGACAATTGGGCATCAGTCAAGAGACTGTAGAGATCCCAGTTCCAGGCTTCCCTAGCCTTTGGAATGGACACTGGAGCGGACTGTTGCATGTGGAAATAAAGGCTTCTGATCAACTTGCTTTGTGATGCAATAGTGTAGACATATTCCAGTGCGGGTATGCAGACAGAATATCGAGTTGGAAATGTTGACTTACACAAATATCGAGTTGGAAATATCGTGACACACAAATATTGACAGCAAGAATATTGTGGTCAAGAATATCGACTTTAGGGTAAGAAATATTGTTTTTAAAAATATCGAAGTCATTAATACTATTTGCAAGAATATTGTTGTTTACAATATCGATTTTCTAAGAAGTGTTATGTATTTTAGTATGTATTTTAAATGTATGAGATTTATTTTTTGTATACGTATTGTTTTAGTTTTTTAATATATGTGTTAAATTTTTAGTAGTTATCAATTTTATTTTAATTAAATGATGCCTTTTTTAGTTCCATAGCGGGTTGTGGGTTTATAGGGGAATGGGGTGGGAAGTAATTTAGGGGCCCATTACGATGGCGGGCGGAAGCACAACCGCCGTGCTGGCGGATGCAAAAACCACCAGTTACCGCCGGCACGCAGCAGTCCACACGCCCGCCCAATTACGATGCGAAAAGCAGGCCAAACACGCCGGCAAGCCAGCAACACCGTCCGCCATCAAAGTGCGCCCGCACACGTAGCGGCGCAGCACAACTGACACACACCGTCCGACGAAACACGTCCCGCCCGGCGCATAAATTACGATGCCGCAAACAAACGGCTCCCACGGCAAAGAGACACCGCACGTGAAAGAGAGGCGGAAACACGGACGCAGAGCACGGACAACGAAGAAGCGGCACCCCGGGCATGAATCCAGCACTGCAGGCCCTTCCCATGCTTCTGCTGATGCACCACCAAGGACGCAACGTACCGCGGAGACGCAGGTAGGCACACACACAACAAGTGCACGCAAACAGCGCACACAGTGCAAGGGCGGAAAAAGCGGACAACCCCCACCAGCGCGTGTACACTACACATCCACCATCGCATCCACATATGACACACAGGCCAAATCGTAACATCGCAGAACACATGTGTACACACCACCTGGGACTAGGAACCAACCACCCCGTCACGGCCCCAAAGCGCCGATGACGCCGCCACACATGCGCACAACGCAGAGGCCAACCGCAGCACCATGCATGCGTCGCATACAGACACAGGGACACAACCAAGCAGCACACACATCAGCCCCACCCCGAACGCACATGACACGTGACAGGCCGGCCACAGACATGTCCCCAACGCCCAATTCACGGACAACACCCAACGCCACACAACCGACGCACACATGTCAGTGAAGACACGCAACAGCAGGACACACCCCAGTGTAACAAACATGGCGTAGCACACAGCGGCGGCAACACCAACTAGGAGAAGCAGGGCCCCTTCGGGAAGAGGAACGCCAGTACCACACTGAAAAACCCATACCACCCTGCACATATGAACAAGACACATGAAACGGAACACCAAAGAGCCCGGGGACCGACAACAGGTGGCCCAAGAATAACATCCACACACAAGGCCCAACGCAGAGCGGAAAGGCAGCCTGCCGCCCACACAAGGGAGAGCAGACAGCACTGAATGACCTTCCATTCCAACACCGAAACCACAGCCCTACGACAGAAGCCGGTGAATACAGCCATTGTCCAAGAATAGACCAACACAGGCATGCCGAGGAGACCGACCACAGGGCAGATAGCGCATATCACAGAAGCACACAACGGACGGGGAAGAAAGAAGAAAACACTCCCCCATGTCGGCCACATGCAAGTTAATTGGAAGGAGTCACACAGCACTGACCTTGAACTGTCTGAGAAGCATGTGGGAAGAGGGCCCGTGTCCTCCAAACAAGCCAACAGAACACAAGTCCTGTCTCCCCACGACTACACAGAGCTCACAGCAACCCCGGAGCGTGCACATTGCAGACTGCACACACAGCCGGAGCACGCCACCTCTACGAACCGCTGCGAAATGGCAACCGCAACACACCTACCCAACTACGCCGAACAGCTCAAGCTGTACCAAACCAACACGATACATACATTGGGATGCGATCTCCTGTCCCTGCTGAACGTAAGTTACCGACTGACTTACCGCATCACATTGTTCAGCTGCGTCATGCCCGTCTTCTACTGTCGGAGGTGTCCCTACCAGCATCCCGTCGAGATATGCCTCTCCAACCCGGCATGTCTGAAGGCGGACCTGCTACCACTACTCCTCCCTCTGGACGCACACGACAGGGCCTGCTCTGCCTATGGGGGCATGGCGTATGTGGCCAACATCGCACGCGCACTGAAATGGAACCACTGTGCCCCCACACGACGGATCATCGAGAACAGCTACATCGAATGTCACCCAGCATGCCCCATCATGGTCCTCCAAGGGACAACCTACGAACAACACCTTGACAGCCACCATCCGCTTCATTGGCTGGCAAACATGTACACCACCAATGACATGGAAGCCCTGCTGGACGGCATCGCATACCTGACAACCTGTAAATACGTCGGACCACAACGCAGGTTCCCCGAGTGACCTATGAAGTCCAACCCCGCACCCATGCTCAGCTTCCGCACGGACTGGCCAGTCACCACCACAACAGCCATACCAAACGACCGGCAACTGTAACCACACCATCAACGACATCGCCATGACATCGGATATGACCGGGACATGCACACTGTTCCCCATCACATCCAGGAACACCGCATGCATCGTGGGAGGCAGTGGCATGGGCTCTGTGCATTGCACCCACATGGACGGAACTGCACGAACAACCAGGACACGACATGGATCCAGCGCACATGGACACACACACCGCTCAGTGGACATGAATAGGTCGCCTGGAGTCTGTGGGTGCTGCACCCCTCCCACCCCCGCCCCGGGAATCCCATACCAGGACCTTTGCATGGACGACAAGTGCATACAACAACAACACGACCCCAGTGACTGTGACATGTCCAGTAACCACCACAGTGCAACAACAAGTGGCACGCCGCTGCATGCACGCAAGCACATGCCCTGATGTCATCTCACATGCACGCGTGCATGAGGAACAACCGCAGCAAACCTGTCACATGGAACTGAGATGGACTGTGCCCATGATGCCAAGCGGTCTGGTAGGCTACATGTATACCGTCTGTGTCAAAGTCCGCAGCTCCGCAGCTATACGTAAATGTACATTAGCACAGCCTTGGCCAAGCAGATGTAACCCCACACCCTATCCCATTTGTTATCATGCTCAGTATATCCTCAACATGTATTCCGCTGCCAGTAGTGTCCACTATACTGCATCACAGAGGACAGAAGACTCAATATAATGTTTGAAACCAGAACTGTCTCCGCTGACTCATTTCACAAGTACGAATGAGAGAGGATGAGAGTATGTGAAGTACACGGCAGTCGTGACATGACCATGTAGTCCACTGGTATTGGATGTCAACGCAAATGAGTAGCACTACTGTGGAAGACACACATGTGTCGTGTGAAGTCGTATGGACGCAGTGCTCAGGTGGGTGGGTGCGACGGGTAGATGCGCACATGCCAAGTTGGAGCACGCCGTGTTGGGAGGGGTCATGAACAGTACACCACTGATTAAAACAGAAGTTTATACGTTTAGAAAGGTTGAAAAAAGTAGAAGCGTCTAAATGGTGGGATGGAGCAACATTGAGGCAGTATCAGAGATTGGGTAGAGTGCCTCGCGGATTACGGTCGCAACTCTTTCCAACTTATGATGACTTGGAGCAAGATCTTTTAGCTCAATGGGAGAAAGAATTAACCAGCAATTCGAATAATTTGATGAATATTCTTATAGAGAATGCAAGTAGGAAGGTGGAGACACTAGTAGGTGAGATTCAAGTATTGGAAAAAGAGATAGTTGATTTGAAATTGGATGAGGCAACTAAGAAGAACTATGATATTCTGGAAGGGATCCTCGGTAAACATGAGGATGATATTAAGCAACGTAAAGCACGTAAGCTCAAGAGAGATGAGGCTGACTACTTGAGTGGTAGAGTCTTCACGTTTGCTAAACGTTTTGATTATTTGGTTAAACAGGATGTTATAGCAGGTGCTAGTAGGACATCATCTTTTAGTGAAAAGAGTGCAACATCAATTACTAATGTGTCCAGTAGTGGGGATGAGGACCCTGGAGAAGGAACCTCTAATCAATCCAGTGCTTTTTTAAGGGAAGTATGGAGAATAAGGATGGGAAACAAGGAGCAAAACATGAGGGCGAAAGGAGGAGAAACACCAAAACCAGGAGGGGGTGCAGAGGGGGGCAATACACCAGGAGAAAGACGAGGTATGCAGACCAGGGTGGGTGTATGGTGGTCATGAGTAAAGTTGAATATGATAATGAAATCTTTGAGCAACTTAAAGATAATAAGTGCTATATCAAATTGAGCTGTAATCCAACATATGACGTCACCCGCATTGTTAAAGGACATCTGAAAGATTGGCGTGAACATGAGCTTATAAATGAGGATGAATATAGATTTTTAGTGGTTGATCGACCAAGATTTCCCTGTTTGTACACCTTGCCTAAGGTGCATAAAAGACTTCAATTTCCCCCTGGTAGACCCATTATTTCAGGGAACGGGGGGCCCACAGAGAAACTCTCTCAATATGTTGATGTTTATTTACGACCACATGTATCCAATTTACCCTCGTACATACGTGATACTAAGCATTTGTTAAACATGTTGTGTGATGTAAAGTGGGAACCGGGTATGACCTTGGTATCTTTTGATGTTGTCTCGCTTTACACCAATATAGAACATGAAATAGGGTTGCATGCACTGGGTTATTTTTTGGACCAACGACGAGTAGAGTACATGTCTCACTCAGAAATGTTGATTGAGATGTCACGTTTGATACTTAAAAACAATATGTTTCTCTTTAACGGTGAGTGGTATAAGCAACTGTGTGGTACCGCGATGGGATCCAGGTTTGCGCCGTCTTTCGCCAGCCTGTTTATGGGCTGGTTCGAGATGGTGCATATCTGGGGACCTCGCGGACGAGAATTGACTGATGATATACATTATTGGGGTCGATTCCTCGACGATTGCATAATGATTTGGACAGGTTCCTCTTGTAAACTGGATCTGTTCTTTGAGTTTCTTAACAACAATGATCATAATATGAAGTTCACGATGACTCAGAGTAGAACGGAGCTAGTGTTCTTGGATGTTGAGCTCTATATTGTAGGTGATCAAATCCATAGCCGTATGCACCGTAAGCCCACTTCATGCAATTCTGTGTTGCATGCAGATAGTGCGCATCCTAAAAGTCAAATTAATTCTATCCCCTATGGCGAGATGCTACGGGCACGTAGAAATTGTAGCCAGGAACATGCATTTGACTGGAACTTGAAAGACATGAGGGGACGTTTCCTCAAACGAGGTTATAGTAAGGATGTGGTGAATCAGGCTGAGACTAGGGCACGGAACCTTATACGTACAAATACTTTGAAAGATAGAGTAGATACAAGTGTTGGAAATAAGGGGAGTACTGTGAGATTAATTACTAATTATCATCCCTACTCAAACAAGCTGTATAATATACTTAAAAGACACTGGCCCTTGTTGAGAATGGATAAGGACCTGCAGAGCCATGTGAGGGACTATCCCAGTATCACTTATAAGAAAGGTAACTCTATACGAGGGATTATTAGTCCAAGCTATCCACCCATATTGAGACCAGAAACGTGGTTACATACTATGACGATTGGCTCGCATAAATGCGGCCACTGCAGTATGTGTAGGTTAGCCATGGATGGTATCCAGGATTTTAGTTTTAATGGTTCATCTACGTTTAAAATCAAGACCCACATTGATTGTATGACTAAGTATGTAGTATACGTATTGATTTGTAGTTGTGCGATGATTTATGTTGGCAGTACCATCCGACCAATGAGAGAGAGAATTATGGAGCATTTTAGAGCAGTCAAGCAACGAGATATGAGATACCCGATAGCACAGCACATGTGCGACTGTACTGCTCAGGGTAAACATCTAGAATTTAGATTCCATGGTTTACAGATGACACCCAGTAACCCTAGAGGGGGTAATAGGGAGTTGAGGTTGAGGCAGAATGAGGCACGTTGGATAATGACATTGAAATCTGTGGAACGGGGACTCAATATGGATCATGAGATGCAATATTTTCTAGGTACATGATATGGATGGATTGGGCCATTTGGAATGTATATACTGTGATGCTGATTATTAAAACTGGAGTTCCTTAATATGTAAGAGATGAAGCTTTATAAGTAGTGGAATAGTATTGTCACGTTGCGTAGTCTGTGTAACACGCATTAATGTATATAATTGTATGTTTCCTAGCTTCACGTTAGGTTGTTTAATTTGATTATTGATGATGTCCTGCTTTGTGATTTTGCAATAGATTTCTGATTGATAATTTAGTTGTTCCGTGTGGGTGGGCTCACCTTCTAGAATATATGCAGAATTTGTAGCCTCCATCTTTGAATGGAGGGTTTAAAGTCACCATACATAGGATAGACAACTGTGGGAGAATTTGTGATATTTTAATTAATAGGGACGTCTATGATAGTAGTCTCATGTAGTTGTATAATATGTAAATTTTAAATATTTCACCTAATCTTGATAGTGCATCTAATGCCATTATGATATTTGGTGATTTCTCAGGTTTTTATTAATGGCGAGAAGATAGTTACGGGATCCGTAGTTTATTGAATTTGGTTTATTTTGGTTCATGTGCGATGTAATTAGCAAATCAGCGATATACGTTATTTTGCGCATATCAAAGGTAGTAATAAAGCCTTCTTTGGATATAAAAAAACTTTGTATGGATGACGAGTGTAGCTTCGTTACTTATGTTGAACTCCGTCATATATTTGAAGGTATTAGCGGCCATCTTGTGTAAGGATAATGTTGGTTTTTAGCTTTATATACCATGATGTATTACAATTACATGCAATTGATTTGCATGTTAGGATATTGGTTTTAGATATGAAGACTGTTTTTAATTGTTCAAGCATCCTTAAGTAGTGGTTACTAGTAACGCTTAGGTAACTGATTTCGGGTCCGCTATAAATAAGAGAGATTCAAGATGGCGCTTGAGCTAAACGCCGTCAAGACGAGTGAGGAGTACTCTCTGCTACTCGGGTGAGTACTGATAATGTTTGTCGTGTGTATGGGTATAGTTGTGAATTTTATTAAGTTGCTAGGACACCTAGTGAAATCGGGGGTCTTTTAAATAATATACTGGCCGTAGATAACACGTGGCAAGCCATGAGCTCGGTGATGCAACTCAAGCATTCTAAAAGTGCGGAATTGTGTGATAGGATATGATTGTTTACGTAGTATTGGACAGTTTTATTGCAGAACACTGATTTATTTTGGGCTATAGTAACTGCTGTTGGTATAGTGTAATCTGTTTGATTGGGTATGTGTAATTTCCGTTTATTAGGCATGACGTGAGTTTTATATTTGCAACAGATTGATTTGATAGAGAATCAGATAGTTTGATTATGTTTTGCACCTTAATATGTGGATGCGCATAATTCTTATTATTGTTATGATTAGTTGTAGGAAGTGTATATTTGGGTGATAGATTAGGTTTTCTGATGCACTTATATTACCTACAGGTTAGAGAAAACGTATTTTGAATTTTGGATATCCTGGATGGAGGCCCATATAAGACTATTGACTGTATATAAGTCTATGTCAAGCAGTGGATGTCTGGACTAGAGAGATATTGTATAAGGTGAGCTCATTATCCGGAACAACTGAAAAGTGAATTGATGCTGGTTACGGGTTAGGTGGTGGTCTATGCACTATACATAATAGGTCTGTGTGTTGTTGATGCACTTTAATGATTATTGTTTTGTGTTTATAGTATGGATATACTGTACGCACGTGAAGTGACAATGATTGTTTTTTAATTTTTTGTGAAATAATTAATATTGTTTATTGAATTCCCTCTTTCTATGACATAAATAATTTTATGATATCTATTGTGACCATTCCAGTTGGAGTGGTTGTTATTTATGAATCACCTTGAGATTATCGAACACATGGGTGTTGTGGTGAAGGGGATTCTATTTAATAAAAGTTTAGTGTGACTCATACATATGTTATTAATTTGTTTATAGCCCTGATGAAGTCAGAGATGCGGATGCATCAGACCTGACGAAACACGTGTTGGCTATTTTTCTACCTGGAATAAACATTGGAGTTACAAGAAGACGGACTGGACTTTGATTTTATAATATATACTGAGTAGTGCTCAGGATAATTTGTTGTTTATTGTAGGACCGGATTTTTCTGGTCCAGTTTTGTGGGTACGAGTGGCTGCCCTCTTCCTTGGAGCACACAATTGGATATTTCTGCATATGACTGTGGGGATTACTGTGGACAAACTTTGCGCATAGAGCCTTGCCACATTCAGCTTTTGACATGACCATGTAGTCCACTGGTATTGGATGTCAACGCAAATGAGTAGCACTACTGTGGAAGACACACATGTGTCGTGTGAAGTCGTATGGACGCAGTGCTCAGGTGGGTGGGTGCGACGGGTAGATGCGCACATGCCAAGTTGGAGCACGCCGTGTTGGGAGGGCTCATGAACAGTACACCACCGCTTCCCTGGGCATTGTGAGAGGACACCTGTCGGGGGGAGTGAACACGTGTGTGCACAGCAGCCGGGCACACGTACAAAGCGGTACCAGGCGCACCTCAGCCCACCCTCTGTGGACAAGCTGGATCCTGTAGTGCGCCCGCCATGCCCCTTGACAAGGCACACACAGCCCCAGTCGACCAGGTGTAACCCCAACATAGTCAATCCGCACAGGCGATACAGGGCACGGGATGGCAGTGGAGCATGGTGTGTGAGAGGTCTCCTCGCGCTCCTCCTGGTCATATCACGCAGGCAATAGAACCTCAACGTCTAGCATGGCACAAGTCAAATGGAAGTGTAGGGGGACGCACCACAGCACGAGCAGCACTGACGTCACGGGAGGTGGCTCGCACCATCCCATCCATTGCCCATCATACCAACCACGCCACATGCCATTGCGACTAAGTGCAAGCGCGTGCGCCACCACCCCCGAGCCCTCCCCAGAGAGGCCAAAGAGTGAATGTGTGGGCCATCAGCCACAGACGGACGCGGCCTGGCCGCAAGGGCAGCCACAGCCACTGGGTGTCGCAGGTGGCGGATCCGGAAGGCGAAGACTGTGATGCATAGTCCATGCAGGCCGGGTCTCCATTTGGGGCACCACGCAGGTGGACGGCGTCCCGCCACACATCATACCCTGAGACAGCCCACTCGTGCAACTGGACCCACACATACACTCCTTGCCCTCTCTGGTGCGAGCTTGGGGCTGCCTGTGCAAGCGCTAGCCTCGCAGGTGAGCATGCATATTGGGGGGCGAGGGGAGGACATGAGGGCTGGGGCGATGATGACTGTATCACTGTCAGTTAGTACAAGGGATGACCCAGATGTGGAAAGGAAGAGACGTGTCCCGTGTGTACTGCAACTAGTCGCCAATCCAACTACCCCCCATGTCCGGAATGTAAGCCCGCACCTAGGCCCGCCCATCCGCCACATCGAACATACCACCAGCACGACAACCTTCCCATTCGAAACACTGACTGGGGGTGGCGACCAGTGAACAATCATGTGTAGCCTACCCACGCGTACATGTGGGCCCTCCATGATCCATGTCACCTGCGGCAAAGACATGACATGCGCAATAAGGGAAGTGAGGAGAGCGGCCCGCCCCACGCGCAGAAGGTGCATCAGCTCCACAGACCCAGCAGCGAGTCCAGCAGGGGTCACATGTGCAGGGGCAGCTGTGCCTGGTGTGAAGGCACATGCATATAGACAGCACATCGACCAATGTGTAGTCTGCCCACATCCACAGTCCATCATCATGCGGACATAGGAATTGAACACAGGGCAACACATATTAGTTGGTGCACCCACCGTGACCAACAATGCGCAATCATCGACGTACCCGCCCTGTGCATGGCCCCCCACCCAACGGAGGCACATCCAGTGCCACCATCCCACACACACAAGCCTTCCACGGAACATGCTGTGTCCAATGGTCAGTACAGAGTCAGCGCCCATCTGGTGGATCCTGAACAGGAGACACATGCACACACATGCCAGCTCCCACTATGTACGTCTGCCACCTTGCACGTGCAATGCAACCTCTCACCTGTGACGTGTGACTGCAAGCACACAGCCGTCTTGGCATGGGGCTGTCAATGTGGACACCAGTCAATGTTTCGGGAGTTGTGATCCGTACAGTGCTGTACATAGGGTGCAGTGCTGACACCTACTACTGTCTCATATCCCCTCGTGCCACAGGTCCCACTTGTATTGGCCGCTCAGCCCGTGCCCACATCGTCGTCGTCGTGTGCCATACTCATCCAGCCTCGGAAGCAGTTCCATGCTCAGCAGACACTCATGTTGCCGTGGCGTTGCCGCTTGACGGATATGCAGTCAGTCCCCATCAGCACGCCCCACAAGTCATTGGGGCCTAGATCCCCATGTGCATGCACATGGCAGTGGTATGTCTCACTTACCATTGCCATTGTTGGGAGACCTGTGGAAGTGTATTGTGGCCGTGCCGTCCCAGCTTGACAGCTGGGCTGTGGCTCATGTGCTTGCTCAGTCATGTCAGTGATGTGTATGCGAAATTGCTATGTGCCGTGTTGCTTTGACATGTGTCCTCTGCCATTTAACCCAGGCGGAGACCGAACATTGACCGCCCATACCAATTGCTGGCGGACATGGACGATACAGAGGTAATCAGGAAGTTTCGGCTGGACAGGCCAACTCTGCATCGACTGTGTGCCATGTTAGAGCCCCATCTCCGTCCCCGCAGGGTGTATCCGACTGCTGTCACCCCCACGGCTAAGGTGATGGCCGCCATGCATTTCTTCGCCACTGGGTCATTCCAGCACACAGTGGGCAGTGGAGGAGGGATGTCCCAGCCCATGTTCAGCAAGGTGCTGAGGGATGTACTGGCAGCCATGATGCTGTACCGGAACAGGTACATCAGATTCCCCAGGGCTCGTGAATTGGCGGCAGTGAAGGGTGCATTCTATGCCCTTGGCAGAATCCCACACGTCGTGGGAGCCATTGACTGCACTCATGTTGGCCTTGTTCCACCACAGGCCACTGAGCACCTGTACCGCAACAGGAAGCACACGCACTCCCTGAATGTGCAAGTGGTGTGCCTTGCGGACATGGTGATCACCCACGTGTGTGCCAAGTTTCCAGGCTCGGCCCATGACGCACACATAATGCGCAACAGCATCTTGCCACGACTGATGGCCAATCTGCAACAGGATCGTGCCTGTATTGTCGGTGAGTATGTGGAGTGGTGTAGCGTGCTGGTTGTGCGATGCTGTCCCCTGTCCAGTTGGAATTGCAACGGTTCTCTGTGTCCCTCACACCCAGGTGACTCTGCGTATCCGAATGGGGCATGGCTGCTCAGTCCATTGAGGAATCCTCGCACCCCAGCAGACGATCGATACAATGAGGCACATGGGAGGACCAGACGTGTGGTCGAGCGTACCTTTGGCCTCCTCAAGTCCAGGTTCAGGTGCCTGGACCGCACCGGGGGTGCACTGGCGTACTCCCCACAGAAGGTGTGCCAGATAGTGGTGGCGTGCTGCATGCTGCACAATCTGGCCATTCGGAAGCAGATCCCCCTCATTGTGGATGACGGAGATCAACCAGGGCCCCAGCCCGCAGACCAGGACAGCTCGAGTGAGGTGGACAGGTGAGAGGAGGAAGCTGGGAATGTGCGCCAGCAGCTCATCGCCCGCTACTTCACTTGACGGTGAGTGTCCATGTACGACGGATGATGTGTCTGTATCTGTGCAGGTGTGTGTGTGCTGTGTCAGGGTGGCCGTATGTTCACTGCGTGCAGTGTGTCAACGCTCCATGGCCAGGGTAGTATGCCACTGTTGGTGACTGTGGCATTGTGCCCTATTGCTCTGTGCGATGTGTGTACATTGCTTGTAGTTGTTGACATGTACTGTGTGATGGGTGTGTGACACACTCATTGAATGTGCTCCTGTTCTGTCTCCCACCCCTAGGTCCCTACAGGCCCTCCGGATTCCATTGCCATGCCACGCATCAGGTGCCTTTCCGCCCAAGGTGGCCGTTGTATTCCGTACAAATAAAACACAGGGCACAAACAGCAGTTAGTGAAAAAGGTGCATTTATTACAAACTGTGACATGTGATTGTGTGTAAGGTGATGACAAAAGTGGTGCGTGCAGTGACAATGAGCTGTCGGTCATGGCTGCGTGATGATCAGGGTGTACCCACTGGTTCTATGTCCATAGTCCAACACACACATGCCATCCAGATGGCTGTGTGGAGTGGGATCGTAGAGCAAGTCAATGCAGTGGCTGGTCAAGGAAGGCTGGCGGAAGGCTGGCTGGCTGCCTCACTTGCGACTGGAGCGTGCGAAGTCCTCCCGGGAGATCTGTTTCCTCTTCGGACGGCCCCTTCCACGTTTGGGAGGGGGGTGTGTGGTGGCGACCTGCTGGTGGTGGGTGAGGTGTGCTCACTGGCTGTGGACGCAGGGGAAGTGGACACTGCTGCCCGAGCCTGCGCCCTAGCAGGTGGTGGCGGAGGTGGTGTTGCTGGCCTTGCCTGTGACCCCACCGCCACCACCAGCTGGCCCATGAGGTCCACGAGTTGGTCCATACGGGACACGAATTGGCCCATATGGGCGTCCATGGACCTCAGCACCCCCAGCACCTCCCGCGTGTCAGTAGCAGACCTGGCCCATTGTCCTTGGGCCTCTTCATAGGCCCCAAGGACTCTGGCCATTTGAGGCAGGGCATGGCTCCCAGGGAGGCTGGCGTTTCCCTGACCCTGCTCCTCCTACCAGTCCTGCTGCCACCGGCCCTGCCCACTAGCCACATTGCACACCACGGTCCTCGCTGTGGCTCCCAGGGTGGATCCAGTCGGCCGGGCCACCACCTGCGCTGGGGCTGGTGCCAGCGAAGACGTGGTGGTGGTGGAGGCGGTGGTGGTCGGTGCGGCGATGGTGGCGGTTGCGGCAGTGGTAGTGGCCGCAATGACCGTGGGTGTGGCCGCAACGACAGTGGCAGCAGGGGACTTGGACTGTTCAGCATCCCTGGATGATGGGTTGGTGGGTAGGAGGGGTCCTGGGAGCGGCTGGGCCCTGCCACGCCAGATGGGCCAGCTTGGTGGTCCGTGTCCGAAGAGGAGGACAGATCCTCCAGATCCGTGTGTCCTCGTTGGGGGCTTGTAGGCTGGCTGTGCTGGCTGCTGTCTCCATCCCCAGCATCCAGCAGTTCGTCACCTGTGGAGAGAATGAGATTTGTTATTGTGTTGCACCTGGCGAAGTATGTATTAGTCGTCTGACATTGGCAGTTCGTGCAATCTCGTACATGGGTTTCCCGGAGGCGAGTGTGTGGCTGTGGCATCTGTAGTTGTGTGTGCTAGGCAATGGGACTGTGTGCTGTGCACATGTGGCATGGGACGGATTGGCCATGCCGATGGGTGTGTTGCTGTGCCCCTACTCATTGTGACTCTGGTGTATGCGGGCTCCTGGCCCATCCTGGGTCTGGTTTGTACTTTGCTTTTGGAGTTCATATGGAACGCTTAGGAACGCATATGGCAACATGGGGGCCATGCCCCAGATTCGCATTTGGGAGGGGATATGCTTTTGGGGTTCAAATGGAACGCTTAGGAACGCATATGGCAACATGGGGGCCATGCCCCAGATTCGCATTTGGGAGGGGATATGCTTTTGGGGTTCAAATGGAACGCTTAGGAACGCATATGGCAACATGGGGGCCATGCCCCAGATTCGCATTTGGGAGGGGATATGCTTTTGGGGTTCAAATGGAACGCTTAGGAACGCATATGGCAACATGGGGGCCATGCCCCAGATTCGCATTTGGGAGGGGATATGCTTTTGGGGTACATGCTGTGAGCCATGGGTGCCGAACGTGACATGTGTTGTGGCTGCATGACAGTGCATGGTCTGAGGTGTGTGCATGCCTGACATGCCCTGCATATTTGCTGTCTGTTGTGGTTACTGGACATGGCATTGGACGCATCGTTATGGGTGAGTGATAGTTGTGTGCCAGCCAACGTATTGCAGTTGTCCCATCTCCTTGGTGTGCGTGCTGCCCTGTGCCATGTGCATCACTGCAGTGCTCGGGGGGGTGTGGCCCATGTTGTGTGTTGTTGCTCACAGTGTGTCGTGCGCTTAATTGACTTCTGGCACATGGTTGGTCATGGGCATGTGTCTTAGCGTGACTGCTGTATGTGTGGCAGCTGTGCGGATGACATGCCTTTCATGAGACTGGGGCTGATGGATGGGATGGATGGTATGTTGTATGTGCATGGTGTGTCTGTGAGTTTGATGGGTTCAGTGGTGTTCGTGTGCATTTCTGTTGTTCCGCTCTGTTGCGTCTAGTGTTGTTTGTCTTACATAGGCGTAGTTGTGGGGTGTGTGGTTGACAGGCAGTAGGGGCTACATGGACAGGACTTCAATGGTGTTTCGGTTGTGTGTGATGAGTTGCACAGTGGCTGCCGTGTGGGACTATATTCAGTGTGGCTTGTGCATGCAGACGTGGCTCCTTGGGTGTTGCTATGTCTGTGATGGGTCATGTGGGGTGTGAGTCTGTTGTTCATGTCCGTGTGCACATTGTTCACTTGTTCGTGACGGTGGGCGGTGCTGCGTGTTCGTCTGCTACGTGACATGTCCCATGTGTTGGTGGTGTTATGGTCCTCATGCCTCCAGTAATCCAGCCCTGTCCAGTTTCCCACCTGCAAGTTGTTCGTGCGTGCACTGTACTGGATGCCACATGGCTCTAAGCGGGGGTGCTCCATGGTGCAGGTCTGTGGGGGTGGGGGGTGTAGTGGGTCGTGGGGGTGGCTGTACACCCACTGACACCGATTGCTGTGGACCGTGATGTCTGCCTTTCGGCTGTCGTTGTGCACTGCGGTGGCTGACACGTGGCTGTGGGGTGTGGGGGATGCTCCTCCTTGCTGTGCTGTGGGACTGGGGCCTGGTGTGTGTTGTACTTGGGCTGTCCACCGTCCCACCCACTGCACTTTGTGTTCCTGCCACTTACCTGTTACTTGTCGGTTAGTGCAGCTGTGGCGGACACATGGGTGTGGTGGGTGCTCGTTGTGGCGCTTCTGGCATATTTGGGGACCTGTTGGTGGTTACGTGGCTGGCTTAGTGTACACATGTCCCCACGCATCTTACAGTTGTTCGGTTTGGGATGTGTGTGGTAGTGTCTGTTGCATGTGTGTGTGATGTGTTGTGTATTGTGTGCTGGACATGGGGGTGTTTGTCCCTGGGAGCTGTGGCATGGTAGTTGCGCATGTGAGTACATAGCGGTGTGCTGGTATACATTAGTTTGTACTTACCAGCCTCCACTCCCCCTGCTAATCCGGCGAGGATCTCCGGATGGATTACGACTCGCACCTTCTCCTCCCACGCTTTGAAGGTCTTAAAGAGCGCGGGATTCCCTCCACCAGTGACGGCAGCCAGCTCTCTGTTTTTGCCCTCCTTCTTCTTGACCAGGCTTTTTACGTCATTCCAACGTTTGTTTATCTCGACTCTGTTCCTGGGCAGGGTCCCGACTGCATTGACCTGGTCTACGATCCGGTTCCACATTCTGTTTCTGGTGGCTAGTGGTGTGTGCTGGACCATGTTCCCATAGATTTGTGGGTACACCTTGATGATCTCGTCGACCATGACCGTCAGCTCCATGGGCGTGAACTTGGGCATCCTTTGTGGTGCCATGGTGTTTGTGGTGCTGGTGCGGTGTGTGTTGTGTAATGTGCAGGGGGTTTGTGGTGCCGGTGTTTGGTGGTGGTGGTGGTGGTGGTGGTGGTGGTGGTGGTGTTTGGTGGTGGTGGTGGTGGTAGTGGTGGTAGTGATGTGTGCGTTTCTGTGGTGTGCTGCTGTCCTTGCTGTGTCACTGTGTCCTCTCCTCTCCTCTCTGGTTTGCAATGTAGCAAGGGGTTGTGGTCTGTGGGAGTGCTGCTTTTGTACTCACCTATGTGGGTGTGTCCTCATGGTCTGTTGTTTTCAGGTGTGTTGTGTCTGGGGTTCTGGCCTTTGTATTTTTTGTTTGTCCGGGGGTGTTTTCGGGATGTGTACTGTGCTTGTGTATTTGTGTGTGCCTTGCTGTGTGGACTTGTTGGCCATGTTGTGTGCTATTGGTTTTGTGTGCAGATGGTTTCTGTGCAGGTACGTTGGCGCCATGGCTTCTGCCGTGTCGATTCTCATCGGCGTTGTTTGCGCTGGCGGGCGGTATATTTGTTGTTTTTCCGCGCTCATGGCGGTGCGATCGTAATTTCACGTGCGGTGTGTCGGCCGTGTGGGCGGGCGGTTTTGTGTTGTCGTGCGTGTTTCCGTCCGTGGCGGGCGGTTTGACTCCGACTCGGACGATGGCGGGCGGTATTTTGTGTGATTTTCCCGCCGATGGCGGTTTTCGGTTTGTGTACTCATAATGGCGTGGTCGGTGTTCAGGCGGTGTGTGCGGGCGGATTTTTGCCGCTTCCATGCCTGGCGGATTCTTTTACGCCGGGTATCGTAATGGGCCCCTTAATTATAATAAATTAATGATTATTTTTTATTTAGTAATATTTATTTAATTGAGATTTTATAGTGTTAATTGTGGGAAGTAATTTATTATTAATTAACTATTAATTGGTTGTTAATTAATATTAATTCATTAATTGGTAATTAATTATGGTAATCATGTTATTTTTTTATGAGCCAGTTGTGGGGTTTATAGGGGTAAAGGGTGGGAAGTAATTTAACTATCATAAATTAATGATTTTATTAAAATGTATTAATATTTATTTAATTTAGATTTTATAGTGCGAATTGTAGGAAGTAATTTGTTACTAAGCAATTATTAATGGGTTGTTAATTATTATGAATTAATTAATTGGTAATTAATTATGTTAATTGTGTCTTTTTTTAGGAGCAGGTTGTGGGGTTTATAGGGGTAAAGGGTAGGAAGTAATTTATTTTTAATTAATTAATAATTATTTATTAATTAATGCTAATCAATTAATTACAACTTAAATATGGCAATTGTGTAATTCATTTTAGATGTGAGTTATGGGATTTATAGTGGTAAAGGGTGGGAAGTAATTTATTTTTAATTAATTATTAAGTAGTTGTTAATTGATATTAATTTATATTTTAAGATTAATTATGGAAATTGTGTAATGATTTGTAGGTGTGGGTTGTGGGGTTTATAGGGGTAGAGGGTGGAAAGTAATTTATGTTTAATTAATTAATAATTAATTAATCAATTGATAATGAATTAGTGTAATTGTTTATTTTTTTATGTGTGAGTTTTGGTTTTATAGGTGTAACTTTTGGGGAGTAAATTCATTTTTATCTGTTTTAATTTGTTTTGTAATTAATAATATTTCTTTAATTGATAGTTAATTATGTTAATTATGGAGGTATTTTTTTTAAATTTAGATGTGTGTTGTGAATTGTGTGGTGTTATAGGGTAGGAAATAAAAAATATTACATTTATTTAATTTCTAATTAAAAATAGTTATTTGTTTGTAAATTATGTTTACACTTATTTAATATAATATTTGTAGGTATTTGTTAGATCTATTTAACATTATGCTATTTTTTATGTTTAAGATTTTTTAAATAGTTTTATATACTTTTCATATTTTTTTTAAATAATTTGTGTTGGCTATATTTTGTTTGTTTTTAATTCTGAACTGACTGGAGTGGGAATATTAGTTTTTACCCCTCCGCTATCCAACACTTTCCCTAGTGTTGCACTCACTGGAGATGAAATAGTAATTTTTACCCCTCCGCTATCCAGCACTTTTCCTACAGTTGCACTCACTGGAGTAGGAATAGTAATTTTTACCCCTGCACTATCCAACACTTTCCCTACTGTTGCACTCACTGCAGTGGGAATAGTACATTTTGATTCCTCCGCTATCCAACACTTTCCCTACTGTTGCACTAACTGGAGTGGGAATAGTAATTTTTACCCCTCCGCTATGCAACACTTTCCCTACTGTTGCACTCACTGGAGTGGGAATAGTAATTTTTACCCCTCCGCTATCCAACACTTTCCTGACTGTTGCACTAACTGGAGTGGGAATAGCAATTTTTACCCCTCTGCTATCCAACACTTTCCCTACTGTTGCACTCACAGGAGTGGGAATAGTATTTTTTACCCCTCTGCTATCCAACACTCTCCCTACTGTTGCACTCACTGGAGTGGGAATATTAATTTGTACCCCTCCGCTATCCAACACTTTCCCTACAGTTGCACTCACTGGAATAGTAATTTTTACCCCTCCGCTATCCAACACTTTACCTACTGTTGCACTCACTGAAGTGGAAAATTTAAGTTTAAAGACTTTTAAATAGTTTAATGTTTTAATTTATAATATCATGTTTTTTATTAGATTTTATGTTAGTGGTGTATGTATATATATATATTTATTTGTAAATTTTCATATATACAATTATAAAATAAGTTAAAATAAATAGTGTATTAATTGTTATAAAGTAAATATATATATATTAATATATATATATATTACATTTTATATACATGTTTTAATTTTTTTAATTAAATTTATTTCTTATATTAGTTTAAATGTATATCAAAGCTAATTTATTTTTTTAAAGTTAATTTTATTATTTAATATATTCAATATTATTTTTTATACATATATTAAAATCGATATTTTGTACAACTATATTTTTACATTGATATTTTTTTTCTCAATATTTTTGTAATTACCATTATAAATATAGGATGTCGATATTTTTGACATCGATATTTATAACTCAATTTTTGTGTATGGGGATATTTTGGGGGTCGATATTCTATCAGTGAACCTTCAATGCGGTGAGTGTCGGCGGGGGAGCAGTAAAGGTGGCATGAATAGGGGGACATCCGGCATGAAACTGGAAATATAATAAGGTGTCTAACACAGCGGGGGCAGATGTGGTAGTGGCTGCCAGGGGGAGAGGAAGTGGTCATCAGGATAAAAATCTGCGAACGTGTGAATGCCTAGTCTACCTGCGTGGCCTATCATTCCCTTATCATGTAGGGGTGGTAACATGGGGTGGTTAGCTGCAGGAGCAGAAGGAGCATATAGAAGTGGGATATCGGCACGCTCTCTGAGTCCGGTCCACGCCCAGCGGATACATTGGGGCCGATTCCGATTTCGGCCGGTAGGGCTCCGAATCGGATTCGGCTTAACCGGATCCGATTCGGAGCCCTATTCCCCGACCGATCCGTACGCGCGTCCGGGCGAGCGAGTACGATGCGTATTCGCCGACCGACTCGTCCGGGCGTCCCGACCGCTCCGACCGACTCGATCCCGGGTCGAACCGCACCGACCGACTCGCACGGACACGACTCGCACCGCGCAATGGAGACGTTCCCCGGCCGGGTAAGTACGATGCGCGCCGCGAGCAGTCCGACCGAGCCGCGCACTCCGACTCGAAAGAGCTGTCGGAGCCGTACTTTGGGGGTCCGTGTCGGCCCCCCCTGTACGCCTAGCCGCGCGAGTCGCACACAGGGGGGACCCATGGGTCCCCCCTACCTGTGCGTGTACGGCGCGAATCGGCTTCGCCGCGTACACGCTGTAGGGGGCGCACTTGTCCGCATCGCACCAATTGAGTCAATGGGAGCCCGCGTACGCGTTGTACGACAGGCTCCCATTGACTTCAATGGGAGTCCGACCGACTCGAGTCCGATGGCATACGTGCGCATCGTACTCGTTCGGTCGGACTGCACGGGTCCGATTCGGTCGGAAATCTCTCCGGGTCCGGCTCGGTCGGAGAGATTTCCGGCCCGAATCGGAATCGGCCCCATTGTGTTGTGTCAATCTCAGGTCCAGACAGCTTGTTGGGAAGGAACAGGGCCATGGCGAGTGGCCAAGGGGAAGCTCTGTCCAATTCGATTGCAACATGCGGTTTGAATGGTGTGGGTTGAACTCAGTAGTGTAAGTACTGGGCCTGGCCGCAAAGGGCTTAGAGGTACATATATGGCGCTCCCATTCCCCCTTGCGATTGCAGCAGTGTAAGTAGTTCATATGTAACCCAGGGCTGTTGATCAGCCCAAATCAACGAAATCAAGTTGGACCATAGGCGTTTAAAGAAACAGACATTAAGGGGGATTGGGATATTCACTAATGAGTGAAGGAACTTGGGAAGCACAATTATTTTAGCCGGGGCGATACGGCCCACCATGGACAATGGCAATTTAGACCACACCGGGATTAAATCCTCCAACCAGTCCACGGCACGCCTATAGTTGGCCCGCCACAGCACCTCGGGTTCCCTGATAATCCAAATACCCAATTATTAATTAGGACCAGTAGCCCATTTCAGCGAATACTCTGTAGGGAAGGGGAGAGTCGCTTCCATCAGGGGGCATAAAACTGACTTGGCCCAATTCACCTGTATACTGGATTAGCCGCCGAATCTCATCACTTGGCGTATAAGTGGGATCAGGTTATTCCAGGGGTCACTCACATAAAGGATAATGTCGTCTGCATATAGAGATTTAACTAGGCCTTGGGATGTGAAGCCTATGCCCCTATCCGAGTGGTGCTGGTGGAGTTATGCAGCGAGGGGCTCCATGGCGATGGGAAACAATAAAGGGAAGAGCGGACATCCCTGTCTATTGCGGTGCGTGACCAGGAAGGGTTCAGAGATGAGCCCATTGAAGCTCACCCGAGCAGCCGGAAGGGTGTATAGGAGTAAAATTTGTGCAATAAACCGGGTGCTGAGACCCAGCCTCCATAGCAGTGTGAAGAGATACGCCCACTTCAGCAAATCGAATGCCTTTGTGGCGTCCAACAAAGCAGCCGTGGCTGGGGTCTGTGGATGTAGGTATTGCATTACTGCAAAAAGGATTCAGAGGTTATGGGATGTCCACCTTCCCAGGATGAAGCCAGATTGGTTGGGTCACACCATTACAGGTAGCAGTAATTGCAGTTGGTTTGCTAAAACATTAGCAAAAATCGTATTGTCAGTGTTTATAAGGAACAGAGGGTGGTAGCAGTCGCCTTGATCTGCTGGCTTGTCGGGTTTGAAAAGTTTGACTATTTCGGCCTCTCTCAGGGACGGAGGAAGAGACCCCATGTCCAAGGCATCCTGGTACATGTCAAGGAGTCTGGGGGCTAAGAGCTGGGAGTATTCTTTGTTAAAAGCCGCAGTCTGCCCATCAAGGCCGGAGCCTTGTCCGCAGGCAGACTAGCAATTACCTGGTGTATTTCCTCCATGGTGATGGGGGAATTCAGAAATTCCTGTTGAGCATCAGATAGCCAAATTAACTGAATGGTATCCAGATATGACTGGAGGTTTATGGAATCCACTACAGGAGTATAGGAGTGAAGGCCAGCAAAGAATGCAGACATGGTTTTTAGGACATAAGGTGGGGAAGAACAGAGCTGGCCTTCCAAATTCCGGCGCTCTGATATATAGGCAGAGGCATGGGGCTTTCGGAGCAATCTAGCTAGAGTTCTGCCAGGGCGGTCCCCTTCACCAAAGTGTCGAGCCCGGGACTTCTTGCCCAGGTAGTGTGCTTCACTCAACACTTCCTCCTGGCATTCAGACATTTTGTCACAGATAGCGGCCATCTTGACCAGATCATTGGAGTGGAAGAGGTCTGACTTCAGGTCTCCTATATCAGCCTCCAGTCTAGCAAGTGTCCAATGGATATCCCTAAGGATACCACTTTGCTTGATGATGCATATGCCCCTTATAACAACTTTGAAAGCTTCCCATAGGACGAAGGGAGTAATTTGTTCAAAATAATCCAGGATGGCTTCACAACTCTCCTCCCTGAAGACCGCATCTCGTAGCGCACCCTGTGGTAAACAACAAGTGACTGCTCAGGGAAGAATGTCGTTTTTCCCTTTAACTGGTTTCCGCATGGTTATCAGGTTTAGATAAGGTTATTTACATTTGCTTGCTCTTGTTTCCTACCTACTATAGTTATTGGCTCTTCTGGCATCCTGGGTTTCAACACCTGTATCCTGATCAGTGTGGTCTTCATTATGGTGCACTCCATCTCAGAATTCTGTAAGCATTGCTTAATTGTTTCTTTTGTGAGTATTGACTCCTTGTTTGTACGTGGTTCTGATTTTCAGGTATATATTTGTCTCCCTGCTCTAAGATTCACCTCCAGTACAGAACCTAGTGGCGCCTTGCCTAAGCTGACATTTGACACTTGCTCCCCTCACACTCTGCTTGATGTTCAGATAATTTACCTATCGACAGGGGAGATAGAAGTCTCATCAAAGTATAGCCTTTTGCTCAAGCTTGACACCAGGAAGAGGAGCGGAAACCATGTCTGGCAGACATCTTATGCCAAATTAAAATTTGAGCTATCACTCAATAGAATTTCTGAAGTGAAAGTAGTAGCTTATACAAAGGAAGCTCAAGTTAAAATCCTTACGGAAACCAAATTTTAAGAGAAGTTGAACTCCTGGATATGATTACTAAAAAACAAAATGTATTGCAAGACCGGAGGCTCTTATTATGCTTCTCTAATCTTGCATTTATTTCAACAGCAGCAGTCAAGAAAACATGAAAAACTACAAATCCCATGAGCCTTTTAAGCAACCAGCCAATGGCAAACAAAACATAGTATCATAAATAGACAATGAGGAGACAGCATTCCCTGTAATACCTATCTTGACTGTGAACTGACCTCTCTTTTCTAGCTGTTTGCTGTCAAGACAAGTATTTATTTGTCTTATTTTTACATTGTTCGTGACCAAGTATTATATTAAGGGGCTGATTCCGATTCGGGCCAGAAATCTCTCCGACCGAGCCGGACCCGGAGAGATTTCCGACCGAATCGGACCCTAGCAGTCCGACCGAACGAGTACGATGCGTTCGTAGGCTACCGGACTCGATTCGGTCGGACTCCCATTGAAGTCAATGGGAGCCGGTCGTACAACGCGTACGCGGGCTCCCATTGACTCAATGGGTGCGAGGCGTACAAGGGCGCCCCTACAGCGGGTACGCCTCGCAGCGACTCGTGCCGTACACGCACAGGTAGGGGGGACCCATGGGTCCCCCCTGTGTGCGCCTCGCGCGGCTACGCGTACAGGGGGGTCTGACACGGACCCCCAAAGTACGGCTCCGACTGCTCTTTCGAGCCGGAGTGCGCGGCTCGGTCGGACTGCTCACGGCGCGAATCGTACTTACCCGGCCGGGGAACGCCTCCATTGCGCGGTGCGAGTCGAGTCCGAGCGAGTCGGTCGGTGCGGTTCGACCCGGGAATGAGTCGGTCGGAGCGGTCGGGACGCCCGGACGAGTAGGTCGGCGATTTCGCATCGTACTCGCTCGCCCGGACGCGCGTACGAATCGGTCGGGAAACAGGGCTCCGAATCGGATCCGGTAAAGCCGAATCCGATTCGGAGCCCTACCGGCCGAGATCGGAATCGGCCCCTTAGCGTGTATTTTGTGTCTTTCTTAACGTACGTTATTTGCTGCTATTTGCTGTTGTATTCGCACTGGTGTTTTCCTCCCAACCGTTTTTCATGTAAGTTGTGAGCTCGTTCTTTTCAGCACGTCCCTAGCCGTGCTCACCATTCTTGAATGACGCAGCACAAGACACGCTTCGTGTGCCCTTCTTCTGCAATCTGTTCTTTTGCAGCACTTCTCTAGTTCTGTTCGTCGGAGGTCTGGTCAGCTTTTTCACGTTTACGATGTCATAGCTCTGCCACTCCCAGGTGCATGGCTTTGCTTCCTGCCCATTCTCCTGGTTACCTCAGGTTTCTGCACAGCGCATCTCTGCCCAAGGGAAGGAGATTGTGCCCCTTAGGCTCACATTGAATTTAACCCTTTTTTGGCAAATCTCTTCCTATATTTGAATACAATTTTCTTCAAGACTTTTTCAGTCTTGTTTTTGTCTGTCAGTGTATTAATATGGAGTTAGATAGTTCCCCAATTTTAAATGAAAATGATGAGGATGGGGAAGATTAAAAAAATTATTTAAATGGATTTATTCAATCCTCTGTTGAACAGGCTGTTGCTGCCTCTATGGACAAAGCTACAAAGAATATTGAAAATTCTGACATTAATCTGGTGTCTAAGACGTGTTTTGGCCATTCTGCGGGGGAAAGCAGAAAGAGTAAAACTATGGTGAATTCTTCATTAGCTAAAAGTGCTCAGTCAACAGTTACCAAATCTAATGTTGCACTTTTGACTAGTGAGGCTCCCTCACCCTTGACTGAGGACTTAGGGGCCTATTACGATGGCGGTCGGAAAACCTCCCCGACCGCCATGGTAGCAGGAAAAGACCGCCCGCATGGACCGCGACATCACCGCCGGTCGAATTACGATGACCCGCGGTCGAAATCCGACCACGGCGGTCGGATCGCGGGCCTTAACATTGCGGCGGTTGCTGCTGCCCGCAGCACCTCCGCGATGTCCAAAGGAGCATGTCCTGCATTTCCCTGCACTTCGTGGCAAGCACTGCACAGTGCCTGCCACCTGGTACAGGGAAATGTAGGGGGGGACCATGGGTACCCCCCAGTGCACCCACACCCCCCCAACACATTGTGGGCCCACAACGGGCCCCCGGAAGACAATCTCCGCATGCCTTTCCATGGCGGTTTGACCGCTGAGGAAAGGCTGGCTATCGCCAGCATCATAATCCTGCCGGCGTAGCCTGCTCTGCACCGCCACCATTATCCCGGTCCTGCTCCGTCCGCCAGGCAGGAGTGCGGATGGCAACCGGCGGAAAAGTGGCGGTCGGAATTTCCCACCGCCGCGGTCACCACTGCCATCCTAATTTGACCGGCGGTTTTCTTGGTTGCGATCGCGGGCGGATGTCCAGCGCCGGTCCGGCGGGCGCCACTGCCAGCCCGGCGGTGGACATCTAACTGCCATCGTAATAGACCCCTTAGTTCCACTTAGGCCTCCTTCTCAAGAGGGGAGTAATACGGCGATTTCTAAATGCAAATCCAAATGAAGATAATAGCAAAGCTACAAAAATTGTGATTCCTCAAATGCTTGACACAGATAATGACATGGGTGATCCGGAAACGGGTGATGGTAAAGATTTGTTGGCGGATTAAGACCCTTTTGCTGCCCCTCCTGCAATGAAGAGTATGGAAGTCCCTTCCCCTTTGGATCCCTTTATTTCTAAAACAGTCACATGGACTCACAGGGCATCCCCATGTTTGACCCTAAACGTATTCATCACCTAAACTCTACTGAATGGTTTCCAGCTGATTATGTGGGTGAATATATTTCTCTCCGACTTTGTTTGTCACTGGACAAACAGACTAGGGCCAAATTAAAATCGGAATGCCCTAGACCTTCGTTACTATCTCATATAGCATCTACGCCCACTATTGATCCTAACATTCTTGTGTTTTTCTCTGAATTCAGCAAAGATCCTCATAAAGGAGTGGCTTAGGCCTGGTCTACATGCCAGAATAAGATGCTGAACATCATAGGTCCACTGGCACGTATGTTTGACTTAGCTGAAACTGCCAGACTAGATAACATTTCCATTGATCCTGAAGATCTGTCGATGTGGACCCAAAGAGCCTTCTGTTTGCTAGGAAACGCCAATTCTGCCATTACCCATGAACAAAGAAAGTGCCTTTTGTTGTAATTAGATATACAAATTGGAAAAACTTGCTACCATGGATCCAGGTATTACGACGGAAATTCTCTTATTTATTAAAAATTTATTAAAAATTCTCTTATTTATTAAAGAACTAAATATGTCACTACTTATGCCTCACTAGATGAGGCCCAGCAGTCTCTTGGAAAAGTATATTCACAACGTGTTTTTGCCAGGGCCGGTAGAGGCAGGAGAAGCTTTACCGGCTGCAACTTCTGAAATCAAGGATTCAGAGGCGCCTACAATAGAAGTTACTAGGAATACAAGGCACAATTCTACCCACAGAGAGGCAGAGAATTCCACAACTGAGGCCAAAAAGCTACAGAAACTCAACCCAAGCGGGTAAGACTTCTTTCTGGCCAACCTTCCGTAGGAGGCTGGTTAAGATATTTTCTGACAAATGGCAATCAATAACCTTAGATTTGTGGGTCCTGAACACCATACCAGGTTATTGTATGGAACTTTATGCAATGCCTTCTCAAACTGTATTCCCCCCAATCCAAAATTCTCATCTAAAATATCTGCCCTAATATCACAAGAAATTGATTCTCTTTTACACAAGAGAGCAATTTAGGTTTCCTATCCCAACCCTTCAGTTTTCTTCAGTTCTCTTTAATTAGTACAAAAGAAAAACAAAAAGATATCTCTGACACTTCAAACAATGTTTGATTTGTTGTCATTTCAAGACAGAGACTATCAACCATCTCAGGGATCCTTTACTCCCAAATGATTGGATGATACGTTTGGACCTTCAGGATGCCTACCTTACAGGTCCCATTCATCACGAACACAAAGCGTTTCTTCAATTCCAATGGGAGGAAGAAACATATAATGTTTTTCTCTTTCCTTTGGACTTTCTTCTGCACCATGGTGCTTGACAAAAATCATGAAGCCAGTTTTTGGTCATCTCAGGTCTCAAGGTATCAGATTTATCATTTACCTAGACAATATTCTTCTAATGTGTCAAAACTTGGACACACTCCAATCGCAAGTTCCCTTTACTTGCTACCTTCTTTGAGATCTGGGTTTTTTCATCAACACAGAAATGTTGCTTCCACTCAAATGGAATTCTTAGGGTTTCTGATAGATTCCACCAGTGCAATGCTTCACTTACCCTTGTCCAAAGTCAAAGCCATCAAATCAGAGATTTTCCAGACTCTTCAAGTTCTTCCATTTCACTCAGATCCCTGGCAAGAATTGTAGCTCTTTTGCCTTCGTCGATCCAGGCTATCTTTCAAGGGCCACTCCACTATTGAGCCCTCCAAAGACTAAAGATTTGCCATTTGCGCAGGGGTCTTGCTTACACCCATTCCATCAGTCTAGATCAAGAACCACAACTAGAGCTCCAGCAGTGGATAGACCATTTAGATGCCTGGAATGGCAGAACCATCTGTGCGTCAGCCCCCGATCTTGTATGAGAATCCGATCCAAATCTGACAGGTTGGGGCACCCGGTGGGATTGGATCTACAGTGGGGTACATGGTCTCGCGAGGAGTTCAGATTGCACATAAATTGTTTAGAGATGTTTGCAGGTTCCTTTGCAATCAGAAGCCAAGCAAAAAACAAGGTTCTTGCTCCATCCTTCTCTGCATGGACAACATTACCGCAGTACGATGCATCAATTATCTCAGCAGCACCAGACCCAAGCCCCTGGTAGAACTTACAAAGAGATTTGGGGAATTTTGCCTTCTTCCCAAGCTATTGGATCAAGCAGAATATCTGCCAGGAAATCTAAACACCATAGCCAAATTGGCATTCTCGTTTTCTTCATGTTTCCAGTGAGAGGAGACTTCATCCTTCTGTGTTCAGGTCTCTTCTTTGCAAATGGCGGTCCTTTCAAATAGATCTTTTTGCATCCCATCTCAATTTCCATCTCCCCAGTTCTTCAGCTGGTGCCCAGACCTTTCGCTTCAAATGCCTTTTTACAAGACTGTTCCCAAGCGATCATCCATGCCTTCCCTCCCTTTCTTATGATCAACAGAGTTTTGGCTCAAGTTAGACAACAACAAGCAACCTTTGTCATTGTAGTCCCATTCTGGCAAACACAGGTATGGTTTCTGTCTCTGCTGGAACTAGCAAGCGATTTTCCAGTTCTTCCACCTTCTTTTCCCAATCTCCTCCTGGATCCTCAGGGATCTCCTCACAGTCTAATATTAGACTACTCCCTCACTCTCTTTCCTGGAAAGTACCGGGTACTCCGAGTCTTTCCCTTTCATTTTTCCAGAAGCTACAGAATGCATCAATAAATACTGGGCCCCAAGCACTATCAAGGCTTACAAATCAGCCTGGTCTATAAGGACAAGCTGGTGTTAGGGAAACTCTATCAATCCCTTTTCAGTAGATGTCATTGTCAATTTTCTGGAAGCCGAAGCTGGCGGGGGAAGACCTATCAAACTATAAACATTTACAGGCCAGCTATTTCCATGAACCATCCTTACATCAACAGAAAACCCATGGGAGAACATCCACTTGATTGTTGCCTTTTAAAGATGGGTAAAGATTTTCACCCTCCTATTCCAAAATACAATCAATTATGGGATGTAAATGTCGTTTGGTAACTGTTTATTTCTTGGCCTGATAAAAGTGATTCTTTGCTCAAAATGCTGTCTGCAAAGCTTACAATGTTGTTATGTTTGATTTCAATAAAACATTTTTTTGATGTTAAAGCATTAGATATTCCTTCTCGCCATCTAACTCCTACAGGTGTTCTTTTCAACATATGTAAATGCACAAAAGCAAATTTAGCTACTGTGTCTTCCTCTTATTTTCTTAATCAACACAAACTTTGCGCTGGAAATTGTCTTAAACTATATGAACAAAAAGAATCCATCTCAGAACGTCCTCCGATACCCACCTCCTCATATCATTCAGAAAACCTCACAATCCCATTTCTTCCCCTACTCTCACCCATTGGGTTAGGTGGGTTATGTCCCTTGCGGGGATATATATCACCATTTTTAGTGCTCATTCTTCCAGGGGCGCTATGGCGTCCAAAGCCATCTGGGCAGGCTCCTGATTACAGAACATTCTGAGATCAGCTGATTGGTCTAATCATAATGTTTTTGCTCATTTTATTATAAACATGTACATACTGCATCTTCTGTTGTGTTTAACATGCTTCAAACAAGCATAATAGGAGCCTCTGGTCTTGCAATCAAATTTAGATTTTCCAAGTAATTTATGTAGGAAAATCTTCATTTTATTAGAGACACGGAGGCGAATATTATCCCACCTCAACACTGACTAATCTGCTGTTTTTCCCACCCTAACAGTTACTTCTGCTCCATCATCTTCATCCTCATAAGAACAATCCAGCATGTCAAAGTTCATCTTCTCCAAACCCTCCACATGTGGATTTCCCAGGTTTTTCCTTTTCATCCACGTTTTCGACTCTCCCTTTGGGAACCAGCTTTACAGACTTTTTCCAATAACTGTTAATGTTTACTTTAGCTGCTGCCATTATGCTTTCTATTTTTCCTTTATTCAATACCTATTTGTAACTTCTCTCTCAAGAAAAGAGGATTGTTCACAGTTAAGATAGGTATTATAGGGGATGATGTCTCCTCATTGGCTGTTTATGGTACTACGTTTTGTTTCCGATTGGCTTGTTGTTTCATAGCCAGATGGGATTTGTAGTTTTTCATGTTCTCTTGACTGCTGCTCTTGTAATAAATACAAGATTGGAGAAGCATATTATTCACTCTGATAGTTTTAAATAAAGTTAAGACTTTCCTTCATGTATTACTAGGAAAAATTACATTTTATATGCTTGCCTAAGGACTGATCGAGCCACTATGCCAAATTGGTAGTGTATGATAATGCACTGTAAATCAAAGAAGGTACACACTTGGATGTAGGTATTGTAAAAAGGGAGAAATTGATGACTTACAAAGTTATTAAAATGCTTTCTCATTGTGTATTGCAGGAAGGCAGCATTTGTCTTACATCTGGCATGTCTCTTTTCCACCTCTATATAGTTATATGTGTTCAAGCTGTTCAATGTTTGCGCCAATCATCATCCAACGAAGTGGGGTTCTCTTCTGGCAACGCAAGATGTTAATGGTTTTATTAGCATTCACCATCAAATAGTTTCTAAAATTGTATTCATTAATGGCTGTAAGATCCCATTGGAGCGCATTCAGGGGCATATTCACAAGGACTTATCTCCGAGTTATCGCCACCTTAACGCATCAAAAGTGGAGATAGATTTAACGCCCCATTCACAAGCGGGTGCAAACTGCAGACATCGCCAGTATTCCCGTGATAACTGCCGCAAATTTTATCCCCACGGGTGACACCACCAACTAACCCTAATGAGATGCAGAGTAGGCGTTCCCGTGCAAAAACACACGATAACACCACTACACCACTTTCACAACGAAGTGCCAGATCTGCGATGCGAACCAAAAACAGGCGATTAGCCGCGCTAGCAGCAGGGAATTAACACCTGCCTTTTGCTGGTGTTAAGCAGGACGACTACCTGCAGCATGAAAGGGAGCCCAGCCAAGAGCCACATCTGAAGACCCACAGATGCCATGGAGACAATGATCATGCAGCTCGGAGACCCATGAGGGCCATAACACCCACCGCCACCACTCCCAGGCCCCCCCCCCCGGATCCCCCCAGACAAACACATACCGTGCACGACACAAGAGCCACAAAAAGCACATGATGTCTCACAATGACAAAAAGAAACACACATGTGTGGTCAGAAGAACAAGAAACAGTCACTCATCATTGAAGTAACAACCAAAAACTTTATTGAATTACAACACAAAACACCAATGCGAACGACTCCTGTCGGGTCCGTCCGGGACAACCTTGATGTCACAGCCTGGAAAAAAAAGCACCAAATCAAAACGTGTGTCATGCGCACATCAAAGGAGCGAGACACAGAGAAACAGAGAAGGAAAGAAAGGCAGAAAGAGAAAGAGAGAGAAGGAAAGGAAGGGAGAGAGAGAGAGAAGGAAAGGAAGGGAGAGAGAGAGAGAGAGAAGGAAAGGAAGGGAGAGAGAGAGAAGGAAAGGAAGAGAGAGAGAGAAGGAAAGGAAGGGAGAGAGAGAGAGAAGGAAAAGAAGGGAGAGAGAGAGAGAGAGAGGGAGGGACACTGCTGCCCCCGCGCACCCAGGCACCACTGCTCACCTGCGGCCACCGGTGTGTCTCCAACCACGTGCCGGGATACACTGCAAGCCACCAGGTCTGCAATCTGTAATCGAGGCCAGAGTCAATCATGGCAGAGTCCATCTCACTGCGCACGGCAACAACGCCTGTCCGTCCTGCGCACACATGCAGCCACACCCTACCCCCTCCCACCGGCCAGCACTGGCTGTCCGCACTTGCGCACCCAGGCCCCACTGCTCACCTGCCGCCAATGGTGTGTCCACCAGTAGGCACACCACGTGCCCGTGCAAGCTCCAGGCCCCGGTCCCGCCACCATGACATGCTCCACATCATGCGGACCTGCACCGCAGACCAGCAGGTCTCACACATGATGCTGAATCCTGAGGCATCAATGGCAGAGACCACATCAGTGCAAACGTCATCATCGCAGGCTGCACACCCGCTCAGCAATTTCGGTGCCACTAACCCGGTGCAACCCCAGTCAGCACCACGTGGTGGTAGGCCCGTGATGGCCGCAAGGCTTTGGGTGCCACTAACCCTGTGCAACCCCAGTCAGCGCCACGTGGTGGTAGGCCCGTGACGGCCGCAAGGCTTCGGATGCCACTAACCCTGTGCGCAACAACTCATGGGCCCTATATGATTGAGAATCGTGGAACGTCCGTCATCCAGTCACCACCGGCAGTGGGGAATGTGACGTTGTCGGCCCCTTATATTGGCGGGGTCACATGGCCTGTGACGCCTGTGCCGGATGGGTGTGGTGTGTGTGCAAACCTGCCCTCAGGGAGTGGTCGTGACATGCTGACAACTAGACCAGTGACCTGCAGACCACGAGCGTGTAAACCTGTGACATGTAGCTATGTGGCCCCCCCCTCGGAGCGTAAGTGGAGTGGTCTGGCCTGGCGTATGCCGGACCAGCGCAGGGCTTGCAACAATGACTCGGGGGCTCTGGGTGTGGTTCAGTCCATGTCCGGACAAGGAAGTGACTAATGCGTGTGTCCCTGTTGTAGTGTCTACGGCACCCGGAACGCAATCGGCAACGTAGCACACTGTGACTGGAATCCCATTAGATGAGCATCATTGACGTTAGTGGGAATCACTGACCCTACATTCATCCACACATTCATACATGAATGATGAAAGACATAACATAGCAGTGCGTTTCTGAATGTTTAATGCACATCCAGTGTTGTTTTGCAGCTGGAGCAGTACAGGGCCATGCCAACCCCACTTCACAATATGGGCCCGTGGAGGGCCAGCCAGAGTCCATCGGGGAATGACAAGTACAGCGGAAGAGAAAGGGTACAGTCCGCAGTCTGGTCGCCGTGTCATTGGTCACCAAACAGGATATGGCAGTCCATGTTGCGGTCCAAGGTGAGTGCAGCAGAGTGTATCGGGGGTCAGTGGAAGGTCATGGGGCCATGTGCGGCACCAAGCAGCAACAGGCCAGGTGGCGGACATGAATGCTAGTGCCTCCTTCTGATCTCAATCCCGTCCACGTCCTCGGATGTGTGCTCTGCCCCTCCTGTGGGTGGTGCAGTTCCGGCTGCGGCACTGTGTGCCACTGACACATCAGGGGCCGGAGGTGGATTGTCGGCCGCACTGTGTGGCAGTGACACATCAGGTGCCGGAGTGGAAATGCCTGCCGCACTGTGAGGCACTGACACACCAGGGGGCGGAGATGTGGATGGTGTTGGAGCAGCAGCATTCATCTGCGCCACGCCTTGTGGCAGCAATGCCATGATGAGGATATGCAGGGCATGGTAGATCCCAGCTACATTTTGCTGATGTGCAGCGGTGGCTGCCATCCTTTCCGCCTCCATCCGCGCCATGTCCTCCATGAGCCTCCGCATGTGTGCCAGCTCACGGCTGAGATCGCTGGAGCCACTATGAGCAGACAGGTGTTCTTGTCTCCGAGTCATGACTCCAACGATGTCAGCCAGGGCTAGTTGGAGACCATGGAGTGGCCTGTGGGTGTCCGTTAGGGACTGGAGGTGGTCCCTGATGGGACTCAGACACCCATGGATGGCGTCAAGTTTGGTAGCCATGAGGTCGAACCCCACCCGCACCTGCTCAGCCATCTCCCTCTGGCCCTCCAACACATGGTGTTGGAAGGCCATGTGTTGTTTGGGGGGGTCTTGGGAGACAGCTGGGGTTGTGGGTGCCTCCTGCTGGGTGGTTTGTGGAGTGGGTGGGGTCTCCTCGATGCAGCTGGGCTGCCCTGGTCCTGGAGGTGATTGGCGGATGAGTTCAATGATGTCTTGGAGGGCTTGGGTGTCGATGCTGGTGGTGTCCTCCTCGTCATCAGTGAAGAGTGGCTGGGACTGCTCTGCAGGAGGTGTTGACGGTGCCCCTGCAATGTGAAGGGGAGATGCTGTATTACAATGGGTCCACATGTATGTAGCCGCATGGTACATGTTTACATTCAGACAGCAGGGCAATGTACATTGTGTCAGTCTGTGGATCAGGGCCATGATCCAGGGTCATTGTGGGTGTGCACTGTGCTCTGCTTGATTGTGCATGTGTGCCATTGTGGCCATCTCCCCCGTCCCCCCAGTACCTGGTGGTTACTCACACTGTTGCTGTTGTGTCATGTCGAGCAGTGTCCGGTCCCCCGACTCCTGCCACAGTCTCCACACTGATGACTGTCGGCACTAGCTCCTCCATGTCATCCAGCTCCAGCTGTGGCGCTGGGCTCCCACCTCCAGTCTGCATTGCTGCCTTCTGGTTGCCTGCGAGTTTCTCCTTGGTTTTGCGCTTGATGTCAATCCATCGCCTCTTGACCTCGTACATTGACCTCTTGTGCTCTCCGACGGCATTCACCTTGTCCACGATGGACCGCCATATTCCATTTTTGGTGCCCAATGACACGTTGGAGGTGACGAACAGTTCTTGATGGTGTTCCATCACCTCCGTGACCAGGATCCTATTCTCCTGCTGACTGAACTTCGTCTTCCTCTTCTTCTTGTCCTTGCCCTTCCCTGTCCCCGAGGTCCCAGGCTGGTCGTCCGGGGTGCTTGTGGGGTTCCGCTCGTCCTCTGCGCCTGCTCCGGCTGCCTCCATAGTGCTTCGGTGTTGGTCATTTTGTGTTTGTGTGTTTTTTCTACTTTTGTAGTGATTTTCCCACCTGCCGTGTGTGTATTGCAGTCCTGGCGCTGCTTATCGCTGATTTCCTCATCGCGGTTTGGCCCATCGCATGTTTTTTTGCGTTGGGGTTTGTGTTTTTATCACCGTCGGGTTTGTTGTATCGCGGACATTGTCCGCATTTTCTGGAGACTATCGCATGGGACCGCCGTGTTGTGAATTCCACGTTAACACGGGGTTATTTTCCCGCGATAGACTGCGTTGTGTAAAGTTGCGTTAACATTTTTTGGAGATGTTTAGCGCACGTTCTTCTGAATATCCCCCTCAGAGTGATGTCCAAAATGACCATGTTGTCAGAGTACTGGAAAAGGCTAACATGCTGAAGACTCAATTTGTGTGGCAAAATTCCCCATTAATAATATTACCCATATGAGTAATGAGGGGGTTATTCCCTAGCAAAGGTGTTTTTACAAAAAAGCTGCTTTATTGTAGCATCAATGGGCCCTAATTTATAGAAACTCTGGGGCGTATTTACAAGAGTGTATCGCCACTGGAGCATCACTTTTTATAATGTTCCTGTGGCGGTAAACCCATCACCTTATTTACAAGGAGGTGTTAAGCCACTTAGCGTGGCTTAACACCACCTTGTGAATAAGGCCTCCTTTCACGCAGCACTTAGCGTAAAAGGGGCGGGCAGTTGGTTCAGTCACAAAACTCATTGCTTTTTGACGCTGCCCCCTATTTACAAGAGTGGCGTGAATACGGAGCAGCGAAAAAATTAAGACGAAAAAAACAGGTCTCAACATGGGGAATTGAGGAGAAATTATTGATTTCTCCTCGTTTGTGCTGTTTCTATGTGTGCTGCATCGTGCAGCATACATAGAAACAGCAAATTGTCATGAATGATTGTTTATATGCAGGAAGGTGTCCCTTCCTTCACATAAACAATCATTGAAAAATTGACGATTTGCAACTTCTATGAGTGCTACACAATGCAGCACACATAGGAGTTACTAAACACCATTAGTGATTATTTATGTGCAGGAAGGGACATCATAAACAATTATTCCCTCAACGCAAGCACCTTGCACTATGGTGCAGTCTTCAGGGAGCTAGTTCTTCTGGCTCCCTGCACCAGACTTCCTCCTGATCTCTGGGTGTAGATATCATGGCTTCCCCCAGCTGGTCCTCAGGGGGTTTGAAGGGGCCAGCCTCACTGGCCGTTGGGGAGGCCCACTGGTTCTGGGGTCAACTGGGGAAGAGTCCTTAGTCCTTGGTGGGCATCAGGAGGTTCTTCCTTCCAGTTATCCATGGCAGCCCCAGGGTGCAGCAGCAAAACGCAGAAAACCTACCCGGCAAGAGAGAGTCTCCCCTTTGTACAAGAGTTTTCAAAGGGGAGAGGAAGGTTGTAGAAGCCAGACACCACTGGCCAATCCTAGGGTGCAACGCCACCTCTCCACCCCTGTCCCAACCATCCTGCACAGCATGCTGAGACAGTTCAAATGGCATCATCCAGGAGTCATTAGCCACATCTACTTTGGGGGCTTCAGCTCCGCCCCTCAATGGCATCACTGTCAGAGCCTTTCTCACTAGATTTTCAAAGGAGAGACCCCTCCTGTGTTGGCTCCAGAAGTCTGGTCTCCCTCCTTTATTCAGTGAGCTTAGCCAGGGACATCCCATGTAGAGGGTGACAGTTTATCAATTGATGCATCATTCCACCCCCACCCCTTTCTTCCTAAGGAGCTACGCAAATCACTGTCAATTGCTCCAGTTGTGAGGGGAGACCATTCTTCCTGCATCTGGGGCGAAATGTAATAAACCTGGCACAGCAGGGTGACAAAAGGCTTGTGCTCTGATCCTGTGCTGAGCCAGGGAGATATGACAAGTCTGGCTGACCCAAAAGTTGTACAGATATCATCATGGAACTCACATATTTTATTTTCTTGCACAGGTTATACCCAAATTCGATACGTCACTGGTCTCTGTAGGCCAAGGGGTAGTGAAACTGCATTCTAAAGCAGTTTTCTCCCTATGTGTATAACAAATTGTCACTACAGACAAAAAGTAAATCACACTGACTTTTCCTATTAGTGTACACTAACATTATAAGGCCTAACCCAGGTCAATATCTATTCCTGCAAAGTCCCCACTGTGCCAGGCTACCAGGGTGCAGTTACCAGGGGACGCACAACAGTAGTCTCCCATGCACAGCCCACGCATTTGTGCGCATGTGGTTATGTGTAACCAGCCAAGTGCATTTTACCATTGCTGCATTGCAGCAGCCTTATCTCAAAAGGCAGACACTGAAAGTAAACACGTACAGTCCATTTGCCATATGATTACTGTGGGTAAGAGACATACAGTGAGACTCACCCAAAGTTAAAAGTCCAAAACGGGTGTTCCAAAAAGCAAAGAAATCTGGGGGTACTGAATGAGCAGAACACAACTGCAACACACGCCACCTTCATCTGAGAGTAGGGAAGGGATAGCTATCACTCATGGGTATTATTACCAACTCAGCTGTGACATGTGACAATGGGTTCCGACCAGACACACCATTCGTCATTTGTCTGCTATCACCTGAGACCTTCCACTGGCCTTCCCATGCTAATACCTCTGACCTAACCATGTGGCCATCCATTCTTGCAAAGACCCCAGACTGCACTAAGAACCCTCCTGGTTCTAGATCGGATGCATCCAGCACACTAACCAACTTCATGGACTGAGCAGGTCTAGGCCTCCCCTTGTCATTGGCCATGCAGTGCTTTGTCAACCACACCATTCCTGGCAAGGTTTCAATGCATCAGCAATGATGTTAACACAACAGGCAGGTCTAAAACCTGTCCCACAGTTTTATAGCTGTTTCCCCTCTGGAGAAAGCATGACCCAGTGCCCACACTCAACCAAGTCATGACACAAGCCCCTTAACAGAGCCACTGACCCTCACCCACAGTAGTTACTCTGGGGTCCCCTTGCCACCACACAGTCATCTCGGGATGACTGTTTACCCTTAGGGGACCCCAGTCTAATCAAGGAGTGCTCCCAGACAAGAGTCACACCCAGGCAGTTCCCACCACAGGAACACCTTACCCGTGGACTCCCTCCAGCCCCACCCTGTCAACAGAAGTGCTGCAGGATGCTGAATGGCACATGCCTGACTTAGCCCCACTGAAGCCACTTCCCATCCTCCATGCCATAAATATGAAGACCAATCAGGGGCAATAAAGATCCCCCAGTGAAAGGCTCTACAGCTCACCTTGAGGCCCACACAACCTCCTTTCACCACACTTGGCAGAGGACTGCCCCTACCAGTTGAGTCCTTGCCCTGAAAACCAGGACTTCCAAGGGGTCTAGAGACACACCCTAGACTGGTACACCTGGAGTGCACCATGCTGGAGTCTCAAATCAAACCTCTTGGATAGAAGTGGCTAACACAATCCCAGGCTCAAGCACAGGGCCCCTTCACCTCCAATAGGACTCACCTGGCCACCTGGTACCACCACTGAGGGCACACCTGCCTTCCACACACCCTTGGCATGGGCATCCACTCCACTGGTACACCTAAAGCGCATCTACCAGAAGTCTGCCGTACAGTCCTCATCAACTGCTCATGGGACAGCTCAGAGCAACCACTGTACAGAAGTGCAACCACAATCCTAGACTAACGCACAGGGTTCCTTCATCTACGAAAGAGATAATCTAGCCAGTTGGAGCTGCCCACTGCAGGCGCACCCTCCACCTGCACCATCAAACCATGCAGAGGGCTGCACCCACCAGCCAAACCAATGCCTGGCAAGCCAGGAATTTAAGGGGCCTCAGGGCATATACCCCAAGGCTGCTACACCGGCAATGCAAAAGGCAGAGGCCTGCTTAGCGCAGCACCTCCTGCACACCCTCACACCATGCTAGGGGCCACAACCACCAGCTACAGAGCCTTCGCCCTCAGTCCTGGAATCTGACCCCACAGGACCTACCTGATTGGACATCCAGCTGGATATTGCCGCAGCCGCCACCACAGGTACAGTTAATAACAGTCCTAGGATGACATCCTACACTGTTCTCGAGCAGTTGCCTACCCTACCCTGACATCTCAGGGTCCACCTCTAACCCATCTTGGGAATCTAGGGAGTCCTACTTCCCCCTCCAATCTCCTCAGAGTCCACCACTACACCCTCAACCCCTTGAACCATCCCTCCACAGGGCCATCCATCATTATGGGCCACCCAGGACTAAATCCATCTCCCCACCAGCTAACCCTTGGGATCACAACTTACTCAAACCCTCACTGCAGGAAAATTTCTTGGGGACCTCCCACACTCTTGGCGGAACCCCTGGAGTAGTCAACTACTTCTGGGTACCCTCTCACCCCACCCTTCCAGTGGTTTCTGGCCTGCACCAATGGCTGGAAAAATAACTGCAAAAAGAATGACTCACAGTGGGCTCCCTTGTGAGAAATCTGAACTGTCAAGGACAAGAATTTCCTGGAGCCCCCAATCACGTGCTACACTAACAGAAGCAGGGCCCATCCCTACAGCCAGATCTACGGTGGGTATCTCTTGTAGTCCCTAAATCTATAGAGAATAATCCTCCTCATGCAGGCCTTTTGTATAGTGCTGGGGTTCAAAGGACACTCTAGCCTGGAATACTCTAATGGGAACACTGTGTATGAAAGTCCACCAGTCATCACATTATTTAAAAAAATGTAAACTGGTCCTAACAAACACAATACATTAACCAACAATGAATGCTTTCACATGACATATGTGTGTGGGGGCTTTCCCTCCCACATCCAGAGTTCCCCAATCAAACTCTTGGACCCCTATCAAAGCCTTGCATTCTGATATTTGAACATTAATGCATAGGTAATGTGTGGCAAAACTGAACTCATCAAATATAATCAATGCATACTGGAACTGGATACTATTATCCCAGCGCTGAGCACAAATGTAGGAAATTGGGTTTTTAGTTGTGTTGCCTGCGCAAGCAATAGGTCCACAATTGTCCTTACTGGGAACCAAGCACCCCATTGTAAAACTCGACTCTCTCAGGGTAGCGAAGCAGGGCAGTCCAAGGCCGACTCAGGGGAGGTGGTGTGGGCTAGTAATCACTGTTCACAGGCACAAAACAATAACACTCAATAAATGATTGTCCAGTCAGTGCTTTTTCCTTAGAAAAAGGAAAAGTACATTTATTACATACATACTACTAAATGCTAGACACTAATTTACAAATATGTACATTGGTAGATGGAAAATATATAGATGACATTATGATCACCTTTGACCCCTAAAGGAGTCATACGAACATATCATTTAAGTCTTTTGGCCTTGTCAAGGTTCAAGATCAACAAACCAAATATTAAAGACATAATTTTTTATGTAAATGCAATCCTCAATAATAATAGTCATGTGTAAATGCCCTCTTTACGGTTGATAAAACATATACACTGTGAGCAATAATCATTGTAAACATTACTATCTTAATAAAACATTTAGAATGAGCAAAACATTTGTCTGTGTATTTTCTGCCAACTTCCCAACCATGAAAATGCAATCATAATAGCAGCCCCTAGAGTGCATCACATTTCCATAACATAGTCCTGCAACCATAGAGTTTTCTCCTGGAGTGTTTTTCAATGCATATACCTTTTTTTTACACTTTCAGTCCATAATAATTGCATTCATACAATCATCCCACAGAGAGCACACCACTTCCAGCTGTAGAGCAAAAGCTCCAATCTTGGGAGCACATGAAAACCTTGGGGAAACTCTGGAGGGGTCCTGGATTCTATGTCCCCGTAAACATAGGGTCAGTAACTTTAAAACCCTCTTTAGGGGGAGATACTGAGCTCTTCAGCCCCCCTCCCCTCCTTGACTTTATTGGTGGTGTCACTGCTATCCTGGGGCCATCACAAATGCAAACAAACATGCAGATATCAAAGCACCCCAGAGCATTATTGGGCACTCCCTTGGGAGCTGTGAATATTTTAATAGAGGCTCTCCTGCTGTGCCTGGAGAGCTGCAGAGCTTTCTTTTTCTAGTTCACAGTCTTGCGTCGTGCACCTCTTTTTCTTTCTTGATTGGGAATGCGTGGTCCCACCGAGGCAACCCACATGCTTCCAACATTGGGGACAGCTCAGGAAGCCCACCCCTGGATGCCCCATCAGCTCCGATGCAGCATCCTCTCTTTCTGCTGCTGCTGGAGCCGGCAGCTCTGTTCACATCTGCCCCCTCCATGCAGGCAGTAAGTGGGTGATGTGGTGGCTGTCCCGCTCCCCCCAGACATGAAGAGTGGAGGCAGGGCCACTGCTATTTGGGGGGTGCAACAGCACTCCCCCTGTACTGTTGCTCCGGCTCCCTGGGAGATGGGGGCTAGTGGGGGTTAAAGTGAAGACTGGGAGAGGGCTCCATGCACGCCTCCTTCCTGGAGAAAAATAAATAAAGAAATCCTGCGCCGGGCCCTGGCCCATCCCGGGGTTAGATTAAGAAATGGCTGTGAAGTCCCATGCACTTCATTACTGAAAAGGTCAAAAGTCGCCAAAATTTAAAATGCCATGACTCGGGCCCCATTGGGCTGATTTTGATGATCTTGGGCTCATTTTGCGCCTGGTAGCAAGCTCTCCACCAAAGTGGTGCAATCCTCAGGTAGCTAGTTCTCCTGGCTCCCTGTATCAGCCTTCCTCCTGGTCTCTGTCTCTGGATGCAGCTATCCAGGGCTTCCCCCAACTGGTCCTCAGGGGGCGTGAGGGGCCCAGCCTTATTAGGCCCTTGGGGAGACCCACTGGTCCTGGGGTCAACTGGCGCAGAGTCCTTATACCTTGGGGGCATCAGAGGGCTGTTCCTTCCAGTTGTCCATGACAGCCCCAGGGTCCAGCAGCAAAGCGAAGAAGCACCTCCAGGCAAGAGAGAATCTCCCACTGTACAGGAGTTTTTAAAGGGGAGAGGGAGGTTCCAGAATTCAGGCACCCCTGGCCAATCCTAGGGTGCCACGTCACCTCTCCACCCCTGTCCCAACTCTAATGCACAGCATGCTAGGGCAGTTCAAAATGGTATCATCCAGGAGTCGCTACCGACATCTCCTCTGGGGGATTCAACTCTACCCCTCACTGACATAACTGCCAGAGCCTTCCTCACTAGATTGTCAAAGGGGAGACCCTTTCCGTGTTGGGTCTAGAGGTTTGTTCTCCATCCTTTGTTCAGTGGGCAGGCCCATCCCTTGTACAGTGTGCCAGCTTATTGATTGAGCAGATCATTCCACCCCACCACTTTCCTCATCAGGAGCTGAGCGAAGCACTGTAAATTGCTCCCATTGTGTGGGGAGGCCTTTGTTCCTGCTGCTGTTGAGAAATGTAATTAACCTGGGACAGGTGGGTGACAAAAGGCCTGGGCTATGATCATGAGCTGAGCCAGGGAAATACGGCAATTGTGGATTACCCATAAGTTGCACAGATATTATCGCGGAACTCACTGATTTGATTATCTCATGCAGGTTGCACCCCAATTTGATACGTCACTGGTCTCTGTGGGCCAAGGGGATGCAAAACTGCACTCTAGGGCAGTTTTCTCCCTATGTGTGTAATAAAGTGTCACTACAGACAAAATAGTACATCACACCGACTTTCCCTATTAGTGTACCCTAAGATTATAAGGCCTGACCCAGGTCAATATCGAATCCAGCAAAGTCGCCACCGCGCCAGGGTACCTGTGCGCAGTTACCGGGTTATGCATTACAGTAGTCTAACTCGTGCATCCCGGACATGTGTGCGCACACGTGGATGCACGTGTTCACGTGCAACCAGCACAGTGGCCTTATTTTAAAAGCCAGACACTGGCGGTAAACACGCACATTCCATTTGCCATGTGATTAGCATGGGTGAAACACATGTAGTGAGACTCACCCACAGTAAAAAGTCGAAAACCGGGTGATCCAAAAGGTAAAACAAATTGTCCATATGAAATGGGGTAACCCAATTGTAACACTATCTTTGCTGCAGATACTTTTCTGCACAAGGAATCCCCTAGCAAATTGTAACTGGTATGGAAGAGCTGCAGAAAATCTTTAAGATACTGTGTGGCATCCTCACAGCCACTCAGGCTCGAACCCTCATTGGTAGACTCCTTAGTGTGAACATATTTTGATAATTTAGTAATTAAATTAATTTTACTCCGGCAGTGTGGTTGATATTTGAAAACATAATGCAGGAAACCTAAACAGGCATTTAGGCTCGTGTCCATCTGAAGCTGGCCTACTACATCGCACATAAATTAGCGCTGGTGAGTAACCGAACATACCTGAAAAACAAGCAAATGCTGACAAGTTTCTTCTAGAAGACAGACAAAGGGAAATGGCACATTTTCACAATATTTGCAAATAATTCTTTGATGTCTCTTGGCCATTCAATCATTTTGAATGCAGTGTCTCACCCATGAATAAATACATTTCAGTATACAAAGTAGAAAATATATGAACGTCTGGTCACTTGCATGTTGTCTATCTCTTTTTTCCAAAATAGGGCCCATTAACAAAGGTATTTTGGAATATGAAAAGCAGTACTCCTTTAGTGCTCTTTAAGACACAGTTGGGAATTGGCCCCTGTTGGAAAGTGGATTATTAGTAGTGGTAAATATATATCTAAGACAGGCAATAAGGCCACTAAAGCAGTCTAGGGCTCAGAATAGAAAAGTATTCCCATGCTCAACCCTTGGTAGCTTGGCTACGAGCAGACAGGATTAACTTCGGAGACAGGTATGTAAAGCATTTAAAAACACCAATTCACTAAATAATTAAGACACAATACACAATAAAAATCCAATACAAATTTATAAAAATAGGAAATATATTTATCTTTAAAATGACACCAAAATAAAAAATAAAAAAACAATGTAGGGAACCGCCAATATGAATTTTTACGAATTTAGCACTATATAGCACATAGAAACCTATAGCAGCTATTCGGACTTCTGGTCGCGCAGGACTGGGACAAAGTCAAAGTTTCAGGCTGACCACGATAGAGCCCTGCACAGCTACCAAATGCGGTGGGCCTCAGTCAAAGTTTTTACCTTCTAACCGAGAACATTTTCTGGAGCTTTTTCTCCCGTGAACCCTCAAAGCTCTCCACCAGTTTGGATTCGGTGAGGGTTCACCTTGCGACGAGCTCCCGGTCAAATCTATGGAAGTCCGACCTCTGGAGCTTTCCACCTGGAGGAACCAGAGATCCAGGCCGGCTCGTGATTGAAGGTGGGCGGCTTGACTCTCATGATTGGTCCTGGTCAACACTTCTACCTTCGAACTTTACAGAGCTTTTTCTTGTGCGATGCTCTTCACCAGGCCGGATTCAGTGAGGGTTTGCCAGCTTGGGTTTCGACGAGCTCCCGGACAAACTCTGGAAGTCGGCCCTCAGGAGCTTTTCAGTGGGACGAACCTGGAGATCAGGCAGGCTCACGGTTGAGGGTTGCAACCTTGGCTGGCCAGGTCGAGTGTTAGAGATCGCTGTCACCCTCATGGTATGGCACACCTCAGTTCCTAATGTTGGGATTTCTTCCACGTAAGTACTATAATGTTTCTATTTATGGCAAGTGTGTCTGTGAATTTATGTACACTAAAGACCAGGACTGACTTATGCAGGATTGTTTTTTACATTTGTTTTTTACCTTATATGTGCTATACTTGTTTTATAATTATGGTTAATGAACTGCACTTGTTTCACTGCTTCATATATTAACAAGTGCAGTTCTGTGTAAACTATACCATGCCCCTTCCTAGCATGTGGACAGCTCCCACCAGTGAATATTGCTACGCCCTTCCAATAACTTTGACAGTTCCCCCCTCTCCACGTGAGTGACTCACCACTGCTGCATCTGTCACCAAACACAGGCACGTGCAGCACCCCCCCCCCACAGCCTCATCTGCACGTGCAACATTTCCAGAGATTTCCAGGACCCTATTTAAGGCCGCCTAGCTGCCACCATTCTTGCTTTGCCTCGTTGGTACTTACCTGGATTCCAATTCCTTTCCGGCGTCTTCCGTGTTCTGGCCTCCTCCAGCGCAGCACCTCCTCGTCCAGCGCGGTCTTCTTCCAGCACTCCACGTCACCTCTGCTTTCAGCGAGGTCCTTTTTCAGCACTGCTGTTTGTCTTGCTGCATTCTCCGACGTGGCATAACCTAGGAAACAAAAGACACAGAGCAGCAACATTATCTCAGGCAAGGTAGAGAGAGTGCGTCTTCAATTCTATCACAAAACAAGATACTGTTCATTTTATTTATTTGATTTACAAAGGCGCTCAAGAAAAAGAGACTTGTAGTCATTACTATTTGACTTCGTTTAGAAAAGCACTTGTTCAACTCATACGAAACATTTCTTTTTGGATACGAAGAACAAACATTTTATTTCCTATTATTCTGCTACAAAGAAAAGTATTGTAATAACGCTTTATTTATTCTGCTTTGGACAAGAACTGTTTTGCCTGCAGAAAGAAGTATAAGCATAATAGTAATTATTTTACTTTCGTATGTATATTTGTTTTCTCTAAAATAAGCAGAAGACAGCTTTAATAATTGTATTTATTTTCCTTGCATTATATGTCATTAAGGAAAAAACTGCCACACAATATATTGCAGAAATCACTTCCTTCCTAGATTACTATCCTGGAAAGTCTTTCCCTCTACATGTTGAATGTAAGTGTACCTTTAATGTGGTTAGGCAGAATCAATGTATAAGCAGTTAGTGACTATAATTGTAGGTACATGAGTCAATTTTCTGTGAATTATTTATTTCCAGTAAGTAAAGTCACGGTATTCCAGTAAAGTGAAGTCACAGTGTTCCCATCCTGCCTTCGTTCGGAGCACAATTCGATCCTGTCCCAATCTGCAAAAACCAGAGAAGGTGTATTCCTCGTTTCTGTGAAGACCTGGTCCGGAGCAGTTCTTTCTTGTCTTTGTTTGTTTATCTCCTCCCATTCCCACCTCCCCTTGGGACATTTCTTTGTATCAGTGTTTCTTTCATACATTATTGCCAAATTAGGTCACAGGTGGTGTGGGTTTTGTACATCTCTCCCGAAAGGAACGAACCTGGGATTCAGGTAAGTGGTTCTTCAACATGGAGTCGGTCTACTTATGGAGCTTTTTTCCAAAGTTGCTACAAACGTCTTCCAATTTCTGGAACTCACTCAAAGGGTCTGGAAGCTCCAAGATGGTCCTTGAAAGTTTGGGACTTCTGTTCCTGCAATCCACTTGGATGAAACCCTTACAAATCCACTGGAAGCACTCTAGGCTGGGGAGTCTTGGTGGTGATGGTCCTGGTGAGCTCTATTAACCTGTAGCTTGAAGGAAGTCCCATATTTAGCCCTTTTGAAGCAAGTTAGGTCCACAGGGCTGCAGTTCCTGATTGTGCAATAGGCACTGTCAGTCAGAGGTCAGGGTCCGGTTGGTGCCCATCAAGCTTCTCATCATGGACCCTTCTTCTTGTTTCAAGCAACAGGTCTTAGAGGTTCTGCCCCTCCCCTCTCAGTTGTTTATTCAGTGTTATCTGGGTCATGCAGGAGGGCACTCCTGTCCAATGAGGTGCAGGGCGACACCCCAGAGCATGACCATTTCCTTCAGTGTGTGGCACTATGGGCTCCCAGAAAGCATTATTTCTCCAAAATTCAGTATGACCGAAGTATCAGCAGAGAGGCAAGAACTGGCTAAACCAACCTCCAGGATGGCTCATCTCTATATTCTCCATCCCGTGGTATCTGCACATTCCTTCCTTAAGCCTGCCATCTGGCTGGGTTCATAGGGGATGGGTGAAACTGGACCTGGCATCTTCTGTCTGTCACCTCCTTCCATTGAAGATCATGGTTTATGACCCCTCCCCCCTTGCTCTGGCATTCCTGTGTAGCAGAACCCTCTCCTCCCATGATGGCTCCTCACCCCAGGTGCCACTTATCACTTCATCAAAGCAGCTTGGCTAATCCACTTAACTCTGACCAATCAGAGCAGAGTACTAGAAGGCTGAATTTTGGCATACAGACAACAAAGTCCTATAACTTGTTTTCTATATATTTTAGGATACATTCAAAAACAACATGTTGTTGAATTTATCAATACCACTCTCCTGAGTCTTTGAACGATATTTTTTCTACAAAGCCTAGTGTCAGTTATTAATTAATAACTGAATGCCATGTTAACCTATGTGGCTGGAGATCTGCAATGGGAAAATTGAACCTGGCAATTTCTCCAACACCAGGGCTTATAAATCGTAACAAAAAAGTCAATTTTGGGAAGCACCTTACTACAATGAGGGAAGTGAAATGTGCAATTTCACTACCCCCGGGGGACATAAAACCTATTTTATAAGGCTCCTCCTTATAAGTACCTGACCCCCACCCCTGGGACACCTTGGGGAGACCCTGGGGATACCTAATATACCAAAATATAATAATGTAGGTTATCAATTTTTAAGTGCCCCAAAAACCAAAGTCGAGTTTGGGCGCAATTTACATTTTAAAAGCAGTCCTGCATCACAGGGCTGCTTTTAAACATACCTCAGGTCTCAGCAGTGCACACATGCAAGTGCAGAAAGGGCTGCTGGCCTCTAAACGGCCATGCCCTATTATATAGTAGGGACTTAAAGGTAGTTTTAATCCGACTGCCTTATTATGTACTAGGGCCTTATAGGGGAGGTCATGCCAATCATAGGGGCACCCTATCCCAACGTGAACGCTAGTGTATGTAGGTGTTTTCACTGTATTCTCAGTATGGTTTCAGCATAGCACTGGCCCTGAGCCTTTTTAGGCAGAGCCCAGAGACAGTAAGAGTCAGTTACCACCAGTACCAGTCAGCAATAAATGGGGGTGCCCAGGGCACAGGTTGACTTTGCAACAGCCCCATAAATCTAAAATGAGAATAGAAGGGGAACATTCAAATAATGTTCATGTACATTTAATACAAGTAGAAAGGACTGTGTCTGCTTTGCATTTTTGCTAATTGTGAATTGGATGTTTAATGCCTATTCACAAGTGCATTTTAGAGGATCTAAAAGAGTGCTCCTGTAGTACTAATTACCATACGTGGAAAAAACGTTTGTTAGTAGCTAATCAATTTTTTTACTTATTTTGTGGATATTGTTTTGTATTGGAATTTTCTCATCTGTTGCCCTGTCTAATGAATTTCTGTAATAAAAAAAACCCATATGATCTTGAGATGTTCTTTTATTATCTTGAGATTAAAGTTAACGATCTGCACTGTGTCCAGCTCAGCACCTAAATACGTCCGAACCCATGTCAAACCTACATACATACAAGCTTAGTGTCCCCACAATCAGAAGATTGAGAGATATTTCTATTTTCATGACCATTGTCATGGAGCAGGTAGGTGTTACTGGGCCACAACCTTGGGGGTCGAGGCCCTTTACCACTGCCGTCTTGGGGCCTCTCCATCTATGGCTCTGCAAACTGGGCTAAGTACAACTTTTGCACACTTGATTCTAAGTGGTAGCGAGTCAGGGAGGTTAGTGTGGGGGTTCTCATGCAAAGTAATCAACACCACTCCCCCCAGCTGCACAATAAGAACAATGTCCAGCCCAGTGCTTCTCTTTGTATAGAAGACAAGAACTTTATTATGCAGATAACATGGAATTTTACTACACATACAATAAAACAAAGCTATCCGATTTAGGGATGTGTGTTTTTATGCTTCCAGGGGCATTTCCTGGCTAACTCAGTTACCCCTCCACCTGTCCCTTGTGAATCAACCTTTTCCATGGGTTCTCCACCCAAGTCCTGATTTCAAAGCACTGCCTACAAGTGCATTTTTCCCACCCGGCCACCCTACCCTCAATTGATCTTTCTTGGGCCTAGGACCTTTTAGTCTCTCACCCAGTCTATAGGAGCAGCGCTTCCAGGCAGCACACAGCAGGCTTTAAGGGAGCAGCGTGGTAGCCAGCCACATATCCCATCGCCTGGAGAGTCACGGCAGAAGTAGAGGTTTCTTTTGGTAGTGCTCTTCTAGGTGGCTGGCTGTTGGGGCCCCAATGTTTGCCCCACCTATGCACCCCTTTGGCTTTTGGCAACAGCCATACTACCCACCAGGGTCCGGATTCCCACAGGGCACACAGCCTTTTTTATACAGAGGCAGGGGCAGAGGAAGGGGAAGACAAAAACAAAGACGAAACACCAGAGTACAATGGGAGGACCAAACACCCAACACGGTGGGTGCAGTAACCCGGAGCAAAGGAAGGGGCAATGGCCTAACAACGAGCAGAGAATAACTAACATCGTGAACCTCAGTGACCACTCAATCTCTAAGGATGAGGAGTCTGTCCTCTCCAAAGAACTGGGTTTTGTCCCTACACCTACTAATGGCCCTTTCATCCCTGAATGCGGAACTAGCACAGTTCTTTAGAAAGATTAATCTCAGGGACTATTTTGGGGACTTCAGAGACGAACAAGATGGAAATACCAACACGGGCCTTAGGAAAAAGTCCACTTACTCATCACCAACACATAGCGTCCCATGCCACATACAAGCATTTGAACAGGCGGTATTGAAAGAAGTGGAGGAGATTGACTTCCAGAACACTAAAGGGTTTCAAATTCTGACGAAAGGAGAAAGAACTGCAATCCAGAAACTCAAATCTAACACGGATCTGGTCATTAAACCGGCAGATAAAGGTGGTGCTATCGTCCTTATGAACTACACGATGTACCAAGAGGAATGCAACCGACTGCTTGCTGACAAAACCAGCTATGAGGTATATCGTAGTGACCCCACCTCTCGTCTCATGAATAAAATCAGAAGCATGGTGGATGAAGGACTTACCAACGACTGGATCACCAGACATGAGGCAGAATTCCTTACCAACGACAGCCCCAGAACACCGAGGTTCTACACCCTGCCAAAAATCCATAAGGACAAAATGACCCCACCAGGAAGACCAATTGTTTCGGGAATTGGATCAAATCTGGAACCTCTTTCGCAATTCTGCGACTGGTTCCTTAGACCAATTGTACAGAGATCACCCTCATACCTAAGGGACACGAAAGATGTCCTCTGCCATCTACGAGACTTGGAGATTAACACCACTGAGGGCCTCTTCATAACAATGGATATGAAGGCACTCTACACAAGCATCCCTCGGAGACGCACTCTGGCTGTTGTGGAACATATCCTTATGAACATGGATTGGGATTTCACCACTCCGAGACATTTCATTATGGAATGCGCAGAGATGGTACTTACCGAGAACTACTTCGAATTTGAAGAGGTCATATACCATCAGATCAAAGGCACGTCCATGGGCAGTACCTTCGCCCCCAGTATGGCGTGCCTTTATGTACACCAGTTTGAGGAGGACCATATATTCAATCAGAATAACCCCTTTGCGGCACAACTGAAAACCTGGAAACGTTATATAGATGACGTATTCATTGTATGGCATGGGAACCTAGAGGAAGCAACAGCATTTGTACAATGGGTAAATACCAAGGATGAGCACCTCAGATTCACACATTCCATCAACAAAAACCACGCTGTTTTCCTGGACCTGGACATATCAATGACAACACAAGGAATCTGTACCAAAGTACACAATAAGCCCACTGATAAGAACAGTTTACTTCTATACGAGAGCTACCATCCGAGGGCCTTACGGCAAAACCTGCCAGTTGGCCAATTTCTCTGAGTACGTAGAATCTGTTCGAGTACAGAAACATATAATGAGCAAGCAGATCAACTTGAAAAAAAGCTACTGGATCGACACTACCCGAAAAAGATGGTCAGAAAGGCGAAGAAAAGGGCCAGGAACAAACATCGGGATGCACTGCTAGAAACAACACCCAAAGAGATAACAGATAGAGTGGTATGTGTAACCACATACACTCCCGTATCAAATAAAATCCAGAATATCATACGGAAAAAGTGGCACATCTTAAACAGCGCACAGAAACAATGGGCACCCCCACTTTTCGCGTTTAAAAGGAGCAGAAGCCTGCGCAACGACTTGGTTCATGCAAAAACACAGCTCCAAGAAAGAGAAGAACAGACTACACTCTGGAATAACCAGAGACCCATAGGGCATTTTCCGTGCGGTAGCTTTGTGGCCTGCACACTCACTTACACTACCAAAGAAGTGAACATAGGCACAAATAACCCATGGAAGCTGAAGGATTTCAGCAATTGCAACACTGAGAATGTGGTGTATTTGCTCACGTGCCCATGCGATCTCATGTACGTGGGCATGACCACTAGGAAAATAAAGATCCGTATCAATGAACATGGGAGCACCATCCGATGTAAGAAATCAAATACCAAACTAACGAAACATTTCTTAGAAAAACACCATAAAGACACTGATTTAAAATGGGTGGTCCTGGAAGTCATGAAGAAGCAGAAAACAGATATCACCAAGAATCTGCAAATTAGAGAACAACGATGGGTATATCGCCTCCGATCATGGGAGACGGGCTTGAATGATGAAATTCCTTGGCTGCAGATGGGACGATGACAGCTCCCCATGTATTGTCTCCCCATTATTACCTCCATCAGATGTACCCCCCATTCCGACACATAATGAAAAACCAGTATATTGTCGGTCTGAATATTTGAACTCCAAGCAATCGTCACCATAGTCTTGCTATTGCATAGCACGACAATGTAATTTCATGAGAATTACTTAGCCAGAAAGGATTATACACACAACAAAATATAGAGATACACATAACCCCTTTTTATCACTGTATGAGATCCTCACCACACTATTATAATTAGGCATAGCTGTGTTCATGCCACCTTATTAATATTTCTTTAATCTGAACCCCGGTCTTAAACATCAACCATCGCCCGTTTTGTAGACAAAGTGCCTATATGCTTGCAGAATGGTACATATTTCCCTTTGAAATTAGCACACCTGATCGATTCTGATCAGGATCTCAGCGGATGTTTGTACCTTACAATAATTTTCTCACTATTACGTAGAGCCCTGGTAGGTTTGTGCCATAACTATTTCTCACTACTACAGCCCCAGAACCCTTGCAGGTCTCTATGTTGTCCTTTTTGCTTACAGTTGCCGCACGGATCAGGCTTTTGCCTGACTGCCCTTTTGGGACATTTTCTCCGTGTCGATGCAAGGATCAGGCATTGCCTGACCCCCGCTTGTGAACAATACATGTGATCCGGAAAGACGCAAGGCAGCGGTCCTAAACGTTCGCACCTGGTGCTTAATAGGCCGTGCCCACAGCCAGGCGCCTGCCTGTCCACTTGTGCTCGCTCACTTTGAGACACCAGATCTCGGAGAGGGAGCAATGCGACACGGACCACAACGTTTTGAGCAGGCCAGGCACAAATACCATATTCTTTTTCTGTCACTTTTTGGGACACCGGATCCCATGAACATGTGGGCAATTATCACTAAATACGGCATCCTTCCCGCCACACGCCCAATTTAGAGCACTATTTAAACCTTGCCCACCGCCAGCTCAGTCACCACAGGGGAGGACAGAAGGACACGGTTAGGTGCTACCACGGAAGGCGCACCTTGATGCAGTAAGGGAATGCATGTAGTAGTGTGTGTTGAATGTGTGCATGCACGAAAAGAGCATACTGTGAGGTTTAAAAATTAGTGTATATAATGTGTATATCCTTACCATGGCAACCATTATTTTTTAATTTTACAGAGTCTGATTACAGGGGCCTTCCCTCCATTCCTCCTGCCATGGAGCACGTAGGTTGAGGTTCTAGGGTAAGGTATGGGAGATTCCATCTCCCATTTTATTGTGTGTGCACAGATGAGTGACACATGTTGCACACATATAACCACGCACGCTAATCCTTGTGTTTGTGGTCTTGAATGGTTTTATTAAGTGACCGAGCCTACTACTGATGGTTCTCTTGTATATAATTTTCTCTTTTAGGTCTACTGAGAGCCCTCTGAAGTGGAGAGTGACAAAGGTCACCCCACCTGGTGGTACCTTCTCACCACGAAATTGGTAAGAACGGAGCCCGCTTGATACAGGTCCTGATGAATGCCGCGTACCCCTTAGGGACACCAGGCAGAAACATGTTGACCCTATTCACCACGGTGAGGGGATAATAGATTTCCCCACCTCACCGTCCACTTTTTTAATACCATACGGCCGCCTACCCTATTAAAGATTTAATTTGGCGACTGTAATGGTTTTTAAAATTCACTCACATTCCACGGGCCCCCACTTAGTTTAGAAGGGCATCCCTGTCGTCAGGTGAATGCCCGCCCTCTATCAAACCGAGTTTTTAGAGGGCGAGGACTGCCGATGATGAAGCATGACACCAGGTGGTGTGTGAGGCCAGTCCTACACTTTTTGTGAGATGTTCACACTCACAATTTACCCTTGAGCACCTTTGGTCACTTTTTCTGGGAGCGGCCCCATTTGTGTTGAACATTTTGTGTTGGAGGCTGGCCTGCTCCTAGCGCCCTGTGCCTCTCGTTCCCTCCTCCAGTTAATCCCTGGGGTTAGTGTGGTTACAGGTGCACCAACTTGCCAGGCCCTAATCTTCCCTTGTCTTACATGTAAGTCACCCCTAAGGTTGGCCCAAGGTAGCCCCATGGGCAGGGTGCAGTGTATATGAAGGGTAAGACATGTAGTAGTATGTTGTACATGTCCTGATAGTGAAATACTGTGTATTTTGTTTTTCACTATTGAAAGGCTGTCTTTCCCATAGGTGATCATTGGAGATGCTTTGTAACATTTTACAGGTGTAACTTTCAATTGGAAAAAAACATCTTTTAGTAAAGGTGGTTTTTAAATTGTGTGTTTGAAAATGCCACATTTAGAAAGTGGGCATTTTCTTGTTTAACCATCCTGTGTACCTTTACCTATTAGTGTATTTACCGTCTGGTTTTGTAGTGACATGAGCTGGGGATGTGCATTCACTCTAGACAGTCACAAGGAGGGTTGAGGTGTGTCCTGCCTTTCCTGGGGGACTCATAGCCAGGCTGAATAGACCTTTCCTCTCTTAGAATTCTGGGAGGAGTTTTCATTATCACCTAAATAGGCTGTGGCAGCTCTGAACAATACTGTCTCCACCTCTTGTGGTGAAGCTGGACTAGAGAGGACAGCACTGGTTTCTACTGAGAAAGAGGGACTTGCTGTCCAAAACTTCAAAGGGTAAAGTAGTATATATATTGAAGCCCATAACCCCAGAAGTACGGAACACTTTTGGACTAAGGACCCTGCCAAGAAGAAGAGCTGGAAGAGCTGCCAGGAGGAGTACTGCATCTTTGCTGTTTGTTGCTTTGTTGGGTTGGCATGCAGTTGCTGCTTCTGTCTTGGGCAGTGAAAGAACTGGACTGAAATTTCTTGAATCCTGCTGTAAAGTTTCTACAAGGGCTTGAAGTAGAGCTTGCCTCCTGTTGGAAGTCTCAGGCACACCAAATACTTCACCATCCTCTGGGTACTCGCATCTGGAACTGTGTGTTTCAGCTGCCACAGAGGGAAAATCAACCTGATGCAGTCAACGATGCCACTGCTGGCTCCATTACCTGTTGGCATCGCAGAGAGCACCGCCCTGCTTCGCACCGGAACCCTGGTCTCACCGATCCCTTCGCCCGACACCGCCACCAAGCCACTGCTTGTGCCGTGACCTAAGGGCACTGCACTTCGCACCGCCTCGCTTCACATCGTCACCCTGGTATCACTGACAACGACACTCCATGCCGATATCGACGCCGCTACTCTGTGGCCTGGTGCACCGCAAGTAAGTTATTTGACGCACTGCCCCATCCCACACCGCAGCCTTGGCCCACCAAAGCCGGCACCGTAGACGCAGCCCTGGTCTCACTGATGCCGTTGGATGATGTCACCAAGCCGCTGCCTGCACTGTGACCTGAGGGCATCGCATGCCGCACTGCTCCACTTCGCACCTCAGCCCGATGCCTGCCGGCGCTCCTGACTTCAACCTCACAGAGTTTGATCTGCAACCCGTGTGACTTCAAGGGCCTGACGACTCCAGCACCGACCTCCGGGACTGACGCATGCCGACCTACACCTCTTTAGAGCTCATCGCAAGGTTAATGGCACCCTGTATTTCCAAGATACTGTTTGCGGGTCTTCCTGACACTGTAGCTGGCCCGCGACACCACAGTCGGCCTGAACTGTTGGATTTGTTTGTTGATGACACCATGCTGGCCCCGGACGGAGCTATCGACTTCAATTCTAAAAGGAAGTCAAATGACTGCTCCTGAATAATTGCATGCAACAATAGGCCTGAAGCCCCTCAAACAAACAGACTACTATGCAATTGGTTACTTAATATCCACTATGTGGTTGGCTGTTCTTTTTCGCTTTTTTGTATGTTTAACCTCTTATATGTACAATATTCACTATTTACACTTTAATTTGCTTCTCTGTTCAGCGCTCTGATACCCTGATGGGTCATGTTCGCGCTATATAAAAATTTTCAAATAAATAAATAAGAAACTGTATTTTAAGTCAATTTTTGCAATATTTGTATCTTGATCACTGTATGTTGAAGTTTTATCGTTTTGGTCTTGTTTTACACAGATAAATATTTGCTATTCTTCTGAAACTGGTGTGGTGTTCCTTTGCAGTGTTTTCACTCTATTACTGTGTGTTATATGCAAATGCTTTACACAGTGCCTCAGAGATAAGCCTGGCTGCTCATGCCAAGATACCAAGGGGGTGAGCAGGGATTATTTTAGAAGTGCAACCCCCCTTACCCTGACTAGAAAGAAGGGTCCCTACTTGGACAGGGTACAAACCTGCCACCCAGAGACCCCAATTTCTAACAACTCTGAATTTTGCAGTGTGTCTTACTTCCAGAATGGTATGTGGTAGCCTAAATAACGCAGCTACACACAATACCAAAATGAGTCAATTTTCCTGTGAAAACGTGATGTCTCCATGTTGCATTTTGGGGCCCTTTCTATTGCGGGCACAAGTGAGGTATCATTTCCATTAGCATAAGTACCATATATGTACACAGATGTTTTTGAAAAAGTTTTTGAAAAAGCTTATATAGCTCTCAAATTCAAAATTGTTCTGTAGCCACATCTCTTGCATCATTAAAATGTCTCATAAAATGTCAAAATCCATGCCCTGTCTGACAGTGCTGTCAAGGTTTGTCTATCAGAGAATATAAATTCAATTGCTAATCAGCATGTTTCCTCTAATTTTCTAAGTCAGTGTTCATAACTGACGATGTGCAATTCTTTTAAATCCAATGTTATTACTAAAGTATCAATTTCTTCTGAGAAAAGATCTTCTGGCCTACATGGATTAACTAACTCACTCCCACTGATCTTATCATGCTGAATACCTAGGAACCCTTGCCTGTTTTAATTCCTCACTCTCAAAATGTATGTATTTTAGGCATCATCACCCTCTTTACATTCACCCCTATATCATCAAGCACCCCTCTCAAATGCCATATAGATATAATTAGTTGACTTACTGGCCACATAGGTTTCATGGCTTCAATCCAGATTCCAGATCAGTCACAAACTGCACAGCCCTAATATTTTCAGACTTCAATTGTCTAAATTAATCATAATGTTTTTGTAACCTCAATATTTAGGATATCATGATATCCTACAGATTTATACATTTATATATAAAAAAAGAAAAATAACAACTGTTTCTGAACTATTTAATTGTTTAAAAAGAGGATCTGTAAAGTTTGGTGGCTCAAAAAGACAAAAAGATACTTTTGTATGCTGCCACCTGCCCCCTCCTGAATCTCATCAATAGTATTTGATGTCACCATTTGTGCTGCTAACACAGAAAATAAAATGTGCTTCTTGGAGCATACAGCAGCACAGTATGATGGGAGCCTGCGGTTTCCTCCACGTTGACAGGAAATATCCACTTTAGAGCCAAGGAACCATCTAGTGGTGATGTGTGCTCTAATGTCAGAGTTCCGGGCACATTGATGTAGTCATTCGAACCCGAGATAATGGGAAATAAGTGAGTCTGAGTCAACTTATTTCATGTGTAACCCGGAAGTTCAAGAGAGAATGGAAAAGAAAGTTGAGGAATCAGTAGTCGAACAAGAGCAGAAAAAGTGAAAGCTCAAGGCAAATACAGCAAAACCAAAAAGAAGACAAAGAGAAGCAATTCAGAGCTAACAAGCGAAGATTCATTGATGGCTTTGCCACAGAAGCCCAGGAACAGCAAGCCATGGAAACATGAACTAATTCTGTGACATAACAAGGACACTTTCTGGCAGATACAGCAAGCCAGAATAACCTGTTAAAGATAAAGCTGGGAAGGCAATCATGGGAAACGAAGGCCAACAATGAAGATGGGTGGAGCACTTTGAGAACTGCTGATCCAGCATGTGCCACAGTCTCCACAAGTCATTCAGCCAGCTGACATAGACTTGCCAATCGACTGCAGCAGACCAACCAAGGAAGAAATACGGAAGGCCATCAAACATCTGAAAAAAGGAAAGGCAGCAGAACCTGACAACATTCCTGCAAAGGCACTGAAGGCAGACATTGAAACATAAGTAGACATGCTCTACGCCATGTTTGGAAGGATCTGAGAGGAGAAAAAGGTGCCATCAGACTGGAAGGAGGGCTATTTCATCAAGATCCCCAAGACAGTTGACCTGAGTAACTGAGCAAACTATGCAGGGATAACTCTTCGATCAACCCCACGCAAATTGTTCAACAGAGTCATCCTGAAAAGAATGAAGGAACGAGTTGACCCTCAGTTGTGAGACCAGCAAGCTGGCGTCCGCAAAGATAGATCCTGCACAGACCCGATTGCAACACTGAACATCATCATTGAGCAGTCGCTGGAATGGAACTTCCCCCTCTATGTCAACTTCGACTATGGAAAGGCATTCAACCGCATGGAGAGAGAGACCCTTTGTAAGCTCTTCCACCACTATGGTGTGCCAGATAAACTCATAACAATCATCAGGAACTCTTACAAGGGAATGAGCTGTGCACAACTCACAGAAGCCTTCTAAGTGAGGTCTGGAGTCCGCCAGGGTTGTTTGCTCTCACCTTTTCTCTTTCTGCTGTCCCTTGACCGGATTATGAAGATATCTACACAAAGGCGAAAAAATGGGTTCCAGTGGACACCATGTACACAGCTCGACAACCTAGACTTTGCAGACGACCTGGCCCTACTCTCCCATACTCATTTGCAAATGCAAGAGAAGACCAACAATGTGGCAGCGGCATCAGCACAACCTGGCCTCAACATCCACAGAGGAAAAACCAACACCCTGAAGGCTAACACCGGCAGCACAACTGCAGTTACTATGGCAGGCGATGCACTGGAAGAAATTCAGGCCTTCACCTATCTGGGCAGGGTCTGAGACCAGCAGGTGGTGGCACAGACATCAATGCAAGAATCGGCAACGCAAGGGCTGCCTTCATTCAGCTAAAGAAGATTTGGAGCTCAAAGGGTCTAACAATGCAAACCAAGATCAGGCTTTTTAACATTAATGTAAAATCAGTGCTTCTGTATGTAGCAGAAACTTGGAGGACAACAGTGATCACCACCAACAAAGTTCATACCTTCATCAACACCTGTCTGAGGAAAATACTCCAAATCCGCTGGCCAAATACCATCAGCAGCAATGACCTTTGCCACTCACTTTCTAAATCCCTGCTCATGAAGAAATCATGACAAGACCCTGGGGCTGGATAGGTCACACCCTCTGCAATCCTTCATCAAACACCACCAGGCAATTCCTGTCCTTGAATCCTCAAGAGACAAGAAAAAGATGAAGGCTGTGAAGCACCTGGTGCCGAGGCCTCGAGGCTAACTGCACATGAATGGGTTAAGCCTGGATTCAGATTGAAAGAAAAGCCCAGCACAGAGGTGGCTGGAGAGTCCTGGTTGATGGCCTATACCCCAGGAAAGGTAGTAGGCACATGTAAGTAATTAAGTAAGTAAGTAACCCAGACGTTTTCTTAAAACTAATTACCTCAGCAGCTGAGTGCCCATTTGGGAACTCTACCACTTGCATCAGTCTCAGACAGGCTCTAATATATTCCATTAATTATTAACAATTTTACTTTGGATGTACCTGCGTTTCTATTAAATATGACATTTGACTTACTCCTAAAAAGTAGATACAACTACTTATTCTGCTCTGAATTCCTATTTGGTTAGACTGTACAACTCAATTTATTTAGCATTGTATTACTATAATATTTACTAAGCACTTGTTTAAAAGTAGCGCAAGAGACATTGTCCCTAATTAGTTTACTGCACTGTCCTTAGACTGATCCATGATACCACAACTACTAAACTGTATTCTAGAACACAAAATGGGAGTGTGAGTTTCCTGAATGGTCATAGCAACATCAACTAATTCATTATTCTCCCTCATTGTTTCCTCTAATTCACAATGGGCTTCCTTTTTAATTTTTTACATTCGCTATTGACAGTGGGAAGAAATCCACTACATCATCCAGAAGAAATGAAGCTTAATAACTTCTTAACGTCACTTAAAACACTTATGATTTTTTGCAAGGTGGTCTGACAATTTTAACAAAAAATAATTTTTTTATTGATAATCATTATATCTAATTTTAATACTGATTAATAAACATCAACTAAATAATTGATAACAGGTTAATTATCACCCTCATTGCTGTTAAATTAGGGAAAGGAGTGGGAGTAACCTCATGAACAGAATTATCTCCAGTTTTAGGAAATATGAGAACCATTTTCCCATGATATATCCATACCAGAGGATTAGATCACCTTGGTTTCAGCCCGCATTACTAGATTATAAAAATAAATAAAGAATGTAATCCAGCTTCAGCATTATTTCAACATGTCTTCTTCACATCCATAAATTGACTCACTTTAGACCAGAAACTACTCAATATTATTCAATGGTATGACATTAATAGACCAAATCTGCTTTATGTTTGGAGAACGTGGGCCTAAAACATCACCCACGTCATTCATTCCTCTCACATACACCACCAATCTGTCAAAGTAAGCGTTAACCAGCTTTCGGCATTTGTTGATCATGAATTAGTGTAGTGCCCATAGTAGTTATACTAATGGAATTGTTTCTGTGCACATTATGTGGCTCTCTAATCGCATTATTCTTTTAAGAGCTTGTTGGCATTATGCTGTTGGTGTGGTGGGAAATATACAAAAAATACTCAAATGTAATTAATTGAATATGTTAGGCTCCAAATTCCACTAATATAACCCACAAAATGGTTTATATACCATTATATTGTATTTCAACATATAAATAGTACTTACTACGATATATTGTGTGCTGTAGCTCTTGCCTATCTGTGTAGCATGCTACACCTTGTAGGTGTCTGGTTAGAAGTGTGTTGTCTTTTTTGAGGTCTTATGGAGAAGTGTTTCCGTGTTGTACATGATGACCCCTGAGGTGTGGTTATCGTGGTATGAGACGCAGTGCTTAGCAATGTGATGGATGAAGAAGTGTGAGAAAGAGGCATGCAGTTTATGGTTTTCAGTAAGCTGTCAGCTGTGAACAGCTCTGCAGGTTCCTTTATGATATTTATTATGATCATAGTCCAGTCAGCAGGCTATTACACTGGGCTGTGCATTATGAGATATTTTGTTTAAACTTTATGATCCTGAGCAGGTATAGGTTGGAGGGAGAAATGGTGGAGAGATCTGCTGGTATTTTAATATTATCCCACATTTGTCATTGTGAGCAATCAGTAAGCGGCCATAATATGTGGCTTGTTGGGGTCTACAGTGGTGGACTAAATAAAAGTTCTCTGTTCGCCAGCGGTATGTGGCAAAACTCTTCAGTTACTTCCTGCCTGATCAATTGGTGATGGGTGGTGCATTGCTGCGGACAGGTACAGTACTGGGTGATGAACAAGACTTGAAGCAGTTTTTCATTAAGTGAGTGTAAGAGTGTTAATCAATATAAGGGAACTATTATGTAGCCTGTATGAGCTAAAATTGACTGCAAAACTGCTGTGTATTGTTGTGCAGGTCAGAAGGGTTTATATATTGATTTGTATTGCAATTGCATTTATATGGTCTTTACTCCCCTTGACAATACCTTAAAGTGCTTCACATTTGGCAGAACACTGCTCCAGACCCAAGGTTAATGAGTTTCTTTTTTTTTGTTGCTGTGATTGCTTTTGGTTATTGGGATTAGTCTTGTTCTCTTAAGGAAACCATTCCATGCATTGACTCCAGTTTCTCTTTGGAAGAGTTAATTAACAGGAATTAGGTTTGACCTCTAGTGAGAGTGGGGTTTGTGAATTTATGCAATGTTTGGCAGTATTAATAGATGTGCTACAGGAGATTAGGTATAGTTCAATTGACTTTAAAAAGAATGTTATGAACTTTGAAAAGGAGGTGTGGGAAATGTATAGAAATTCGAAAATAGAGACCAAGGCAAACATCTACAGGCATAGAGTGTTCTGTACTCAGAGAGAAGAGGCATCCAGAGGATGAGAAGTAAGGACATGTCCATTTGGAAGACATAAAGAGGCAACAATCCAAAGTTTTAAGAAAAGGTCAATTTTCATTGGAACTGTTGGACCTGGCCCTTTTTGCAGGGTTATCCCCAATCTTTTTGCCTTCCTCCTGTATTTTTTCTGACCTGCTTTTGTTGGTTTGATGACTCTAGGCACTTTACCACTGCTGATCAGTTCTAAAGTGCATGTGCTCCCACCTGTAAATTTGGGAAGATTGATCTACAGCTGATTGGCATGTTTAATTTACCTGTAAGCCCCTTGTGCAGTGGTATCCCATATCGCCAGGGCCTGTAAATTAAATGCTATTTTTGGGCCTGCAGAACTTCTTGCGCCACCCACCGCAGTAGCCTTTCAAACCTGTCTTAGGCCTCTGCCACTGTAGGGCCTGCGTGTGCAGTTTATTGCCAGAGTGACGTGGCATCTAAAGTGTTTGCCAAGTCTGAAACGCCCCTTTGACTACATATGTCACCCCTAAGGTACGCCCTAGGTAGTCCTATGGGTAGGGTGCTGTGTAGGTAAAAAGTAGGACACATACCTATGTTGTGCAGCATGTCCTGGTAGAGACAAACAACTATTTGGTTTCTCACTTTTTTGAGTCTGCTCCTCTCATAGGTTTGCATTGGAGATTCCCTGATATGTGCTTCAGTGGTATTTTAAAGGGGTAGCGTGGCCATATTTGGTATTTTTGGAATAGGAGTAATATATCCTGCTTATTGGTGCAAGCGGATTTGTTGTTACTATTTTAGAAATGCCACTTTTAGATGTGGACATTTCTGTCTGTTTATTACTCTTTGTGCCCTGCCTGGTTGTGTATTGAACATCTGGTTTTGACTGACAGGAGCAGGGGATGTGCATTCACTGTAGACAGTCATTAGGGGTGGTTGAGGTGTGTCCTACCTTTCCTGGGTGACTCATAGTGGGCTGAATAGTTGCCATGGGAGTATCACGGTGCGGAACTCAGCGGAATTCCACTGAGTTTTTAAGCAACTCTGCAGAATTCCGCATAGTGCGACTCCGTGAACTCCGCCCACCCCAATTTCTGACTGGCTTAGGTGAATACCCTAGCCAACCAGAAACCCCATTTCTAACAGGAATACAGAGAAGACTTTTTGGAGCTTGCAGGCAACAACCTAAGGATGCACAATGGCAGAAACAAAATTATTTGCAGGTGAGATAAAGATCTATTAGGTACTTTGTTAAGCACAAGAATCAGGCAAACATTCTACTCCTGAAAATGCTACAGTTTACATGACTACATTAGCTGATCAGCTCAGGTATTGGACGCACATTGCTGAATTCAAAACGTTGTGTAAACTCTGTCCTAGAAGTTGTCCTGGACTAACTGCCCAACTGCCAGGCACAGCACTTTTCATACTTTGCTCACTTTGGGGCTTAGTTATGAGTGATTTGCGCTGCCCGAGCATCACTTTTTTTGACTCTCCGGTGGTGCAAGCCTCTCAATGGTATCTATGAGTAGATGCAAAGCCACGCTGTAAACTGTCTTAAATCCTTCCTATCAGATCAGGAGCTGACTCAATTCTGTGACAGTCCAACCCACAAGGGAGAAACACTTGACCTCATCATAGCCAAAATGAACAATGTCACATTAGATTCCATTATCCCCTGCGATTGGTCTGACCATCACATCATCTTCTTCTATGTCAATATTAAGGTGACCCCGAAAAGATGTCAACCTATGAAAACAAAACAATGGAAAAGGAACACTCAAAATATTAACCCTATAGAATTAGCAAATAGATGCAACACCGACGTGATCCGCCAAGCAGGCATGGTAGACGTCCATGGCCTCACAGACTTCTACAACTCCACTATTCTTGAAATACTTGACTCAACAGCCCCCTTCAACAAAAAAACATGTCCACTAATATCTCTAAACCATGGTTCAACGAGAATCTGAACTCTGACCGACGCAAACTAAGAACAGCTGAACGCATATGGAGATCGGCACCATCTATGGAACACCTAAATCCCCTTAGAGCACTGAGGAATACATACAACAGGAAAATCTTAAAGGCAAAGGCGGTCTTCTTTAGAACTCAGTTGAACCAAGCCATTAACTTAACCGTCCCAAAAAATATTTGAAATAGTTAAACAACAATCGCTCAACTCATCAAACTCTACGGAACTAAGAGAGACTGCTACCCCCAACTGCGAGGACCTGGCCATCTTCTTCCTAGAAAAAACAAAAACCATTGAACTCGGCCTACAATCTAAGAATGCTCTCCTACCATCTACCGATCATGAGTCTACATTCCACTCTCAGGTCAAGGACCAATTCACTACAACGGTGGGAGTCCCAAAAAACAATGCCTCCTGGCACACCTTCATGACCTACACTGAAAATGACATCTATAACATCCTTCTAGCGATTAATCCCTCCAATCACTTCACTGATCCACTACCTCCTGCCATATTCAAAATGATAAAAACTTCTATTCTTCCCTTATGGGCAAAAATTGTAAACGCCTCTCTTAAGTAAGGCACTATACCCGACTGCCTCAAAGTAGGACAAGTTACACCCATACTAAAAAAAGCCAATTCCCTCTCCTCAGACCTCAACAACTACCGCCCTATATCCAACATCCCCACTCTGGCGAAACTACTAGAAAAATGTGTGCAAACTCAACTATGCAACCACATTGAGAACTTAAATCTTCTAGATCAACACCAATCTGGCTTCTGTTAAGGACACAGCACTGAATCAGCACTCACCCACATTACTGACGACATATTAAAAATGCTAGACCACAATGAATCGTGTCTTCTGATACTTCTCCGCTTTCGACACGGTTAAACATGACAACCTATTGTCCCTACTGGAACAAAGGATGGGTCTATCTGGTCCAGTATTACAATGGTTTACCTCTTTCCTAAACAACAGAACCAAAGAATCAAGATGAAGCAATCCCTCTCTCAACCCTCCATGGTCGCCCTAGGAGTTCCACAGGGCTCTGCACTTTCACCCATCCTCTTCAATCTAATCATGGAACCCCTAGCAAACGCGCTGAACTCTGCAAACATTCTATATCACATGTATGCAGATGACACACAATTGTATATGAAAATCTCCTCCCCTGAGGATTTCATCTCCCTCAACGCCACTCTACATAACACTCAAAATTGGCTCACCGGCAACCACCTCATGCTCAACATCAACAAAACGTAATTCCTCCTCATCTCGCCCCCCAACCACACACCAAAAATAGACCTCTGGCTGAAGCATCTAACAACTTTTAACTGCTCTCCCCACATCATTATGCACAAACTGCCGAGGCACGCTAAATAGTCCATAAGTTATATTTCTGGTTTTTGAACAACCAGATACGTATAAAAAGAAGTCCGTGAATCCAAAATGTATTTTTCCTTGGTAAATCCTTTATTTCATATCCAAATCAAATTTCTGAACAGAACAGCCGACACGTGTTTCGTCCAAAAAGACTTTCTCAAGGCCTAGTAAAATGAGAAACACAATTTCAGTATTATTCTTTTATATTATATTGGAAGACGCGTAATCTTCCATGTTAAAGGTATCCACTCGTATGTAGTAATATATTTCCTGTAGCCGGGCAAACCAATAAACTTCACTGCGGCTACGTTGTCTTACTATGCACCATCACATCATTGACTCCGCTAAATCATTGGGAATCACCCTAGACAAACACTTGAATATGCAGGCACATATCAGTAATGCCACCAAAGGAGCTAATCATCAGATGAATATCCTAAGGAAACTTAAACCCTTCCTCCCACCGGTCGACTTAAAAATGGCGGTAAAAGCCCTAGTGTTACCAAGATTGGTTTATGGAAGCACCACTCTATGTGGACTTCCCAAATACAAGCTGGCCCCGCTGAGGGCCTCACTTAACGCCGCGGCTGGGCTGGTCTCCGGAACAAAAAGAAACAACCACATTTCCCAGACTTTAAAAGCATTGAACTGGCTACCTTACGAGGCAAGAATACAACTAAAGATCGCCTGCATGACCCACAAAGCCCTTCACACCAAAACCCCCAGTTACTTAGCACAAAAGCTAGAGCTGTCTGGAGGTTGCAGACATTCGCGAAGCGCTAGCTCACTACTACTGAAACCTCAGTCCTTCCACAAAAAGAGAACATGCTGCAGAGCCTTTTCAGGTATCGCACCAAATATTTGGAATTCATTACCGCCAGATGTTCGCAGGATCCCTTCCTCCTCCTCCTTCAAAAAGAAGTGAAAATGCTTCTAATGAACAAACTCACATCCTAAGACTTTATGTCTCACGTTACTGGTTCTCAACATTTGTTATCTTACCTACCACACTCTACCTGTTAATTGAATGTATGTGTATTACCCTCTACCTTCTTATGTATCTGAATGATGTTATGTAAAGCGCTCTGATACCCTCTTGGGTCATGTTCGCGCTATATAAAACTTTATAAATAAATAAATAAATAAATAAACTCTAATGACGGGCCCATAAGTCAATATTATTATTTAGTTAGCAGTATCAAAGGTACTCCGATGGATCTTTGGTAGAGCTAAAAGGGACTAAGTAATGAAAGTCGGAGAGCTATTCCTTCATGAGGACCTATAATGAAGGAATAAGCTATACATGAATAGATAACATTATTATGTCAAAATAACTCATAACTCATGAATAAAGACAAACACTATTCTTTTCAATATATTTTCTCTTTGTTATTCAAATTATGAATGGTCAAATCACAAGTACAAATAGTATATCATCGTTTAGTTCTCAATGTTACAGGTTAATTCCACAACAAGCATAACAGGTTGAATACTCAAAAATGTCACAACATCAGGTATAGAGGAGAGAGAGAGAGAGAAACATCAGCATAATACAGTTCAGTTACAAACCTCTCGAAACAGAAATACTAATGCACAGCGTGCAATTAGTCAGAAACGCGAACCCCACGGCAGTTAGGGTATAGCACGGGCAACATCACCAGCCGATGATGTGCAAAGTCTTTAGGAAAGTCTCTTAGGATTTTGCAGGATACACCAGCCAGAGAGATCAGGAATCAGCACAGCATACAGCATACCACAAAAGCAGGGTCAGGTCACCAATCTTGTGAACGAGCCGAAGAACACTTTCCCACAGTCGATTTTTATAGTACAGTTTTTCTTTATCTCTGCTAAAATGTTTCTATTACAACTCTCTACAAGCCTCTCCATTGGACAATGACTATAGGAAGATGGTCTCCTGACAATGACTGTACAAATATTCTCTAAACATGCTTTGTCCAAAAATTGTATAACTTCCTAGAGAGGAAGAGGAAGAACTACAGCTACATTTGTATAAACATGTTGAAACAGTTTCATTTGAGTCTACTACATCCCTCGCTTAGACAGGAAAGAACCTATAAAGTTTATTCAGAAATAAACTAATATCTACATTCTAAGGAAGCGTTTGAAACATTACAACGACAGGAGCAGGGAAGGACATCCCCTAGTTTTCCTAAGGCCTACATTATTTTAGCAAGAGAGAAAAATTATTTCTAAAGCTTTAATAAACTTTCACGAAGACTAAAACATTCTTTTCGTGATCGAAGCTTGTTCCTGCAGTTCAGGAAGCATAAAAACATTCGATTAGACTGACAAGATAACTCTCGTTCATCATTAATTTCAGCCTTATTATTTAATTGGTACTTCTCGATTTAACACAATCTAATTCATTTTATTATTTTTCCAACTAAGAACATCATCTGTCAAGTCTAACTGCACATTTTGTATTGTACGTTTTAATAACGCATATTTAGTGTTTTGTTTTCAAACATTAGTATTTACTAAAAACATACACATGGGTGGATTTTATTGAGCAGATTTTATTTTCAAAAATCTTGCTCCATCAATCCCCCATCTGATGGTATCTCAAACCATCACAAGAACCCATATCAGATTAACATCACATGTTCAGAATGCAATGTTCATTAGCCTCATCTGTTTTAATCTAACACCCTCCATATCCTTCCAAGCATCATAATACACACCCTTTTGGGCCTCCATTTCAATTTCCTCTCTCTTCCTTTTTCTTGCTCTACGTTTCACATCTTGAGTTTTACTTTTGCAACATTTATAAAGCAGAATTATCATTAGTATGCCATTAGCAACAGCAACTATTGGAGTTAGTATCCTCCCTAATAAGCTGTTAGCAAATGTTGAAAAACAATTTCCCATGAAAGAGAAACCCTTACCAAGTTTCTCCCAAGAACCACCAACCTTCAGTTTTGCTAAATCATCATGTAAATGAGTAATGTCTATTTTAGAAGGAGGATATTTTTATCTAGAGGAGGTCTCAATACTGCAACACACATATATATTATTGCGGTTCAGCTTAAATTTGATATCATTGATGCTAGGGTTCCCAGCAAAAAGGTTTAACCACTCAGAATTGACCACCGGCCCCTGTGATATGAATTCTGCTCAAACTGATCTCTATCTGCTATTTTTCTGTGGATATTATCACATGGAAAGGAAAGAGTATATTGCATCGATCTTAAAGAGGCATAACTTTAAAGAATGTAGGGTTGCACTGTTTTTTAAAAATCACTCCCCGACCATTTAATCTGCTTCTCTGTAGCGTCATTCTTATGGGCCTGCATGAAAAAAAGAAAGTCTCTGGGATCATAACTGTTTCTGGTACTTACTGTTTTAACTTCATATAAATTTTAATTATATATTGTATTTTAGCTTATATTTAATTTGGCATCTGTGCACGTTTATATTTAAATCCAGAATGAACTTTGTAACCACTTTTTTAAGCTTTTTTAGGAATGATGAATTATTACTGTACGCTGTCCATGGGAGTAACGTATAGTTTACTGTTGTATTATGCACTTTTATGATCTTATCTGATAATGATCGAATAAAGTTTCTACTGACTGAGTAATGTTACTGATATTTCCTTCGAGATCTCTGCTTTTATCAGGAATAAATGTGCAACATTGTTGAATTTTCAACATACTACAGACTGGATCTTCTTTCAGATCTTTTTTAACATCTGAAGTTACATGTTCATTATTATTATTAGTAATATTAACTATATTCATAAACATAAAATGTGGTACTACACATGTTAATACTAACCATGCAAACATAGTTAATAAAACACATGCAAGACAAATATTAAGACATATTTGCCAAAATATACCCTGATTCTGTTTACCAGTCTCAGTTTTTATTCTATCCATTCTACAAAAATCCAAAAATAAGTCAAAAATCAAAAATGTTATCAAATTTTACTAAACTAAATTTTGTTAGACCAGTTTTAGGTTGTGCACCCCACACTTTTAAAGCCTTCAACTCTCCAATACTTCTTTTTCTTCTTCTTCAGAGCTTTTTCTTTCCCTTCAGAACTTCATTTATTTTCATAAATCTCCTCTCTCTTTTTCTGCACCCTCTTCAAACTGATTAGTTCATTTAGGGTGGCGATATGAATCATTTCCTCTTGAACAGAACTCAAAATATTCTTTTTCCCAATCATTCGTTGAAGCAGCAGCCAAATATGTCCATTCCGGTGCTGTGTACTTGTTGCATGGTACTTTTATTCTATTTATTCTTCGTACTGGATTTTCTACTTTTTCTTGTTCACTTTGCTCAGATTGGCGAGATATTTCAATTACTGTCTCTGGAATCTTTTCTTCTACTGTGTATCTTAGTCTTTTTACTCCCTTTGGCCACTTATCACCTTTCTTTGTCCTATTTTAATTTTCAATTTCACTTGGAATTTTCTCAGTGCTTTCTTTTGATAAATTCCTTTTTCTCTTTTCTTTGTTGCTTACAGGGATCACTTCATTCCCAGCCTTAACAATGACAACATCATTTTCATTAGTCCCAGTAACTTGTGCCCACTCTACTTGATTCTCAACTTGCTCAGGAGCATTTCTTTGTTCATGTCTTTCTTCTTCAGCAAGTTCTTCACTTTCAAGTAGACTTGGGACTCTACGGGTGTGACTAGCATGAATCCAATTCGGCAAGCCACCACCCTTAACAGCTGTTGTCATCACCAGTATTACTTGTTAGGGACCTTGCCATTGAGGTTCTAGGCAAGACTTGCTCACATGCTTTTTGGCTAGCACCCACTCACCAGGACACAGATCATGGCCCTGTTCTTGCTGTATTGCTGTTGCAACTTCTCCAACCTGGTGAGACATAGAACACACCACATCAGCCAATCCTTTGCAATAATCCAGTACCAAATCATCAGTAATGTTCATCAGTTGATTTGCTAGGACTGTCGGCTGTCTCATAGCCCTGCCCATCATGATTTCATGTGGGGACAGTCCTGTCCTTCTGTCTGGAATACTTCTCAAGCTCATTAACACCAATGGCAATGCATCAGGCCATTTCAGTGTTGTGGATGCACAAACCTTAGCCAATCTAGATTTTATTGTACAGTTCATTTGTTCAACTACACCTGAAGCCTCAGGTCGATAGGCACAGTGCAACTTCTGCTTAATCTGTAATGCTGCACAAATCATCCAAATTATTTCATTATTAAAATGAGTTCCTCTATCAGATTCCAATGAGACTGGAAAAACAAATCTAGGAATAATCTCTCTAAGAAGCAATTTTGCAACTGTTAGACTGTCATTATGTCTTGTTGGATATGCCTCAACCCAAAGAGAAAACACACAAACAACCACAAGAACATATTTTAATCCTTGACAAGGAGGCATTTCAATAAAATCCAATTGCATCCTGGTAAATGGACCTGCAGCTTTGCCAATCTGTCCCATACGGACTACTGTTTTTCTTCCTGCATTTTGTTGCTGACAAATGGTACATCTTTGACAGAGACTTTCTGCAATAACCCTGAATTTAGGGTTAAACCACACTTGACGAAATAATCTGATCATGGCATCCCTACCTATGTGTGTTGGTCCTTGGTAGACCCTTGCCATCTGTGACAACAGACTATCTGGCCTTACTGGTCTTCCGTCAGTATAGATCCATACTTCATCATCTGATCTGCGTGTGCATCCTGATTTAATCCACCCATCTTTTTCTGAATCACTTGCTTCTTGTAATTCCCTTACTTCATCCCATGTTTCAACAGATGAAAACATCAACCTGCATTCTGTTTGGTCAATTTGTTCATCCGTTTGCTGTTCCACATTAATCGAATGTGGATTTAGAGCGCAAAATCGTGCAATTTCATCCGCATAGTGGTTACCAAGTGTGATATACTCACAACCGGATCTGTGCGCTGAACATTTCACCACCCCAATTTGTGCCAGCAATTGTTGTGCCATCAGTAGATCCTTTACACACTCTCCATTTTGGATTGGTGAACCCGAAGAGGTCAAGTATCCACGTTGAGACCACAACTTCCCAAAATCGTGAACAACCCGGAAGCCATATTGGCTATCGGTGTATATGGTTACTCTCATTTGTTTTGCTCTCCGACAGACTTTAGTCAGAGCTATCAACTCTGCCACTTGTGCTTAACTCACTCCTTTCAACCACAATGCTTCAATTACATTTGCCACTGTGCAAATTGCATAAGCAGCTCGCAAACATCCTTCTGAATCTCTCGCAGACATGATCCATCTACAAACAGAATGAGATCAGACTCAGACAATGGTGTATCTCTGATATCAGGCCTTGGCTTTGTACATAATTCAGTCACATCCAGAAAATCATGATCGGCTTCATCCAGAACCACTTCACAGCCTGGAGTCGGTAACAAAGTAGCTGGATTCAATCTTGTACATCTTGCTACTGTTACATTTTCTGCACCCAATATCACTTGCTCATATTTTGTTAACCGACTGATTGTAAGATGCTGTGTGCGAGTTCACGTTAACAAAATCTCAACTGAATGCGACACATACACTTTCAAAGGGTGTCCCATTACAATCGACTCATTCTGTTCAAGACTCACACATGTTGCAGCAACTGCTTTTAAACATCCTGGTAATGCTGCAGCGACTGGGTCCAATGTAGCAGAAAAATATGCTACTGGTCACCGTACTGTTCTGTGTGCTTGCGTTAGAACTGACAGTGCGCAACCATCACGTTCATTGCAAAGTAACGCAAATTCCTTCTCAAAATCTGGCATTCCCAATGCTGGTGCTCGACACAAGCTGTCTCGCAACTCTAGGAATGTTTTCATGCATTCTTCAACAAGATGTATTGGGTCAGTCACATCTTTATGTGTCAATCTCTGTAATGGCTTGGCAATCAGTGAAAACTTCATAATCCACTGCCTGCAATATCCAACTATTCCCAAAAACATTCGAACTTCTTTCTGCGTTTTTGGCGGATTCATTCACATAATAGCAATGATCCGATCTTGAGAGACTTTCCGAATTCCTTTTTCAATTATATGTCCCAAATACAGGACTTCTTTTTTAAAAACTGCAATTTTGCCGGTGACACTTTATGCCCACCCACTGCCAAATGGTTCAGTAGAGCAATTGTATCTGTCACACAATCTTCTTTTGTTTTGGATGCAACCAATAAATTGTCAATATACTTAGCTAGAACTGAGTCTTTAGGCATTATTAATGACTCCAAACATTTCTTCAATATCTGATTGAAGATTGAGGGGCTCTCTGTATACCCTTGAGGACCTCGGCACCATGCCAAAACACGGTTCCCGAACCGGAACGCAAATAAATATTGGCTATCCGGATGCAAAGGTATCGAGAAAAATGCTTGACACAGATTGATCACTGAAAACCATTCTGCATCACATGGGATTTGATATAGGATCACAGCTGGATTTGGTACAATCGGACAACAAGGTATAACAATTTGGTCTACCTTTCTCAGGTCCTGTACAATCCTATATTTCCCCTTCGGTTTGCGAATTCCCATTATAGGTGAATTGCAGGGGCTCCCTAGAATCTCTTTCAGTATTCCCTGTTCAATCAGCATGTCTATTAGAGGTGTTACTCCTGCAATCGTCTCAGGACTCATTTTGTACGGTGGTATTCTTGGAAATTCTGCATTAGGTTTTACTGTAATTTGAATTGGAGCAACTCCTTTCATCAATCCACTATCTTTCCCTGAAAAATCCCATACATCCGACAACACCTTATCTTTCAATTCAACCGTCAAATCATTTGCTGTAAACAATGGATACAATTCATTCACCTCTGTTTCATGCCTTGACAACTTAAAGATTTCATCTTCATCTTTCGTATGAAAAGCTATTCCATCTGGGGTACAATAAATGGAACAATTCATCTTGCATAACAAATCCCTTCCTAACAAATTAACTGGACTTGTATCATACACAACGAATTTGTGTAGTTCTTGGAAATTGCCAGTTTGTACTTTCATTGGTTTAGTTAATGGCATTTTAATCAACTTGTTTGAAACTCCTTCAACTTGGATATTTTCTCCCGAGAGGGGTGGGTTTGGGATTTCCACAGTTCTCACAGTGGAACGGGTAGCACCAGTATCTACGAGGAAAGTAATAGCATTAACATCAACCTCACCATCCACATATGGACCTGACTGATCTACCTCAAGAGATGCACCAAGAACGCACTCTTTCTGCCCCCTCAGGCACCGTCATTGTGACAAATCTGAATCATTTTCCTCTGTTTGCATCAAATATTGTGAAGTCACCTGCACATTTGAATTTACTTGACCATTAGTATGAAAACCAGCATTCGTATTGTATCTTTGCAATTGACCATTCACATTCTGATTCAGTATTGGAGCTTGTGGTACTTGCAAACCCTGTCCTCTATTATTTGATACCTGTACTTGTAGATTTTGATTTTGCATCTTGTTCATCTGGACCTGATAACTCTGATTCTGCATCTGCATCTGATTCGGATCATATGTTCCAGACTCTCCTGTATTATTCAACAGACTTCTACACTTGCGTCGCCAATGTCCAAATTTACCGCAAACATGACAAGGGAATTAATTTTTCAACTCTTCTTTGTCTCTGAAATTACCTCTACCTCTTCCTTGACCCATCTGGATCATTTGTGTCACAACATTATCATTCAAAACTACACCTTTCATACAAGTTGTAGTCTGACCATTACCTTGATAAACATCTGTCGAATCAACACTCAAGTATCCTCCTTTCTTCACTGCTTTCATTTGTGCTACCATTAATTTATCTTTCAACTTTTTATGCCTCATTTCTATGTCATCCCCACAATACTTCGCATAATGAAGTTTCTCATCAATCGACTTAATCTGCCAACAAATCAAATGTTGCTGAATCATGCCACTTATATCTGGTCTCAATCCATAAACAAACCTATACACAAAATGTCCCATGTCTTTTTCTGTAATATTCTCTATTCCACTGAATTGCTTAAACACCTGAAGAAGTCTTTCATAATATGCATGCACTGATTCTTTCAACTCCTGAGTTGTTCTATCAATCCTCACCCAATCTGTTTCTTTTGGAGAAATCTGCCCTTTCAAATATGTAATGACCTGATTATATTTTTTCATAACCTCTTCTGAAGGTGCTCCTGTTTTTTGGATCTCTTGGATATTCTTTTTTCGGCCAATCCGCAGCAATCTTACACTCAACCCATAAATCTGTTGGAACCACAATATCAAAAAAAACTTCCAAATCACTCCACAAAACCTTCGAGATTTTCACAAATCTTTCTACTTGTCTGTACCATTCAACAGGCTTCTCCCTCAATTTAGGAAAATCATTCGTAAATGACAATATATCCTGTCTTGACCATGGAACTTGAACAAAACCACCTCCTAGAACCTCTCTCATTGGGTATACTGTAACATCATCCATTGGTGCTGTTTCTTTTTCTGTTTCTCACACAGGATACAACGGTAAAGTAACATTCGCTTTAGCACTCTCCTCTGCTTTCCTTTAAGCCCATCTTCCTTTCCATCTAATTCTCCCCAACGTCTCAATGTACTAATCAATTCTTTAATCTGTAATTGTTTCCCTGACACATTCAGATTTTCCAAATCTTTGTCAGTAAAATCCAATTTATATGTCTTCTGTAAAGCTTTTGACTTTTCAATGCCAACTCCATACATCTGTGCAACTTCAGCAAAAAGTCTCATGCAAATTTCTCGCTTTCCTCGTAATATTTTTCCACAAAAATAATAACTCATCTTCTTGATATTTGCTCAATCTTTCTGGACTAATTGTTCCTGCAATCATTTCTTCCAAATCTCCTTTTAATGTGCTCACATCTATGTAAGCATCTTTATTTTGCCCACTACAACCAGGAGCTATTTCTCTAATCCAATCATCTAATTCTTCTGGCGATGGACCTAATGATCTCTGTACATCTTCACCTGACTCACTTCTCGGTCTACTAGGTATCTGTGAATTCATTCTTCTTTCAACTTGCATTCATTTCTTCGGGTCAACATATATAACTCTTTTTGGAGTTTCATTCCTCTCTGAAATATCAACCAATTGTCCCACTTGTCCCGTAGCTACGCTCACATTCGTACCACTATTTTCATTTGTTCTCTCATTAATTCTAGTTGTGTCTCTAAGAAATGAATGAGGATGTTCAATATTCCTCTCTGGAACAGTTAAAGCATGCGCTCTGGTAAATCCTTGTCCATCATTATATTATGGAACTATTGGACCAATTGTCACTGGTACTGACAAAACATCTGGATTCTTCATTATTTACATTATATCTGACTCTTCTCTATTCACATTTTGAAATTGTCTTACACCTTCAGACGATATATTTATAGGATTTCAATTTGAATTAAAGGTGCACTTGATGAAGCACTCGAAACACTCGTATTAATCTGTTCTTCCTGATATGGTGGAGGCCTATTCATTAATAATTCATTTAGGAAATCTTCATCAATCTCATCTGTACTGCTTATTAAATCTGTATCTTTCTGTTGTGGCTCAGCATTTTTCTTTTTCTCTTTGGATTTTCCCCCTTCACTCATTTCAGCTTCTCTAACTGGAAACATTCTAGTCCCTTCAACAACATCATTTATAGTACAGTTTTTCTTTATCTCTGATAAAATGTTTCTATTACAACTCTCTACTAGGCTTGGGTGGTGAACTTCGCTCCGTTCGCGGAGTTTGCAGAGTTTTCTGCACTCCGCAAAGCTCGTGGAGTGCAGAAAACTCCGCTTCGCGATGTGCAGCGGAGTTTTTTCCCCGCTCGCGATCGTGAACAGTAAGTTCGCGATTGCGAGCTGCCGCTCGGGTAGAATTTCTACCCAAGCGGCAGGAATACCAGCACAAACTGCAGTTCGCACTGCACTCCGCCACTAGCGGAACTTCGCAGAGTTTTTTTGTAACTTCGCGGTGTTCCGCGTAGCAAAACTCAGCGAACTACGCCCAGGCCTGCTCTCTACAAGCCTCTCCATTGGACAATGACTATAGGAAGATGGTCTCCTGACAATGACTTTACAAATATTCTCTAAGCATGCTTTGTCCAAAAATTGTATAACTTCCTAGAGAGGAAGAGGAAGAACTACAGCTACATTTGTATGTTTCATTTGAGTCTACTACATCCCTCACTTAGACAGGAAAGAACATATATAGTTTATTCAGAAATAAACTAATATCTGCATTCTAAAGAAGCGTTTGAAACATTACAAGGACAGGAGCACGGAAGTACATCCCCTAGTATTCCTAAGGCCTACATTATTTTAGCAAGAGAGAAAAATTATTTCTAAAGCTTTAATAAACTTTCACGATGAATAAAACATTCTTTTTGTGATCGAAACTTGTTCTTGCAGTTCAGGAAACATAAAAACATTCGATTAGACAGACAGGATAACTCTCGTTCATCATTAATTTCAGCCTTATTATTTAATTGGTACTTCTCGATTTAACACAATCTAATTCATGTTATTATTTTTCCAACTAAGAAAATCATCTGTCAAGTCTAACTGCATATTTTGTATTGCACATTTTAATAACGCATATTTAGTGTTTTGTTTTCAAACATTAGTATTTATTAAAAACACACACACGGGTGGATTTCATTGAGCAGATTTTATTTTCAAAAATCATGCTCCATCAATTGTTTTCCACTTCATAAACGTATGAGGTGTAATGAAAACATACATTTGCAACATTTACATTTTTCACGTGTTTCATATATGCGAGCCTCTGGGTGCCACCAACAGTACTTTAAGTTCTCCATTGCAGGAGTGCTAACTACAGTTGTGTGCTCTCTGCTAACCACGTCATACATTAAGGGGCTTATTTGCAAGCCCCTTGCGCCGCCGCTGCATCACTTTTGTTGATGCAGTGGCAGCGCACTCAGTGCGCTACACTGCTCCATATCTACAAATTGATGCATTGGGTCCAGTGCTTCAGTTTGTAGAGTCCTGCGTCACATTATACCTGTATGCAGGGTAGGCGTTGCCACGCAAAAAAAGCCACGTAGAAGTGGTGCAGTGAAATTTATATCATTTAACTTACCACGTCACTCTTTTAGATACTTTATTTTCAGTCAATGACCATAAAAGCAGCATGAAATAAAAGTCACATTGGGTTCACAAACGATTAAATAAACTTAAAGCTGAAGTTTCCCAAAGGGACAATGCCATAGTAAAAAGTATGTGGTTTTTAGGTTTAAATAAAATCTGAATAAAAGCTTTTGCACTTGAAAACATAAATTTGGAGGTGATGCTGTATAAAATCAATATTTTGTTAAAAGTGAGCATATTCCTGGGCGATTATGTTTGGTGGTTCATCGAATAGTGGTGCACAGCTGTAGCTAAGGTGTCATGATAACAGTCAACTTATATGTTCAATGGTTTGGTTCTGGCATTTGCATAAGTATCATGGTGCAAATAGGCCAGACTGATTCTAAAAATGTTGGTATTGAGAAAACCACACAAGACCCCGTATCTGACCAGCAAATGGGCAGTGCTTACTTGTGTAGCCTTATTCCAAGGCGTCTGCACAAGGGGACAATCCAGCATCTTCGCTGTGTGGTGTATGCAGGGCAAAACAAGAGTAAGTTTGTGTCTGTCTCCTGTGCTGTGCCACATACTGAGCAGACAGCACTACCCCTTGGGTGGGATCTCAATTTGCTGGTAAATGATGCAAGGGGCAGGGTACCCAGCCTCAATTTGATATACAAAGATCTAGTGAATGGCGGGTCATTTTCATCTGAAAAGGTTTCAAACCTTGCCTCAATTTCTTGATACAGCAAAGAATCAGCAAGGCTGCTACTGGCTGTGGTTTCCAACACCTTCCTCCATTCATTTGTCCAGAAGGCCTTTCTGATCCCCTTTACAGAGGAGACAGAGATGCTATCTGGGCGTTGCCAAAGGTCTGAGGCTCCTAGTGCAGTGAGTGATTCCATGATGGAGCTGAGCCAAGGCAAAGTGTTGGCAACTTTGGGATTGGGAGAATATCCTTCAATCCATTTCTAAAACATTCCAGCTCTGGGACCAACCATAATCTCAGCCAGTATAAGATTGGTTTAAGTCTCACTAGGGCATCGATAGGGCAAACATTTTGATCCACTCTGTAAAAAACCCTAAGTGCTAGTCTCTAAAACTTGTTTTTGGCAATACCTTACGGGTTAACATTGCTATAGCCCCATAGTTCAGAGCCATAGGTAGCCGCCGCCACGGCTTGGGCTCCCCAGATTTCCAACAGTGGGGACATAGGATGGAAAGATGTGTTCCTAGCAAAATTCACCGTGGCTGATGCCCTATGGTTAAGAAGTAATCTACTCTGAACAACCTGTTCCAAGAGCTGGTGTTGGAAAGGCGTACGCCCAAATAATCAAAGTCTGAGACTCTCTCTAGAATGACTCCCCTAGTCTGACTGTTCCTCGAAATTGTTTGTGTGGGTGGATAGCCATGAAGTTGGTTTTAGCAGCATTTATTGCTAGCCCATTGGTGGTACAAAATAAGTTGAATCTTTCTCGCAATAGTTCCAGGCCTTTGGGGGTTTTTGACACAAGAAAGGTGTCATCAGCGAATAGTAGCACCGGGATCTTAACACCACCCAAGACCGGGGAGTCATTTATGCACCCCATTAGGAATTCAACGCACCTATTATTAAAAAGTTGAAAAAGGTTTGGAGCAAGGACGCATCCTTGCCTCACACCCCTATCTACAGAAATATGGTCAGTTAATTCACCCTCTACGCCCCATCTCACTTGGGCATATTTCCAGTGTGCAGTCTCACAATTATTTCCAGTAGCACGGGAGGGATTTCCATGTGTCCCTCAAGGCAGCCCAAAGTTTGTCTCTGTGAACCATATCAAAGGCAGCCTTGAGGTCCACAAATGCTACGTAAAGGATCCTCCCTTTAATGTCTACCATTTTCCACCTCTGCATCAGGAACCTAAAGACCTGATCTAAGGTACTTATTTTAGAGTAGAACCCTGCCTGGAATGGGGACAGAATAATATTGTCCTCCAGACATGTGTTAAGGTGGCTCAGGACTTGTTTGCAAAAGATCTGGGCTACATCTATCAGGCTTATAGGCTGTTAGTTAGCAGGGGCAGATCTCACACCTTTCTTGTATATAGGGACTATAATTGCTTCCTTCCAGGAGTCAGGGATGGGTGCACCTGCCGCGATGGAATTACAAATGCGGTTTAAATATGGTGCCTAGATTTCAGGTACAGATTTGAACAGATCCCCAGGAATTGGATCTGGCCCAGGAGCCTTACCAGCTTTTAATTCATGGATGGCCAGTTAAGTTTCTCTCAGAGTGAATACTATAGTTTCGTTTGTGGGACCCATCAAACACGGGCCTAGATAGTTCTCTGCCCGTGTTTGATGGGTCTTTGAGCAAACGCTCTTGGGTGGGCAAGTCCTGCTTGATGTAGGTTGGTTTACCCTTGGTATAGAGGGATGTGAAGTGGGCCACCCAATCTGTGGGTAAAAATATTGATTTCAGGTCTTATTTTACTTGATTTTCTTCCATGGCTCAGTGTATGCCAAAAGGTGGCTTGATTTTTGGTCTGTAAGGCTTCTAGGGCATCACCCTAAATCAAAGAGTCACACTTTTTTTTACTATTTTATGGGTTACTTTATGCCTTGCCCTTGCTTCCTGTATTAGTGATTGTTGGCCATTTATTATGGCTTTGACTAGGGATGTTTTAGCTTCCATGCACTCCTTGTTATACCAAGTGTGGTTATTGGTATGTGTCTGGTTAGTGTTTCCTCTGGATTTTGTGAAGCAGGTGTTCCTAAGAACAGTGAAACAGTCGTCATGAAGCTTTACTCCTGGGCCAGGTATTATGTATGCAGGGTAGGCGTTCCCACACAAAAAAAGCAAAGTAGAGGTGATGCAGTGAAATTTACAACATTTAACTTCATTACTCTACAACTCGACTGCGTCAAAATCCTTATGCCTGCTCAGACCAGCTGTAAGGACTGATGCAGGTCTTTTACAATGGGACTCGCCTATGTGTTCTGGCACATTGCTGGAGTTGCGTCATTTCTACGACCAACTGCAGCAATGCGTCACTTTTGCGCCAACAGATGTGTCAAAATTTCTGACGCATCTATTAAATCCTTACAACATGGAGCCAAGTATTGTAAATGCAGTGCATCAATGGTGTCTCAAGGACATTTGGCATTGTTTTATGTGTGCACTTTTGATAATAGGGGCAAAAAGGTGTCAAATCAATAGGGCTGACTTTCTTTTGAGTGAAAAGAATGAATCATACTTTTCCCTGAGCTAGCGTTAACACATTTGTTTACTGAGTATGTCTGCAATGTCTTTCCAAACTGAACATCCATTGGCAACACCAATAGGTCTAGCATTGGCCACAAGCCTTCTGGCAATTCTTGTTTATTTTGTCAGTCTAAAAAAATGAATCATTTTCTACAGGTAAAAAAGTTTTTTGGGGCCTAAAATAAAACACACATTGCCATAGCATTCCCAGGCACTGAAGGGAAACTACTTAACACGTCTGTCAGTCTGGCATTGGCTGTAAGCCGAAAGAAAGAAAGAAAGAAAGAAAGAAAGAAAGAAAGAATGAAAGAAAGAAAGAAAGAAAGAAAGAAAGAAAGAAAGAAAGAAAAAGGCAAGGCAGAAGGAAAGAGAAAGAAAGAAACATGAAGAAAAGAAGAAAGAGGGAAAAAGAGAAAAAAGGAGGAAAGAATGAAGGAAATGGAGAAGCAAAGAAAAAAGGAAAGAGAAGGCAAGAAAGAGAGAAGGAAAGAAAGAGAGGGAGGGAAAGAGAAGGAAAGAAAAAGGTAATGAAAGAAAGAGAGAAGGAAAGAGAGAAGGAAAAAGGAAAAGAAACACAGAAAGAGAAGGAAGGAGAGAAGGAAAGTAAAAGAAGAAGGAAAGAAAGAGACAGGGAAAGAAGGAAATAAGAAAAGAAAGAGAAGGATAGATATTAGGAAAGAAAGAAAGAAGGAAGGAAGGAAGGAAGGAAGGAGCGAGAGACAAGAGTAAAAAGAGGATAACAATACAGAACAGTTTCAAATGAACTCAATCTGGTATATTGTGACATAGAAACAGAAAAACAAAACACTCCACAAGGAATTTTCAATAGCATTGGCAGGAGATGGGATCTAATAAGGATCGAATGTGTATCAGAAGTGTCCTGCTATCACGCCAGGCTCTGAACACAAAGGCAACACTAAACTAATTATAAAGTAATAAGTAATACACTGGCACTAAAGGGAACTAGCTTGTCTGTGGATGTATTCCTTGTGAGAGAACAAACTGCTGTCACTTAAAGCGAAGTTAACCAGTGGCTTAAGTAGGCTGACCCACTGCCCTGTGCTATGTGCTGAAGTGGGCGGAAGAATAATGAGAATGACACAAACATGATGATGAAGAGGATGAAGATGAAGAGAGGTGGCTGAAAAGTCCCTATATGAAAGTATATTATACATATTTTAGTAAAATCAAACGTGTCTTGCCTCGTAGGAGATCTTGCTGTCAGGTAAACACTCATCATCTCTTTTCAATTCATATAAATTACCAATTATATGACAAACATACCTTTTCTGTGTTCACATGTGAAAAAAACTAAGCTGATATTCTTTAAATGGAAAAAAACTGATTGATAACAGCAATGCAACATCAGGAGAATTTGTACGAGGGGGACTTAATACAAACACTTTGAAAACCTCTGAAGCCATCAACAATCCATGGCAAAGGTTTCCCGTCACACTCCAGAATCTGACAACCTGACGGAATTGATAGTACTGGGAGGAGGTGGCTGTGCACTGGCCTTACTGAGAAACAAATCACTGGCAGTCTGACAGAAACAGGAGAAGGATTGTCAAACACAATTTACCGGAGCAGATTGGGACAGAATACTGTTACACACAAGCAGAGCTGTTTTTTAAGTCATGCCTACCAGACAGGGCAAGCTGCCTGTGTGCAAAACACATATTGTGAGCTTACCAAGAGCTAGCAGTGGGCTTAGAGCCTACCCACCGCTTACCATTGGTGGGCATTATTGTGACTCTCATTTGCTGTCTTTTTATTTGAGGGCCTGCCTTGTCCAACTTGCCTGTGTCCCTCCCTTGGAGCAAAGATTATTTATTGGTGTCCTTCCACTGTTCACTTTTAGGGAACTACTTTTTGTCTGTTTCTTAAGAGCTCTACAAGAGTGTGTGTTTTCCATCTCTCTCTCTTGTCTGCTTTTCTCTCCCCTTCTTTTCTCAGCTGTGTGGTTCTCTCCCCTGTCCTCAGTGTTCTGCTTTTCTCCTTCCTCCTCTATTGATCCCCTTCCTGCTGATTATTAGTACTTACATTGCCCGACTGCCACTGTTGTTTCTATTTCCCTCCCAAGTGCGTCCTGAAAGGTGGGCAGGCCAGGCGATGCTCCTTCCAGCCATCATTCACCTGTTTATTGAAGAAAAAAGATGCTTCACAGACCTGTGAGGCCCTGATGTTGCCTCTGTTGTGCTTGCACAAAAGTCTGTTTACCAAGAGAAGCTTGACTTGGTGAACTGCACCAGTCTTTTCTATATGCTCCTACAACTTTACAGCTCTTGGGTCCACACAGCAGCTATTGGGATGGCCAAATCAGAATTACAAGATATCCTGGAGTGAACAAATTGACTTTTCTGAAGCATCCTGCTACTGCTGGTAGTCAGCACGTTCATCGGATAGTTACTCAATCTCTCTCTTTCTCTCTCTCTCTCTATGTCTCCATAAATGTTTCACCGTTTTGGCCAGTTCCTCCATATTTGACAGAATGTTTGAAACAAAACTGTCATATAGTTTATTTTTAGTAAGAGTTTTCCTGTAAATGGACTATTTTTATAAGCCAATTGCATTTCAGTGTGTTAGATTTTGATTAGGCCTGGACAGAATTTGCGGAGTGCTGCTACGCTGAACTCTGTGAAGTGCAGCAAAAACTCCGCGGAGTTCGGCAAGTGGTGGGGTGCAGTAAGTCGCATTGCTTGTGCTGATTTTTAGCAGCAGGAGTTTATCATGCACTGTAAAATCAGCGCAAATTGCACCACATGCAGCGCAAGAGGGTGCTGTTTGTTACTGCCACTCTAGTAGATGTTCTACTCAAGCAGCAGCTTTCTCAACGTGAGCAGCAGGTTTCTCAATGCGAGCAGTAGTGACCTGCGGCAACCATCCGCATTGAGAAATCTAGCCGGGAGGTGGTCTAGCATATGGCTTTTTCTCGCCCGCGCTCGCCAACCTAACATTGGTGAACCGTTTGAAAGGAAACACTCTGCTTGGTGCCTCTTAAAGGTTTTCAGAACTCCGCGCAGAGGGGGCAAAACTGCGAGAACTCCGCCGGCAGAGCGGAATTCAGCACCCACCCCTAATTTTGATTTTCTCAGTTTGCACTGTCGTAGCTTCAATAATAACTTTAGAGCAGATGAGTGGGTCTGTGTAAAACGCTGCTGCTGATATTACAGGCTATCAATACTGCAGTAAGTACAGTGGCACCGAGGCTCAGGGTGTAGGGTCAGTGCACTCTAATTAGGGCACTGATATACTACATATTCACAGTTTTGGTGGGCCCTATTTCTTACTTTCATTTTGATCTGTGGTACCACTTTGGAGGGAGTGACAGGAACACATACTGTACAGTAATTGTATTTGTAATTGTATTTATATAGTGCTTACTACCACTGACGAGGCGTCAAAGCCTTTTTCAGCGAGTAGCACGCTACTCCGGAACCCATATGGATTAGTGGTGGATAAGTATAGAGAAATATGAGTATAGTATTAGTATAGGGCGGTACAAGTTGATTTGTGCAGAGGACATGTGAGTCTGTTAGTTGGATTCAACAGAGTAATGGAGGGATAGGAGAGCGAAGAAAAGCAGACGTGTTAATTGGGAGATCATAGTAGTAAGTTGAGGTCTAGAATGAGTAAAGGAGAGATGAAGGAGGGAAGAGCCTGTTGAAAGCGATTAGAAAAAAAGAATTGAGAGTAAAGAATGAGGTTTGGGATGTGTCAAAGGAAAGATAATATGAGGGAGAATTTAGTAGGGTTGTTAGGGAGATCATAGTATTAAACTGATATTTGGGGTGAGCCAGGAGGTGTAGAAGAGGGAGGAGTCTAGGAAGGGTTATTTTGGAGATCATAGAAGTAGAATGGGTTTGGGATAAGAGAGAGTGAAGCTAGAGGATAATTTGATAGATATGTAGGCTGATGGTAGGACAGCAGAGTAAAGCTTACAAGAGAGTATTTTTTTCTCTTGTACAGTATGACTAAAATAATAAATATATAGATACATGATTACATATTACGGGAATATATGTGTAAGGAATATAATATATTGAGATTTGTGTTTTTTTTGGGGGGATTAGTGAGAGAAGATATTCATGTAGTGGTTTTCTGTGAAAGATTTGTATGTGCAGTACGGCTGGTGAGTGGTATTTGAATAGTACAAGGGTGGTGATGTGTTTTGGAGAAGAGTATGTGGTATGTAAGAGGGACTGGACAAGAGTTATGAGTGTTTGTGTTAGATTTGATCACTGGAATAGGTAAAGTGTGTGGTGGAGTGGCGTGTAAGGATTGTATTGTTGTGTGCATGTTGGTATCAAGTGGAGGCAGGTGTTGGTGGATGGTGGATGGTGTGATGGAGTCTGAGTATAGATTTCCTCATGATAAAAGGGGATCTGTTTGCAGCAAGTAGAGGATAGAGCTGGTGTTTTGTTTGAACAGGGAGCATGTGTCTGGATGCATTAAAGTTATGTATAATGTGGCTTTGTGTTGATGTGTGGATGTGTTAATGGTATAGAACATAATTGTGTTTTGTGTGAGATTGCAGGTACCATAGTGTTGTAGTTGGGGTAGAATTGTGTGTAGGTGTGGTTTGTGGGGTTTTGTAGTGGTTGTGTAGTGGTTTAGTACACATTGAACTCTGTATGAGGTTTGTTTGTGGTGCATGAGTAGAATGCCTTTGCTGATATTGTGTTTGGATGTTGGTGGATGTGGAGGGCTTAAGGTGGTAGCTCGTAAGTGAAAATTGGGCAGCATCTCTGTCCCTAGGACTGATCCAAACAGGCTCAAACAGACAATTGCCCATGTCCTCTCTGCCCAGCACTAACAGGCAACTGCCCTTGTCCTCTCCTCCCAGCCCAAGCAGGCAACTGAAGTACAAATTCCCTTCTCCATGCACATGCAGTATAGTGCGCCCACACAAACAGCACACTACCACCCTTAAAGTACATATGTAGCACACTGCGCCCTTCACTATACAGTGATGGCACTCTATCTCCTTTAAAGCGTATGTACATGCAGTCCCTGCAATATACACATGTTGCAAACTACTTTACTATAAAACATGCACCCAGCATGCGGCAGACTCCTATATTCCATAAACATTTGGAGCATAAAGTTCCTTACCATATATCACTACAACACACAACCTCCTCCAGTCATGCACCATACTAATCCCTTCCATGTGCATATCCTGAACACTTCTTCCTTACATAGAGACATACATGCTCATCACTGCAATATATCCATACAGCACACTACCACCTTCTCCATAAGCATCCAGACACTGCCACTTTCCGGACACGTGCCCTTTTTATACACATAAAACTCCTCCAACTATCGGACACTCTAACATACATGAAGGCAGCTCTTTTCATGTTTCAAAACAGCATGCAGCATATTCCTCTTACCTACACACTTGCAGTGCACACTTCACTTTCAAATACTCTTGCCTCATACAGCCCTGCAATCATCCCACATGAGTACAAACATTCCTTTTGCATACACAAGTAGCACAAAGTATTCTAAAATCCTACCACATAGACATAGAGAGCACATTATCATGCCTGCTTCTGTATGTACATGTAAAACACAGTGTATTTCAATCCTTACAAAATACTCTTGCTACAATATACACAAACAACTCTTTACTGTACAAATGTATTGCAATGTTCCATTATTACACAAATGCAGTACAATTCCTTTGTTCACATACAGAACACTGTGCCTTATGGGAGACACTCACACCTCCCCCTTATGCAGCAAACTACCACGGCCACCTATGAAAGCACACGGTGCACTGAAATGTAAACTTCTACAACAATACGTCCTTCTGTATACATTCATAACAAATAGTTCCCTACTATACATACAAGCAGCATGTTAAATGCACACAAGCAGCCCCTTCCATAAATATGGGCACCCCACTACTTCTTTAACCCCTTGCATGCGTCGTCACGGTGGGCGTGTGCGTCGGACGGCTGGGAGCCGTCCGATCTGCGCACGCATGGAATTTTCCCATACCGCGGGGAAATTCCGGCCGCGCCCAAAGGGTTAAATATGCACAAGCACATACCTCCATGCCAGTCGCCCATGCAGCAAACTCCCTCTTTCTATGTACAAATTCATCATTGTCCCCTTCCATGTACATATGCAGCTCCTTACCACCTATATCAGAGGTTTTCAATCTGTGGGGCGCGACCCCCAGGGGGGCCCTGGAGTCCTGAGATGGGGGTTGCGCATTCCCCAGCTTCACTTGTGACTGCAATCAAAAACATTTGCTTTCATTTTGGAAAAAGACAGATGGCTAATTTAGATCGTTATCAGCTAAAGTTTTATCAACTGAGTCTCTAGTGCTGGAAAAGCCTGCATGCCAAAGTACCTGCTTGCCTGAATGAAATGCAAATGTGCCTATCAGTTAATCTGCAAGTGTAAAGGGTGCTTGAGAGCCGGTTCTGGCTTTAATTGTTCAAATCACTCTAAGCTTTGTGATGACAAAGATTAGTTTTTTTGAGTGGTAGTGCAAAGAGTAAACAACTGGGCTGTGAAGTGCTTGCTTTTAATTTTAACTACATTAATACAGCCCTTAGTACTCCTAAAGAGGTGATGAAGGTGCAAAGTCACCCTGCATAGCTTTGCATGGTCTCATAGATATGGAGTAAGACATAGCAGCTCAAGTCATTGCATTGCCTTACTCTGCGTCAAAGAGGTGTTCCATGGGCTTTGCGTGTGGTTACCACGCAACACTTAAGGCTTTTGATGCTGCCCCATATTTACAAAATCTAGTAAACCTGGGGCAGCTCCAAAAACAGATGCCTCCCCAGCGGAGGCATAATGGAGAGAAATTCTTTCATTTCTCATTCTTTCCTCTTTCCATGTGTGCTGCATTCTGCCGCTCAAATAGAAAGAGGAAAACACCTCTTGAGATTGTTTTTGTGAAGGAAGGTGTCTCTTCCTGTACAAAAACAATTCTGCCTATGTTGGTGCTACGCAGCAATTTGTGTGCCAACGCAGGGAAAAGGACAGGAATGCACCGTATTTCATCAATAGAGTGCATTCCATACCTTTCACATTGGCATAGGGCAGCACAGCAAGAAGACTTCCAGCTCTGCCCTATGCCAGTTCCTCATAAATGAGGCCCTTTGTATTTAGCTACACCTTTGACTACACCCCCATGCTCACTGACCTTTGGTTTGCTAAACACTGTTTAATATTATTTCCCCACCGTAAAAATTATTTGATGTGGGAATTTGGGGCGTGTATGATTGTGGATAGTTGTCGATGATGAGGAGTACCAGGTTCTAGAAAGTTTTATCAGAAGGGGGTCCTTACGCCTAAAACTTTTTGACAAGGGCGTCTCGGCATCAAAACGTTTGAAGACCTCTGACATATATTCATGTAATGCAGCCTTAAAACATATGCAGCGCAATTCTCTATTACATAAACATCTGCAGAGCACATTGCTTTAACTTCACAAATGCAGCCCACTACTTTTCATATACATATGAATCACAGAGTCCTTTATCATCACACATACAAGCACACTCGCTTATTTTATAGACATCTTCAGACCACTGTCTCCTGTTCACACAGGAAGTCCACAGTCTCATATATACGTACATGGCACTACATTGTACAATGCACACATGAAGCACAATATCCCATCTCCATTGTACACCTGAATAAAACTACACTCCTCCACATAGAGGCAGCCATCATGAAATGTTTTTTGTCAAAATACAACAAATTATACTTGTATATACATGTGTTCTCAACACAGTGGGCATTTTGAAATTATTCTTTAACAAAAACAATTCCAAGATGGCCATCTCTGCATCAAACACAAGCACATGCAAGGACTTCAATGTAGAAATGCTTTGGTGTTACAGTATGCCATCTTTATATAGTGAAAACTCAACCAAAAAGATTCAGAGTACTTTAGAGAAGCACCAGTTACATTACAGAAGGTCAGTTTCCTTTTTTTAGACACAGGAAGATTACGTGATTTGGCAAGAATCACATGAGACACAGAGAATTGAACCTGGCTCCCCAGTTCCAAAGTCTGCAGCTCTGGCCATTACGCCCTATCACCAACAGCAAGCATTGCTATATTATGTTATACACTATACATACATAGCATAGCTAATCACACCCCCGCAACAAAATATCCCAAAATATACCCTATACATAGAGGATATCAGGTGTAGAGACAGGGAAGCAGACTTGTCCCACATTGTTTGGGTATGCCCAATCGTACAGATGTTCTGGCAAAAAAGGAGTCCAACACCATTAGCTAGCGATGGGCACAATTTGCATAATTAGTTTGAAAAAATATGGTTTGGGACTATATCCATACCCTTCTAAGTGCTTATGTCACCCCTCAAATCTCTCAAAAATCTACTCTACATACAAAGGGAACAGCCATAGATGCGGAGAGGTGGAACTAGATGCTCCCATTGTTTCAGTACGGCCGATGGTACAGACTTTCTGGCAAAATGGTCTCGCACCTGCAGATAGAGGTGTGTACAACATGAGCGATTGTATGTGGTGCCTTTACTTACACCCTACTGAGAGCAAGAAGTTAGAGTACCGTAATTGTGGACTGGGCGATACCCATGCAAAAATATGGGGTGGGCTGAACTCACAGAGTTTTACTGCGTGGAGTTACAAAAATCTCAGCGAGATTCGGCGGAGTTCCATGAGCGGACGGAATCGGCATATTGCACTGATTTTTATTGCCAGGATCTTGTTCCGCACTGTGAAATCAGTGTGAACAGCACCATGGTGTGCGCCAGAGAGAGCTGCTTCTTTGCTGCTGCTCGAGTAGATTTTCTACTTGAGTGGCAGCTTTCGCACCACAAATGGTCATGACTGCCCGGAACGCCCGTGATGAGAAAATCTCCCCGGGTGCCGTCCTAGCGCCCAAAAATCATGCCAGGGGACACCAATTGCCGCTCGCCAACTTATCGTTGGTGAGCCGTGCACGAGAGAAAACTGCCACGTGGCGGTTGGCAACGTTTTACCAGAACTCCACGTTACAAGCGTAACGTGGAGTGGGCAAAACTCTGCAAACTCTGCCGGCGAAGCAGAATTTATCGCCCACCCCTAACAAAAATAAACACTGTTTGCTCAAATAAGAGGCCCTAACTTTTATATGAGGAGCAGAGTGTCAAAAATGGCTACTTGCAGAAGAAGATCGTATGCCACTGGTGAGAATAAACAGAAGATTGACAGAATATTAAATCGTCTGGAGAGTACTGTGTGAAATTACCAGTCCACCAATCCACCAGTCTGCAAAACGCGCAATCTCAGATTCATAATGAACGACAAACTTTCCTGCGTAGACAAAGTCAATGCAGTTTCCTCAAAAGTCTTTTATATACTCAAACTCATAAGAAAGATTCTGCATTTCATTCAACCTCAACTTCATCAAACACTTGCCTTGTCCTTTGCCATATCCAGACTCGATTACTGTAATGCGCTGTAATTAAATGCACACAAGTCCGCTCTTAACAAGCTACAAACACTTTAAAACGCAGCAGCACGGCTCCTCCTCATTATCCCAAAGCATCAGTCTGTGTCTAACACCTTAAAAGGCTCAATTGGCTGCCGATTAAACACAGAGTAATTTTCAAGTCTCTTTTCATCGATTTTAAAGCTTTGCATGACCCAGGTCCTGCATTTCTGAAAAATAGTTTCAGCTGGTACATGCCTAACAGGAAACTAAGATCTGCTTCTGCTAAATCCGTGTGAATCCCCAGATTTCAACTCGTGGCCTGGGGTGGCCGCAGCTTTAGGTTCTGTGTTTCTAATGCTTGGAACAGTTTACCACTCTACATCAAATCTTCTACCAACCTTCTCACTTTCAGAAAAGCCCTTAAAACATGGCTATTTAACACAATTTAAACTTTGCCTCCTTTCTTTTTTCTTTTCTCATTAAATACATTTAACATGTAAAGAGCCAATTGGGTTTGGGGGGCTTACCTGTGACTGAGGATACTTGTTGAATGACGGAGTCCGCACTTGGATGTGCACACAGTATATCCGTAGCTGCATTGCTCAATTATCTTGTCTATGCTGTAAAACTCTTCTGTTCCATATTTTATCATACAAAACTTCAACCTTTCATCACTGTACAGATCTGTCGCTTATTTTTGCGTTGTCTTGTCTCTGTTCACTTAAAAAAGTAAACAATAAATTAAAATAAAATTCAAAAACAGCACACAAAAATATTTGTATTTTATAAACGACCTCATATTACAATATGCACGTCAATGTGCTTGCTATATTTGGTTAGAGGAATTATTATTTTAAAAGTATGTTTCCAATAACAGTCTTTGAAGGGTGTAAAATATTACATTTTTTATGGTATGGCTAAAGCCATCTTTAGCTCTTAGCAGAGCTTATGTCAGTACAACACATAACTTACAGAAAGAAACTTTGGGTAGTCCGTCTTCAGCCTATGATGGTCCCCAGTCTCGCCGTCAGGAATTTTGCGGAGGTGTACATTATTTTCTGCAATTGTAGCTGAAATGGTTTTGAGCAAAAATAAGTCATTTTAAGATTGCATGATGATTTATTTTATTTGTGGTGAGAGCAAACATTCATTTTGTCATTGGTGCAGTAGCAGGGCAGTCAACACATCACACTGCCCCGGGTGCCCCCTCCTCCTGCCTCCCTCCAGTTTGGTGACTCAGCCCCGCTCGATAGGCTGCTTTGCTACACCACTTTCTCACGCCCACTACTCCAGTCCCGCAGTTTTGCTGTTGCTGCTCTTCAACACATGCCAGCTGTTGGTCGTTGCCCCTTGGTTGGTTGAGAAAAAAAGAGGACAGATGAAACTTTCAGAAAATAGGTTGGAAGTGAAACAAAACGGAACATTTGGCATTTGGCTTTATTGCCCTTCCATGTCTTTTTGTTTGTAAAAGTGGTAAAAAAAAATTTAAGAAAATGGGAAGATACATTCAAGGGCTGGAGTATATTTAAGGAAGAAAAAGCACATTCTTGGAAGATGTCACACATGAGCAACCTTGTAATCCAAAATGCAATTCCACGATCATTGGGAGATTGTTGGCAGCTGTACAATAACGTAGCAAGAAAATCACGGGCCCTGCTGCAGAAAAAGAAAATGGCCCCTTAGACTGCTGGCGAGGTTGTAATATACAGCAATTATCAGGGTTGAATGGGCCCCTCAGGGCTCTGGGCCCCGGTGCACTGTACCTGCTGCACCATTGGTAGCTACGCCCCTGCAGCTGTCTCTTACTTTGAGATAAAGGGGTGAATGGGTGTCTGTGAGCTTTGTAATGTGGGACTTTGATAATAGTATGCACCAGATCATCCCTTTTGCTGTTGGACTGAGCTGAGTAGAGATGCAGTGGAGCCTGCTGCCTCTTCTGCTGTTGGAGGCTGGGTGGTACTTTTTCACAGTTCTCCCCTCTTCTCTCGTAACAGGGCAGAGATAGCTGTGCCCTGCTGGTTTCCTACCTTTCATACTATGCCTTTGAATTTCTTCCCTGGTAGTAGTTTGTTGACTTTCACTAATTTAAGGGATCCTTTCCCCATACTTTCATTCCAGCTCACTGTTCAGGGTTTTTCCTAAAAAACAGGTGTGCCCTGGCCTTCCAGGACAGTCGGTGTCATTTATTGGAAAAGGGAGCTGCCTGCCGGCTCATTTTGCTGAAGCACGTGCTGTGGAGATGCATGCTTGTGCTTGAAATGGCTAGCTATTGGATCTGAATACAGAGCGTTTCATTCATTGTTTTTTCCCTCAAAATAAGAGGTGATAATCTGGCTACTAAATTACGCCAGTTCACACTCACCAGCATACATGCAGCTATTTTAACATCACTCAGTACTTTATAGTCATCTAGATTCACAGTGCTTCGTTCATCATAAAAGGGACCCAAAGTAATAGGGTTATAAATACATCCGTTAAAGATTAAAGTCAGGCATGGGCTACATCTCCACTTGCTGCTACTTCAGGTCTGAGCTGGCAAAGCCAATACTTCTAGAATATTGTCATAATCTGCCCCACGTGTGGCCCGTTTCTTCTTTATTGAGCCCTTCATGGGATATATCCATGACCCCTTCCTCCAGCTCGCCACTGTCCAATGACAAAGACCGTATGGTGACCCATCTGGCCCTTCACTCCTCGAACCCCCGCACTCTGCCCACTCCCAACTTTCCATCCTTGTATTCCTTCTCATAAATAAGCCAAAGTACACTTTTGTCTTGTGGTGGTCATTTGTTGGCCGCAGTTTTATTAGGAATACACGTATATATATATTGCATACTTTGGTGCATTATGCCATAACACATTGTTGGTGAACTGTCATCTTTGTGTCGTGCCTCGTTTGCATATCATTATACATTGTGTTTGCGTAAATCGTATGTACATTGCACAATAGCAGATTAGACTGACAGTTCGTTGTACAGGTTATTTGCTTCGTTTGGTTGGGTTTGCCCTCTCTTTGCGCAGGGGGCGTAGCTTCTGTCCCGGAGTTAGGCCACAACTCGCTACCATGCCGACTCTTGTTGTGCCCTGCCATCCGGGGGGGGGCTGGGCAGCGAGCGCCGTCTCCGTTTGCTACCCCCTTGTGGTAGGCCAACTCACCCAGCCGTAAGGCATCCCAGAGTGAGTGGTCCTACACACCGCCCTTAGGCCAACTCACCCAGCCGTGAGGCATCCCAAGGTGAGGGGTCCTATTCCGGCACACCGCACTCCGGTGTGCCTCCGTACCAACCATTATCCCCGTAGCTTCTCGCCAATGTCTCGCCCGTTCCTTCGCACTGCGACATAGCTGTTCCTTAGGTGTGGGTGGGTGGGACAAACATTCTTTGCCGGTGCTGCTCCCCCACTCCAAAAGATAGGAGCTTACCTGGGGGAGCAGTACTTATATCCCCCCCCCAGTGCTTGGCCGCCTTGTGCCTGGTCTCCCCCCATTGGGGGGTTTGCATCGCGCTTGGGCCCCCATTGGCCGGGGGGGCTGGCGCCTCTCTGGCGGCCACAGCGGGGGGGGGGCGCGGGAGTTTCTGCTCTTGGCGCAAAAAAACGGTTTTGCCCGGGGCTCGGCGTCGGTTATGGCACCGGCCCTCGAGGCCCCCTTTGGGGGCAGCCTCTGCTAAACCCAGGACTCACTGTTCAAACATCTGGTCTTGGCTCCGACACCCTCATACACACAAACTAGTAAAGACAATGCAGAATATTATCAAGCCCCTATCGCCACCACAACGTCACTTTTTGGGACGTTGTGGTGGCGATAGGGTCAGCGCCCTATTATCAAGGCAGCATTAAGCCACTTAATGTGGCTTAAAGCCACGTTAAGTGGCTTAACGCTGCCTTGATAATAAGGCCCCTTTCACGCTAAACTTAGCGTGAAAGGGGGCGTGCAGTGGGTGTTGCGGTGGGCGTTCCACCGCAACACCCATTGAAGTCAATGCTGCCACCTATTATCAAGTTAGGCGATAATAGGTGGCAGCGCCGAACTTGAGACCAGAAAAATCCTGGTCTTCAGGTGGCGAAACGAGGAGAAATGCTTTATTTCTCCTCGTTTTTGCTTTTTCCATGTGTGCTGCCTTGTGCAGCACACATGGAAAAAGCAAAATGCCATGGTTTGTTCATGTACAGGAAGGTGTCCCTTCCTGTACATGAACAAACCGTATTTCATTATGCCATTTTGTAACTTCCATGTGTGCTGCACAAAGCAGCACACATGAAAGTTACAAAATGGCATTTTAGGTTTGTTTATGTGCAGGAAGGAACTCCTTCCTACACATAAACAAACCTCCCTGCTCGCAGACACCCTTGTACTCTGGTGCAAGGGTGCCTGCGCTGGAGCTAAGTTGTGTAACTTAGCGCCATCGCAGGGGGAAACGCCAGGCTGCACCATATTCTTGTTAATATGGTGCAGCCTGGCATTTCCGAAGTGGCGGAGAGAGGCGTTAAGCCAAGACGGCTAACGCCTCTCTCCGCCTCTTCCTTGGTAATATGCCCCAACGTGTTTTCCTTTTGGTCCTTTGACTCCCACGTTAGGGAGAAAGGTCGATTTCCTATCCTTCACCAGCCTGCATAGCAGGACTCGAGTCTCGCAAAGTCCTGCGAGATCTCCAAATCCCGAGAGACCTGGCAGCCATGGTATTCACAGTTGGGCTACATCTATCACAAGAGGGAGGACCTCGCAGTGCTCTTTGGAAACATCTTACCTGTTCTTGATTCCAGTCAATGGCTCATGGTGAGTCGTGCTTCTCCTGGAAATGCCTCTTCCATCTCTAATAAACCCAGTCTCAAAAACAATAGTGGCAATGCTCGCCCTTGCTCTTTTTTGAAGCATCATCCCCAGATTGTTTGCCTTCTGTTGCTAAACCCGTTTTTGTTGGTATTAGGACTCAGGTGCACTTTTCCCCTGCTAACTAGTGATGAATTGATTTACTGCTAAAACATGGTAAAATTACCATCTACCTGATTGGTACTTTAATTTATTTAGATGATCCTACTATAGACCACACCATGTAGCTATGGCCTGTAAATTAAATGCTACTAGTGGGCAGAAGCACTCATTATGTCACTAACTAAAGTAGCATTTTAAAATATGCCTCAGTCCTGCCACTGCAGCCTGCCGTACAGTTTTAAGCTGACCTGATAGAAACAAACCTTTTGCCATGCCTAAATCTTCCTTTTGGATACTTATAAGTCACTCCTTAGGTAGGCCCTAAATGCTCATAGTTTCGGGTGCATTGTAGTTAATAAGTAGGATATGTGTTCTTAAGTTTTGCATGTCTTGGCAGGGAAAATCTCCTAAAGTCATTTTTCACTGTTGTAAGGACTATCTCCTCCATTGACCAACACTGGGTTACCTTATTAAATTTATAAAAAGTGCTAATTTTTGATTGGAAGCAGATAGAAATATACAGCTTACACTCAAATTAAGGGGAATTTCAATGGTGGCTATTTAATGGTGAAGTCTGATTTGAAGTTACCATTTTAAACATGTCACATTTAGAAAGTTGACATTTTCGTGTCCCAACCAGCTGTGCCTACTGCCAGTGTCCTGGGTCACATGAATAGCACTGCTCTTGACGGTTTTGTTTTTGCTTCCAGACAGTAACACTAAGGGGGCTTAGGTGTGAACAGGACGGGTCATACTGACTTGGGAGGTGCTGTGCTCCGCATTACTTACACTTCAAAGGACTTTGCCTACAGCACACACAAAGGAACTTGACACTAGACCTGCCCTGCATTTTTGTTACCCCAGACAGTTTGGAACCTTAACCACGACAAGGTGAAGAATGTTCCCGTCCCCCCCCACACACAGAGACTGGTACCAGGTATAAATACTGAGCCTCCAGAGCCACTCATGGACCTGTTGAAGACTCAGTGGAAGGTCTGCCAACCAGTGGCGTAAAGAAAGTTGAAAGGGCCCGCCTGCAAGGTACACGGAGGGGCCCCCTGCTCTGGATTTAATCCGGAGTTCTCAGGCCTGAGTACTGCGTTGAGGGGGCCCCCCAGCCCCGGGGGGGGCTGTGGGGGCCTGTGTTACGCCCCTGCTGCCAACTGCCAGAGGACTGCCCTACTGCTTGAGGGACTGCCTTGCTGTTTGAAGAAGGAATACAGGACTTGCTTGCCTTACTCCCATGCTATCCAGTCTGACTTCAAAGGCCAGATGGCTGACATCCTGAGTGAGCTACAGAGATACAATCAGCTTCAGTGAGCTTCCTGCAACTTCTCAGCTGACCTGCTGCAACATGACCTGCCTGTGCCCTGCTGCTGGCCCCTGCTGGAGTTAGCCCTGATTCCTAAGAGGTGCCTCACAGGTCCTGGACCCTTGCTGGCATCAATGTGGCCATGGCCTTTTAAAGAAAAGGTGAAAATCCTGAAGTCTGGTCTCTCTGCTACCAGTAACAGGCCTGTTCACTCCAAAAATCTGCTGCTCAAGAACCGCCAACGTGAAGCTATGGTGAGGCCTGCTCTAAACGACAGCAGTCAGCAGCGATGACCGGCAAAGCAAGAGTTGCACTTCCCACTGCAGCAATGACAGCCCACAGTAATCACCAATGCACAGCTATAGCAATGACCATATGCAATGCCCGAGCAGCTCTTTGCGCTACAGCAATGACCATGTATGATATTCAAGCTGCTCCTCACTGTCTCTTTCAATTTTAATGTAACTCTTTGCACTGTACCTGAGAAGGTAGCTCTTCAGCGGAACTAACCTGGTCCCTGTATCTGACCTGTGCTCCATCGCAGTCAGCCTGAGCTTGTGACTTTCCCCTGGTCTAGCGCGGCCAGATGATCGTATGTGACAGCTGGTGCTTATAATTGCTATAGTCACATAAAACTTTAAAACTGTACACCTACAGTTCTAATGATTGGATTTTTGTCATTCTTAGATAATTTAATTTTTTTAAATGTACTCTATTTTTCTAAATTGTTTTGGGATTTTTTCTTGTGTTGTGTTTTCACTTTATTGCTGTCTGCATGCTGCATAAACAGTTTACACATTGCCTCAAAGTTAAGCCTGACTGATTTTGTACCAAGCTACCAAAAGGTTAAACACAGGTTAATTTTGTGACTTTTGTTGTTTACCCTCACAGGGATTGTGGTTGTTGCTTGAGTGGGGCTTCTACCCCCTCAACCAATAATTCAATTTTCTACATTGGTGTTCAACTCTGGGAACCAGTGCTTGTGTTTGTGCAGTGCCACTCAGTGATTTTGTGCAAAACTGAAAATCCCTTATATTTCAATTCAATTCAATTCTGCTTCAGTCAACAAATTTGTCATAAAAGCAATAAGATACATCCAGTATTACTTAAGAGTATAAAAATAAAGCAGTAAAATATAATAAGTAAAACACCATTATGATAAAAACCATTTCATGTCGAAATTTAATGAGATAATAAGAATTTAAAAAAGGTTGAGTCTGATGTCAGATTAAAAATAATCTGACATCAGACTCAACCTTTTTTTAAATCCTCCTTGATTTTCTACTTTATCGTTTTTCCAAATTTAATTCTTGCCCTACATTTTGTGCTCCTGTGACTCTTGCCTGCAAAGATGGAGTTGGATCTTAGCAATCTGGACAGCTATATTATGACAGAGCTGAGGAAGTTGTGCAGTGAGAGGGGGCTGAAACCAGCTAAGGGCTCTCCAAAGATAGCCCTCCGAGAATGGGAGAAGATATGTAGAATTCAAGCTGCATCACGAGGGCCAAGATGATGATGATGAGGAGGAGGATAAAATGGAGGAGGGGAAAGAAGAGGAAAACAAGGAAGATAACTTTGCAACAGCTCCAGAACTAAAAAGAGAGGAAAACCACCTGCCCTGGCCCCAGAACCAGAGGAGAAAGGGAAATCCACAGGCGTAAGATCTCCTACAGAAAGATTCCAGGACAAGGCCAAGGCAGAGAAGCACACAAAGTCCAATGTGGCAGTCACTGTGCAATGTCCGTAGGAGATAGAAGGGTCCACGTACTCAAGGACGTGGTTCCTAATTTTGAGGTGAGGGATGACATAGGTGGTTTGAGGCAAATGGGGTAGCTCTAGATATGCATATGGTCCCAGAAGAGGACTGACGAGCCAGTCTCTGGAGGCGCATACCCACTGAGGGGAGGGATACTTAGTTGGCCCTAGGGAAAGGTGACATGAAGAAGTACCCAATCATGAAAGAAACCCTTGTTAGGAAGTATGGTCTCACCTCTGAGAAGTATAGGTTGAGGCTCTGGGACAGTCAGAAACTGTCTCACCAGTCCTTGGTTGACTTCACACATTACTGTTGTAAGGTACTGGATGGTTGGGTGAAAGGCAGTGATGTGAGTAATTACAATCAGCTTTACAATATGATTTCAAGAGAGCAGATGCTCAACACCAGTTTTACAGAGCTGCACCCACACCTGATAGATAGCAAGTTCCCTGACCCCAGAGATCTTGCCAAAGAAGCATACCTATGGCTCAGCAGCAGGGTCCAAAGTAAGGTACCTAGGAGTGACCCCAAGAAAGGTGGCCCAGTTTCCCCCAGCAGAGTGAGGGGATGTCCAAGGTGATACATACTTGTCCCAGCTGAGAAAGAGAGGGAAGGTTTCGATGAACGGTGGCGCAGGGCCCCCTATTTCCAATTCCAGTACTTTGATTGTTCTCAGTTTGGACACATTGGTGGGTCTACAGGGGTGGCCAATTTGACCCTCGGGTGAGGTGGTTCCCAGGAGCAATGGGTAAAATATGCCCTGATGTCCCTTGGCTGGGAGGTGGACTCCAAGGGTAAACCTGTGATCCCTGAGGGTGGGAGCCCCCCTCACAAAGTCTGGCACCAGGTATAAATATGGGACCCCCAGATTCACTCATCAGAACACTCCTGGACCTGTTGAAGAATCAGAAGAAGGAGTGCCATGCTGCCATAGAACTTTCCCGCTGCTTGAAGGACTGCCTTGCTGTCTACAAAAACAAGACTTGACCTGCTTGCCTTGCTCCCAGACTACCCAGAGTGACTCCAAGGGTCATTTGGATGACTTCCTGTCTGAGCTATAGGCAAACAGGCTTCAGAGGCCTCCCTGCAGCTGCCTAGCTGACCTGCTGCAACTATACCTGCCTGAACCTGCAACTGGGCCTGCCCGAGTCCTGCTGCTGGCCTTTGCTGTAGTGAGGCCTGATTCCCACGAAGTGCCCCCCAGGTGCTGGAACCTTGGCTGGCATCAAGTGAGACCTCCGTTTAAAAAAAAGATGAAAATCCTGAAGTTTAGCCACTCTGTGACTGTGGTTAATTTAGTAACTTTTGTGGTTTCTAATGACAAGTATTGTAGTTGCTGTTCCACCCCTCAACCAATAACCCAATTACTTACATACAACAATAAGCCCCAGTTAAGACGATGGAGGCACGAGGCCCCTCTTCACTTAAGGACACTACAAGATCAGTTTACTATACCTTTAATGATACTTTGTAGGAAATTGAGCTATTAGTTGTGCAGGATGTGAGACCTGAGCAAGTAATAGGTCCACAATTTCCCCTCATTGGGAACTAAGCACCCCTTTGTACCACTTGACTCTCCCAATGCAGTGAAGCAGAGCAGTCCAAGACCTACTCAGGGAAGGTGGTGTGGGCTACTAAACACCATTCGCTGTCACGCAGTAATAGCACTGATTGATTGTCCAGTCAGTGCTTTTTTCTTGAGAAAAAAAGTACATTTATTACACATACACTACTACATATAGTATGCATTAATTCACAAATATATGCATAGGGCGGATAGAAGATACCTTAGAAGACATCTTTAAACCACATTTGACCCCCTAAAGGGTCGTACAAACATATAAGGTAAGTCTATTGACTTGGTCAAATGTCACCATACTAGACCAACAACCATATGTTAAAACACCATCATTTTGTGCTGTAAGCGCAATAATCAATAATAAGCAGGGGTAAAGGCAATTATTAATGTTAATGCAGCATATCAACCTCCACTAGTAATCACTGTCAGAATTATTACTTCAATAAAATATTTTAAAGTGAATATAACTTGTATTTTTGTGATTTGTATGTACTTTTGGAGCATAAAAATGTAATCAGAAAAACAGCCCCTAAAGAACACCCCTTTCCTGATCACACAAAATACATATATATATCTAGCCCTTAGAGGGTGCCTTATTCCATGTATCTTCATTATAAATCATTAGACCACATAAATTGTAGGTATAGAATCAGCCCCTAGAGAGCACTGCACTTCCAGCAGTAGAGAAAAAGCTCCAGCCTTTGGAATGCTTTAAAAAATAACGGGAAAGTCCCAGAGGGTCAAGGATTCATTGACTCAGCAAACGTAGGGTCAGTCTTCCAAACATTACTCCTGGGGGGCTTCTGTAACTCCTACAACCCCCATAACACTTTGGAGATTTGCTGGTGGTCCCCCGGCCCTCTTGGGGCCCCAACATGAAGCGAAAAATAGGTAAATGAGAAGGCCCTGCAGGCCAGTATGGGGCGCTCCAGCATGCAGAAGTGAATATTTCAACAGCCTGTCTTTGGCTGTGCTCGAAAGCCTGCTGTCTTTTTTTCCATTTTTTAAAACATTTTCTGAGGAGCCCGGTCCCACTTGGGCAGCGAACCTTTTTTCTTGGCAGGGGTGGCTTGGGGTGCCCATCCTCAGCTGCCACAGCAGAATCCCGTGCCAGGCCAGCAATCCTTGAAGATGGTGTGGGAGCCAGTAACATGCTTCTCCCCTGCCTGCTCCATGTGGGCATGGAGTTTGTTCTGCGGTGGCCACCCGCTACCCCTGGATATAGGCATGAGGAGCGAGACCACTGGGGGCCTGGAGATTGAGTCCCAGGCTCCTTTTTGCTTTGTTCAGGGGTGCATTACAGCGCTCTCCCAGTATCAGCATCTGCCTCCGGGGAGATAGGGGCACCAGGGGATGAGAATGAGTCTGGGAAGGGGGCCCCACATAAAGCCCCTCCATGGATGAAATTTGGGAATACTCCTTGGGCTGACCTCTGGGCCCTGGCCCAAGCCGGGGGTAATTTCTAGGAGGGCGGCAGAGCCCCATGTGCTCCCTCGCTCGAAAAAGTCAAAGGTAGACAAACTTAAATAGGACATAAATTGGGCCCTGTTGGGCCGAATCGGCCAATCTTGGGTTCATTTTACTCCTGGTGGTGATCTCTAGCCACCAGAAACAGAACGTTTTAGCGGACTTCCTCACTTCCAATGCAATGCACTTTGCAGGGAGTTGGTTCCACTGGCTCCCTGCGCCAGCTCTCCTCTTGGTCTTTGCTATTGGGTGCAGAATTGCAGATTTCCCCCCTACTCACTGGTGCTCAGGGGGCGTACGCGACCAGCCTCACTAGCCTTTGGAGAGACTCACTGATCCTGGGGGCAGAGACCTTAGTCCCTTTTGTGCTTCAGGGGGTTCCTCCTTCCAGTTGTCCATGGCCGACACAGTCCCAGGGTCCAGCAGGGAAAAGCACAAACACACCAACCAAGAGAGAGTTTCACCCTTGTGTAAGAGTTTTTAAAGAGGGGTGGAAGTTTCTAGAAGCCAGGCACCCCTAGCTAATCCTAGATTGCAACATCCCCTCTCCACCCTTGTCCCATCCCTCCTGCACAGCATGCTGGGACAGTTCAATGTGGCGTCATCCAGGAGTGACTGATCACATATGCTCCTGGGGTCTCATCTCCGTCCAGCACTGACATCAATGCCAGGGCCTTTACCACCAAAATCCCAAAAAGGAGCCCCCTCCTGTGGTGGCTCCAGTTGTCTGGGCTGCCTCCTTTGTTCAGTGGGCCTGGGCTGTCCCCAACCTTGGTGTAGTGTGGCAAGTAATTAACAAATGAAGATTTTTATCTCCACCCCTTCCTGCTCAGGAGCTGAAGGAAGCACTGTTAATTACTCCTTTTGAGTGGGGCGGCCTTTGTCCCTGCTGCTGAAGTGACATGTAATTAACTTGGCACAGCAGGGTGACAAAAGGCCTGGGCTCTCATCCTGTGCTGAGCTACAGAAATATGACAGTCCTGAATGACCCATAAGTTGTACCGATATCCTCAGATATGCTTTTCTCGCACATGTTCCAACCCATATTGATATGTCACTGGACTTTGTAGGCCAAAGAGATGCAAAACTGCACTGTAGTGCAGTTTAACCCCAATGTGTGTAATAAACTGTCACTGCAGACAAGACACTAAACCACACTGACTTTCTCTATCAATGTACACTAATATTATAGGGCCTATCCCAGGTCAACATCTAATCCTGCAGAGTACCCTCTGCACCAGTCTACCTGTGTGTAGTTACTGGACTGCACACTATAGTGGTCTTGCACAACTAGCCCTCACACGTGTGCACACATGTGTGCACATGTGTTCACGTGTAACAGCCAATTACTCCTTACCCTAGCTGCGTCTTAGGGGCCATATCGTAAAAGGTGGACACTCGCGGCAAACATGTCTAGTCCATTTGCCATGTGATTACCGTACTGAGCACCCCCACTGTAAAAAGACCAATACTGGGTGATCAAAAAAGCATTAAAAAATCCAGGCATACTGAATGGGTGGAGCACAATTGCAACATACTTTTATAAAGCACAAGGACACTTGCAGAAATGCACATCTCTCTGCGAAAAAGACTCAGGGAGGACATAATCCATCTGTGTTGGGACAATTCCTTTATGCTGCAATAGAGGAAGATTGCCTAGATCCTATAATCAGTTTTGGTGAGTTGTGTTTAGCTTTGCAATAGTTTTTAGGGTGATATGGGTACTTGAATAGTTTGTACTCTTTATTGTTTCTTTTCTAAATTGCTGGTCCCATGGGAGACCCAATAGGTACAAGTAAAACCTCTAAATCCCTGATACAAAGAGGGAGAAAAAAGTGCTTGAACCCAGAGAAGAGAACTCAGTGTCTGAACCCAGAAAAGAGAACACAGAGGCCTTCATCGATGTCTAGCAATTCCCAACCCTCTTTCCCCTGGGAATTAGCTGCATTGGAGGGTTAGATCTGTAGGGATTGGGACAACTCTCTTTGCTCCTGAGATTCAGGAGAGTGGAGCCTTGGTAAAAATAATTAAAAATGCAAGCCAGACGAATTGGATTTGCCATTGCGTATTACTATTTTGGATTTACAGCAAAACCACAATAATGGTTGAAATGTAGGCAGTGGTGACAAAGAAACAATCGCATGATGCTGTTAGCTATGAGTCTCATTGCTGAGTGAACGTGTTTTTAGTACTTTGTTCAAAAGCCTAACAAAAGTTACTCCAAGCACAAAGTTAGCACACATTCACAATTATTATGACCACATCAATACTGTTTAGCAATATAGCCACATAAATAAAATAAGTGTGTTTCTTATTAGAAAAGTGAAAGGAATTGGGTTATTGGTTCAGAAGTGTAGAAGCCCCACTCAGGCAACAACCACAATTCTTGTCAGGGTGATCCAAAAAATATCTCTTAATTAAACCTGAGCTTGTCCCTCTGGTAGCTTGGCACAATCAGCAGAACTGGAGATATTACATTGTAAAACTTTAGGTAAACATAGTGCTTAAAAGCACAAAGTGCCACTCATCATCATCTGGTCATGCTAGACCAGCTGAAATTTACAAGTTCAGGCTGACCGAGATGCAGTGAAAGTCACAATTTCAGGCTGACCGAGATGAAGCACGAGTCCGATACAGGCAACATGTTAGTCCCACTGAAAGAGCTATCTTCTAAAAGTTCCATTCGTGGTGGATGTGACTGCAAGGAGCAGGGGGAGCATCATGTAGGGTCGTCACTGTACAGCAAAGAGCAGGTCTGCCAGAGCTGGCTGTCGCATGAAGAGCCGGTCAAGCGTTACAGATGATCGTTGCTGGAGCTTCGCATTGAGGGTTACTACCGGATGCCATTGCTATAGCACGAAGTGCAGATATTGCATTTCCAGTATTCGCTGGTGGTCGCTGTAACTCCAACAGCACGTCTTCACTGGAGCTTCACACTGGCTTGCACCAGGACTTTGCTGGTTGACAGCAGATTCCTGGAGCAAAGGGGCCCGTTTGCTCTTGCAAAGAGCTGAAACTTCAAGATTCCACCTTTTTTCTTGGGAGGAGCTCAGACTGATACCAGTCAAGGTTCCAGGACCTGGGGGCACCTCCTGGGTATCAAGAACTTACTCCAGCAGAGGCCATTAGGGCCATTAGGGCTCAGGCAAGTCCAGGTGCAGGTCCAGGCAAGTACAGTTACATCAGGCCAGCTGGGCAGTTTCAGGGTGGCCTCTGGAGCTTGTTATATCCCTGTAGCTCAAACAAGAGGGCAGCCAACTAACCCTTGAAGTCACTCAGACTAGCCTGGGATGAAGGTAAGTAGGTCAAGCCTGCCTTCTCATACAGCAAGGCAGTCCTCAAGCAGCAGGGCAATCCTCTGGCTGTAGAACAGTTATCCTTTTGAAATGTCCACAGGACCAGGAGTGTTCTGAAGAGTGGCTCTGGAGGTCCAATATGTATACCTGGTGCTAGCCTTTGTGTGAGGGACACCCTGCTCTATCCCCACAACTGCTTCTGGAAGGTTTTTCCCTTCTCCTGCCAAGACTCCAAGACGTCTTGGGTGAAAAAAATGCTGGTGCAAGCTTTCTTTTTGTATGCTGGAGGCAAGTCCTGTGTAGTGCAAGTGAGGCAGGACTTAGCTCTGCCCCCTGCCATCCTGGCATCCTGTTCATATCTAGTCCCCTGTGTGTCACTCTCTGGGAGTAATACACAAATCCCAACAACAGAGCCATTCACAGTCATGTGAACCTGGCAGGAGGCACAAATGGTTAGGACACAAAAATGCTAACTTTCTAAAAGTGTCATTTTTAGAATGGTGACTTAAAATCTGATTTCACTACTAAAGACGATTTAAAATTACGATTCATTTAAGTAAAAACAGCATATTTCTATATGCTCCCAATCCAAAGTTACCACTTATTAAATGTTATAAGATAACCCAGTGTTAGTCAATGGGAGAGGTAGGCCTTACTACATTGAAAAAAGAACATTAGGAATTTTCTCTGCCAAGACATGTAAAAATTAAGTACACTTCTTTTTAAATATAACTCAATCCGCTGTATGAGACTTTAGGGCCTACCATAGCAGTTACGCATATGTATTAAAAAGAAGAGTCAGGACGTGCAAAGGTTAATTTTCCAAGTTAAAATGGCAGTTTAAAACTGCACTACAGACTGAATTGGCAAGCTGAGACATATTTTAAAAGGCTACTTTAGTGAGTGGCACAATTAGTGCTGTAGGCCCACTAGTAGCATCTAAACCACAGGTCCTGAGTACATGTAGTACTATTTACTAGGGACTTATAAGTAAAAAAAAAATGTTCCGATCAGGTGTTACCCAAATTTACCTTCTTGAAGGAGAAAGCACTAGAACTTTAGCACTGGTAAGCAGTAGTAAAGTGCACAGAGTACTAATGCCCGCAAAACTGAATTCAGTAAACAGGTGGAGTGAAGGCATAAAGTTTGTGGGACTACCATGCCAAGGATGACAGGTCTAACATGTGCCCTCCCCAGATGAAAGCAGGGAGAACTATACACCTAATGAGTTTGTCTAAGATGAGAGCACATGCAATGACCATCAGCATCGGTATGGTCAGTTCCAGGGTGATATTCCACAGTAAAGTCCATTCCCTATAACGAGATTGACCACTTCAACAGTTTGAGATTTTTGCACCTCATCTGCATTAGCCATCCGAGAGGTCTGTGGACTGCCTCAACCCGGAAGTGAGTCCCAAACGCGTATGGTCTCAATTTCTTAAGTGCCCGGACCACTGCAAAGGCTTCCCTTTTAATTGCACTCCACCTCTATTCCTGGGAAGTAGCCTCCTGCTAATGAAGGCACAGGTTGACTGTGATAGCACAGTTTCTATGCCATGCTCTGAGGCATTCGTCTGGACAATTAATTACTTGGAGAAGACAGGGGCATTGAGCACAGATGCTATGAACATTGCCTCCTTTAAGATGTCAATAGCTTTCTGGCATGCCTCCGTCCAGATAACATTTTTCGGCTGCTTCTTAGAAGTCAGCTGTGCTATGGGTGTCACAATGGTGCCATACTCCTTGATGAATCTCTCATAGTATCTAGTTAGGCCCAAGAATGCTCTCATCTCAGTCTGGGTCTTGGGGAGGATCCCATCCTTCGATGGTTCTGAATTTTTGCCTGGAGAGGCAGCACCTTGCCCCCACTGACTTGGTGTCCCAGGTAGACCACCGATCCCTTCCCAACCTCTGGAAAGTAGCATCTGCATTCTTTATCCAAAATGGCATCAATCTAAGTTGGAAGTGTCCCTCTGGGGTGGAGAATGTAGACCTCTTGTTAGCCCCCTTAATTTGAGAAATCTACCAGAACCCCGACATTAAGTCAAATGTGCTCAGGAACTTGGCAGCTCCTAACCAATCAAAGAGCTTATCAGCTCAGGGATGGAGTGGACATCAGTCTTAATGACTAAGCTGGGCACTCTGTAATCCACACAGAACCAGAGTTCTGGTGTAGCACCCAATGGGGTGGCCTAGGGTACCATAACCACAGGACAGGACTGAGGGCTAGTGGAGTGCTCAATCACCCCTAGCTCCAGCATCTTGGACACCTCTACATTGATGTTGGCCTTCACCTTGTCAGACAGCCTGTTGATTTTACTCTTAACAAGCGTGCTGGCTCTAGGGTCAATATCATGGGATTTAGCAGTAGTGGAAGGAACAGTCAGAAAAAACATGGAGGGAGAAAGTATAACAACCAATATTCACAGAATACACATGCTCAAAATATGTCCTTATGGCCCCTTCCTTATGGTCCCCGACCACCAATGGGCCCACTGCCTCCACCTTTCTTTCGGAGCAATTGACCTTTTTTAGGAAGAAGTGGGTGGGGGGAAGAGAGGAGACAGAAAAGTCCAATGAGAAGAGCAGTAAATGTAGGTAATAAGAACAAGGAGTAAATCAAAGGAACCCCAGCCAGGAACGAGCACAACATGAGCTTAGTCGTAAACCTTATAACAGAAATATTAACGACAGGAGAGATTAAAATTCTAAACAGAAGCCTTGGCTTCATTCCCACAACCTACACAGATACATTTGGATTACGCTGTTAAATAGCTGAATTCTTCAGTAAATTCAAGTTAAAAGCAATTTTCCAAAGCAGCCCTCCATGATATATAGAACCAGGATATACCTGGTTGAAAAGGAAGTCCTTCTTTTTCCCCACAATACTGCAACACCCCCTGAGATTATCGCATTTGAGGAAGCCATTACCAAAGATATTAAATCTCTAGACTCTAAAAAAACTTGATTACCATAACCTCTCAAAAAAGGGGAGGACAAGACTCACACATTTTAAAACAAGAACAATCTGTGTTATAAAACAGGCAGATAAAGGTGGGAAAGTAGTGATCCAAACAAAAGACGATTATCAAGAAGCCTGTATGACCTTACTGAGAGATTAGCGTGACTACAAAAAGTTGAGCTCTAACCCTACACCCATTTTACAAAAAGAGATTAAGGGACATATGTATGAAGCATTTTTCCAGTCGCAAACGGGCTGATTCACATAATCAGCCTGTTTGCAACCTAGAAAATGCTTTTTGGAATGCACAAAGCCCAAATTGCGATTTGGTAACTATTTACCAAATCGCAATTTGGGTTCTGCGATTCAGTGTTTGGAAGGGGCGTGTTTGGGGTGTCCTTCCAAATACCAAATTGCATTGGTATGTATGAATAGTTTGTGACCAAAATGCGGTTGCAAAACATTTGCACTTTACCACCAACTCAAAGTTGGTGGTAATGTAACAGAGTTGACCACCCTGGGTGAAAACGAGGAAGGAGGTACTATCTTCAAAACTAAGTACAAATTTATTCCACAAACACCACATGACAATATAGATACCTTTAATGAGATCATGATCAGGGGATTACATACTATACCCAATAAGGTCAGTAGGGGTAAAGTAAGCAGGAGTAACAGATAACAGAAATAATGTGCACAACAATGTGATTAACAAACTCTAGAAAAGTGAAACCATAGTCATCAGATCCTCAGACAAGGGGGGAAATGTGGTGGTCTGGCCAAAAGAATTGTATTTTACTGAAGCATATCAACATTTGAATGCTGTGTCTTGCTATGTAAAGATAATGATGGATGATAATCAAAACTTTAAAGAAGAGTTTGACCAATGTCTGAGTCAGTGAGCGAACCAACGTTTGATTAATGAGGATGAATATAGATTTTTAAAACAAGATCACCCCAAACTCCTGATATTCTACCTCAACCCAAATACTCATAAACATGCCAGGAATCCCCCAGGCCGCTCGATAATTGTAGCACTGGGCAGTATTTTTTAAAATGTGTATTGGTGCATAGACTCTTTTCTCAATCCTATATTTACCAGTCTGCCATCACATGTAAATGATACATCTGATTTCCTTCGAAAGTGACAAGTTGTTAATAACTTTAGATGTCACATCGCTGTACACCAGCATTAAGCACTCTGATCGGGTGAAAGCAATAAAACACTTTATGAGAGTAAGACAGATCAAATTCTAGTAACATAGCCAAATGCTCTTACGTTTGATTGAGCTTTGCCTCACTAGAACCATATTTGCTTTTAACAATGAGGTCTGCATGCAGACTAGAGGAACAGCGATGGGTGCCTGCTGTGCCCAGTTATGAAAAGTTGCATGTGGTCGGTGGTCCACTACTGGAAAAATGGTACAACCACATCTACCTTTGGGTGTGATTCATTGATGACCTCTTCATCATTTGGAAAGGGAGCCAGAGGTCAGCTGAGGAATTTATTAAGGAGATCAATACGAATTAGTTAAATTTTATGTTTAACCTCAAAATAATTAACAGCGAGATGGAACTTCTTAATGTACTGGTAAGTGTACATTAGCAGAAATTGCCAACAACACTCTGTAGGAAGCTGTCAGCGGGTAACGGTACACTTCATGCTCAGAGTTTTCACCCTGCTCCCTTATTATGGATATACAGTTTGGTGAGTTCTTTAAAGCAAGGAGACTGTGCAGCACAGAAAGGGAGTGTAAGAAAATGGAGCAGGAAATGAGTAACAGATTCAAGCAGAGAGGCTACACCCAAGAAATTCTAATACAGGCCCAGCAGAGAGTTAGAAAAATTAAGAAGGAAGAGGCTCTGTTTAACAAAGCTAAGAAAGCACAAAAGGAGACACAACACAGATTTGTTACAACATTCAACAAACAGCACATGTCGCTGAGGTCAGCACTGAATAGACACTGGCATCTAGTAAAAAGTGACCCCATTATAGAGGGCAAGGTGGAGAGATGCCCAATGATCAGCTACAGAAGAGCAGCAGCAATGAGGGACCATCTAGTTAAGAGTGATGTGAAGCAAACAGTAAAGAGTGGTACGTGGTTGAAACCCAAAGAGGCTTTTGTGAGGTAGACACATTGCAAAGCATACAGACAGAGACAGAATAGAGCCACTTATGACACAGTATGCAGGAGAAATGCCACCTTGATGGGAAGAATCGCATGCAAAACTAGTTTTGTGGTATACATGTTAGAATGCCCTTGCCCTAAGATATACATAGAGAGCACAACCTTACCGCTGCACTAAAGGATATTACAAAACATAAGGGCAATAAAGAACATGGACACCACTTAACATGCAATGGCCAAAAACTTTCATAAGGAGCATGGAAAGGATGAAAATAAACTACGCTACAGTGGTTTAGTGCACATGCCCAAATGCTCGAGGGGTGGCCACAGAGAATTGGAGCTGAGGAGACTGGAGGCTAGTCTGATCATAGAATTGGATAGCAAAGAGCATATAGGGCTGAAAGCCGTTGAGGAATTTTACACTTTTCTATAAATATAGTTTGCTGGGAACTGCTGATTGTTTTTTAACCTCACACGAGACATTAGAAGCATTTTGGTATTTATACATTGTTTTGATTTCTTTTATAGATGTTGGCACCTAGAGTGGCACCGGCAGGCGATTGCATTACCCACTGGGGTGAAATGATGTCTTAATAAGCGCATGACAGAAATCCTACCTCCAGTAGGTGCAGACTGCAAGAATTATTCACTATTCTTTATTATTGTTTGTTAAAATGTTTTAAGCAGACAGTGATAACACTCTATTTGGGAGACAGAATATGGATGTAGTGTTTGAGATAGCGTGTTTATGCCTACCATAAGATCGAGGATTCATGTAGCTTATGAATGCCCCACTCTTTCTCTATGTAATCCAGCATGTGAATGTAAAGAGTTACGTGTTTCACAGTGCTAATGAGACTTATCACTGTGGTTTCATTTTTTTAAATTACATTCTTTATTGAAAATTAAAGATTTTTAAACCCAGCCCACAACCCCCCCATCCACATCCAAGCCAACAAGAATACAATACAGGCAGGTAGACAAAAACAATATAAACCGGGGGAAATCCCAGACATCTATAATCCTTGACAATCTGCATCCCAAAGTAAAAATAAAAAAGACCCAGGCTCAAATACAACCCGGATATCAATCCAATTATGTTAGGGGAGTCTCCCCAGACCCAATAGTCCCAAGTATCAAAGTACACCCCGCATTATTCCAATCCCGCATGCCTTACCCTTCCATCCTCAGAATATGTCTCCAACCATTCCCTCACTGGGGCCCAAATTTGCAGTCAAAGGATCTAAGTTGACCTCTACAATTTTATCTGTATCTGCCATAATATTAACCTCCAAATATACCGCATTCGGGACTACCCTCATATCATTAAATTGCACACTGCCGTTTATGAGTATCTGAGTTTTATCTTGATTAAGTCGATACCCAGAAATTCAGCCAAATTGGTCAGCCTCAAGTTCAATTTCCTTAACTGCCCGGGTGGCATCTGGGGTGACTATCGCCAAATCATCTGCATATGCCAGAATTTTGGTGTCCCACCCTCTTGTATGCATCAGCAAAATAAAAGAATTAACTTTAATTCGCTGAATTAAAGGATCAATATAGAGGGCAAATAGGAGGGGGGGAGCAAGGCCACCCTTGCCTTGTCCCCCGCTGAATCGCTACTGCCTCTGACTCTCTCCCCATCAAGGATATTTTAGCAATCTATCACTGTGATTTCATTTGAATTATTGTGCTGCAGACCTTTGTATGCACCCCAATATGATTGAATTCATTAGAATATCAAATTAACTCCTTTGGTCTTATTTTTTGATAATACTCGTATATACATAACATGCCTCTTCAAATATGGCCGATAGATTTTCTTCCAAATTGTAAGCCCTATGTCTATGTCTAGTAAAATGAAAGTAATTGTGTATTTAAATGCAGAGCAATGACAGCGCCATTTATCTTGAGGAAGGCTCGGAAGATCCGAAACGAGTTGATTACATCTTTTGCCAAATTAATTTTCCAAAAGGAACAACAGGAGTGCCAATCTCTTCTTAACTGGAAGAGAGACTGAATTATTTGGAAACGCACCGCTGACTAAAAAGTTTAACTTTACTAATAGTAACTTACCGTTTAGAATACCGAAAATTTGTAAAGTTAGAATTTTGGTCTAAGTTTACCTTTGTGAATACCAAAAAGTAGTAAACTTTCACAAAAGTGTAAGTTTACCTTTCTGAATTGGGCCCTTAGTCTCTTAGAGCTCCAGGAGAAAAGACTAGCCCTAGAAGATAGAAGACTGGCCCTGGAGGAGAGAAGGGTTAAGCATGAACTAAAGTCCTAAGGACATGGTGGCACCAACAAAGACACAGAGGGAACTGTAGAGGGTGCCTATGATCCCAGGTTGCCCAAGGCTATTCTGTCAAATGTTGTAGAGGGGGATGATATAAGCCAATGGCTAGCATCTTATGAGAGGGCTCTCAAGATGAGAAGTATGGGTGCCCACCATTGGGGACCCTTACCGTGGGAACTAACTTTAAGAGTGGGGAAGGATAGGTTGCTAACACTGGAAGATGAAGTGGCAGAGTCATATTCGCATATGAAAGATGCACTTATTGAACTGTTTGGGTCTAACCATTGAAGAATACAGTGTTATGTCCCGTATAGAGGCCCTAATGTAGACCCGTTCATACATGCCCTAAAATGGACGTATTCATATTTGCCCTAATACGTTAATATTCGTACTTGTCCTAGTATGGTCAAAGCCGCATATGCCCTATTACGGTCATAACTGTACATGTCCTACTATAGTCATGATTCCTTATATAGGCATGATCTTTCCCCTACATTGGTCCTCGCTAGTACACAACGAGCTCTGAGGGCTGAACGTTATCTAGTCTGTGGTTTTGAATACAGCAGGGTTTTTCCCAAACACAGGCCCACACTGTACTCATCAATTATGCATGGCTCTCTAGGAATACACCACCTGCATAATATGTATGTACAAAGTTCACCCCTGACAACTTCCTCACGTCTAAGAAGGGCCAATACAAACCATACGAAGCAACTAGAGTCTTAAGGGTATAAATACACCACATCTTACCCCGGTAAGACAGAGGGAACCGAGACTTCCATGCTGACACACTGACCAGAGACGCTGAGGCTCCTGCATGCAGTCGCTCCAGCTGACAGCGGTCTGACACAGCCCTTGCGGGGTGTCCAACGCGAGACCAGGACGGGGTCCCACACTCTCTCTATTCATGTATGGGGGTTCAACTAAATCCTAGAAGGATTCTTGGCTCTTAGGCTTCTAGACCTACACATATGCTAGTTACACTCAGGTACATCTAGTTAGGCATCGTAGGAGTACGCACACTTTTCATAATGCTTTTTATATTCATGTATGTATTCATGATTATTGCAATATGGTAGAACTGTTCTATCTCTTTGCTTTTATCGTACTGCTGATAATATATCTCTGCTATTGTCTGCTGATTGCTGCAGCACATATATTTTAAACTAGAATAACAACTGTTCAATAAATACTTATTGAAAAGCCCAGACTATTTATTCTGTGTAACTCTCTGAGACAAACCGAATAAGTAAGCACGAGTGACTGAGCGAAAAGTAGTACATTGTTTCCACGAATCTGAGGAATTTGGGTTGTCATGATCTAAGGTTGCCAGAAACTAATCTCTCCCCGATAAGAGGAGATTCTAGTGACACTGTGAGCTAGCTAATGCAAATCAGGCTAACATATGCGGTGGGGGTGCACAGAGCCAGTCAGTCACCAAGCCCACAGTTTATGTTATCCAAACGCGCAGGTCCTGCATGCGTACTATAGGAACTACACGACAACAGAGAGAGGTTTAGAAATACATACAAGGGTTCAACTCTCACATGAGTGAACTTTGTAGATGCCTCTGTAAAGTCACTGGAAGGCTAGATTGAAGGTATCCAGGGAGAGACCTATGAGGGGCTCTACAATTTAATGATAAAAGGATCCATACTTAAAAATTGTACCTCAGAGAAATGACACCAGAATCTGGTGGATTTTAAGTTATCTAGCCCCAGAGACCTGGGGAAGATAGCTGATGAAAGGGTACACACTAACGGTCCCAAAGAGTCCCAAGGTGGTGATCACAAGAAAGGAGGACATATCCTCCTTCAGGGGAAAAATGGGGCCTAGAATAAAAAGACATACACACCCCAGAAGTCCCCAAAAGATGCCCAAGGGGGGACCTTAGAACTGCATCCCATTTGAAGGGGAGAGGGTAACTGGGTAAGAATTGTGACCCAACAAAATCTGGTGTAAATAGCCAGATTACAAGCGGGGAGATACTGTGTGCACCCAGAAGTCACCCACTGGCGAATATCCAAAAGGCATTGCAAGTGTAGGGATTGGGTAGAATTTGTCCCTTGGAATTGTAAGGGATACACTGAGGCCACCTTAGTCTTCATGGGCGGGGAAGAAATCAAACCCTTGGCTCACTAGCCTGCCAGTATAGAAAAGTACAGACAGTAGGCAAGAATCAATTGAGTTGAAGTCCAGGCCCTGAGGGATATAGGTGCCTGGATCACCATGGGTATGGCCAAGTTAGTTTCCCCAGAGCTTATCATACCTGATGAGATGGACCAGATTGAAACTCTGACAACATTACAAAGTTATATCCCAAGCCTGTGGTAAACTTTGAATGGGGAGTGGTACTGGCCCAAAGAAGGTAGCTGTGTCCCCTGCAATCCCAGGGGGGTGTCTGCTAGTCAATAACATTGGGGAGAGGTGGAACAAAAGACATGTGCAGCAATGTTTGATCTCCCTGAGTGGGTATGTGTCTCTACTAGAGCACAAAAGGCCCAGAAGAAGCCCACCATAAGGTGGAGGGTCTGGTGCCTAAACACAAAGCTACTGCTCTGAGAGATTTGACTGACCTGGCAGAATGGCAGGGAGCAGGAGGACCCTCCGGAGAGCACTTGAGACAGGGACAAAAGCTGTCTCTCACTCTGGAATACAGGAGGAAGGAGATATCATTGGAACCCATATGGTATGCTTGGAGGAGGGAATCCCATACAATGAAGAAAATGACTCCAAACGAGGGACAGCCAGTAGAGTGCCCCCCTCACAGTACAGATAATTGCTCTTTAACCCAGCCCATGATAACCCCTTAGCTGAACATCTGGGGCAGACCAAAACATGGGAAAGCTTGGTCAATGACTTCTACTTGCCTCAGATGTGTGAAAAGGTGAAGAAGGTTTGTCACTCCTGTGTCATCTTTTCAAGCCAGGAGCAAGACAGGGGGGCAATCCAAAGACTCCCCTCATACCACTGCCTGTGGTGGGGACTCCCTTTGAGTGGGTGGGGATTGACATTGTTGGTCCCCCTAGACCACGGGTACTCATAGCACGGCCCGCGGGCCGGCGGCGGCCCGGCAAGCCTTCCTTGGCGGCCCGCGGACCTTGCAGATACCTACCTGTGTTTTTTCTTCTTTTTTTTTTTTTTAGTGCCAGCAAACACCGCCGGTTGCAGCAGCGCTCTATGGGAGCCGGGCGATTCTTTAAAAAACCATTCACTTGTTAATGAGGCTTTGTTGTATTTCACCTCTTTTTAGCGCCCCTGCATCTCCAGAGGGAGGGAGACAGACAGAGGGAGACAGAGAGAGAGGGAGACAGAGAGAGAGGGAGAGAGAGAGGGAGACAGAGAGAGAGGGAGAGAGAGGGAGACAGAGGGAGACAGAGGGAGGGAGTCAGGGGGAGGGAGAGGGAGACAGACAGAGGGAGACAGACAGAGGGAGACAGACGGACGGAGGGAGACAGACGGAGGGAGACAGACGGAGGGAGACAGACGGAGGGAGACAGACGGAGGGAGGGAGATAGACAGAGGGAGAGAGAGGGAGGGAGATAGATGGAGAGAGGGAGGGAGGGAGACAGAGCTAGAGGGAGGGAGACAGAGAGAGGGAGGGAGACAGAGAGAGGGAGGGAGACAGAGAGAGGGAGACAGAGAGGGGGTGACAGAGAGGGGGAGACAGAGAGGGGGAGACAGAGAGGGAGACAGAAGGAGAGAGACAGACAGAGGGAGGGAGACAGAGAGGGAAACAGAGGGAGACAGACAGAGGGAGACAGACAGAGGGAGACAGAGAGAGAGGGAGACAGAGAGAGGGAGACAGACAGAGGGAGACAGAGGGAAGGAGACAGAGAGAGGGAGACAGAGAGAGGGAGACAGAGAGAGGGAGAAAGAGAGGGAGACAGAGAGGGAGACAGAGAGAGGGAGACAGAGAGAGGGAGACAGAGAGGGGGAGACAGAGAGGGAGCAGGAGGACCCTCCGGAGAGCACTTGAGACAGGGACAAAAGCTGTCTCTCACTCTGGAATACAGGAGGAAGGAGATATCATTGGAACCCATATGGTATGCTTGGAGGAGGGAATCCTATACAATGAAGAAAATGACTCCAAACGAGGGACAGCCAGTAGAGTGCCCCCCTCACAGTACAGATAATTCCTCTTTAACCCAGCCCATGATAACCCCTTAGCTGAACATCTGGGGCAGACCAAAACATGGGAAAGCTTGGTCAATGACTTCTACTTGCCTCAGATGTGTGAAAAGGTGAAGAAGGTTTGTCACTCCTGTGTCATCTTTTCAAGCCAGGAGCAAGACAGGGGGGCAATCCAAAGACTCCCGTCATACCACTGCCTGTGGTGGGGACTCCCTTTGAGTGGGTGGGGATTGACATTGTTGGTCCCCCTAGACCACGGGTACTCATAGCACGGCCCGCGGGCCGCCGGCGGCCCGGCAAGCCTTCCTTGGCGGCCCGCGGACCTTGCAGATACCTACCTGTGTTTTTCTTCTTCTTTTTTTTTTTTTAAGTGCCAGCAAACACCGCCGGTTGCAGCAGCGCTCTATGGGAGCCGGGCGATTCTTTAAAAACCATTCACTTGTTAATGAGGCTTTGTTGTATTTCACCTCTTTTAGCGCCCCTGCATCTCCATGCAGGGGCGCTAAGAAGAGGTGAAATACAACAAAGCCTCATTAACAAGTGAATGGTCTTTTAAAGACCTGAGGCTGTGAAATACTCGGGTGCGGCTGTGTGTGCGCCCGGGAAGCTGTCTCAGGCCGGGCTGACACACACTCGGGGTGACGTGACAGAGCGAGGGAGACAGACAGACAGAGGAAGGGAGACAGAGAGAGGGAGACAGACAGAGGGAGGGAGACAGAGAGAGGTAGACAGAGGGAGACAGAAAGAGAGGGAGACAGAGGAAGGCAGAGGGAGAGGGAGGGAGTCAGGGGGAGACAGAGGGAGGGAGAGGGAGACAGACAGAGGGAGACAGAGGGAAGGAGACAGAGAGAGGGAGACAGAGAGAGGGAGACAAAGAGGGAGACAGAGGGAGAGAGAGAGAGAGGGAGACAGAGAGAGAGGGAGACAGAGAGGGAAACAGAGGGAGACAGAGGGAGACAGAGGGAGGGAGACAGAGGGAGGGAGACAGAGGGAGGGAGACAGACAGAGGGAGACAGAGAGAGAGGGAGACAGAGAGAGAGGGAGAGAGAGAGGGAGACAGAGAGAGAGGGAGAGAGAGGGAGACAGAGGGAGACAGAGGGAGGGAGTCAGGGGGAGGGAGAGGGAGACAGACAGAGGGAGACAGACAGAGGGAGACAGACGGATGGAGGGAGACAGACGGAGGGAGACAGACGGAGGGAGACAGACGGAGGGAGGGAGATAGACAGAGGGAGAGAGAGGGAGGGAGATAGATGGAGAGAGGGAGGGAGGGAGACAGAGCTAGAGGGAGGGAGACAGAGAGAGGGAGGGAGACAGAGAGAGGGAGGGAGACAGAGAGAGGGAGACAGAGAGAGGGAGACAGAGAGGGGGTGACAGAGAGGGGGAGACAGAGAGGGGGAGACAGAGAGGGAGACAGAGGGAGAGAGACAGACAGAGGGAGGGAGACAGAGAGGGAAACAGAGGGAGACAGACAGAGGGAGACAGAGAGAGAGGGAGACAGAGAGAGGGAGACAGACAGAGGGAGACAGAGGGAAGGAGACAGAGAGAGGGAGACAGAGAGAGAGAGACAGAGAGAGGGAGACAGAGAGGGAGACAGAGAGGGAGACAGAGAGAGGGAGACAGAGAGAGGGAGACAGAGAGGGGGAGACAGAGAGGGGGAGACAGAGAGGGAGACAGAGGGAAACAGAGGGAGACAGACAGAGGGAGATAGACAGAGGGAGACAGAGAGAGAGGGAGACAGAGGGAGACAGAGAGAGAGGGAGACAGAGGGAGGGAGTCAGGGGGAGGGAGAGGGAGACAGACAGAGGGAGACAGACAGAGGGAGACAGACAGAGGGAGACAGACAGAGGGAGACAGAGGGAGGGAGATAGAGGGAGGGAGATAGAGGGAGGGAGATAGAGGGAGGGATACAGAGAGAGAGGGAGGGAGACAGAGAGGGAGGGAGACAGAGGGAGGGAGAGAGACAGAGGGAGGGAGAGAGACAGAGGGAGGGAGAGAGAGAGGGAGACAGAGAGAGAGGGAGACAGAGAGCGAGGGAGACAGAGGGAGGGAGACAGAGGGAGGGAGACAGAGAGAGGGAGGAGGGCGACAGACAGAGGGAGACAGACAGGGAGGAGGGCAACAGACAGAGGGAGGGAGACAGATAGAGGGAGACAGAGGGAGGGAGACAGACAGAGGGATACAGAGGGAGGGAGAGAGAGAGAGGGAGGGGGAGAGAGAGAGGGAGGAAGACAGAGAGAGGGAGGGAGACAGAGAGAGGGAGGGAGACAGAGAGAGGGAGACAGAAAGAGAGAGAGGGAGACAAACAGAGTGAGTGAGAGAGAGAGGGAGGGAGGGAGAGAGAGAGAGGGCGGGAGAGAGAGAGAGAGAGAGGGAGAGAGAGAGGGAGAGAGAGAGAGAGAGAGAGAGAGGGAGGGAGAGAGAGAGAGGGAGGGAGAGAGAGAGAGAGGGAGGGAGAGAGAGAGAGAGGGAGGGAGGGAGACGGAGAGAGAGGGAGGGAGAGATAGAGAGAGGGAAGGAGACAGAGCGAGAGAGAGATAGATAGATAGAGAGAGAGAGATGTGTGTATGCCGGGTCTGGTGGCTCAGTGGACGAAGGCGTCCGCTGCAGGGGCCTGTGTTCAACCTCATGGTCATAGCTATTTTTGTTTGCTCTAGCCCCGCCCCCTCCCCCACTGACCCCGCCCCCACCGGTGCGGCCCTCGGCCACAAACCACACTGTAAATTTGGCCCCCGAGAGAAAGTTTGTGAGTACCCATGCCCTAGACCCATCTAGTACCTCTGACAATAGGTTCATCCTGGTGGAGGTGGATCATGCCACCAGGTATCCAGAAGCCATACCCATTACGGATGCTACTGCCCCTGCAGTAGCTAGAACCCTGCTTGGCATTTTCACTAGGCCCTGGCAGAATTTTTTATTCCACTTGCTGAATTAGAGGAATTTGGCGGCTCCACAAAACTCTTTTATCGCAGACTTCTGGATCAGATCCCCACTTGATGTGTTAGTTTCCACTACTAGTAAAAAACACCATTGGATTTGTCCCCCTGCCCCATGGTACAATGATTCATTGCACCAAATTAAAAAGTTGTGTAAAGGTTTGGAAAGAGGATGGCGAAAAACCTATAGACATGAGGACAAATTAAGATGCAGATTGGCTTTAAAAGATTATCGGAAAAATTGTAGCATTGCTAGAGCCAAATGTTACTCAGATAAAATCACTGTGGCCAAAATACTGCCCTAAGCTCTTTTTATGGTAGTCAAGAACCTTTCTGACCAGAATAGTACCAACCCAACTACCCCTCTCACACAACTTCAATGGGATGAAATTGCAAACCTTTTTCCTAAAGAAAGTAGCAGATAATATTCAGTATGCCTTTGTAAGCAATCCTTTGGTTAGTCCTTCTGAAGTTTGTTCCAGCACAACAGGTGCCTTGAATACTTTCCATCCTTTAGATGCAACATCATTTAGTTCTTTGCTTGCAGCTACTAGATCAGCATCTCCACTTGACCCCTGTCCCCCACTGATATTGGGCAAGCTTGCGTTGCCAGTCATGGAGCAATTCACACAACTACTGAATACTTTCTTGACAGAAGGCATTGTTCCTCTAGCATGGAAGCTTGCTTTGGTTACACCTTTACTGAAGAAAAAAAAACTTGACCCTCTCATTTGGTCAAATTATAGGCCTATATCACTCTTGCCTACCTTGGCCAAGGTGCTGGAAAAACATGTTAACCTACAGCTCTCATCCTACATCGAACTAAATAGTTTATTGCACCCTTCACAATCAGTCGTCAGGACTAGTCACAGTACTGAATCAGTCCTCTTCGGTGTCACAGAATACCTGCATTGCCAGCTAGACATGGGTAGTGGAATGGCACTGATCCTTCTGGATCTCAATGCCCCATTCAATACTGTGAACCACTCCATTCTGCTTTCCAGACATGAACAGATGGGTGTGCAGGGCACAGCCCTGGCTTGGCTGAGCTCTTTTTTACATGATCGCACCTTCCAGGTGCATTCACATCAACACAGGTCTAAATCACACCATTTAGTTTCCGGGGTACCAAAGGGTTCTACCTTAAGACCTCTTCTCTTCAATCTCTGTGTGAGGCCTTTAGCTGAGATTTTAGAATCTCATGGGCTTACATTGTTTTGGTACGCAGTTGATACCCAAATTGTGGTATCTTTAAAATCTCAGGATAACCACAAGGCAGGTTCCCTTAATACCTGTCTTGCCCCAGTTTAATCTTGGATGAATATGAACTCACTAAAACTGAATGGGGACAAGAGGGAGGTTCTGCTGGTGGGTAACCACCCCCACCTATGGGTTCCTCATTTGTGGCCATCAACTTTGGGTATCACTCTTCACCTGTTCATGTGGTAAAATACCTGGCGGTATGGCTCGATGACAAGCTGTCCATGAGCCACCAGACCAACAAAGTAGCTACCACTTGCTTTGACATCCTTAAGTAGTTAAGGAAAATCTTGATATGCCTCCCCGGTCCCTGCTCAAAGTACTGTAATCCAGGCTTGGGTAATCTCAAGACTAGACTACAGTAATGTCTTATACCTGGGGTCTGCAAAATCTCTGCTTAGATGGCTTCAGACCATTCAAAATATGACAGTGTGGCTTCCCCTTCATCCACCCAGATTCACCTATTCGGCCAATATGTTACATACTCTTCAATTGGCTCCCAATTGAATGGCGGGTTGAATTCAAAGCCTTGTGCTACATGCATAAGTGTCTTTTCAACAAAGGGCCCATGTATCTGAACCCTTGGTGTCTTGACATACACCTAAACTCTCACTCCTTTCTAGCCATCTGGAGCTGGCAGTGGTTCCTAGAATCTAAAGAACCTGTCAAGGTGGTTGGGCATTTGCGTATCCGGGACCAAATTTGTGGAACACCTTGTCACAAACATTGAGAGTCTGCAAATTGCTTACAGCTTTTCACAAATTGCTTAAAACAAAGAGATTCCACCTCTCCTTTAACAGTTATCCTTGGCTCTAGGAAATGCTGTTTTGCTTGGTTTAGTGAGGCAGCTAACTTTGGAAAGCCTTTGGAAATGCACTACTTCCTGTAGGGAATATGTATTACTGGTGTAGATACTTAGTGCAACAGACCAGACTAGCAGCAGCTCCTGTTAGAATGCCCATGTTGGAGCTACCTCAACATAATAAGAACTGTTTAATAGGAACTAAGTAGTCCTGGATATTACTAATTTCTTTGTTTAAACGTGTCATCATGTGTGAACTAAGGTCTCAATAGTTAATATAACTGAGCAGTGTCAACATAATTAGAAATGTTTGTGGCTGGTATATTTACAATCGTTGGTTTCTTGCATTCATTATACTGTCTGGGATTGAACTATGCCATGTTATTTGAGCCAGGTCCCATCGCTACAGAGTTTAAACTTTAACTATGAACATTGAGCTTTGTTTTGAATCTGCTGTGAAATTTAATCGCCAAACGGGAACTAATTAGTCCTGGTTATTACTAATTTCTTTGTTTAAATTTGTCATCATGTGTGAACTAAGGGATCAATATGTAAAATCCCGAAGCTCTTTATACATAATATGTGAATATTCTTTATGCTCTTCTGTGCATTATACTGTCTATGTTCAAACTATGTTACGACATTTGAATCTTGTCCCCCCGCTATAGGGCTAAAACCTCACTAGAAATACGGCATCGTGTTTTGAGTTGTGTTCATTTTTTCTGACAGAATAAGAAGTGAACGGCTTGGTTACTACCATTCTCTCTTTGGGCCAAAAAGGGGCGCAGCACAGACCACCAAGACGCTCTATATGTGTGGAAAAGGCCGCTTTATTGAAGACAGGTGCACCTTACAATAAAACATTTCCCTTGGCCTTTGCCGTACAAGACTAAACCTCACAAAATAATTTTCTTCCTACCTTTCCACCCCCCACCCCTAAAGTTTCCCCTTAACTTGCAACATTTTATAACCCCCACCTCAGACATTCCATGCTGTCACATTAACCTTGTAACCTCTTCTAACTTCCTAAGATAACTATCTAACTAAACATTTCCTATGCTACCTTCCCCTTCCTACCTACTCCCGGAATAACTTTCCAAACCTAAACTTAACCTGTAAACAATCTAAACCAGTATTTAGCAAGAAAAACGCCAACACCTGCTTCAAGCGGCACCCACAGTACAACAATACCCCCTAGCACACCTGTATCCAAGAAAACCGCCTTCTGCAATAAAATGTTTGGTGAACCCCCCCCGCTGAAAATTGGGAGAAAACTTTCCACCCACCCAGCTGCCCAGACCGGCCGCCGTGTCACCTTACTGAAATGGTGACATTGCGTCCTAAAATGGCTGGTTTTAACTTAACCAGCCCAAAGGGAGCCCAACGAGCCGAATTGGGCTCTGGACTGCACCATGGCCCAAAATTCCCCGGGGGCAAGCCTCCCGATGGTCGGCTGCCCCCCAAAGACCTATTGGGCCAAAAAGGGGCACAGCACAGACCACCAAGACACTCTATATGTGTGGAAAAGGCCGCTTTATTGAAGACAGGTGCACCTTACAATAAAACATTTTCCTTGGCCTTTGCCGTACAAAACTAAACCTCACTAAATAATTTTCTTCCTACCTTTCCACCCCCCACCCCTAAAGTTTCCCCTTAACTTGCAACATTTTATAACCCCCCACCTCGGACATTCCATGCTGTCACATTAACCTTGTAACCTCTTCTAACTTCCTAAGATAACTATCTAACTAAACATTTCCTATGCTACCTTCCCCTTCCTACCTACTCCCGGAATAACTTTCCAAACCTAAACTTAACCTGTAAACAATCTAAACCAGTATTTAGCAAGAAAAACGCCACTCAAAAAAGTTTGTGGCTCACAACTTTTTTGACCCCCCCAACTAGGACCTAGGGCTTCTTCGGATACCATCTAATGTCCAATGCCCTGTCCAGAACCTCCTTAATCTGAATTGTGTACAATATCAGACCAAAATGCGACAAGTGCCCTCCATCCTGCCTGAAAAAATAAATCGCCGCGTATCGAAGCTCCGGATGTTCGACTCTCCCAATACCCTCCTTATCGCAAAACAACCTCATGTCCGTGTTGATCTTCCTCCTGGCCTTATCTATTGCTGCCGGCCTCTCTGCCCCCCTCCAATGCCTTCAAGGGATAAACTCCGACCAGATGACATAACACCCAGACCAACGCTGCCTTATTTCCAATAGGTCCCGCTTCATCTGCTTCAGTAAAGCCAAGCCTTTACACAGAATCAAATCGTTTTCCCCCAAGTGGATGATCAAAACATCCGGACATATTTTACCCCTAACTAACTTATTCAACATTGGAAACAACTCGTGCCACCTCATGCCCCCTTTCCCATACCAAGAACACTTAAACAATTCTGTGTCCGGACCAAGACTCAAACCCATCCCTTTATCCATCTTGTGACACTCTGCCCACTTCACGAAGGAATGGCCAACAATCCAAATGGATAACTCAGCGGACACCAGGCCAGCCACCGCACCTGAAAAGACATGTATGTGAGACAAGAAAATGGTAAAAATCAATTCCCCCCCAACTGTTGAAACTGAATGTATCTTTTAAAGCAATCCGACTTCCAACCCCCCAGCCTCATGATCCTTTTCCTCCCCCAGCCATGCTTGGCCGCTTCCGTGGTTGCCCCTATGCGGAAAGAATGTGTATCGAAATCACTCGGCGCTTCTCCTATGCACAATAGCGCTCGCCTCATAACCCACAGCAGCTGCGCCGCTGTCACTCGAAAGCCGGATCTCCTGCAGAAAACCTCCCCAGGGGCCGGCAGCCACCACTGACATAGAGTCCTACCCCAAAGAACTGGACACACCTTCCTGTCAGCTGAGGCATCCAGAAAAACCCACCTGCCTGCTCCCCTCTGGTCTGTCTTGGATTGGGTAATCTTCAACGCCACCCACTCCTCCCCCAGCTCTACATCGCCCCACTGCATCCCTTGTACCCCCTTCCGACCCAACAGTTCAGACACCCGAAATGCCCCAAAGTACATCCATGACATTAACGAGGCAAACAACATTACCTCCTCCCTTGTCCTGCATATCTGATGCACTGCCTAACCCTCCAGTATGTGGCCGCCTAGTTCCCCCGCCGATGGAGCGTAGCCCCACCTCAATTTTCTCATAAAAGCGATGCCTGATAATTTGCCCGCTATAGTGACCCTCGATAAGCCTCTGTCAATGAGTGACAAAATGAACTGGACCACTTCTTCCTCCCTTGCCCATCTCTCTGTTTGTCCCCGAGCCCCCCCCCTCCAGAAACTCACCCCATGCCTGTGTATACTCCTTCCGCGTTGATGGTGCCAAGGACCCTACCACCAGGTCAAGCATCCTTTGTCGCCTACTGACCACATCCCCGCTGGAACCGCCGTCTTGCCTTCTTCCGCCTCCGTGACTAGCCCATGGAACCTCTCCCACTGTGAACGAGACAAAGCGTCCGCGATGTGATTGTTCACACCTGGCACATGTCTGGCTTGAAACAGAATGTCGTGTTTCAGACAGATAAGGACAAACACTCTCATTAACTTAAGTACCTGTGCATCCCTTGCTGATTGCCTATTCACCACTTGTACCACCAACATGTTATCCACCTTGAAAATCACTTTCTTGTGCTCCAAATCCTGCCCCCAAACTGTCACGGCCACCACTAGCGGAAAGAGCTCTAGAAAGTTGATACTCTTCCCCCCGTTCTTCCATTGTCGCGGCCATTCTTCTGCACACCACCTCCCATCCCAGTAGAACCCAAAACCATGAGCCCCGCCACATCTGAGTATATGGTGACCTCCCACATCCCACTCCTTTGGTGTTGCCATGGGAATGCCATTAAAATCCTCCAAGAATGTTCTCCACATCCGCAAATCTGACTTTGTCCCTGCGGACAGACGCATGTGATGGTGCGGCAATGTTAAGCCCGCCAGGGACCTCCCCAACCTCCTACAAAAAGTCCGGCCTGCCCTGACTACCCTACCAGCGAAGTTCAGATGTCCGAGCAGTACCTGCACTTCCCTGACCGTCACCTTTTTCTTGGCCAGAATGTCATCAACCAAGATCAACATGTGCAGCTTTTTGTCACCTGGTAGGCGTGCCTCCATCGCCTCCGAATCCAGTTCAATGCCAAGAAATGACAACACCGTGCTGGGACAGTGTGTCTTCTCTGGTGCCAGGGGCACACCCAAATGGCCCATGAGCTCTTGAAAACTTGCCAGCTGTAACTGACAGTCCGTTGAACCAGGCTGGCCCACCAGGAAGAAATCATCCAGGTAGTGTGTGACCGTCTCTTTGCCCGTGTGCCGAGTGAAAACCCATTGCAAAAACGAACTGAAGCGTTCAAACAATGCACAGGATATCGAGCATCCCATTGGCAGCACCTTGTCCACAAAGAAAAGCCCTTCAAACTGTATACCTAGCAGTTGGAAATCGTCAGGGTATATAGGCATTAAGCGGAAAGCCGACTTAATGTCACATTTGGCCATCAAGGCTCCTTTCCCAACTGACGCCACTAACTCCCTGGCTACGTCCACTGATGAGTACGACACTGATGTCAAGTCGTCCGCTATGAAGTCGTTCACTGACAAACCCTCCGGCCAGGAGAGGTGCTGTATCAGCCGGAATTGCCCTGGCTCCTTTTTAGGCACGATCCCTATGGGTGAAATGATCAAATCTGGGATGGGGGAAAACAAAAATGGTCCCTCCATGCGCCCTTCGGCGACTTCTTTGAAGAGTTTATCCCGCACCACCCTCTGTGGGCCCGATTCACAGAACTAACTTAAGACAAAATCCTAAACTTACTACCATTTTGGTATTCACAGAAGGCACTTACTTACTCATTTTGAGTAACTTACTAATTTTGAGTAACTTACTCATTTTGTGTAACTTACTCATTTTGGTATTCACAGAAGGCTCTTACTCATCAATGAGTAAGTTACTCAAAATGAGTAAGTAAGTGCCTTTTGTGAATACCAAAATGAGTAAGTGCCTTCTGTGAATATCAAAATGGTAGTAAGTTTAGGATTTTGTCTTAAGTTAGTTCTGTGAATCGGGCCCTCCGTGTCTTAGCTGATTTCAAGTTCTCAGCCCACCTGGCGGTGCGAGGACCCTCATATCCAATTCAAAAACCCTCCCTGAAACCCACTCTCAACAAATCTGCGTCCTCTGTGAGGGGATAGGCCGCCAAAAATTGTTCCAAACATGCCTGATTAATGGGTGTATGAGCCTTTGCCCATATTCCCTTGGACTCCTCTGCCACCCCTATTACCGGCGCTCTGGTGAGGCCCCTGATTGAACTGCTGTCCCTGCCCCCCGAACCCCGGCCCGTGACATTGCACCAATGGGTGCTGGCCTGAGCACTTCGAGCATTCGTGCGTGTGAACTTGCAATATTCCCTGGCACATGTACCCTTGTTAAAGTCCCAACATGCCCCTTGGACATATCCTGTGCTTTTTGCTGTGTATTCCCCCCCCCCCGGGTGGGGCGGCTCTGAAAGGGGCGGTACACCAGAGGAAGGCCGCTGGGCGTATAAGTCATTTTGCCGAACTTCACAGCCCCCATTGTCTGCTGATATAGGTCTGTATCTATCTCCCCCCATTTAGCCTCCGTGTCCCAAGCTAGTCTAGCCCTGAATTCCTCATCATAATGTGACCAAGCGTATCCCCCGTATGTTACTTCCGCCTGCCTGATCACGTCCATGTATTTGAAAAGGGCCACAGATCTGTCCGGGTACTTCTTGCAGTAGACGCTGGCGAATATCAGAAAAGCCGTCGACCAATTTTCAATGGTCATGGGCACCCGGGGCCTCCTGGCCAGTTCTAGCTCTTCCTCCTTTGACCCCTCCTTGGCCCTCAACTCTCTATGCAACAGCTTCAACATGTCCACATATTCCCCAACCCAGATCTTTTCTTTAGTTGATAACATCAGATGTGCACCCAGCTGCTTGGTCACCCCCATATATGGGAGGCGCTTAAGTTTTATCTCGTGGCTCTCCTTTGTCCCGTCTGCCGGTGCCCCTTGGTCCCCCTTGTCCCCCGCATCTGCAGCCTTTTTGGACCCATCTGCCTGTTCGCGCTGCCCCCTATCAGTCGCCTTCAACTTCCTCTCGAACCCAGGTTCTCCGGTTACCTCCGGACCAACCCCTGCATCCCTGATGTACCTCCCCTTGCGCAAGCGCACATCTCTGTCTTCCCCCCTCGGGCATCCGTCCCCCGCGAGACTGTCCCCGTTTTGTGCCTTGCCCCATCTCCCTCTCCCACATCCTTACCTGGCGTCAAGGTCGGTGTCACTGGATCCTGCCGCCTAACCAGTTGTGCAGGAGGTGGCACCATGCTGTGAGTCCCGGCACGCCGGTCTTCCAAGGCCCTCTGCAAAAAACTAGGCACAGCATTATTCGCATCCCCCCTGCCACCCCCTTGCTCCCCCTCGTCGTCCATGATTTCCCCATCTTCAACGCTATCTTCATCATAGTCCAACTGCAACTGTTCCCCAAACCCCGCCTCCCGCGTGTTTGACTGTGCCGCTTCCCTTCCGCTGTGTATCAATGCCTCCAGGCCTTCGCCTGCACCACAGTGGCCTGACTTCACTCCTTTCCCCTCATGTGCATGCACCTGCCCTGCGCCCTGTCCCACCGCCCTGGAGGCCACATCGACCCACCTGGGTTGGGGCACCGCTGCCCACGCCTCCATCCTTCAACTCGCGGTCTTCTGGAAGTCCCACGCCGGGGTCTGGCTGCCTGCTCGGGACAATGCCCACCCATCTTCTCTGTGCCGCGGAGCCGCATGTGACTCACCCGAGGACCTGGCCTGGTGCCCCTGCAAAGGAAAAGTAAGGTCCGATGTGCCGGGGTTAATGCCCTCACCTGAACCTGGCAACTCCGCCCCCCCACAAGTACCCTCCCCCCTCCACCTCCATACCCCCTACCCCTTCTGCCTCCCCTTCCCCCCACCCCCTCTTCCTGCCCCTGCACTCCGAATGTCCCCCCGCCGTGCTGGGCCTCCCCCCAGGCCCTCCCTCCATCCCGCGGGCAAAGCATCCAGGGCCCAGCTCCACGCACCCCCCACGACCCCCCCAACTCCTCCCCATCGCTCCACTCAAGGATGTCTGCCAGCCTGTCCCCCGCGTGGCCCGCATGTCCCCCACCCCCGGGGCCGGAGGCCACCTGTCCCTCACCTCCCCACCCCCCCCAACACTGCCGGGATCCTGTCCCTCTCCCAGCCCCTTGCCTCCGACCAGCAGCGCCTGAGCCCCTCCGGAGCCCTCTCTAGCCACCCTGCCAATTCCAATGACGGCATCCGCCCCCCCTTGGGCCCCCCGTTCCCCCCGAAGGCAGCCCTTGTCTGCCGGCATACCCCCCCGGGCCCCTTCCTCCGGATGTTCTGGTGCCCCCCTTGGTGACCGACCTTGCCCCCATGTACCAGTCCCTCACACCTCTCCCTGCCAGTGCAATGCCCCAAAGGACCCGGACCCTCCCCCTTCCCGCGTCGCCTACTAAGCCCGGCCCTCCCCCCACCTCCCAACATGCCCGCCCTGAGTGATTGGGCCCCCGAGACCCCCCACCCCCTGTTCCTCCTCCCCAGAACTCACGTCATATACCACAAGCCCTATGGGTGGCCCGTGAGTCTCCCTCGCCCCCTCCCTCCCCTCCCTCACTCGCATGCACTCCGGCAGCCCCCACCGCCTGTCCTGCCAATAAAACGGCCCGCCCACCCCGCTTTGAAAATGAGAGGGGGACGCTTAGCAGCGCCCCGCCCCCCCTTCCCCCGCTTTTTCCCTCATGGGGCCTCGCAGCGTGCGCCGCCGCCCGCACTCACCGGCTGCTTCTGGCCCCATTTTCGGGTCCGCGGGGGCGAGCACAACAGCACCGCCGCGGCCACCCCTTCCGATGCGCGCCACGGAGGCTGCGCTGCGGTGTCTGTCCTCACGAGGTCTATGCCGCCTGCCTCCGCAAGCAGCCGCATGGCCTCCAACACTTTCGGATCCTCCGGCATTCCGCACGACATTCGATCACCACCAAGAAAAAACCCCACACGATTTTTGGAGCCACGACAACAAGGCAAACACAGAAAACTTTCCACCCACCCAGCTGCCCAGACTGGCCGCCGTGTCACCTTACTGAAATGGTGACACGGCGTCCTAAAATGGCTGGTTTTAACTTAACCAGCCCAAAGGGAGCCCAACGAGCCCAATTGGGCTCTGGACTGCACCATGGCCCAAAATTCCACAGGGGGCAAGCCTCCCGATGGTCGGCTGCCCCCCAAAGCCCTAGTTTGAAGCTGTCATTATGTGCAATCTTTGGGGCTTAACATGTAATAGCCCGATGTTTATGTTGCCACGAATGGCCTATGTTTGTTCAAATTTCGTTATAACGTCATACACAGAAGTCTTTAAAAAAAAATTCTGAATAGCATTTCCTTTTTCTATCCCTTGCACTCTGTTTCTCTTACATACCACATGGGTATGGACGTATGTAATTTTATGAGGCACTAGGACTTAGCCTCGTTTTGGTCTTAGAACGTACTGGGCATGGCTACTATGAGGATAAAGTAGGTTTTTGTTCGGTTGTCAGGTTCAGTCTGTGAACAATAAAGAGTCAGGACGTGAAACGAAAGCGAGATTGAGTACATCACGGTAGTAGTTTTGTCTGGTGGTCTAGTGTTGCAGGGAATTCGCGTACGGGCACGTACCGACTTCCGGTAGCTGGGAACGCTTTAACCCCTTCGCTGCGTTCGTCGGCCATCGGCCGTCGCGAGCACTACCTCGGTAGTGCTGCACACGTCCGTTGGCCGACGCGGCCCCGCCCGTTTAATAGAACGTTCCACACTGGCGCGGAACGTTCGAAGCAGCAAACTGGTTAAGTAAGGTAGGAAGACAGGAAGAGTTGGATGACTCTTTGTGGACGTGGGACTACCCGATATGAATACTTGTAAGTACGTTTTCAGAATATTGCTTTGTCCTAACTCATCATGCCAATGCAGATCGGTTAAGGGGTAGGAAGATTGGCAAGAGAGTAACGTTTATTTCTTTGCTGCCGTAATCGGGTGAGAGTTTTGTTTTTTTTTAAGACGGTCTCCCTTTGACATTGAGTTTGTTCCCTGACACGCGTGATTTGGGCGAGGGTTGACTATATTTATTCAATGCTCTGAAACATATTAAGGTACTGTGAAACTCACTTGGGGAACCGCAGTACGCGCACCTCAATTTTACTTCTTTTCTAAAAGGGCTGCAATTTGACTTTAAATTTGTTCCCTGACACACACAATTTGGTCGAGGGTTGATTATACTTAGTCAACGCTCTGGAACACATCAAGGGTACTTCGAAACTCACTTAGGTAATCGCAGCACACACACCTCATTTTACTTCTCTACTTTTTATTTGCAGAGTTTTATATAGTGCTGGCTAGACCCGGAGGTATCAGAGCGCTTTACATGAGGATCAGCGAGTTACAGGTTACAAAATTACATCAGATACAGGAGCCAAGAATAAACATTGGAGAAAAACAGTGATTAAACAATAACATGAGTTATTAGCGCCTAGCATAGCCAGGACACACGTCTAATGGGGAATGAAAGGTAGAGGGGGAATGGTAAAAGGGGTAAGGAATGCAGATAGTGTCAGGCAGACCGGCAAGGGGGAAAGTACTTCAGAGGGACAAAGCAGTCAAAGTGAGAGACAGACAAACCGCCTGGGGACCAACGATCCAAAACATCCTGTGAGTAGGTGAAAGTATACGATGACAGGGGTGTTGGAGGCCTAAGGGGGGGGAAGACTAGAGGAAAAGGTCAGTCAGGCGAACAAGGAGTAGTCCAGCAGCAATGAGGATCGGTCAAAACCGCCAAGATGAAGGACCCACGGGAGCCGAAAGCATTATCCCAAAGTGGCGGGATATACAAAAATCAATCAAAAACCAAAAAGGTACCTGACTCCACTGCTCAGCGCATGGCTGGAAAGGGGAGGTAGCCACAGGATCATGGAGGGAGGAGGCGACCAAGAAAAACTATGTCCAATGTCCGGCTGGGTAGGTGACGGCTGATGGGGTGAACCAGAGCCAAACTCCTCTATAGCTGCCTAAACAGCTCCACCGGGCCTCGGCCATGTTGTTCGGTCTCCGTGGTAAGTACAACATTCATGGTTTCCGCCCGGGGGGCATCATCATAGTTCCATCGGCAGCACCAGTCCCTATGTTACTGGGAAACCCTGAGCGTAGTACAAACATCAAGGCAGTGCTTGCTCCGTGGCACTTGTCCAGCTGGTTCCTCCGACCCTGCTGCAGCGCGTTCCGTGCCTCCCTCAGTAGATTCCTGTACTCCAGTGCTGTCCGTCAATGAGGTGGGGAGATGTTTGGCAGGCTTCTGCACTATCGGGTCTGAAGTGCGTGGCTGCAGAGTGTTCCCCAAAATGGCCGCTTCATTGACTGGTGGCCCCCAGGCTAATTCAGGCATTCCCTTGTGCAACGGGGCAGCCCACCTCTGGGAACCTCATCTGGTGTCTGTCCGGTTGCCCCTGCGTGTTCCCTTCTCCCCACACGACATCGCAGGGAGGGGTCTCGATCGCTGATTTCCAGTTCCGCATCTCCACCAAGGCGATTATTTTGCGCTCAGCTGCGCCTTCATATGTTCCAACTCTGGAATCTGTCTTATGGCGAGGGTTGCATGCGACATTACGCCGTTCTGGGCTCAGACGCGCAGGGTCGGCACGGAGCTTCAGCTCCATACTTTTCAGTAACCAACACAAGAATTTGAAATGCTGGGAGCTGTATGGATAGTGACATTTGATTTGATTTTAACCCAACAGTTGAAGGTACGTGGCTACATGTATCATGATGTACGCGCTCGTCGGGATTGCATGTAGTCAACTTGTGATATAGACGCTCGCTAAGGGACATATTATTAAATTAATTTTATTTATGATCAACGGTGTCTTTGATTCATAATGCGAATAACCACCGCTACTGTGTGGTAGTTAGTTTGCTGGTCAGAAGTCGTGCGTGTGGAGTTTTTCACTGTTATCGGAAATGACAATTGCTTAGGGTGGCTTCTTACTTGGAAGGCTCCACACCTGAATATGTGGTGTTGGAACTCTTCACATACCCGAAGCATTTTCAATGTCAGATTTTGACATACAGCACTGACTCGATATGATTTCATATTCAGCTGGATATGTGGTGTTGGGATTCTTCACAAACCTATGTATTTCTGTATAAAGTAATGGTAAACCACGCTCACTCAATAGTATTCCATGTTTAAGGTACTTCTATGAATACTTGATAAGTTACTATTCCATGAAGGACGAAGAAGCAGTCTAAGTGCGACAGAGTGCTGGTGTTTCCGCTTAGGATTTTAAGATAGTGTTCACACAATACATTGGTAAGCCCTTGATGTTTTGGATTCTCTCACTAGTCAGGGTTTTTGTGGTCTAGCTCTTCGACCACGTCTCTGGTTTGGTCACTGAATGGATAGGTGACTGTTTTGACACTTTTTAGATATAGGTTCATTCTGCCCATAAACTCTGCACACTATACCACTTTGTTTCATGCTGGACTATATCTTTGTGCTGTGCACAAACGCATGTGACCTAACACCAATGAATATTAATTTTTAAGAAGCACTTTTTGCTTCCATATGGGGAGTACATTCTTTTAATGTCACATATTTTTGGCACTTTCCGGTTCTCTTTTCATCTTTTCACTGTTGGCTTTTTGCTTAACTTGGTCTTTTTAGTGGTGCCAGGTGTATTCATGAGTTACGTGTCTATGGTAAAAGACGTACTTATTGTTGCAAACATTTTTGTATATGCTTACAGCCCTGAAGAAGCCCTTGTAGGGCGAAACGCGTTGGCTGTGCCTACTTGTTATGGAAGATAACGAAATAAAGAACTTTTCTTCTTACACGCAAATACAGTGAATGGAATATTATTGAACATTGAAACGTCCCATTAAGATTGTATTGCCTCTCATCTTTCTGTTGAAAATGTTTTCTTTGTTGTGTATATCTTCACTCTTGGTGATCATATGGCAGGGCTGCTGTTAGACCCAACCTTTTGCCTACTTGCCTCCACTTTTTGCTGAATTTGTTTTTATTGGCTTTAGGGCTCTGTGCACTTTCCCACTGCTAACTAGTGCTAAAGTGCTTGTGCTCACTCCCCTACACATGGTTAGATTGATTTACACCAGATTGGCATATTTAAAGTACTTATAAGTCCCTTGTAGAGTGGTATACCATGTAACCCAAGCTTGTAAATTAAATGCTACTAGTGGGACTGCAGCACTTATTGTGCAACCCACTTAAGTAGTCCCCTAAACATGTTCCAAGTCTGCCATTGTAACCCGAATGCAGTTTGAAACTGCCAATTCAGCCTTGCAATATATACCCCCTTGCCAAGCCTAAACTTTCCTTTTATTGCATATATGTCACATCTAAGGTAGGCCCTAGGTAGCCCATACGGCAGGGTGCATTGTAATTGAAAGATTGGACATGTACTTTTAAGTTTTTACATAACCGGCTTGTGAAAAACATTTAAATTTGTTTTTCTACTGAGGCCTACCTGTCCCATAGGATAGATAACATTTGGTTGCCCTATTACATTTAATAAGTGCTAACGTTGGATTGGGACCAGGTAAGCAGCTCATGTTTGGTACCTATGAAATTGTAATGAAAAATCCTCTTTAATGGTAAAGTCAGATTTTACACTATGATTTTGAAAATACAACTCTTAGAAAGTTGACATTTCCTGCCCTTAGCTATTTGGTGCGTGCCGCCTAAATGGGTCATCTGCTGGCAGAATGGGGGCAGAGCTGGGCACAGCCTCACATGCAACTGAAAAGGGTATGCTATGCCTTCACATGAAGGGCTTATCACCTCCACATTGTCAGTGCAGCCAGCTTGGAGCAAGGCCAGGGAAGTCAGGAAATTCCATGCACTTTAAAGTAGAAACCTCTAGAAACCTCTTCCATCTTCAAAGGCAGAACTGGGTATAAAAATAGGCCCTCAGACCCAATTTCAGCTCACTCCTGGAACTGCAAAAGGACTCTCAGATGATTGCCTGCTGCTGTGAGCTGCTGTACACTCTGCAAGACTGCTTTGCTGTGCCTGGAAGGACTGCTTTGCTGCCTGGAGCCTGCCTTGCACTCTCTGAGGCAAGCCCTGCTGTTTGAGCACTGCATCTTCACCTGAACCCAGGACTACGAGAGTGACTACAAGGGCTAATGATATAAAAGGCTCCCACCTTCTTGAATTCACACCTTGACCCAGCCGGAGTGAGTCCTGATCCTTCAAGTGATGTCCCACCAGTTCTGGACCCTTGGTAGTGGTGCTAAACTGGCCAGATGGCCAAAATGCAAAACTGGGGAAGCGTTTTGGCTCAAACCTGCTCTAAGAAACGAGGAAAGACCGGTACCAACCTCCTCATTGAACCACCCAAGGTGCATCGCAAGTTGGCCTGACTTTGCTGCTGCTCCCGCTATTTTCTTCTCTGCAGCAGCAAATCCTGCTCAACGGTCCTTTGCCAAAGGGGTATCTGACCTCATGGAACTGTCTATGGTTACAGTCTTCTGCCTCGTTCTGCTGGAGTTTTTTTTACCTCAATTTCAGCGACTAAGTCTGAACCTAGAAATTCACCGGGGCTTTGGCTCAAGTCGGCGACTAAGTCTGAACCTAGAAATTCACAGGGGCTTTGGCTCAAGGTACATCAACGACGACGCTCCCTATTCGGACACCACCTGCAGCTTTGCTTTTGCCATAGGTCTGCATGTGTTCTTTGTTGTCCTTTCCTTCACCTTTGGTGGCCATGTGCGAGAGCAGTCATTTTGGGTAGCCAGTGTACTTTGCTTTTATCATAGGCCTGCATGTATTCTTTGTGTTCCTTGCATTTACCATTGGTAGCCATGTGCCCGGGTGGCCATTTTGTGTAGCCAGTGTGTTAAGTTCTTTTCTTCCACTTTTCAAAGCCATTTTCCAGGGACATTGATAGAAGAGGCGTATGCCATTTTGTTTTATGTTCATTCCCCAGTGCCCCCTTGCCTCCCACAGGATTTCTCATAGTCTCTAGGGAGACACAAGTAATTTTTATTTTTCAAATATTTGATTTTTCCCTGCACACTCTGCCTGACATAGGTGTCGTACAAGACATATGCGCCTACCAGCAATAATTTTTTAAAGAGTCTTTTAACTTTCGCCAGCACCCCGTGTCTGCCGTAGGTGTATCATAGGTGCACACCAGCAAAACATTTCTGAAGGATTATTCCATATTTCCCTGGCCCCCCTGCCTGCCATAGGTATCTCATTGGCCATAGGTGAACAGCAACAATAATTTTTTTAAATATTATTCCGCTTTTTCCTATACTCCCTGTCTGCCATAGGTATCTAGTCTCAAAGGCCATAGGTGCACACAAGCAATACTTTTTAAAGAATTATTCAATTGTCCCGTGCACCCCCTGCCTGAAATAGGTGTCTTATAGGCCATAAGTACACACCAGCAATAATTATTTTAAGAATGTTTCAATTTTCTCCAGACCCCTTGCATGCCATAGGTGTCTCATTGGCCTTAGAGGCCCATAAAGTAACCCTTTCAATCTGTATGTAATTGAAATATTATGTTTATGCATGGTTTGGAATGGATACACAATTCTTAATTTTTTATTATAACCTCACTAATTTATATTTTCTGTAGATTCAAACTGCAAGTGCCACATTTCACAGTTTTATTTCTTGTTTGTTTGCTTTTAGGTGCACAAGAGACATCACATTCAGTACTGCCAGACAGAAGGCCAGCAGTTACACAACCTGAGTCCTTCTCTGCTTCTGCAGTTAAGTGGCATCTGCCAGAGCTAAGAAAGAACTTGAAGATGGCCCAAAGAAGGATGTTCCTGCCACAAATGTGGCCAGTGAGGAGCAGAAAAAGGAGATTGCCATCACTGGTGTGCCACCCTCCACCTTTTTCATGAAATATGTTGTACCTGCTGCACCTTCCTCAGGCAGCATATGGCTGGGAGCAGCACTCCTGCATCAACAGCACCACCCTAACATCAGGCTAAGCCCAATCCCATTTCTCTCAGAGAAGCAGCCACTGCAGTCATGGTGATGATCAGTGAGTCTGAACTGGATTTATCTCAGCTGCAAAATACCCAATCGTTGCAGGAAAGTAAACAATAGGAGCTGTAGCTTGCAGAGGTTCATCCTGACTTAGGAGAAGAAGAGGAGGTTGAGCTTCCTACTGAGCAAGATGTTGTTCTTCAACCATTGGCTTCACGATCTCCAACAATAAAAAGAAAGGGTACTACACCATCTTCTTCAAGCCTCACTTCTGATGATTTGTATGTGTAATGGACCCCGGCCGAGAAGGAGACCTATCAGGAGTGACAAGTGAAAAGGAAAGTTCCTGAAAGCCTTAGAATTATGGAAAGTGACAGTTATGATGACAAGCCAGTGGTTGTCAGTATGGTGGGAAGCTAAGAGGTCATGGAGATGACCCCTCCCATTCAACCTGCTCAGAAGGATATGGGTCCACCACCAGCACTGCCAGCTTCCGTATTTGTAAGACCACCAGAGACCTACATCCACCACTACCATAGTCGAAGCATGTCCTACAGAGAGGCAAATGACACAGCCACCTGCCTCCAGTTCTTCAGGCATTGGCCTTGGCACACTAAAAAGTAATCCTCCCCAGTTTGGGACTTCTTCACAATTAGTAAGCAGGAGGATTGCATTGCAATATTCTCCATTTTCCATTTAAGTGTTTATCGAGGTAAGCCAGGTTAGCACTACAGTAATGGAGGCCAAATGTCCCATCTAAGAAAACATCTCGCAATCCAATGGGAGGAGCACCTTAAAAAGATAGCTGGTGGTGATGATGATGAGAGAGGGAAGCAACTCAGTTCACAGTGGCAGAAGAAGAAGGTGGTCATGAGGAGGAAGAGGATGAGAGCATAAAACAAAGCAGCCCTGTCCGTTGTAGTGTGCCAACATCACCCGCATCAGCAACCTCCAAATGGCAAAAGTCTCATATGTAGACCCCACCACATACAGTGATCCCTCAAAAGGCACATTCACCTATCACCTCCTTGTTTACTCCAGAAGTGGCCTGTGCCAGTGGGACCACAAAGAAAAAAATCCAAGTTACTATTCGGACATGTTTAGCAGAAGTGGCCCTACAAATACCAAAGGCACATTTGTACAATGGAAAGCTGGATAAAATGTTAGCGCTGGACCTCCTCCCTTTTTTCTTCTGCGGGAGGGGTGGGATTTTTAGAATTTGTGGTGGCCATCTGCCTGAAATGGAAGGTTCTCAGCCAGACTTATTTTGCCAGAGTTGCTGTTCCAGTGCTCCATCATGATGTGCTGCAATTGTTTGGCCAAGCTATGCAGCAGAGTGCAGTTGAGCATCATTCAGCGTGCTAATAGAGTACAAGTTAAAGCCCTCATACAGGAGTTACAAATATTTTGGAACCCGACGTACTACATGTTGCAACGTCTGTTTTACCACCACAGACTGATCACCAACTATGTCCTTCAAATAGGAGGGGATACAACTGGGAAAAGCATGACACTGGAGGTGGACAAATGCTTGCTATTCAAGTGCCTTACACAAATGCTACTTCCATTTGAGGTTTTAACATGGGAAGTCAGCAAGGAGGACAGTACAATGAGCCAACCAATCCCATTTTTTTTATCCGCTACAGGACCAGTTAAAAAAGGTAGTGCAAATGTTATCTGGTGTGAACAAAGAAGCATATGATTTAGTTCAGAGCTTAATCCTTCACTTTGCTGTTAATCCAAGGCTGAAAGGGAGATTGTGTCTTCCAAAGACTACATATGTGCTACAATACTGGATCCACAGTGCAAAAAAAACTGACCAATTTCATTTCTTATTCAGAAGTGGATGTTTCACTTTACAAGACTTGGATTGTCAATCAAGAAAGAGACCTTGAAAAAGAATGGCTGTAATTTAGCGGCCCGGGCTGAATTTCTGATGTGCAGCCTTCAACCTCCAAAGAGAGCAGTGCTGTAGTCTCCCAGCCAGGAAGATCTCACCAGCAACACCAACAACAGAAGAATTTGACCCAACGTCTGCAAAGGCTTGGTTTCAAGTGGTAGGGCTCAAGTCAAATGCGGAGGCAAATATAACAGATGTCAAGCTAGTGGTGGCACCAATGACCATTCAGATTATGGTCCAAGACTATCTGAATGACCCAATAGAGGTCTACTGGAATCAAAACCCATTGGTTTATTGGTATGGGAAGATGTGACAATGGCCAGAGCTCAACAGGCTGGCAATAAAGTATCTGGCTTGCCTGGTGACCAGTGTGTCTTCTGAGCATGTGTATAGTGCAGCTGGTGCAGTTCTCAAAGTCAAAATGACCAGTCTCTCACTTCAAAATGTGGAGAAATTGACCTAGATTAAAATGTGCAAATACTTCATACCACAAAATTACTCTGTTCCTGATAAAGCACAAGAGAAGGGTAAGGGCAAGTCAAGTGTGTTAACTGATGAACTTCTGACTGAACCCTGAGTTTGAGGACGAACTCTACTTCCCTGGCTAAGTAGCCCTCAACAGACCTTGCATATATATCATTGAATGGTTTGAAAAAATATATATAGAAGAACATTTATATGTTTGGTGTCTGGCTTAAGCTGCCCCACTTCGTCACATGTATGGAGTGGGCCACTGTCCACACAAGGAGCCTCCATTCAGTTAAAGGACATGAAGACAATGTCTCCCATCCATATCCTTCTTTTTTTCATTCTCTAGCTGGGCTGCCAGTAAAGATAATCATTAATTATGCAAAACTGCCCTTGCATATTGCTTCCAGGAGAAAAGAGATACAATAGACAAATGTGCATCACACTTAGAACAAGTAACTATTGCACTAATGAGTGATATATTGAGTGCTTGATGATTCATGTGATGGCTGGGAGCATGTTGTAATACATTTTTAAACTTGATTTGTAATATTTGGGGCCCAGGGGATCATTCTGCTTGAATGCTTGCCTTGCTTTCACATTTCACTATAATTACTTACATGTTCCTTTTATGTACTTCTTTTATTTCAGGTTCTTCTGAGACCAGTCAGTTTAGCAACTAAAACTACACAAAATGCTTAAATGCCCTTCTTGTTCATAAACACTACAGGTCTATCTCATTCAGGTTGGACTCGGGACGGGGGTCGGGAGGGGACTTCAACAACCGCCAGAAGAAGTAAGTTAGGAACAATGTCTATCTGCTTCATTGGGAAGCAACGTGAATCAAAGACTAAAAGGCCTAATGCTGCGGGCTGGAAAGAGGTGCATTGATAAGTAAAAATGCAGAGTAGTGCTTCCATTGTCAAACTCTATTTAAGTGGCTGTGGTGTGGGGGGGCTGTCACAGGACACATGTCACATGATGGGTGCACACATCTAAATGGTATTGACATTTGTGGGATTCATCTGCCAGGTACATGTAGCTACTTGTCTGAGATTGGTGGAGAGATTGTTATCACTTCTCAGTTAATCACACATGATTGCATAAGCTTATGCTATGCCCTCTTGATCCTTATCCACCATGAAGCTTACCTTGACATTGCCTTTTTTTGCATTCCATAGGCTTTCTCTTCTTCTGCATGTAAGCCCCATTACACTCCTGCTTACAGGAACGCTTCAGCCCTGCACCCAAGACACACATTCCAAGAAGAAGAAGGCAGATGAACCGTTCATTTTGGCTTTGATAATGATATACAGTATCATTTTCCTTTTCTTAACAATAACAATTTTTAAAACTGTGTGGGTGATCCCTATTTTGTATTTTTCGTCCATAGGTAACGTAACAATTACCTAATTTGGTACTCTGGGGCTGAAGGACTGTTTGCATTTGGTAACTGAACTGTCTCCTTCCTCACATAACAGATGTGATGATGATGTGCTGCTCATCAACTTGATGACTGTTGTGTTTGTTTTTGCCTCACCTTTCCCCAACTCTACCTTTCACATCCATTTATGAAATCCATAACCCTCTTACCCCAGATTGTGTGATCTATTGAGGTATGACTTCATAATTTACACTATAAATGGATCACAAACTTAGCAGGGTGGATGTGGTTAAAGCAAAGCCAATGGTTACAAGATCTTCTTATCGAAACAATAGTTCACGCTGACCCTACTAACCACCTAGGAATGAAAGGGACATCATCATAGTGAAGAGTCTTAGAACAATGTCTGTCCCAGGATAGGTAGTACTATTAGTGTGCACTATAGCCAGATTCAAAAAGGTAAAGTTATATTTTTGGTGTAAGTTTACTCTTGCAGTGTAACTGTACTACCAGTACCTTTACAAGTAGTAACATTTATGAGTATTACCTAACTTGTAGTAAACCCATTCAAAATAATAGGAGTTACATACTACTCACAAAGTTACTACTTGTAAAGTTACTGATGGAAAAGTTAGTAGTCATAAACTTACAGTGCAAGAATAACGTAACACCCAAAATGCTAATTTACCTTTGTGAATCAGGCCTTGTGTTGCTTGCAAAATCTGTGCAATATGGAGTACCTTTATCCTTAATCAAGTTTTAAGTTTTATGTAAGTTTAGTTGTAATGTTTTAAATAAATGAAATACAGCTCCCCAGATTTCTTCCTAGTTATTGTTTGTTTGATTGTTTGTCATGGTGGTCTCGGTTTTGGGTTATCCACTAGCTGTGTATTCTTTCAGTCTATTCCTCCTGAATAATCCTTCAGAGGTCAACTTGCAAAAATCTTTCAGAATATGTTGTACTTCATTTTTTGATGTCTTCCCTGTTGGCGGAAGCCCATTACCACCAGAATTAAGAAGGCTCTTTGGGAAACCCTGCAATAAGGTTTGTGAAGATAGAAAAAGGGAGCACTCATCACTTAATCTGTTTAGGTAAGAACTAGTTAAATCTTAGTACTGAAGTTGTTCTCTGGAAGGATAGATAGGGATTATCTGTATATATTGTTGACACTTGGGAGACCATATTAGTGGTCAACAGTTTCTGAGGGTAGGACAAGGGCAGTAACAAAAATGATATCTGTATGGGTGCTGCAAAAGGTCATCAAGCAATAAAGTCAAATCTGTAGTTCGTTTTCCACTCTGCTCTAGTTGTGGGGTATACTGGACTGCAGGAATGGTAAGTAATATACTGAAGAATGAATACATAACAAGGGACTTTAGGTAGGGAAAGTTTAGGGGGAAGTGGATGTACAGTATAATGTTTATAATTTCAGAGGATAGCATCTCCTCTCGCTCTCGTCATTAAATCACAATGCTACAATAACTAGCAATGCAAAGACAGATACTAAAGATAAAGGCCTTTTTTTTTTTTTTTTTACATCAGAAACCCATGCTCTCCACCCACAACAGGCCCACCCTCCTGAAGTGATGAAGTGAAGTGTTGAAGTGAAGTACTAGTAGGTGTGTGAGTGGGCACTGAGAAACACACCTTGCTTTCAGTTTGTATGCATTGCAGACTTCGAGCAGTGCAGTTAACTGAAGCAGACACACATTTCACCACCTGCACTGCAGTGCCAAATTAAATTGTGCTGCAGTTTTAGGCGGTGAAATGCCATTGGCAGAAAGGTGGTGGGTGGGATATCTGCCTGACTTAACAAATACAGTGTTGTCAAGAAGAAATCAAGATGACTTACCACTTTTACCTGTCAACAATGGGCTTCAGGGCTGGACTGGCTACCGGGCGTTTTTTGCTGGGGTGGCAGGGTGGGTCAAGTTTCACTGCTGAGGGGCAGATTTTGTTGCTGGGGAGCTGCCAGTGCTTCTAAATGAACAATGCAAAACAAATAGCTCTAAAGCACACTTTTTAAAACATTTGTTTTGCATTGTTTATTAAGGAAAGCCCGGTAGCCAGTCCGGCTCTGCTGCACTTGCTCCCCCTCCGTCTACCTGCTGGGACTACTCCAATGTCCCTGGTTAGCTGGTGCTGGCAGTGGCACTTGTGGACTGCGTGCCTAGACAAAAACATAATTCACCATTTTATATACCAGATTAGCCACCAAAGTAATCATTTTGTACAAGGTACAACAGCATTACCTCACTAAAGTTAGGTTAGCTATCAGTATCTTCTTTCAAAAGTATTACTATAGGAGGTTTAGTTGACAACATTTTAAAAACCAGGTAGTCAGCCAAAAACATTTTTCTCCTAATGGAGGTATATATAAATGGATAAGAATGAAACACAATGAAGGGGTGGAAGGGAATGCAAAGAACATATGGATTGGCTGGTAATGGTACCTCATTCCTGCCATGCTGCACTGTCATGGAAACTGCTAATATATGGTAACATTGGGGGTCCATGACCACTCAATTTCTGTCCCTGTGCTTTTTGACCGTTTGATCAAGAAAGCCTTCCCATCCAACATATTTGGTGAACCCATGGGCCTACGATCCTCTTTACATTACCAAAAATTTGCTCTTCTAACAATGCTATATAGAAAGTGTAAAAGAGGGGCGAGGGAAAGCTTACTAAAATAGGGAGCAGAAGAAAGCTACAGACAGGAGAAAGTCAACTGCTGAAATAGGAAATACATTTAATGAATCAAGCCCCGGGGAGGTGGTGGTTGTAGGAAGGTGGAATCTGACTACATGGTTACCCCCACTTTTTTTCCTGGTGTTTTGCTGGTTTTTGACTAGTCTGACTGAGATCCTGCTAATCAGGACCCCAGTTTATCTGCTTTCTCCCTAAATTTGTTGTGTATGTACTTTAGGTACACTTCAGATTGGATTCTGGGGTACCCTTATCAGTCCCTAGTATATGGTACACCATGTACCCAGGGCATATGTACCCCAGAGGCCTCCCAGGGGCTGAAGAATGTATTGTGCCACCCCTGAGAGGCCATTAAAAATGACACCACAGGTCTGCTACTGCAGCCTGTGTAAGGAGGTGCATGCACCCCTTACTTAGATATAGGTTACCTATATCTATTCTAAATCACTGCACATATAAACCTATCAGTCACCCCTATGGCAGGCCTTATCAATCCTGAAGGCAGGGTGCTGGGTTTTACGTGAGAGGGTGCCCCTGCATGACCAGAGCCCCTCTGCAGCCTTCGGAATCTATTCCCCGGGGTTGTCTGTGATGCAGCCAACCATATATACTTAGGTGCATTATAACCTCACGGTAAATGCTAACTTTAGAACGGCTGCTTAGAAACATGTTGTGTTTGGTGCCAAACACGTTGGAATCATACCTCCACACCAGTAACTGGTGTGGGAGGTATGATTCCTCCCTTGTAGTACCACTACTATGGGGCACCGGTCTACCCGGTACCAGCTTTCTCGACCTGGGCAGCACAAAATGGATGCTGCCAGCCACAGACACGAGTCTGCCCTCCTGCTGCTGAGCCAAGCTCGAGCAGAGGAAGGCCTGACAATAGGTTTCCTGTCACAGGGAGGTGTGACCACCTCCCAGACAGGCTTTAATGTATTGGGGGTGGGTGCACTCTTAGAGTGCCAGAAAGTCTGCACTGGGGGCACATTTGGTGTCCCCGTGCATAGTCCAACTCAAACCGGTTGCAGGAGCCAATTGCTCCTGCTCTGGTGCAAAACTGGACAAAGGACATAGGTGTAGCCACCCCTCTGTCCTGACCCTCCCATAGGTGGGTCCCCAGAGTTAGTCCAACCCCTTCCTTCGGTATAAAGTAGGAAACCTGACTACAGGACTTTAGATTTTACCTGGACTAAACTCTGCAAGCAGAAACCAAGTACTTCGAAGGTCTACACTTCGCTGGACGACAGAAGAATCTCCCTTGGAGTAAAGGAGTTACTCCCCTGCAGCAGCAGGCACCTAAACGCATCTGACAAGTTTGCATCTCCTGAGCTCCTGAGGACTCCGAAGATTTCTGCAACACAGGAGGTGGGTTCCCGAGCGTCCCGGAGGTCGATCTCCTCTCTCAGCAATCCTGAGACCAGTATCCCTCGTGGGGACCATGCAACCCGAACCCCTGTGCACCATGTACTTTTGCAGCAGCATATGCATTTTGGCAATCCCTGAGGCTGTGCTTTGGACTATGTGTAGTCTCAACCCCAAGCAGCATTTCCACCAAAGATCTCCAGCCTCCACTCCACGAGTGCTCCGTGGGCTGGTACTTTGTGATTCCGTTTGAGGTCCCTTCGCGATCCCTGGTCCATTGGCCTGTGGGTCCTAGCAAGGGTCACTTTGACTTTCCTTGGGCTTCCCTGGTGGCTCCAGACGTACCCTGACTCCCCAGAGCTTGGAGAGTCTCCTGGACCTTGCTGGTCCATACTATCACTTGTTTCCTTTGCCCGTGTGGGTTGCCTTTGCCAAGGCTTGTTGGTGTTCAATCCGGACACTGACGCCTCAGCACTCGACACCCTTTGTGGGACAGCTCACCTCCGGACTTTGGTTGTCATCGATATCTCCTGGTCCCCGTGGCTGCAGAGTCAAGCATCTGATCTTCGCACCTGAAGCACCCAACATTGGTGGGCATTCGTCTATCGAGCCCCTGGTCACATGAAGTGACCCAGACTCTGTCCCCTCTGCTTTCAGGTTCTTCTTACTCTGAATCCAGGCTTGGATTCCACTGGGCACTTTTCATCTTCTTGGCAGCAGTACTTCTTCGCATCACGACATTGAAAACGACAAGGGTTTCTGACACCACTTGACCCCTATGCACCCGGCTCCCCTGGGATAGGTAACACGGGTGCCTCGGTACTCACAAGGGTGCTGGCCTTAGAACCTTCTATGTTCCAAAGGGTTTGCTTGAAGTCCTCTCCGAAGTGTCCTTAAACTGTAATTTTCCAACCGTGACTTTCCCATAGAGTTGTACGGAGCTCGCGTCTGTGTTCCCACACTGCACCCGTCCTCCGTGCGCTCCCTGTGTCACTCCTGTGGGTGGTTCCTTGGGGTACCAGCGATTCTACGTGCTCTAGGCACTGTGTCTATTGAAGTCGTGGTTGTTATACCACTTTCTTAGTATATGGTTCGGTCTCCCCTGGAGCCCGCTGTGTATTTTGCTATTTACTGTTGTTCTATTGATTTAACATTGTGTACTGTACATTCTAATCTCGGGTAGAGATTAGTAGAGAGTGTTTTAGTAATAAATACATATTTTTATATAACACTTGTGTGGTTCTCCTTTCATTTAGTCATTCAGGAGGTGATATTCTGGTAAAACAAGCTGCTTTACATTCCTTCAAGATTAAGCCTGAAGGCTGCTCTCCATAGCTTTCGTAAAGGTTATCTTTGACCTAATTATCAATAAGGGTCGTTTGGACTGGTGCCAGGTGCCCACTTTAATTAGTGGACAGCATACCAGGCCAACTTCTCACATTGGTGTGCAGCGGTTGGGATTCAAGCTTGCTATTGTTTTACCGGATACATCTCATTGAGTGATTAACTGAAAACCACTAAAAGTACTAGGTACATATAATCAAGATTAGAATAAGTAAGTTCTACTGAACTTGGAGTTGGGTAAGTCAAGGGTCTAGCACACCCTTTCTCCAACTCTAGAGAGTTTAGTCTCCACTAGGGTAGGTAGGTGCACACACCACACCACACAAGTATGTCTTCTGTAGGAGAAGCCAGTGGCTCTCTGCCTACTAGATACAAAGGGCTCACCTTTCACGATCTGAAAGCCATGTGTGCCTCTAGGAAGCTGAAGACAGGGAGAAATGCAAACAGCCAATGTCTTATAGAGATGTTCCTCCTAGATGACCTCAGAAAGACCCCAGGGTCTGATGAAGTAGACGGAGTGGGTGGGACAGGAAATGAGGAAAGAGCAGGAAGTGAACACTTCTTTGATCTGGACTCACACCCTGGCCAGGAGGATCAAGATGATTCCAACCTGGAAAATCCAACTCTTACTTCAGGTGGGGGAGAAGGCCCCAGTGGCCCCCTCTTTACTCCACCAAGAAGAGTACAGGGTCTACCTAGAAGACCCAGGACTCCCTCTGTGGAGTCTAATCATTCAGGTACTTCTGTAGGGACCTCTGTATCTCATAGGAGAGAATCCTCTTATGATAAGAAGTGCCAATTACTAGAACTTGAGAGAATCAGGATCAGGCTCAACAAAGAGCAATTGGCCATAGACAGGGAATCCCTAGAGCTCCAGAGAGCAACCAGAAGATTGGGACTAGAGTCCCATGGTGGCAGCAACAGTGTCCCTAGAACTAGAGAGTATTCTCATGATCATAGATACCTGAACAAGATAGTCCCTCCCTATCAGAGTGGGGATGACATCCACAAATGGATAACTGCACTAGAGAGGGCCTGTAAAGTACAGAGGGTCCCTCAGGAGCAGTGGGCAGCTATCTTGTGGCTCTCCTTTGCTGACAAAGGTAGAGATAAGCTCCTCACTGTTAGAGAAGAGGATGCTGACAATTACACAGTCTTGAAGACTGCTCTCATTGATGGTTTTGGCTTAACCACTGAGCAATACAGAATTAAGTTCAGAGACACCCAGAAAGCACAGACTCAGGACTGGGTTGACTTTGTAGATTGTGCTACTAAGTCTCTGGAAGGTTGGATACATGGCAGCAAAGTGCATGACTATTTAGGACTGTACAATTTGATCATGAGGGAGCAGATCCTTAATAATTGTCAAAACCAGCCTTTGCACCAGTACCTGGTGGACTCAGATCTGACTTCTCCCCAAGAATTGGGAAAGAAGGCAGATAAATGGGTCAGAACCAGGGTAAAGCCAAAGAACCAGGGTGGTGACCAGAAGAAAGATTCTTCCAAGAGAAAGGTGGGGACAAGTCAAAAGACAAGTCCACTACAGGGCCCCAAAGGTCCTCTTCTGGGGGTGGGTCCCAAACTCCTTCCTCTCCTGAAAAGAAACCTTATTGCTTTGTCTGTAAAAAGCCAGGCCACTGGAAAAATGATCCCAATTGTCCAAAGGTCAGTAATAAGGAAAATGTTCCTCCAAGCACTACTACCACTCCTCCTGGTACTACCGGTAGTAATCCCCCAGGTGGTACTAGTGCATCCAAAAAGTTAGGTGGGTTGGTATGGGGAACTGAGGTGGATCCCAGCTTATCAAGGTCCTCCTCACAGGCCTCCTTAGTCTGTGATGGTGGCATGGGATTTGCCACTTTTACTGTCAGTCCTAATTCTTTGGGCAAGTACAGACCGGAGCCACTGATCAATGGTCAGAAAGCTGTGGCCTTTAGGGACTCAGGGGCTAGTGTCACCATGGTGACAGGGAACCTAGTACCCCCTCAGCAGCTTTTACCTGAGTTTAAGTACCAGGTGACCAACATTGATGGCATCAGGACAGATCGTCCCATGGCTATAGTCAATCTCAGCTGGGGAGGGGTCACTGGCCCAAAGAGAGTGGCAGTATCCCCAAACTTGCCTGTAGATTGCCTGTTGGGTAATGATTTAGAAATTTCAGCCTGGGTTGAGGTTGAATACAATGCCCATTTAAGAATGTTAGGCCTCCCTGAGAAAGTTGGTGGGACCCTTGCCGGCCTCAGTCCAACCCCAGGGAAATTTTGGAGTGGTGGAGCCTTAAAGAATGGCCCACTCTACTCCACCAGAGAGCAAAGGGAATGAAGAAAAGTCTGCTTCCCCCCAGACAATAGGTAAGGGGCAGCTTCCTAAGGGAACTGACCCTACCCCTTATGGAGGAACTGCCCCAGAGGTGGTCAGGCCTGTCCTGACAACCCCTCTGATGGCAGGGGACCCTTCCAAGGTGGTACCCAGTCTGGAGCAGGTATCCTGCCCCTCTCTACCCTACCTCAGTCAGCCTAGGGCTGAAGAGGCCAGGGAGGTCAGTGGACCCCAAATGTCCCCCTGTCCAGAGGAACCCCCCCATCAACAGATTAGGGATACCCAGTCTAGTACCACTAGCCAGGTGACAATTCCTCAACACCCTGAGGTAGCCCTCTTACCCTTGGGTAGTGACCTCCCCCAGATGGACTCTGTTGGGCAAAGGCAAACCTGGGACCAGATGGTTCCAAACCTACCTTGTCCCTCCTGTGTTCCAACCAAAGGGACTCAACCCCCAGCTGTAGGTAGCCAGAGGTTGACCTCTAGGGCCAGATATAACTCAGTCATGGAAAGAAAGGCATCCATGGTGACCAGTGCTCTGAGGAAGCTGAGACCAACTTTATTAGGGCCTCACTTCTCCACTCAGGCACCCCACCAGCCTTTTACTTTGCCAAAACACACTACAGGTGGTAATCCCAAATGTTGGAGGAAATCCAGTACCCCTAAGGTTAGGGACTACTTAGTGGACCATAAGACAGGGGGTATCCATGCCAGTGCAGGATCTTCCTTATATGGCCACTTAGTCAATAAAGTCTCAACTGGACAAGGTTAGCCTTATCTCCTTTCGTTTGGGGGGGTTATGTAGGAAGGTGGAATCTGACTACATGGTTACCCCCACTTTTTCCTGGTGTTTTGCTGGTTTTTGACTAGTCTGACTGGGATCCTGCTAATCAGGACCCCAGTTTATCTGCTTTCTCCTAAATTGGTTGTGTATGTACTTTAGGTACACTTCAGATTGGATTCTGGGGTACCCTTATCAGTCCCTAGTATATGGTATACCATGTACCCAGGGCATAGGTACCCCAGAGGCCTCCCAGGGGCTGAAGCATTTATTGTGCCGCCCCTGAGAGGCCATTCAAAATGTCACCACAGGTCTGCTACTGCAACCTGTGCAAGGAGGTGCATGCCTCCCTTACTTAGATATAGGTTACCTATATCTATTCTAAATCACTGCACATATAAACCCATCAGTCACCCCCATGGCAGGCCTTATCAATTCTGAAGGCAGGGTGCTGGGTTTTACGTGAGAGGGTGCCCCTGCATGAGCAGAGCCCCTCTGCAGCCTTCAGAATCGATTCCCCGGGGTTTTCTGTGATGCAGCCAACCATATATACTTAAGTGCATTATAACCTCGCGGTAAATGCTAACTTTAGAACGGCTGCTTAGAAACATGTCGTGTTTGGTGTCAAACACCTTGGAATCATACCTCCACACCAGTAACTGGTGTGGGATGTATGATTCCTCCCTTGTAGTACCACTACTATGGGGCACCGGTCTACCCGGTACCAGCTTTCTCGACCTGGGCAGCACAAAATGGATGCTGCCAGCCACAGACACGAGTCTGCCCTCCTGCTGCTGAGCCAAGCTCGAGCAGAGGAAGGCCTGACAATAGGTTTCCTGTCACAGGGAGGTGTGACCACCTCCCAGACAGGCTTTAGTGTATTGGGGCTGGGTGGGTGCACTCAGAGTGCCAGAAAGTCTGCACTGGGGGCACATTTGGTGTCCACGTGCATAGTCCAAGCTCAAACCGGTTGCAGGAGCCAATTGCTCCTGCTCTGGTGCAAAACTGGACAAAGGACATGGGTGTAGCCACCCCTCTGTGCTGACCCTCCCATAGGTGGGTCCCCAGAGTTAGTCCAACCCCTTCCTTCGGTATAAAGTAGGAAACCTGACTACAGGACTTTAGATTTTACCTGGACTAAACTCTGCAAGCAGAAACCAAGTACTTCGACGGTCTACACTTCGCTGGACGACAGAAGAATCTCCCTTGGAGTAAAGGAGTTACTCCCCTGCAGCAGCAGGCACCTAAACACATCTGACCTGTTTCCATCTCCCAAGCTCCTGAGGACTCCGAAGATTTCTGCAGCACAGGAGGTGGGTTCCCGAGCGTCCCTGAGGTTGCTCTGCTCTCTCAGCGATCCTGAGACCAGTATCCCTTGTGGGGACCGTGCAACCCAAACCCCTGTGCACCATGTACTTTTGCAGCAGCATTTGCTTTTCGGCAATCCCTGAGGCTGTGCTTTGGACTTTGTGTAGTCATAACCCCGAGCAGCATTTCCACCAAAGATCTCCGGCCTCCACTCCACGAGTGCTCCGTGGGCTGGTACTTTGTGATTCCGCTTGAGGTCCCTTCACGATCCCTGGTCCGTTGGCCTGTGGGTCCTAGCGAGGGTCACTTTGACTTTCCTTGTGCTTTCCTGGTGGCTCCAGACGTGCCCTGACTCCCCATAGCATGGAGAGTCTCCTGGACCTTGCTGGTCCATACTATCACTTGTTTCCTCTGCCCGCATGGGTTGCCTTTGCCAAGGCTTGTTGGTCTTCAATCCGGACACTGACCCCTCAGCACTCAACATCCTTTGTGGGACAGCTCACCTCCAGACTTTGGTCATCGTCGACGTCTCCTGGTCCCCGTGGCTGCAGAGTCAATCATCTGATCTTTGCACCTGAAGCACCCGACATCGGTGGGCATTCGTCTATCGAGCCCCTGGTCACGTGAAGTGACCCAGACTCTGTCCCCTCTGCTTTCAGGTTCTTCTTACTCTGAATCCAGGCTTGGATTCCACTGGACACTTTTCATCTTCCCGGCAGCAGTACTTCTTCACATCACGCCATTGAAAACAACGAGGATTTCCGACACCGCTTGACCCCTATGCACCCGGCTACTCTGGGATAGGTAACACGGGTACCTCGGTACTCACAAGGGTGCTGGCCTTAGAACCTTCTATGTTCCAAAGGGCTTGCTTGAAGTCCTCTCCGAAGTGTCCTTAAACTGTAATTTTCCGGGGAGCGCGCGCGGCGCCAAACAAGATGGCCGCCTAGCTCCGGAGCTCCGCGTCGCGGCGGAAATGTCGCGGTAAATTTCGCGGCAAAAAATTACCTTTAGACATCGAAATAGTGAGTTTCAGACATCGGAACCGTTCCTGAACACCCTCATATGCCTGATATGGGTGTCCTCTCTGTTTTTTGAGGTAAAACCTCTCTTTATTGCTCTGACTCCTCTGCGGCCGCCATTTTGGATTTCCCTGTGAGGCTTTCCTCGCATTTTACTTCAGTTGCTATGCTGCTTTCCTGATTTATGGGTGATACTTATTAATTTCTCTATCAATTTTTACCTGACCAGACATATTTTGAATTTTGGTGACAATAATGCTGTACTTTTGAACTGTTTGCGCATACACCTGTGGAGCCTACTCTCACATACTGTGAGACATTTCATTTCCTCACTGGTGTTTTCCTCCTACTACACGTAGTTATTTCCTTCCCTGCTCTATGGGCAGGAGCAAGAAGCTATTACTTACACAGAAGAGATCTACTAAGCCAGTGTCAGTATCTTCTTCCTCTGCTCCTGTAATTAGGAATACTACCACTATGGCGCAATCCAGCTCTTCAAGGTCGACATCTGCGTCACCAGCGACAATTAAACCGCAGGCCTCATCTTCCGCTAACAAACGCCTCAAACAGGACCCTCCTTCTCCACCAAAGCCAGTTTCCCCGGTTTCTCTTGACACTATCTTTGAGGAAATTCGCGCTTTGCGCCCCTTTATCGAGGAGACTAATTCACGCCTACAGACTATGGACACCAAGTGGGCTTCTATGGACACTCGCATCTCCACAGTGGAACAGCAGGTTGATGAACTTCAAAGTGTCTCTACAAAACTAATTGTCCTTGAGAAGGAGGTCCTTTGGTTGAAGAAATCAGCGGAGGACTTGGAAAACAGAAATAGGCGCAACAACTTGCGCTTATACGGCCTTCCGGAAAACTTAGAAGGTGATGATCCAGTTCCCTTCTTTAACAACTTTCTCATAAAACTTCTGGACCTTCCTGCTTCTACAAATCTGAATATACAGAGAGCACACAGGCTAGGCCCTCGTTTGTCCTCTTCAGCTGCTCCCTCCAAGCCACGAGGTGTGATTTTTCTGTTTTTGAGGTTCACGGACTTGCTACTGGTTTTAAATGCAGCTAAGCATAAAAAACAACTTGTCTGGTCGGGTACTAAGTTATTTTTATCTCAGGATGTTTCCTCTGCAACGGCTAAACGGCGGAAAGAGTTTTTGGATCTCCGACCCCTTTACGCATGCTTGGAGCCCGATATGGACTTTTTCACCCATGTTTATTCAAGGTTACCTATCAGAATAAAACTTCGACCTTTGAGGAGCCAGCAGAGCTGAAGAATTTCATCCAGTCATTCTACATCGTCGATGGATGTTTCTGGCCCTCTCTCTTCTTCGTCCTTTATACCTTGACTTTTTTCTCTACTGTTTTGGATTTACTCAGCTTGGTTTTACTCAATGTTTTTCATCTTTTAAGATTACTGTTCATAGTTATATTGTAACATTATGTTGTCTTATTTGGTTCTTCATCATTTCTCTTACATCCTTCTTTGTCTTATAGATACTCTTTTATCCTCTAACGCATCTTTCTCTCTGTTTCCTGTTTATCGCATATGTTCTCCGCTGTGACGCTCCCTCCCGGTTAGTTGTGCCGTCTTCCTCGTGTCGCCACTCCTCGTATTCTCTCTTTGTCTTCCCCTAAAAGGTACGTATCACAGTCGTCAACCTCCTTGTTTTTTTCAATTTACATTCCCATTATTGCATTAGTGGTTGTCATGTACTGTCTTTTCTTACTGTCTTTTTCTCCACTTTTTCCTTTATTCAGTCCTTCTCCTTTTTCTTCTTCCCTTTTCCTTCCCTTTCCCCCTTTTCTCTAATGTTGTACTCATATTTGGATTGTGAGTTTAAGTACAGTATTTATTGCATCTCTATTAATATTACACGTTTTGTTGTTGTTGTTGATTCTCATATATTTTTGACGGTTCTACATTCAGAGTTATTTCTTGAATGTGAAGGGTTTTATTAACCCTATTAAGAGGCAGAAAATTTTATCGCATCTTGCCTCTTATAACCCTGATCTGGTTTTTCTGCAAGAGACCCATTTGACAGACATTGAGGCTTTAAAATTGAAGAGGAGCTGGGTAGGATCAGTTTTATTCTCTCCCACTTCTAATAAGAAAAATGGTGTAATAATTCTATGTCATAAGAAATTAAATTGCAAAATTATTTCGCAAGAAATCGATACAGAAGGTAGATGGATATTAGCTAAGTTGTTAATTAATAATATTTCTTTGACCGTTTTTAATGTTTATGGCCCCACCCACCCTGATTGTTCCTTTTGGCCTATGATCACACAAAAATGTATTCAGTTTAGAGATGAAAATTTCATTTTAGGAGGTGACTGTAACCAAGTTGTTGACCCTTTCCTAGATCGCCAATCACAGACACGCTTTACACCCCATAGATCTCATAAACAATTTCTGGACACTATTTCCCAAACACATCTTGTTGACTCTTGGAGGCTCACTCACCCCGATTCTCTTGACTTTTCTTTTTTCTCTCCCCCCACAACTCTCTCTCCCGCTTAGACTATATCTTTCTTTCTCAATCCTTATCTCAAAACTTGCTATCCTCTTCTATTGAACCTATCGTTATTTCTGACCACTCCCCAATCATAACTGAAATTGACCTACTTCCACCACATCCCAGGTCTTCCCGTTGGCGTTTCAACAACTCTCTTCTACTTGACCCTTTTTTCTCTTCTTCTTTCACCACCTTTGCTGACGAATTTTTTGACATTAATAATGTCTCTACTTCCTCCCCTTATATAATTTGGGACTCCTTTAAGGCTACTGCAAGGGGTTTCATTATAGACTTCGTCTCAAAAAAGAAGAAACGTTTTCTCCATCAACATAAAGCCACCCTGGCCCACATCAAGGCTTTAGAACACAAATTCTATACCGCATCGGACAACGCAGTCCTTCCAGCCCTGATTCGCGCTAAATTGGCATTCAATAAAACTTCGACTGACAACGCTTCTTCCATACTTCTCCGCAGTAGTGCTCGGTATTATGGTGGTCGTAATAAAGTTGGAAAACTCCTAGCAAACTATCTTAAATCTCGTAAAGATCGTACGCTGATTGATTCTGTTTACTCTGCGGACGGCTTTCTTCTTCATAAGGATCAAGATATCCTTAACGAATTTAAATTGTTCTATGAAGATTTATACACCCCGGAGTCCCCTCCGTCTAGTTCCCTCATTCAATCCTATCTTGATGGAATACCATCTTCATCCAGTTCTCATCTAAATCTGTCTGGTCTTGAGGTTGATCTTACTCTAAATGAACTTTCCTCTGCTTTGTCCGTACTAAAGAAAGGGAAAACGCCTGGCCCTGATGGTTTTTCTGTTGAATTCTACCTACATTTCTCTAACTTACTCCTTCCTAAGATTTTAAATCTCTTTCATTTCTTTTTTTCTCTCTGGCAAGACAGAAGGTACCTTTCAAGAAGCCACAATCTGCCTTATCCATAAAGAGGGACGAGATCCTATGTTTTGCAAAAATTATAGGCCGATCTCTTTGGTTAATGTCGATTACAAACTTTTTGCCAAGACACTTGCTTTACGTTTAGATCCTCTTTTACCTCATTTGGTTGGTAAGGAGCAATGTGGTTTTGTCAAAAGTAGGTTGACCTCTGATAATTCTCGTCTTTTTCTTAATGTTTTAAACAAAGTCCCCTCTCTTTCCACATCTTTAGCGGCCATTTCTGTTGATGCTGAAAAAGCATTTGACAGAGTAGATTGGTCATTTTTATTTACATCCTTGAAATGGCATGGATTTGGTCCCAAGTTTATTTCTCTTATATCTTTGTTATATTCAGCCCCCAGAGTGTCAGTACTAGTTAACGGTTGTGTCTCGTCCTACTTTCACCTCCAGCGTGGTGTCCGTCAGGGATGTCCTCTTTCCCCTCTTCTTTTGTTCTTGCTCTTGAACCCTTTCTTTCCTCAATCCGCAACAATGCTTCTATTTCTGGTTTTTCGTACGGTGACCAACATTTAAAACTCTTCTGCTTACGCAGACGACATCCTACTCTTTATTTCTGATCCTGACAAATCCATTCCCTCCTTATTACAAGAATTTGCTTCCTTTTCTCTTGTTTCTGGTTATAAAATTAATTCTGACAAAACAGAAATTCTTCCCCTCACTAAATTCTGTCTTCCTCATTCCTTTTCTTCCACTGGGTTTGCTTGGAATAGTTGCAAAATAAAATATCTAGGTATATGGTTCTCCAATTCTATTGCCTCTTCTATTAAATTAAATATGACTGCGACCCTGTCTCGGATTGACAAATTACTTTCCTCTTGGAATCTCTCTTTCTTTCATGGTGGGGTCGGTTGGACTCAATCAAGATGATGATTACTCCTATTTTGCTTTATACTCTTTCTATGCTTCCTGTTCACATTCCCGCCTGCTATTTTAAACAAATCGATTCTCGTCTAACTAAATTTCTTTGGCAAAATAAAAATCAAGGATTTCTCTCTTCTCTTCGTAGAACAAAATCTAATGGTGGTGTAAATTTTCCTAACTTTCGTTTATATCATAAGTCTTTTTGCCTTCGACAGGCCTCCAAGTGGCTCCTCTCTGACTACTCCCCTTCACTCCCTTATGGCTTTCCATTGAGCGAGCCCTGTCATTACCGTTCTCTTTAAAGGAAGTCTTGGCCTTTTCTGCCAAGACTCCTCTTACCTCTCTCCCATTGTTTAAACATACCTGTTCTCTACTGAAACCTTTATTACATTCCAATCCTATCTCTAGAGAATCCTTTTAGAATCTCCTATTTGGCACAACTTCCTCATTACTATTAATGGTAGACCTATTTTTGGCACTCTTGGAGATCACGGGGTATAGCCTGGGTCAGGGACCTTTTGATGGTCTAACTCCTTGTTTATTTCCCCAGTTTCAATCCACTTTTCAATGTCCCCGCTCCTTTCTACAGAAATTTACTGCTCTAATGACGGTCATCCTTGATACTTTCTATTCTCTTCCTTCCTCACCCTTTCCCCCTGCCTCTCATTCTCTTCTCAAAATTCTTCTCTTAGCACCTAAAGCATCTCCTATATATAAATATTTCTCAGCTCCTAATCCAGAACGTATCAAAACCAAGTTGGAACTTACATGGGAATCTGACCTGGGGTGTGAATGGTCTATTATTTTTTGGGACAAACTTTGGTTGCGTTCTCTCAAAATCTCTCTTTCCGCTTCTCTTACTCAATCTATGTTCTTTCTCTATCATAGACTATATCACACTCCCACATCTATTGCTAAATTTTCTCACTCTACTAATACAAACTGTTGGACCTGTGGCTCCCCTAGTGCCGACCTTCTTCATCTTCTTTTTCTCTGCCCTTCAGTCTCCTCTTTTTGGAAGAAGGTTTGGTCTTGTGTGTCTCGCCTATTTAATATCTCTATTCCCTATTCCCTTCCCCTACTCTTCTCTGGAAGTCTCTCTGATTCCATAGACCTTCTCTCTCATAAAAATGGTCTCTTTGACCTTATGCTCGCTTTGGCTTTCCAACACATTACTCTCAATTGGAAAACACTAACAAAACTCTCCATTCAACACTGGTGGAACAGCCTCTGTCATATGCATCGACTTGATATTGCTTTCGCTTCCTCTTGTAAACCTGTGCTCAATAGAGATCTCTTTTGGCTACCTCTTGTCACTTATTTAGATCATTTGGTATTAACTGATAATCCTCGTTTAAATGCTGAAAATTTCAAGCCTCCTTGAACGTTTATTTTCTTCATTCCTTACCTTTTACAGTTCTTTGATCACCATGTACATTAAATTGATTAGTTTTATCTTTTTATCCTGATGTAAGATGCAATTTTCTTAAATTTTAATTTATTAGCTTTGAAATGTTTACCTTCCTTTTCCCCCTTCTCCTTCCCTCCCCTTATTCCCTCCCCTTTATTCCCTTCAAAATTTAAAATAGCTTTCTTTTCTTCTTTACATAAACCTCTTATTTGATAGGTTTTCTTTTCTCTCAGATTGCAGTAAATTTGTATTGTTGGTTTCTTGTTATTTGTACTACCTTTATTCGAAATAAAGCTTTTTAAACATGAAACTGTAATTTTCCAACCGCGACTTTCCCATAGAGTTGTACGGAGCTCGCGTCTGTGTTCCCACACTGCACCCGTCCTCCGTGGGCTCCCTGTGTCACTCCTATGGGTGGTTCCTTGGGGTCCCAGCGATTCTATGTACTCTAGGCACTGTGTCTATTGAAGTCGTGGTTGTTATACCACTTTCTTAGTATATGGTTCGGTCTCCCCCTGGAGCCTGCTGTGTATTGTGCTATTTACTGTCGTTCTATTGATTTAACATTGTGTACTGTACATTCTAATCTCGGGTAGAGATTAGTAGAGAGTGTTTTAGTAATAAATACATATTTTTATATAACACTTGTGTGGTTCTCCTTTCATTTAGTCATTCAGGAGGTGATATTCTGGTAAAACAAGCTGCTTTACATTCCTTCAAGATTAAGCCTGAAGGCTGCTCTCCATAGCTACCACTAGGATTGCTTTCATAAAGGTTATCTTTGACCTAATCATCAATAAGGGTTGTTTGGACTGGTGCAAGGTGCCCACTTTAATTAGTGGACAGCATATACCAGGCCAACTTCTCACAGTGGTCCCCTGGGCAGTCATACAGGCCTCCCCTGCTTATTTTGTTCTAGAAGCCCCAGGAAGGTAGTGGTACCTGGGGCATCAATGAGCCCCAGGAAAGGAGTCCTTGCCCCTGGGACCTCGCCCACCAGAATCCGGGGTGCCAGTGCTTCATTTTTTTAACATTTTTGGCAGGATCTGCAAATCCCACTGAAATTTAAAAAACAAAATGTTTTTTTTGGCCCTTTGGGGACCCTGTGGAACCCCCTGAAGAGGCCTAGGAGGTCAGAATATTTCTACCCTGTCTCCTTTTCTTTTGTTTGAAACTAGGTCCTAACTATATCTACCTACCAGTAGGCAGCTACAGTTAGGACCTAGTTTCCTTAGGAAAAGCATTTATTGTTTTGCCAATAACTTTGGCGCTATTTGATGAATCTTCATGAAATTGTCAAAACTAATTTGCCAGTCACTTCAGCTGCTGTCCTTGAAGTTTTGGCGTGATTCGTCAAGGGGGGACTGAGAAAAAGAGGGGGGCCCATAGCATGTTTTCCCCATGATAATTCCTATGAGACCTATAGATATGGCCACAACCCAAACTGCTGAACGGATACCAAATTTGGCAGAAAGGTATATGTTGGTTCAGGGAAGTGCCTTTTTGTGATTTTGTGCAAATCTGTTCATTAGTTGCTGGGTTATTTAAAGAAATTTCCAATTGTATATATAGGGAAAGAAAGAAGATCCATAACCCCTCCTGATTTCGTACTTAGATCTGATTGGCTGCCAACACTTCAAACCAGGAAGTGTTGGCAGCTATCTTGAGACTCGGCTTGAACCGAGGCCCAGAAAATAAGAAAAGGGGGCAGGGTAGAAATACCCTGGCCGCCTAGGCCTTTACTTTTTTAATTTTTGTGTGGGCTCCAGCGCTTCATTAATTATAGGCCACTGGGTGGGACAAGTCCTGGGTAAATTTTTTTAATAAGGGAGGGGACATATGGGACCCCCCCTCCTGGGAATTAACATTGCCCCAGGGGTCACCACCTACCTGCAGCATATTTGTAATTAAATACAGGGGCTTTAATTTTAGTATAAATGTTTAACACCCATAAACTTTTAAAAACACTTACACTCATGTGATGATGTCATAAGTGATGTCATCAGTGATGTCTTTTGAGATATCATCTGTGATGTCACTGACCATGTCATGATTGATGTACTATCTGAGGCCATAAACAGTGCAATGTTGTAAGTTATTGTTAGCTTAGGTAACTATAACTGCTGAATTTGAATGGTTTTGTACAATTTAAATCTGATTCTAATCCCTGCAACTTTGTTTTTTTTATTGATTTTCTGAGGTTTTTTAAATTTTATTTTCTAACTATAAAGTCCCTGTAACCTTTCTTTTTTCAGTGAATATACACATATATACATATATATATATTTATGAGACCAGTCGTTCCGGGAAAATCCCAAGGAAAACAGCGGCACACCTGAGGACAGCACAATAGATTTATTGTGCACACAAGCAACAGTTGTTTGTGTGCACAATAAATCTATTGTGCTGTCCTCAGGTGTGCCGCTGTTTTCCTTGGGATTTTTCCGGAATGACTGGTCTCATAAAAGTTAAGCGGCTGCTGCCGGCGTTGCAGGCACCGGCATCGCAGGAGATGGATCGGCCAAGCGCTGCAGTATTCAGAGGATATACAGATCCGGAAATGAAATGCGAGATTCAAATGTCATGTTTGTTGCAGCCCAGGAAGAAGAGGCTTTGACCTTGAAATGCGTCGGCAATGAAAATATTAATTGGAGCAGAAAAGCAGTCTGCATCTTGAAGCCAGATGGCAGAAGGCTGTCGAGTGACCTCTCGTAGCTCTGGCACATTGTTGAAAAATATGCACACGGCAGCCCGGCCGTGGAGAGGAGCACCATCACCAGCTGGGGAAGGAATGCTGTTACCAGCTTGGTGAGGCTACAGTTTTGAACTTTCATGACTTTCGGCACAGCTTTCTACATGCTAAATTAGCCTGCTTTGATGTTTCATACCCTACTAGAGGAAATAATTAAGCATTTAAAATACGAACGAACATTTGAACTTACTATAAGCAATACTAATGCTCGCAATAAGGGAATTAATGTACCATCATGCACCAAAATCTTTTGCACTAAGCATACGCCCACTGGAGGCAGCAAATAAATCCGGAAATGAAATGCGAGATTCAAATCTCATGTTTGTTGCAGCCCAGGAAGAAGAGGCTTTGACCTTGAAACGCGTCGGCAATGAAAATATTAATTGGAGCAGAAAAGCAGTCTGCATCTTGAAGCCAGATGGCAGAAGGCTGTCGAGTGACCTCTCGTAGCTCTGGCACATTGTTGAAAAATATGCACACGGCAGCCCGGCCGTGGAGAGGAGCACCATCACCAGCTGGGGAAGGAATGCTGTTACCAGCTTGGTGAGGCTACAGTTTTGAACTTTCATGACTTTCGGCACAGCTTTCTACATGCTAAATTAGCCTGCTTTGATGTTTCATACCCTACTAGAGGAAATAATTAAGCATTTAAAATACGAACGAACATTTGAACTTACTATAAGCAATACTAATGCTCGCAATAAGGGAATTCATGTACCATCATGCACCAAAATCTTTTGCACTAAGCATACGCCCACTGGAGGCAGCAAATAAAGCCGGAAATGAAATGCGAGATTCAAATGTCATGTTTGTTGCAGCCCAGGAAGAAGAGGCTTTGACCTTGAAACGCGTCGGCAATGAAAATATTAATTGGAGCAGAAAAGCAGTCTGCATCTTGAAGCCAGATGGCAGAAGGCTGTCGAGTGACCGCTCGTAGCTCTGGCACATTGTTGAAATATATATATATATATATATATATATATATATATATATATATATATATATATATATATATATCATATTATCTACTGGCGGTCGCCAGTAGATAGTTATAGTTAGGACCTATTTTTTATAGGAAATCCGCGACATTCTATTTGAAATAACTCTTGCGTCGGTAGACGAATCTTCGCGAAATTTTCAAACTTTATGGCCCGCTCCGGTCCGCTCCTACCCTGAAACTCTCAGGGTGATTCGTCAAGCGGGGTCCGAGAAAAAAGGGGGGTCCCAAAACGTGTTTTCCCCATTCATTTTCCCATAGGAAACTTTAGACACGGCTACAGCCCGAACTGCTGAACGGAATTACACCAAATTTGGCAAAGAGGTAGTTCTTGGTTCAGAAAGAACCCTTTTGTTAAATGGTGTAAATCCGTTCAGTAGTTGCGGAGAAATTAAAAAATAAGAGTCAAAAATCAATTTCCCATAGGAAACTTTATGCAAGGCTACAGCCCGAACTGCTGAACGGAATTACACCAAATTTGGCAAAGAGGTAGTTCTTGGTTCAAAAGAACCCTTTTGTTAAATGGTGTAAATATGTTCAGTAGTTGCTGAGAAAATCAAAAGTAAAAACACATATATATCTGGGCGGAGCCTAACCACACATGTCATCGTGAGATCTGATTGGCTGTCAGCACTTCATCCTGGAATTGCTGGCAGCCATCTTGGGACCAATATAAATGATAGTACCCCATTGAAATGCATTGTAGTGAATCAAAGATTTTGAGGGTTACCAAAAGGAGAACTATAAAGGGTGATAACAGACTTTAGTTACATTAGAATTCATTTATTGATGGTACCATACTAATTTCAGGAATTGTGGTGTGTTCTAAGGTGATTTTACCCTGTGAAAAACCTTCTGCTGGGATATCATGAATCATGTTTGAGAGAAAACTATTTTCACATGCTTGTCCCATACAGTTTTGGAAGGTGCCCCAGAAGCTAAAATGAGAGCATATTTTCTGTAAATTCACATTATCTTTCTCAGTCATGTGAGAATGAAGTCTGACATTCTCAGTAAAACATGTACATCCAACAAGGGCAGAGACTGTCAGTTGATTCCTTTGTGTTCTACTGCAGCTTCCCAGAGTGTTCTAAAGAACAACTAGAGTGCTAACAGCCTTACTTATGACAAAAGTATGGCACACCTGAAGCCATCTTGATTGGAATAAACTGGTAACACTTAAAACATTTAATTTAAAAAGGAACAAAATGATGGGGTTCATCTTGTCATAGAAATTATGGTTAGTGCTCTGGAAAGAAAAATTAGGACATGTTTCAAGTGTGATCTCAAATATCTTAATGTTATATTTCAACAGGAGCAGCCTGTCAGTTGATGCCTTTGTGTTCTACTGCAGCTTCCCAGAGTGTTCTAAAGAACAACTAGAGCGCTAACAGTCTTACTTATGACAAAAGTATGGCACACCTGAAGCCATCTTGATTGGAATAAACTGGTAACACTTAAAACATTTAATTTAAAAAGGAACAAAATGATGGGGTTCATTTTGTCATAGAAATTATGGTTAGTGCTGTAGAAAGAAAAATTAGGACATGTTTCAAGTGTGATCTCAAATATCTTCCTGTTATATTTCAACAGGAGCAGCCTGTCAGTTGATGCCTTTGTGTTCTACTGCAGCTTTCCAGAGTGTTCTAAAGAACAACTAGAGTGCTAACAGTCTTACTTATGACAAAAGTATGGCACACCTGAAGCCATCTTGATTGGAATAAACTGGTAACACTTAAAACATTTATTTTAAAAAGGAACAAAATGAGGGGGTTCATTTTGCCATAGAAATTATGGTTAGTGCTGCAAAAGAAAATTTAGTGCATGTTTTAAGTGAGATCTCAAATCCTCTTCTATTTCATTAAAAAATTCTGACATGCAGACTGAAACAATCACTTTCAATACCAGCAGTAGACTTCCAGTTAACTCCTTGGTGAGCAGTAGCTTTACTACAGTGATCTAATGAACAACTAGAGTAATAACATTCTGAATTTATGGCAAATGTGTGACACATCTGAATGCCTTCTTGATAGAATCAAAGTAAAAACTGAAAGCATTTCCTACTGAGGAGACTGCAGTAAATGAGGAAATTAGGAAACTTCATAACAAAGAAGTCTTCCAAGATGGCCACCAGTGAAAAAAGAGCCCAAATGTAGCACAAATATTACCCAGATGTAGCCCACATATAGCCCAATGACAAAAGTGTGCAAAACACTTTTTATTTTTAGTTTTTTGCAGTTTTATGTAGTGCAGACTGGTCAGGTATTGGAGCGTTGCATCTTAAAACATGACCCCCTACACTACAAAAACACCACTGCACTACCCTAAACCCTAAAACACTACCCCAGCACGACCCCCTACACTACACAAGCACCACTGCACTATCCTAAACCCTAAAACACTACACCCAGCATGACCCCCTACACTACACAAACACCACTGCACTACCCTAAACCCTAAAACACTACCCCAACACCACTGCACTAACCTAAATCCTAAAACACTACCCCCAGCACGACCCCCTACACTACCCAAACACCACTGCACTACCCTAAAACATGACCCCCTACACTACACAAACACCACTGCACTACCCTAAACCCTAAAACACTACCCCCAGCACGACCCCCTACACTACACAAGCACCACTGCACTACCCTAAACCCTAAAACACTACCCCCTACACTACACAAACACCACTGCACTACCTTAAACCCTAAAACACTACCCCCAGCACGACCCCCTACACTACCCAAACACCACTGCACTAACCTAAATCCTAAAACACTACCCCAGCACGACCCCTACACTACCCAAACACCACTGCACTACCCTAAAACATGACCCCCTACACTACACAAACACCACTGCACTACCCTAAACCCTAAAACACTACCCCCAGCATGACCCCCTACACTACACAAGCACCACTGCACTACCCTAAACCCTAAAACACTACCCCCAGCATGACCCCCTACACTGCCCGAACACCACTGCACTGCCCTAAACCCTGAAACACCAGCCCCTGCACGACCCCCTACAGTGCCCGAACACCACTGCACTGCCCTAAACCCTGAAACACATACCCTAACATGACCCCCTACACTGCCCGAACACCACTGCACTGCCCTAAACCCTGAAACACCACCCCTTCACGACCCCTTACACTGCCAGAACACCACTGCACTGCCCTAAACCCTAAAACACCACCCCCAGCATGACCCCTACACTGCCCGAACACCACTGCACTGCCCTAAACCCTGAAACACTACCCCCAGCAAGACCTCCTACACTGCCCGAACACCACTGCACTGCCCTAAACCCTGAAACATCACCCCCAGCAAGACCCCCTACACTGCCCGAACACCACTGCCCTAAACCCTGAAACACCACCCCCAGCACGACCCCCTACACTGCCCGAACACCACTGCACTGCCCTAAACCCTGAAACACCACCCCCAGCACGACCCCCTACACTGCCCGAACACCACTGCACTGCCCTAAACCCTGAAACACCACCCCTGCACGACCCCCTACACTGCCCGAACACTACTGCACTGCCCTAAACCCTGAAACACCATCCCCAGCACGACCCCCTACACTGCACGAACACCACTGCACTGCCCTAAACCCTGAAACACTACCCCCAGCAAGACCCCTACACTGCCCGAACACCACTGCACTGCCCTAAACCCTGAAACACCACCCCCAGCAAGACCCCCTACACTGCCCGAACACCACAGCCCTAAACCCTGAAACACCACCCCCAGCAAGACCCCCTACACTGCCCGAACACCACTGCACTGCCCTAAACCCTGAAACACCACCCCCAGCACGACCCCTTACACTGCCCGAACACCACTGCACTGCCCTAAACCGTGAAACACCACCCCTGCACGATCCCCTACACTGCCCGAACACTACTGCACTGCCCTAAACCCTGAAACACCACTCCCAGCACGACCCCCTACACTGCACGAACACCACTGCACTGCCCTAAACCCCGAAACACTACCCCCAGCAAGACCCCTACACTGCCCGAACACCACTGCCCTAAACCCTGAAACACCACCCCCAGCAAGACCCCCTACACTGCCCGTACACCACTGCACTGCCCTAAACCCTGAAACACCACCCCCAGCAAGACCCCCTACACTGCCGGTACACCACTGCACTGCCCTAAACCCTGAAACACCACCCCCAGCATGACCCCCTACACTGCCCGAACACCACTGCACTGCCCTAAACCCTGAAACACCACCCCCAGCACGACCCCCTACACTGCCCGAACACCACTGCACTGCCCTAAACCATGAAACACCAGCCCCAGCACGACCCCCTACACTGCCCGAACACCACTGCACTGCCCTAAACCCTGAAACACCACCCCCAGCATGACCCCCTACACTGCCCGAACACCACTGCACTGCCCTAAACCTTGAAACACCAGCCCCAGCACAACCCCGTACACTGCCCGAACACCACTGCACTGCCCTAAACCCTGAAACACCAGCCCCAGCACGACCGCCTACACTGCCCGAAAACCACTGCCCTGCCCTAAACCCTGAAACACCAGTCCCAGCACGACCCCCTACACTGCCCGAACACCACTGCACTACCCTAAACCCTCAAACACCAGCCCCAGCACGACCCCCTACACTGCCCGAACACCACTGCACTGCCCTAAACCCTGAAACACCAGCCCCAGCAAGACCCCCTACACTGCCCAAACACCACTGCACTGCCCTAAACCCTGAAACACCACCCCCAGCAAGACCCCTACACTGCCCGAACACCACTGCACTAAAGCCTGAAACACCACCCCCAGCAAGACCACCTACACTGGCCGAACAGCACTGCACTGTCCTAAACCCTGAAACACCACCCCCTGCACGACCCTCTACACTGCCCAAACACCACTGCACTGCCCTAAACCCTGAAACACCACCCCCTGCACGACCCCCTACTCTGCCCGAACACCACTGCACTGCCCTAAACCCTGAAACACCACCCCTCACCACGACACCCTACACTTCCCGAACACCACTGCACTGCCCTAAACCCTGAAACACCACCCCCAGCATGACCCCCTACACTGCCCGAACACCACTGCACTGCCCTAAACCCTGAAACACCACCCCCTGCACGACCTCCTACACTGCCGGAACACCACTGCACTGCCCTAAACCCTGAAACACCACCCCCAGCACGACCCCCTACACTGCCCGAACACCACTGCACTGCCCTAAACTCTGAAACATCAACCCCAGCAAGACCCCTACACTGCCTGAACACCACTGCCCTAAACCCTGAAACACCACCCCTACACTGCACGAACACCACTGCACTGCCCTAAACCCTGAAACACCACCTCCAGCAAAATCCCCTACACTGCCTGAACACCATTGCTCTGCCCTAAATCCTGAAACACTAGCCCCAGCGTGACCCCCTACACTGCCCAAACACCACTGCACTGCCCTAAACCCTGAAACACCACCCCCAGCACGACCCCCTACACTGCCCGAACACCACTGCACTGCCCTAAACCCTGAAACACCAGCCCCAGCAAGACCCCCTACACTGCCCGAACACCACTGCACTGCCCTAGACTCTGAAACACCAGCCCCAGCAAGACCCCTACACTGCCCGAACACCACTGCACTGCCCTAAACCCTGAAACACCAGCCCCAGCATGACCCCCTACACTGCCCGAACACCACTGCACTGCCCTAAACCCTGAAACACCACCCCTGCACGATCCCCTACACTGCCCGAACACTACTGCACTGCCCTAAACCCTGAAACACCACCCCCAGCACGACCCCCTACACTGCCCGAACACCACTGCACTGCCCTAAACCCTGAAACACCACCCCCTGCACGATCCCCTACACTGCCCGAACACTACTGCACTGCCCTAAACCCTGAAACACCACCCCCAGCACGACCCCTTTACTGATCGAACACCACTGCACTGCCCCAAACCCTGAAACACCACCCCCTGCACGACCCCCTACACTCCCGAACACCACTGCCCTAAACCCTGAAACACCACCCCCTGCACGACCCCCTACACTGCCCGAACACCACTGCACTGCCCTAAACCCTGAAACACCATCCCCTACACTGCCCGAACACCACTGCACTGCCATAAACCCTGAAACACCACCCCCAGCACGACCCCTACACTGCCCGAACACCACTGCACTGCCCTAAACCCTAAAACACCACCCCCAGCATTACCCCCTACACTGCCCAAACACCACTGCACTAAACCCTAGAACACTACCCCCAGCACGACCCCCTACACTACCCGAACACCACTGCACTACCCTAAACCCTAAAATACGACCCAAGAGCACAACCCCCTACACTACCGAACACGACTGCACTGCCCTAAACCCTCAAACACTACCCCCATCACGACCCCCTACACTACCCGAACACCACTGCACTACCCTAAACCCTAAAAGACTCCTCCCAGCACGACCCCCTACACTACCCGAACACCACTACACTGCCTTAAACCCTAAAACACTCCCCCCAGCACGACCCCCTACACTACCCAAACACCACTGCACTGCCCTAAACCCTAAAGCACTCCCCCCGCATGACCCCCTACACTACCCAAACACCAATACACTACCCTAATCCCTAAAACACTACCTCCCGCATGACCCCCTACACTACCCTAAACCCTAAAACACTACCCCCGCACGACTCCCTACACTACCCAAAGACCACTGCACTACCCTAAACCCTAAAACATGACCTCATACACTACACAAACACCACTGCACTACCCTAAACCCTAAAACACTACCCCCTACACTACACAAACACCACTGCACTACCCTAAACCCTAAAACACTACCCCCAGCAGTACCCCTACACTACCCAAACACCACTGCACTAACCTAAACCCTAAAACACTACCCCCAGCAGTACCCCCTACACTACCCAAACACCACTGCACTACCCTAAATCACTACCCCCAGCACGACCCCTACACTACCCAAATACCACTGCACTACCCTAAACCCTAAAACACTACCCCCAGCACGACCCCCTACACTACCCAAACACCACTGCACTACCCTAAACCCTAAAACACTCCCCCAGCACGACTCCCTACACTACCCAAACACCACTGCACTACCCTAAACCCTAAATCTACCCCCAGCATGACCCCCTACACTACACAAACACCACTGCACTACCCTAAACCCTAAAACACTACCCCCAGCACGACCCTCTTCACTACCTAAACACAACTGCACAATTTGTTACAGGCGTTGCAATGCAGGCCTGTGGTGCTTACTGGAAGTACCTAGTGGGCTAGTTGGGCCCCAGGGACCCTCAGGATTCAAGGTGACCTAATCCCCCAACTTAAAACGCACCACGGGGCGCGTTTGCACAGTGGTGAAGGGAGGGGCGGGGCCTCAGGTGACATGTGCGCAAACACGCCCTGTGGTGCGTTTTATGTTGGGGAATTAATTCCCTTTGAATCCTGAGGGACCCTGGGGGCCAACTAGCCCACCAGGTACCTTCAGTAAGCACAACAGAGTTGCGTTGCAGAGAGGTGAAAAAGGTGCGTGGCCTCGGAACGCCTCTCTGCAACTCAGCTCTGTGGTCCTAACTGTAGGTACCTGGGGGCTAGTTGGGCCCCAGGGACCCTCAGAATTCAAGGGGACTTAATCCCGCAACTTAAAACGCGCCACGGGGTGCGTTTGCACACATGTCACCTCAGGCCCCCTCCCTTCACCACTGTGCAAACGCACCCTGTAGCGCGTTTTAAGAGGTAGTTTTAATCCCCCTGCCCTATTATGTACTAGGGACTTGCAGAGGAGGTCATGCTAATCACAGGGGTACCCCAACGCATAGTGTTCCCTAGTGTATGTAGGTGTTTTCACTGTATTCTAAGTGTCTTTTAGCATAGCACTGGCTCTGGTTAGTCAGAGTCAGTTACCACCAGTACCCGTCTGAAAAAGTTGTGGGCACAGGATGATTTTGCAACAAGGCCTCTTTCTGCTCCTCTGTTGGTTCTTTCTGCACATCTTTTGCTTCTTTCTGTGCGTTTTTTCTTCTTTCTTCACATGTCCTACCTCTGTAGGCATAGTTAGACACTAGCATTTCAAAAACCTTTGAAATTCACTTAAAAAATCATAGGTTTCAGGCACGTTATAGTTAGAAATTAGCATTTAAAAACCTTTGAAATTCACTGAAAAACCATAGGTTTCAGACACGTTATAGTTAGAAATTAGCATTTAAAAAACCTTTGAAATTCACTGAAAAACCATAGGTTTTAGGGACAGTTATAGTTAGTTGGACATTTCACTCGTACAAAACCATAGAAATTCCCCGTTATAGTTAGTTCAGCTAACTATAACTCGCGCCCGCAATGCACTGCTGATGACGTCACATATTACATCACTCATGACATGGTCAGTGACCCAATAAGTTTGGCGTCGTTTGACGAATCATCGCAAAATTTTCAAAACTAGTGGGGCGCTCCGGTCCGCTCCTGTCTTGAAAGTTTCGGGGTGATTCATCAAGTGGGGGCCGAGAAAAAAGGGGGTCCCAAAACGTGTTTTCTCCATGTTAATTCCCATAGGAAAATTTAGCCACGGCTACAGCCCGAACTGCTGAACGGAATTACACCAAATTTTGCAAAAAGGTAGCGCTTGGTTCAGAAAGCGACCTTTTTTTTAAATGGTGTAAATCCGTTCAGTAGTTGCGGAGAAATTCAAAAATAAGAGTGAAAAAATCAATTTCCCATAGGAAACTTTATGCAAGGCTACAGCAAAATCTGCTGAACGGAATTACACCAAATTTGGCAAAAAGGTAGTGCTTGGTTCAGAAAGCACCCTTTTTAAAAATGGTGTAAATCCGTTAAGTAGTTGCTGAGAAAATCCAAAATAAATGTTTCGATATCTATGGCCGCGGTGGATCCGCGCACCCTCCCGACCACGAGCTGCATGCTAATTGGCTGTCAACACTCCAAACCAGGAAGTGTTGGCAGCCATCTTGTCCCTCAGTAGAACCGAGGGACAAGAAAAGACAAAAACAAGGGCGCCAAATGCAAAAAGGGGGCAGGGTAGAAACACCCTGACCCCCTAGCCCTGCTCAGGGGGTCCTACAAGGACCCCGCGGGCCCAACATTTTTTTTTTTTTTAAATCGGCAGAAAACGCGCTGGGTGCGCGGATCCTGCCGATAAAAAAATAAAAACGAAGCGCGGGCTCCCGCGCTTCGTGGTTAATTGGCCCCCGGGTGGGCCAAGTCCCGGGGGCATGCAGGGGTTTATTATTAATTATATGGGGGGCCTCTAAGGCCCCCCCATGCCCCGGGGGCCGCCACCCCCGGGGCTTTAAACAAAATGGTGCGGGAGGGCTCGGAGCCATCCCGCAGCCCCGGGACCGCCACCCCCGGGGCTTATTTTTTAAATTTAAATCACCTGTGTGGGGGGCTCCAGCCCCCACATGCCCCGGGGACCGCCACCTCCCCGGGCACTAACAAATTTAAAATGGGGGTCCGTTTTGGACCTCTCGAAGCCCCGGGACCACCACCTCCCCGGGGCTTTGCAGATGTGGGGAGGGGCGCCGCGCGGCCCCCTCCTGGAGCCCTTGATGGCCCTGGGGACCACCAACCCCCAGGGCCGGGCTCCTGCAGTGTCCCGGGTGCCTACCCCGGGACACTGTAGTTTGCTATGACAGGACGGAGCCTCGCGGCTCCAGTCCTGTCATAGCAAACTGCTTTGGATTTTGGAAGAGAGAGCAGGAAACCTGCTCTCTCTTCCAAAATTCAAAGACAATTGCTTTTCCACATGGGGAGCTGCATCTTAGCAGCTCCCCATGTGGAAAAGCAATGCCGGCTCCCGAGGGACGCGGGGAGCCGGCGGGACCGTGGGAAGATTGGGGACCCCCCCACGGTCCCCAACGGAGAGGGCCAGCCCCGGGGGATGGGGTCCCCGGGGCTAGTAGTGGCCCGGAAAGGGGGCCCTCCCCAAATGTTAATTTAAAAAAAAAAAACAAAGGCCGGCCTCGGGGGATGGGGTCCCCGGGGCCATAAGTGGCCTAAGAAGGGGGGCAACAAAGCCCCCCTCCATAACATTTTTTTTTTTAAAGAAGGCCATGCCCCGGGGGATGGGGTCCCCGGGGCCGATTAAGGCCTGGGCAGGGGGGCCACGCGGCCCCCTTTCAAATTTTTATTTTTTTAAACTAAATATTAGGGGGCAGGCTCTGGGGGATGGGGTCCCCAGGGCCAAAAAATTAGAAAAAGAAGGGGGGCCACACAGCCCCCCTTAAAAAAAAAAAATACCGGCATCGCGCGGAGGCCACGCTTCCTCCTTGGAGCACTCTGCAAACGCGCCCCCTGGCGCGTTAGCAGATGGGGAATGAATTCCCCTTGAATACTGAGGGTCCCTGGGGGCCAACTAGCCCACCAGGAACCTCCAGTATGCGCCAGGGGGCTGCGTTGCACAGAGGTGTACAGAGGCCACGCCCCTTTTACACCTCTCTGCAACGCAGCTCTGTGGTGCTTTTGGAGGTACCTGGTGGGCTAGTTGGACCCCAGGGACCCTCAGGATTCAAGGGGACTTAATCCCCAAACTTAAAACACGCCATCGGGCGCGTTTAGCACAGTGGTGAAGGGAGGGGTGGGGCTTCAGGTGACATGTGTGCAAACAGGCCCCGTGGCGCGTTTTAAGATGGGGAATTAAATCCCCTTCAATCCTGAGGGTCCCTGGGGGCCAACTAGCCCACCAGGTACATCCAGAAAGCACCACAGAGCTGCGTTGCAGAGAGGTGCAAAAAGGGGCGTGGCCTCTGAACACCTCTCTGCAACGCAGCTCCCTGGGGCATACTGGAGGTACAGGGTGGGCTAGTTGGACCCCAGGGACCCTCATGATTCAAGGGGACTTAATACCCCAACTTAAAACGCGCCACGGGGCGCGTTTGCACAGATGTCACCTCAGGCCCCGCCCCCTCCCTTCACCATTGTGCAAATATTCCTCTAAAATCAGCCGAACTACGAATTCCGATTTACTCACCTTTTATCAGGAGAGACCTCAGTGCTGCATCTTTGAGCCCAGTACTGATCCTGAAAAGTAATTTTAACCGTACTTACCAGTAACTTGAATTTCCTTCCATAGGATATCATTGCCTGCTTTTTGCTGAAAAAGTTTCTAAGTGTTGATTTTTGAAACTTACAAATATTCCTCTAAAATCAGCAGAACTATGAATTCCGATTTATTCACCTGTTATCAGGAGAGACCTCAGTGCTGCATCTTTGAGCCCAGTACTGATCCTGAAAAGTAATTCTAACCGTACTTACCAGTAACTTGAATTTCCTTCCATAGGCTAACATTGACTGGTTTCACTTGGAAATTCTTCTAAGTGTGGAGTCTTGGAACTTTATAATATTCCTCTAAAATCAGCTGAACTACGAATTCCGATTTACTCCCCTGTTATCAGGAGAGACCTCAGTGCTGCATCTTTGAGCCCAGTACAGATCCTGAAAAGTAATTCTAACCGTACTTACCAGTAACTTGTATTTCCTTCCATAGGATATCATTGCCTGCTTTTTGCTGAAAAAGTTTCAAAGTGTCGATTTTTGAAACATACAAATATTCCTCTAAAATCATCAGAACTACGAATTCTGATTTACTCACCTGTTATCAGGAGAGACCTCAGCGCTGCATCTTTGATCCCAGTACAGATCCTGAAATTAATTCTAACCGTACTTACCAGTAACTTGAATTTCCTTCCATAGGCTAACATTGACTGGTTTCACTTGGAAATTCTTCTAAGTGTGGAGTTTTGGAACTTTATAATATTCCTCTAAAATCAGCCGAACTACGAATTCCGATTTACTCACCTGTTATCAGGAGAGAATCCAGTGCTGCATCTTTTAGCCGATCACTCACCCTGAAAAGTAATTCTAACCGTACTTACCAGTAACTTATGTTTCCTTCCATAGGAATCCATTGTCTGGTTTTCAGCAGAAAAGTTTCAAAGTGTCTTTTTCAGAAACTACAAATATTCCTTAAAAATCGCCTGTATGACTTAAACGCATTTTTCAACTGTTTACAGGAGATGCACCGGTGCTGGATCCAGGATCCAACACTGAGTAAGAAAAAGTAACGATAACACTACTTACCTGTAAGTAAATTTCCACCCATAGGATAACATTGGTGATTCTATGTGAAAAAGTTTCTGTGTCAACTTTTAAAATACAATAATATTCCTTAAAAATCACTACTGTAACCAAAACGCTTTTACTCAACTGTTTACAGGAGATGTCCCAGGACTGAATCTAGGATCCAGTCCTGTGGTTAGAAAAGTAATCCATAAAGTAACTAATTGCATTTAACTTGAAATTCACATTGAGCTCAATGTTGCATTGTGTTTGAAATTGTGTTGCCCATTGCAACAACTGTAACTACTGTACTTAAAAGTCTATTGCCTATTTGCAAAGTATTTAAACTAAAGTAATTCATTCAGAGAAAGTATATTTTGTAATGTAATGTATAATGTAATTACAATGTAATTTAAAAATAAAATATGTAAAAATAAATAGTTTAAAACAATGTAGTAAATCAGTATCAAAAAATAAATATAACAATTAATACATTTAAAAATTGTCATTTACAAAACCTTTGAAATTCACTGAAAAAAACATAGGTTTCAGGCACGTTATAGTTAGAAATTAGCATTTAAAAACCTTTAAAATTCACTGAAAAAATCATAGGTTTCAGACACGTTATAGTTAGAAATTAGCATTTAAAAACCTTTGAAATTCACTGAAAAAAACCATAGGTTTTAGGGACAGTTATAGTTAGTTGGACATTGCACTCGTACAAAACCCGTGAAATTCCCCGTTATAGTTAGTTCAGCTAACTATAACTCACGCCCGCAATGCACTGCTGATGACGTCACATATTACATCACTCATGACATGGTCAGTGACATCACTGATGACATCTCAAATGACATCACTGATGACATCACTGATGACATCATCCACGTGATAATCTGATGCACCTCCTCACACCCTAATATAACCTTTGATACACCCACTCTAAATTACAGACTGCCATTCGCAAAACCATAGACACTCCAACACCAATAACTACATACCCACTCACTGATTCTTAGGTCTACACACACATCCACTCACTCACCCGTACAGTCACTCATACTTACGGTCACTCAGTACAGGACTATCATATGCACTCATACTCCTATATAGACACTCAAACACCGCCACTCATCCATAGGGGTACTCACACACCTAGTCAGTCATGAAAATAATTAAACACACTGCCATTTACTCACCTATACAGTTATACACACACCAGCTCACTTACTCATACAAATACTAGCACATTCTTACGCTCTTATACAATCACTGATGCAAGCACACACTCATCCATACAGTCACTCTCACAATCACACACTCTCGCTTATAGCTATTTATATACTCCAACACACATATATACTGCCTTTCACACATGTAGTTACTCACACATGTACCACTGGGACATACATTCACTCACTAATACACTCTTACACACACTTACCCACCCATACAGTCTATCACAGATGCACTCTTGAAACCATCCACCCAGTGAATCACCCACTCACACATCTATGCACAGAGTCGCACCCACCCCACCCACACAAACACTCAGGCACCCATACAGATACTCAGACAACCAATCAATAACTCATATAGACACTCATGTAGCTATTCACAAACCCATGCAGCCACTTACACAGCAACAGACGGACGGATACAGACATTCACCCAGTTTAGTCACTAACCCATGCATTCAGTAAGATACGTTTAATCACTCACTTATAGAGTTAGTCACGCACCTACTAAATCATCCATACAGACACTTATACACCCACTCATTCTTCAATACGCCTTTCCCTATATATATTAAACATATTTAAACTTTACAGAAACACACAGTCACTGGATAATGTCATCAGTGATGTCATTTGAGATGTCATCAGTGATGTCATCAGTGATGTCACTGACCATGTCATGAGTGATGTAATATGTGACGTCATCAGCAGTGCATTGCGGGGGCGCGAGTTATAGTTAGCTGAACAAACTATAACAGGAGAATTTCACGGGTTTTGTACGAGTGCAATGTCCAACTAACTATAACTGTCCCTAAAACCTATGGTTTTTTCAGTGAATATATATATATATATATATATATATATATATATATATATATATATATATATATATATATATATATACATTAACTCCAATCCTTTCTCCCAGTACTTTTCGCTGGAATCAGGTACGGACTCCAAAATGGTGCATAGAATATTTTTATTTGATTTCAAACAAAGTAAAGTGCAAGTGCAATGTCCATGACACGTTTTGACTGCTGTGACATGGCCTTGATCACATATATGTATATATACATATTCACTGGAAAAAACATAGATTTCAGGGACATTATAGTTCGAAATTAGCATTTAAAAAACCTTAGAAATTCACTGAAAAAAACATAGGTTTCAGGGACGTTATAGTTAGAAATGAGCATTTAAAAAACCTTGGTAATTCACTGTAAAAACCACAGGTTTCAGGGACGTTATAGTTAGTTGGACATTTCATTCGTACAAAACCAGAGAAATTCGGCCGTTATAGTTAGTTGAGCTAACTATAACTTGCGCCCGCAATGCACAGCTGATGACGTCACATATTACATCACTCATGACATGGTCAGTGACATCACTGATGACATCTCAAATGACATCACTGATGACATCATCCAGTAACTGAATTTCTTTTAAAGTTTAATATATATATATATACGCCAAGGTCTTTTGAGGAATGAGTGGTTGTATCAACTTCTGAATTGATAATTTAGTGGTTGTGTGACTGACTGTATAAGTGAGTGAGTAAACGTGCCTTAGTCAATACATGGTGAATGACTAATCTGTGTGAATGTCTACATCAGTCTGTCAGGTGGTGTGTAAGTGGCTGCATGGGTTGGTGAGTAGGTAGATGAGTGTCTATATGGGTTACTGATTAGTTGTCTGAGTACCTGTTTGGGTGCCTGGGTGTCTGTGTGGGTGTGTGAGGGGGTGTGTGACTCCCTGCAAGGATGAGTGAGTGGGTGATTCACTGGGTATATGGGTTCATGAGTGTATCTGTGAGGGGCTGTATGGGTGACTTACTGTGCATATGGCTGTGTTAGTGAGTGAATGGATGTCTCTGTGGTATATGTAAGTAACTACATATGTGAAAGGTGGTATATGTGAGTGTTGGTGTATATAAGTGACTAAATGTGAGAGTGAGTAATTGTGAGAGTGGCTGTATGGATGAGTGTGTGCTTGTGATTGTAGAAGAGAGTAACTATGTGTTACAATCTGCATGCATAAGTGAGGTGGTGTGTGTATAACTGTTTAGGTGACTAAATGGCAGTGTTATTGATTCTTTGGTTGACTGACTAGGTGTTTGAGTAACTCTGTCGGTGAGTGGCGGTGTGTGGGTGTCTGTATAGGTGTATATATCAGTGGCTGTATTGATGAGTGATTGCGTGTATGAGTGACTGTATGGGTTAGTGAGTGGATGTGTGTGTAGACCTATGAATCAGTGAGTGGGTATGTACTAACTGGTATTGATGTGTCTATGGTTTCGAGAATGCTAGTCTGTATTTTAGAGTGGGTGTATCAAAGGTTATATTAGGGTGTGAAGAGGTGCATCAGATATTATGTGGATGATGTCATCAGTGATGTCATTTGAGATGTCATCAGTGATATCACTGACCATGTCATGAGTGATGTAATATGTGACGTCATGAGCAGTGCATTGTGGGGTGCGAGTTATAGTTATCTCAACTAACTATAACAGCCGAATTTCTCTGGTTTTGTACGAATGAAATGTCCAACTAACTATAACATCCCTGAAACCTGTGGTTTTTTCAGTGAATTTCCAAGGTTTTTTAAATGCTAATTTCTAACTATAAAGTCCCTGAAACCTATGGTTTTTTCTGTGAATTTCGAAGGTTTTTTAAATGCTAATTTCTAACTATAACTTCCCTGAAACCTATGTTTTTTTCAGTGAGTTTCTAAGGTTTTTTAAATGCTAATTTCTAACTATGACGCCCCTGAAACCTATGGTTTTTCAGTGAATATATATATATATATATATATATATATATGTATATATATATATATATATATGCAAAACAATGTGGTTCTCACCGGCGCGCACAGCAGCGGGTGCCGACGCGAGGCCAAACCAGTGGCCTGGATTAATTTCTTTCCAAACAAAGTTACGCCACACTCAGGAATCCTTTTGCTCGTTAGTTTATTAGGTCAGAGCTGATCTGCTTCACCTATGCATTTCGGCCTCACAGGGCCTTGTGAGGCTGAAATGCGTAGGTGAAGCAGATAGGCTCTGACCTTATAAACTAACAAGCAAAAGGATTCCTGAGTGCGGCCTAACTTTGTTTGGAAAGATATATATATATATATATATCTATATATATATATATATATATATATATATATATATATATATATATATATATATATATATATATATATATATATATATATATATATATTGATTCGTGAAGCAAGGGCTGATAAAAAGGGGGTCCCAAAATGTGTTTTTCCCATGTTAAGTGTAGGGGGATTTTTAATTTTTGAACACAACTACAGCCCAAACTGCTGAATGGAAATACACCAAATTTGGCAGAAAGCTAGATGTTGGTCCAGAAAGCCTGCTTTTTGTGATTTGGTGCAAATCTGCTCAACAGTTTTTCAGCTACCTAACTTTAAAAAAATAGATATCTGGGGACCTGAGTCCCTGCAGTGGACTTGTGGAGGACCACCACCTCTCAGGGGGTATTTTTAATTATGAATGTGGGTGGGCCCACTGGGCCTGCCTGCAGCCCCGGGGACTGCCACCTCCCTGGGGCTAAAAACAATTATCTGGGGGGGCCTCGCAGAGCCCCCCTTTGCCCCGGGGACTGCCCTCTCTACGGTGCTAATTTCAATATTATGGGGGGCCTTGTGGACCTCACCTGCCCCGGGGACCGCCACCTCCCCGGGGCACGTATTTTATAGAAAAAAAGCAGGGGAGGCCCTACGGCCTCCCCGCAGCCCTGGGGACTACCACCTACCCGGGTACAAATACAATAATTTAGGGGATCCATTGTGGCCCCGTGGACCACCACCCCCGGGGTAAATTTGAACAAAAGAAGGACCCTTCCAGGAGCCCATGCGAAAAGGGGACCCCCTCTGAGGAAAATAATTTTAAGTCAGGGAGAAGAGGGAAAAACCAAAACATTCAATACAAAGCTCCCTCGCGACCTATATTTCTTTCATCAAATGAAGTTAAATTCAGTATGGGCTAAACAATGATGTAGTCATACCAACATAGATGTTAGAATAAGGTTGATTTTAACATGATTGTTTATTTAGCTTCTTTTTAACATTGAAAGCATAAATATAAAAATTCCATTGATTTGTCTCATGTTTTATATAAAACCAAATGCACATTTGTGATAGAATAATTTTACTTTTTTAAAAACTTTTTTTTATAAACATCAATATGTACAAAACTACTACATAAAACTCTAGAATATATAAAGTGCACTGTTAGACTTATAACCCCGAATGTAGACAATTAAACATACAAAAAAATATTCATACATGCTCAAACAAAAAACCATCCATACTCATACAGCATTCACACAAGCATATATATCTGGGTTAAGGGGAGACATAGAGTTGCAGGGTCTCCAGGACCATGTGAGGTAAATATATTCAGCAGATTCTGAACAGACAAGGTCGACGCGCGCTTCGGTGGAATATAAAAGGTAGTTGGACCACCTTCCTCAGGACCTTTCCAGATATCACAAGATCACATAACACCCAGGGGGTACAAGATAAATTAATGTAAGCGATACTTCAATGAAAATGGCCACTACGATACTGTCATAGTATACAGCAATGTCCTATAATGTAGGGAAGGCTAGAACACTCACGAGTGGTGTCCTGCACAATAAGAGTCACATTTCCAGATATGTCAAAACGGCACTCAATCTACTATATGAGTAAAGCACGACGCCTGCTCAAAGATATTTAGTTCGAAGAGTTACAGCAGAATAGGCGTCTCTTCAATTTTATGATAGGAAGTGTTTCTTCTGAAACCAGGTGCGGGTGTTGGTCACATCAATCTGGCTCTAGAGCTGTAAGTGGACCATCGACATACCAAGCCGGGTAGCCCTGCATGGCCCTGGGGACCCCCACCCCCATGGCTGGCTCCAGCAATGTCCCGGGGTGCCCACTCAATGGATATTGCAGTTTGCTATGCTTGGCGGGAGCACCGCTCCCACTAAGCCATAGCAAACAAGTGCTCTGCTTTCAGCAAGTGAGAGCACAAAATGCTTTTGCTTGCTGAAAGAAGAGCAAATATCTCTTTTCCTGCCCGCTGTCAACAGACATTGGTTTGGGATCCAGGAAGCTCATCTCCAGCAAACATCAGGACGGGTGACAGTCGCTTAGCAAACCCCTCTACACTGCTGATGTCACCTACTGCTCCTCAACTCCAACAACCTATATGCAAGGATAAGCGTAGAGGAAAATGTTGCAAAGTGAAGTGTACTACACTGGATTCGCCTTCACTGGAATGTAGTACAGTAGAATGGCATACGGTGGAGTGCCAAACACTGGTGAGGTGTTCACTGTACAATGGATTAGCGCAGAATAGAGTGAGCCGCAGTAGAGTGGCACACACTGGAGTGGTGTGTAGTCGAGTGTCAAACACTGGAATGGCATACAGTGGAATGGTGTAGAGTGGAGTAGTGTAGATAGAGGTGTTGTACAGGGGATTGCTGTACAGTGTGATAGGACATAGTGGAGAATTGCACATTGTAGTGGCTTCTAATGGAGTTTTGTAGACTGTAGTGTCATACAGTGTTGACAGGTACAGTGTAACAGCATACAGTGGAATGGCGTATACTGTACTGGTGTACAGACTGGTATGGACTGTAATAGCATATGGACTGGATACAGTGTTATGGGACATGAAGGTATGAGATATGGCAGCAATGAAAAATATGTTGTACAGAGTTAGTCAGCACAGTGAATTCACATGCACAAAGGAAAGGATGAAACATGTAATAGTCACAACCCATTGACTCACACATTGGAGCAACACACTCTCCCTACTCCCAGTTCATGTGGCCCATAGGTATCTGGATCCTAGTATGGCAAGGTCACAAGGACACACTGCACATAGCACCTGCAGCAAAGTCCCCATGTGCATACAACCTGTTGCATTTCATCTAGTGGGTGCCTCTCAGACCATAGATTCTCAGATTTTTCAAACCTGGAGGTCTCCTATTCATCCCTCCAAGTCTATTCAATTAATGAACATGAATTACTACGTACTATTTTTTACTCATCAATCTATTGTTTTTCCATCTCAGGATTCACAAATTGCAACAAATGAAATTAGTATCAAAATTTCTTTGTATTTCATATACATTCACTGTATCTCATCTACATTTACTATGCTTGAAACAGACATTAAATGGAAGCACAACAGTCAATTAACATAAGTGACAAAACAATTTATATGACCCACACATGAAAAAACTGATTGACACGTGCTAAACAAAACACATTATAAACAATACGAACAAACTACTAATAAATCAAACAAAGTGTACAAAAATTCAATAAACACATGAGGGTTTAATCTGTCCTACTCTACTCTATTGTATCGGGATCTTTCTCCTTTTTCTCCTCGATACTAACTTAATTAGAGGTCCAAAATGAGGTCAGAGTCATATTCAGTTCGTTTTTGACTATCCCAGGTTATTCAGGATAATACTTTCTGTCCTATGAGCCACTCTTTGAAAATAGGAGTTACTCTTGGCCTCGGTGCAGGATGTGCCGACGCGTTTCAACCTTCTTGAAGGGACCACGTAGATTTTCGCAGAAGGTCTTCCTCAGGGCTAAGGAGGCTTTAGTGTAGGACACTGTAATTATAAAGGGTGTGACATAAGGGTGCTATACCGTTATGTGTGATTATTGTTATGCTTAGGTCAATTTTCATATACATACCGCATTTATGGCATCGTGGTTTTGTGCCATATATTAGGGAACCAAGGGAGGAATGGCAGTCCATCAAGTTGGCGGGTTCCTTAGCATCCCGTTGTTGTCTTTTTACTTCTCTGGGTTTATTCTCTACGGGGTGAATAATAAATATTGGTATGTCTCTCGGTAGGTAAAAACAGTTCTGCATGCTTTTCGTACAAATTATCTAGGAAGGTGAGACTCTGTGCCAGTTTTGGGGAGGCTCATATGTTGCCCTCAATTGGAAATTAGTTGTTAGTGAAGTGCTGGTCATAGTGCGATAAGGGGTGCTCATCAACTATCGTTGTACTGGTTATTTGATAGTTTATGAATTCAGGCATGCATGCTGCCCCATGGTGTCGGCGCTAGTAAGTGCCCCCCTTACGTGGTGCCTTCGGGGCTCGAACCGGATTTGCTGTAATCCGTTCTTAATTTTATCTTCAGGATATTCTTTGGTGTTCAGTCACTCAGATGTAGATCTTCCTCTATTACTTCGCTCGCCCCAGGAGTTGCTTCCAGTCGGGCAGGGCGTTCGGGTGGCTCACACTTCCACGTTGTTAATTACTTTGACATCGGACATACGTCGTGACGTGATGACGCGTCTCGGCGCATTGCCTGACTCGTGCCTGCCTTCCTGTTAGGCTTGTAATTCACTGTTGACATGGAAACGGAAGAGTTTGTTCATTGTTGTTACGGTTACGCGCACAAACTTTGTGTGTTTAGAGGTTTTTTTTCTTTTAAATATGGCAGTAGGGCGTAGAGCTTTGCGTGATCATTCTATTCAGAGGGCACGTTACTTCTGAGAGTTGTAAAGCTCGAACTTGTTTCTGTGCATGATCGAGGATGTCTTTGCTTCTCATTGTGTGCACTCCTGCTGCTATATACAGTGCATAATTTCTGTCATTTCATTCAGACCATTTGTGGTCGTGCCCAGGCGCAGAATGAATTTCACTTTGAATCTGCACAACAGTGAGTCTAGATCTCTTCCCCTCACATGTTTTAACACTGTCCACTTGATGTCTTGCGGACCATGTCCCTTTTCTATGCAATGTTGAACCATAGGCGAATTTGGAACTTTGCATTTTATTCGGGATCTGTGTTGTGTGATTCTCTTTTTGATTGGTTGAGTGGTTTTACCAATATAGGCCATTTTACAGGGGCAAACAACACAGTATATAACATTAGACGTATTTCAGTTGGTGAATTCTTCGTGGTGGATGGTTTTGTTGCCATAGTCAAATTGACTTCCTTCAATGGTGCTGGAGCATGAGGTACAATTCCTGCAGTGACGGTGCCCTTTAATGGGAGGAAGAGACAACATTGATTGTATTGTTACTGGGTTCTTTTTTTCTTTGGTGTTTGCCCGTACTAGTTGATCTTTGATACTTTTATTCTTTTTGAGGGCGAATACTGGAGGCTCTTTAAATATATCTAGACCTTTCACAGTGTGCCAGTTTCTTTTCACTATTTTCTTCACCTCATTGGTGATTCCCGAAAATGTGGTGACTCAGACCAGTGGCATTTCTTTTGTATTTTGTTTTGGTGTCAATAGTGTCTCTCTTGGGGTGTACCAGGCCCGTTTCATTGCTCGTTTCGTCAGCTTTCGAGGGTACTCTCTTTCCACTAGTTTCTCTAGAAGGATATTGGCGTTTTGGAAGTAGTCTTCTTTTGTGGTGCAGTTTCGCCTGATTCTGAGAAACTGGCTGTAAGGTAGGTTCTCTCTAAGGTTGCGTTGATGGAAGCTGGAAAAGTGCACCAGCGTATTTCTATCAGTTTGCTTGGTGTACAAGGTGGTGAATATAGTACCTTCTTCATGCTTCACCATGAGATCTCAGAAATTGATCTCGACATTGCTAGAGTTAAGTGTAAACTGGATATTTGGATTCCTCCGGTTCAGCCATGCGTGGAATTCCTCTAGCTTTTCCAGTGTACCCCTCCAAAGCATAAAGACGTTGTCTATGTATCGACGCCAGATCTTAATATGCCCATCAAATGGGTTGTTGTTATGTACCCATAGTTCTTCATACATGGCCATAAACATCACCACCATTTCTAGGGCAAAGGGGCACCCCATTGCGGTCCCTTTTGTTTGTAAATAGTGTTCTTCATTAAATTGAAAGAAGTTGAATTTTAGGCACACTTCTGTTATTTCGACAAGAAACCCAGTTGGTACATTGTGGGGTCTGGTCCATTTTTCAAGAAAGTAGTATAGAGCTTCCAATCCTGCTACTTGTGGAATATTCGTGTATAGGCTAGCTATATCAAGAGTTACCAGGAGCTCAATTTCTGGCTGGAAGGATTGACCTTCCAAGATCATAATCGCTTGCATGGTGTCTATGAGGTAGCTTGTTGTTAATCCAACAAGAGGTTTTAGAAAAGTGTCTATGTATTTCGCTGGTCTCTCCAGAATGGAATTCACCCCTGAAATGATGGGTCTTCCTGGGGGGTTGACTGGGTCCTTATGGATCTTAGGAAGGACGTACATTAATGGCATCCTTGGGTTATCATTGAAGAGATATTTCGCTTCTTTCTTGGATACCCATCCATTTCCTTCTCCTGTTTGTATCAGTTTAGTCAATTTGTTCTGTACCATTTTTGAGCAATCCTCATCTATTTTCTGGTAGTGTTCTTGGTTGGCAAGTTGTCGTTTAATTTCGGCTTCATATTTCCCTCTCTCCATATTCACAATTGCTCCGCCTTTGTCGGCCGGCTTTATTATGATATCTTGCTTGCTTATAAGATTTTCAAGAGCAATCTTTTCATTCTTGTTCAGGTTGCACTTCGTATATTTGTGCTTTCCGTCAAGGACATCCAGATCTCTCATAACGTTTTTTTCAATAGTGAGGATTTCCATCGGTATGCTTGCAGTTGGTGGGAAAAATGTGGACTGTTCTTTTAGTCCTGAGTAATTTATCTCCTGTGTATAGGGTTTTTCCGCAAAGAATTACTTCAGGCGCATCTTTCGAAATAGTTGAATCATTTCCAATTTTGTTTGACTCATATCTGGCACTGTTGACGGTATAAATGACAAATATTTAGTCAGTACTTGAATTTCATCAGTCGTTAGATTGCAGTTAGTTAAGTTGTAAATAGGGCTGACTTCACTCCTTACCATCTGTATATGTTCCTCCGCGTCACTATTTCTCCCTGGTATTGGTTGGGGTTGGGGTTGTACCATTGTTGTGCTCGATTTCTTACTCTCGGGCGTCCGTTGCCTCTGTCTAAAAAAGGTTCTGGACCTTGATAGAAATGTACTTGTTGGTTTCCCCTGGTGCTGGTTGATGGTTCTGCGTCACTTGAACTGTCGGAGTACGATGATGCATCCGAAAAGGTAGTGAATTGTCTTTTGCTCCTGCCACCGTACGTTCTCAGTACTCTTGTGTTAATGGGTTGTTTATAATATTCCTTTTCCAGATATGGGTATGTCCTTTTTTCGCTGAAGTTGAGGATGTCTTTTTGCAACTTCGCTCTTTTGAAATCCTCAGTGTTTTTCTTAAACGTGATATTTTCCTTTTCCAGCTTGGTTAACAATGCTTGTCCATTCTCAATGGCTTCGTTGGTCAATAGGGCTTCTTCTAGCTGTTTTATTAGCTCCAGTTCTTCTAAGCTGAGACGTTCGGCTGTTTTGATTGAGAAAAACATCCAATCACAAGAACATTTTGTTCCTATATGGCTGAAATCTCCCAAATATTCTGGCAGGTCTACAAAGATGACCGGGACATTTTTTACCTGTAGTCCAACAGGGATTGTTCCTGCTCGTAGATGTTCCAGTAGAACTTCACTGTGTAAAGCTGTCCGAATTTCTTTTTTCTTGAGTCTCGTTATTTTCTCTAATTCTGACTGTTGTCGGGGTTTGGTGGTAGTGTTCCCAATATTGAGTATAGATGGTCTTTTTAATAGCTCTTACATATCCTCTTTTATATAGCTTAGAGTTTTTGGTTCTGACATCTGGGTTCTTTTTTTTGGGGGGGGGCACGGTATGTATATAGTGCCTGTTTTTCAAAGGAAAGGTGTTAAATGGAAAAACTGACTTCAAGTGGATTTGAGGTCCACTTGAAAAAGGGCTACTGCCTCTAAGAGATTCCTTCTCAGGGGCCTCCTCGTAGGCAGATACCTACACTCATGTAGATTTAAGAATAAGGGGAGTGATTCTGTTTAGGACTTGTGAGGCTGGAATCAAGTATACATTTCATCTAGTGGGTGCTTCTCAGTCTCAGACCATAGATTCTCAGATTTTTCAAACCTGGAGGTCTCCTATTCATCCCTCCAAGTCTATTCAATTAATGAACATGAATTACTACGTACTATTTTTTACTCATCAATCTATTGATTTTCCATCTCAGGATTCACAAATTGCAACGAATGAAATTAGTATCAAAATTTCTTTGTATTTCATATACATTCACTGTATCTCATATACATTACTATGCTTGAAACAGACATTAAATGGAAGCACAACAGTCAATTAACATAAGTGACAAAACAACTAATATGACCCACACATGAAAAAACTGATTGACACGTGCTAAACAAAACACATTATAAACAATATGAACAAACTACTAATAAATCAAACAAAGTGTACAAAAATTCAATAATTCAAAGTAATTCATGTTCATTAATTGAATAGACGTGGAGGGATGAATAGGAGACCTCCAGGCTTGAAAAATCTGAGAATCTATGGTCTGAGAGGCACCCACTAGATGAAATGTATACTTGATTCCAGCCTCCCAAGTCCTAAACAGAATCACTCCCCTTATTCTTAACCCCTTCGCTGCTAGGCCTTTCCCCCCCCTGTGCTAAGCCTTTTTTTGGCTATTTGGGGTAGTTCGCGCTTAGGCCCCTGTAACTTTTTGACCACATAAGGTATCCACGCCAAATTTGCGTCTTTTTTTTCCAACATCATGGGTATTATAAAGGTATGCAGGGTTTGTGGATTTCCCTGGAGGGGACCCAGAAATTAGCCAAAATACAGCAACATTTTTTTTTGGGGGGGAAAAAATGGCTACGGATGAAAGCGTCTGGTTTTTTTCCCTGCAAATCGTATCAAAAAAGGGGTTGTGGTGCTGAAATCACCATCTTCCCAGCTTTCAGGGACAAGCAGACTTTTGTCAGAAAACCAACATTTTTTACACAGTTTTGGCATTTTTCTGGGACATAGCCTATTTTTGCTATTTTTGGTGCTTTCAACCTCTTTCCAGTTAATGGTAGAAATGGGTATGAAAGCAATAATGGATCCTGGAAATCTATACATTTTAGAAAAGTAGACACAATTCTGAATTCAGCAAGGGGTCATTTGTGTAGATCCTTCAAGGTTTCTTCATAGAAACTAACAGTTAAATATAGGAAAAATTTAAAATTAGTTGAAAAAAACAGCCATTTGTGTCAAAGTTTTCACCTGTAACTTCTTCTAATTATGACAGTTGTTTGAAAGCAATATACCATTACATCCGCTAGACCTTTCTGGTTGTGGGGATATATAGGACTTGTAGGTTCACCAAGAACCCGACGAACCCAGAGCCAATATCTGAGCAGGGTCTTGCAATGGTTTGTTATTATGTACCGGGTATATAGCAATTCATTTGGGAAAATGTATACATAGAAAAATCGGTATGAAAGACACCTATGTATTTCTGAAATGGGAACAAAATATAGAGTTTAGAAACAGTAGATATTTGCACATTTCCAAAATTGGGAGTACCCATACTAGCATGAGAATTATAGGCCATTTTTCAAAATGACTTCTTTTTTACACATTGTCTTTCATTTGGAAGGCAGAAATGCATCGAAAGTCAATAGGTAATTACAGTTGCTCTACAATTCTGTGTTACCCTAAGCCTCCTGATAAAAATGGTACCTCACTTGTGTGGATAGGCCTTGTGCCCACGACAGGAAACGGCTCAAAACGCAACGTGGCACACCACATTTTCACAATGAAAAATGACCCTTTTTTTGCAAAGTGCCTAGCTGTAGTTTTTGAACCCTAGCTCTGCCGGCACCTAGGGAAACCTAGCCGACCTATACATTTTTGAAAACTAGACACCCACGGATATCCAGGATGGGGTGACTTGAATGGCTCCCACCAGATTATGTTACCCAGAATCCCTTGCAAACCTAAAAAATTGTCCAAAGAAACACATTTTCCTCACATTTCAGTGGCGTAAAGTTCTGGAATATGCGTGGATCCATAAAATTCCACCCACCCCGCTTACCCCAAAGTCTTCCGAGAAAAATGGTACCTGACTTGTGTGGGTAGGCCTAGTGCCAGGGACAGGAAACGGCCCAAAACGCAAGGTGGACGCACAACATTTTCACAGTAAAAAATGACCCTTTTTCTTACAAAGTGCCTAGCTGTAGTTTTTGAGCCCTAGCTCTGCCGGCACCTAGGAAAACCTAGAAAACCTATACATTTTTGAAAACTAGACACCCAGGGGAATACAGGATGGGATGACTTGACTGGCTCTCACCAGGTTCTGTTACCCAGAATCCCTTGCAAACCTAAAGAATTGTCAAAAAAAACACATTTTCCTCACATTTCTGTGGTGGAAAGTTCTGGAATATGCGTGGATTCACAAAATTCCACAAACCCTGTGTTCCCCAAAGTCTTCCGAGAACAATGGTACCTCCCTTGTGTGGGTAGGGCTAGTGCCCGTGACAGAAAACGGCCCAAAACGCAACGTGGACACACCACATTTTCACAGTGAAAAATGACCCTTTTTTTTGCAAAGTGCCTAGCTGTAGTTTTTGAACCCTAGCTCTGCCAGCACCTAGTCTTTCTCTGGTACTTGGGCCTCCCACACGACTCAGGCAACATTTTTATTGGGAGACCTGGGGGAAGGGTGGGTGGTAGGAAATTTGTGTCAGTCCAGTGATGCCACAACTTTCCCACACAAAAATGTGTGGAAAAAGTGATTTTTTCAGCTAAATTTGAGGTTTGCAGGGGATTCTGGGTAAGAAAATGTTGGGGGATCCACGCAAGCCATACCTCCCTGGAATTCCCTGGGTGTCTAGTTTTCAGAAATGTGTGGGTTTGGTAGGTTTCCCTAGCTGGCCACCGAGCACGGGGCCAAAAACTCAGGTGACCCCCCTTGCAAAACCAGGTCGTTTTGAGATAGGCAATTTTGATGTCGCCTCAATACGTTTTGGGCCCTTGCCTGTCGCGGGTACTTGGGCCTCCCACACGAGTGAGGCACCATTTTTATCGGGAGACGTGGGGGAACACTGGGTTGTAGGAAATTTGTGTGAGCCCGGTGATGCCACAACTTTCCCACACAAAAATGTGTGGAAAAAGTGATTATTTTCAGCTAAATGTGAGGTTTGCAGGGGATTCTGGGTAAGAAAACGTTGGGGGATCCATGCAAGCCATACCTCCCTGGAACCCCCCGGGTTTCTAGTTTTCAGAAATGGTGGGTTTGGTAGGTTTCCCTAGCTGGCCACCGAGCTCGGGGCCAAAAACCCAGGTGACCCCTCTTGCAAAACCAGGTCGTTTTGTGATAGGCAATTTTGATGGGGAAACAGCCTTAACCACGAAGGCTGAACAACGATCAGCCTTAACAATGAAGGCTGAACTACGCAAGCCCTACCGCGCATATGTCTTAACCACGCATGTGCGTGGTTAAGGAATATGCGCGGTAGGGCTTGCGGCCGGACGGAAGCAGGAAGAGATCGTTGTGAGGTAAGTGGGGTTGGGGGGGGTGGGTCGGGGTTGTTTTGTGGGCTTAGGGTGGGTCGGGGTTGATTTGTGGGCTTAGGGTGGGTCGGGGTAGTGTTCTGGGCTGGGGTGGGTCGGGGTTATTTAAAGTTAGGCTGGGACGGGTAAGGGGTTGTTTTTTGGCTGATTGTGGGTTGGGGGTAGTTTTCTGGGTTGGGGGGTGGCTCGGGGTGTTTTGAGGGCCGAGGGCGGGTTTGGGTAGTATTCTGGGATTGGGGGGGGGGCGGGGGTTCGTGATAGTATTCAGGGCACGGGGTTGACGTTTTAGGGTTCAGGGCGGGGGGTAGGGATCGAGATAGAACTTAGTACTTAGGGGGCAGGGTCGATTTTAGGGCTTAGGGGGTAGTTTAGTTTTCAGGGCATGGGGGCCGTTTTAGGGTTCAGGGCGGGGGAGGGTCATTTTTAGAGAATAGGGGGTAGTTTTTAGGGATATGGGGAGGGCGGAGGTGAAAAAGTGACTAGGGATGGGGAGTGGGGTACTTTAGGAACTCAGGCCAGGTGCAGGGGTCAGGGGATTAAATTCTTAACCGCAAATATGTAGTTACCAAAAATGCCTTAACAACACAATTCGTTGTAAAGGCATGCGTGGTAAAGGCATATTCGTGCTTAAGAATTTTGTTGTTTAGACTTTGTGGTTCCGGAATGCGTGATAAACGCATTCGTGGTTCAATCATACAATTATTTTGATGTCGCCTCAATACGTTTTGGGCCCTTGCCTGTCGCGGGTACTTGGGCCTCCCACACGAGTGAGGCACCATTTTTATTGGGAGACCTGGGGGAACGCTGGGTGGTAGGAAATTTGTGTCAGCCCGGTGATGCCACAACTTTCCAAACAAAAATGTGTGGAAAAAGTGATTTTCTCAGCTAAAATTGAGGTTTGCAGGGGATTCTGGGTAAGAAAACGTTGGGGGATCCATGCAAGCCATACCTCCCTGGAACCCCCTGGGTGTCTAGTTTTCAGAAATGTGTGGGTTTGGTAGGTTTCCCTAGCTGGCCGCCGAGCACGGGGCCAAAAACCCAGGTGACCCCCCTTGCAAAACCAGGTTGTTTTGTGATAGGCAATTTTGATGTCGCCTCAATACGTTTTGGGCCATTGCCTGTCGCGGGTACTTGGGCCTCCCACTCGAGTGAGGCACCATTTTTATCGGGAGACCTGGGGGAACGCTGGGTGGTAGGAATTTGTGTCAGCCCGGTGATGCCACAACTTTCCCACACAAAAATATGTGGAAATAGTGATTTATTCAGTTAAAATTGAGGTTTGCAGGGGATTGTGGGTAAGAAAACCTTGAGGGATCCACGCAAGCCATACCTCCCTGGAACCCCCCAGGTGTCTAGTTTTCAGAAATGTGTGGGATTGGTAGGTTTCCCTGGCTGTCCGCCGAGCACGGGGCAAAAACCCAGGTGACCCCCCTTGCAAAACCAGGTCGTTTTGTGATAGGCAATTTTGATGTTGCATCAATACGTTTTGGGCCCTTGCCTGTCGCGGGTGCTTGGGCCTCCCACACGAGTGAGGCACCATTTTTATCGGGAGACCTGGGGGAACGCTGGGTGGTAGAAAATTTGTGTCAGCCCGGTGATGCCACAACTTCCCCACACAAAAATGTGTTGAAAAAGTGATTTTTTCAGCTAAAATTGAGGTTTGCAGGGGATTCTGGGTAAGAAAACGTTGGGGGATCCACGCAAGCCATACCTCCCTGGAACCCCCCGGGTGTCTAATTTTCAGAAATGTGTGGGTTTGGTAGGTTTCCCTAGCTGGCCGCCGAGCACGGGCCAAAAACCTAGGTGACCCCCCTTGCAAAACCAGGTCTTTTTTGGTAGGCAATTTTGATGTCTCCTCAAGATGTTTTGGGCCCTTGCCTGTCGCGGGTACTTGGGCCTCCCACACGAGTGAGGCACCATTTTTATCGGGAGACCTATGGGAACGCTGGGTGGTAGGCATTTTGTGTCAGCCCGGTGATCCCACAACTTTCCCACACAAAAATGTGTGGAAAAAGTGATTTTGTCAGCTAAATTTGAGGTTTGCAGGGGATTCTGGGTAAGAAACCGTTGGGGGATCCACGCAACCCATACCTCCCTGGAACCCCCCGGGTGTCTAGTTTTCAGAAATGTGTGGGTTTGGTAGGTTTCCCTAGCTGGCCACCGAGCACAGGGCCAAAAACCTAGGTGACCCCCCTTGCAAAACCAGGTCTTTTTTGGTAGGCAATTTTGATGTCTCCTCAATATGTTTTGGGCCCTTGCCTGTCGCGGGTACTTGAGCCTTCCACACGAGTGAGGCACCATTTTTATCAGGAGACCTATGGGAACGCTGGGTGGTAGGAAATTTGTGTCAGCCCGGTGATCCTACAACTTTCCCACACAGAAATGTGAGACAAAATTTATTTTTTTCAACAAAATTTGATGTTTGCAGGGGTTTCTGGGTAGGGAAATGTTGGGGGACCCACGCAAGCCATACGTTGCTGGACTCCCCCGGGTGTCTAGTTTTCAGAAACATGTGGGTTTGGTAGGTTTCCCTAGATGGCCGCTGAGCCCGGGGCCAAAAACTCATGGCATCTCCCTTGCAAAACCAGGTTGTTTTGTGATAGGTAATTTTGATGTCGCCGCAATAGGTTTTGGGCCCTTGCCTGTCTCGGGTACTTGACCCACCCACACAAGTGAGGTACCATTTTTCTCAGAAGACTTTGGGGAATGCGGGGTGGGTGGAAGTTTGTGGATCCACACAGATTTCAGATTTTTTTTTACAAATTTTGAGGTTTGCAAGGGATTCTGGGTAACAGAACCTGGTGAGAGCCAGTCAAGTCACCCCATCCTGGATTCCCCTGGGTGTCTAATTTTCAAAAATGTATAGGTTTGCTAGGTTTCCCTATGTGCCGGCTGCGCAAGGGCCCAAAATCCACAGGTAGGCACATTGCTAAAAACAAGTCTGTGCCTAGTGGGCTTTCTGCCGCCCTGAGGGGGAATCGGGGGGGGGGTTACCCCGATATGCCCCCAAGGGGGGCATAAAGACTGGCTATGATTTTGGGGGGTGGGGGCATTGGTATGCCCATTCTGGGGAGCCCCCACCCCCACGCATAAAAAAGCCAGCGTAATCGCTGGTGCCTAGTGGGCTTTCTGCCCCCCCCGGGGCAGATCAGGGGCCACTGCCCCCATCCGCCCCTCGGGGGGGCAGAAAGACTGTGGCCCTTTTTTGGGGAGGTGTGGGCTTTGGCATGCCCATTCTGGGTTGACCGTAACCCTGAATAAAAATTAAAAAAATCCTGAGGCCTAGTGGGCTTTCTGCCCCCCTGGTAATTGTTTTTGGGGCGGAGCATTATCATGCCCATTCTGGGCAGCCCCCACCCCTACATTATAAAAAAAATCTGTTGTGCCTAGTGGGCTTTCTGCTCCCCCGTGGCAGATCAGGGGCTATTGCCCCCATCTGCCCCTGGGGGGGCAGAAAGACTGACATTTCCCAGGGGGGCGGGGGCATTGCCATGCCCTTTTAGGGCAGCCCCCACCCCAACATCAATAAAACTCCCTGGTTTCTAATGGGCTTTCTGCCCCCCCGGGGGCAGATTGGGGGCTACTGCCCCTGTCTGCCCCCTGGGGGGTGCAGAAAGACTTACATTTCTCGGGGGAATTGCCATGCCCTTTTTGGGTAGCCCCCACCCCAACGTCAATAAAAAAAAATGCCTGGTTTCTAGTGGGCTTTCTACCCCCCCCGGGGGCAGATTAGGGACTACCATTCCGTCATGAGCACTGAAAGGGTTAAATATACAACCTGTTGCATGTCATTGAGATTGGCACAAACCATGCCCTCACTAACTGGCATGTACATGTGTCAAATGTTGAAGGCCAAGTCCAAAATATATATTCCTACAGCTGCATTTCCCATTGCAATAATTAAGCATTTGTTGTGAAGTTCACACATGGAAATGTACACATGTGCTTGTGAAGCCATACATATCAATGACAACTGTGCACCTATCCAGGTGTGTACACATCAAATGTAATCATACACATATGAGGCACCCCGTTCACCCCACAAGTCACACCGTAAAGCCAAATTACTGGTGTTGATGTAGAGGAAGCAAAGATATCATGTGTCCCAAAGCATAGCCCAGCCAAGGCAATGTATAGTCCAAGAGTAGCCCATCACAGATATGCATCATGTCTCCATTTACCCTCTGATTCAATAAGCACATTACCTGCTCAAAGCTCTGAGGACACCTGCAACTGCAAATGAATTACATGCCACAGTGACAGTGGTACTACTATACCGGAAGAGGTCATCATATACACATACATTGTTCAGCATCATTAGCAAAGCCAGAGACAAAGGTCATAGCCAAGAAATTGCTTTAATCAATGATATAAACTTTTAGAGAACATGCCAAACAACAAGGCCAATGGCCAGTCCAAAGATAAGCCAGCACTTGTGTGCCGCAAAACTTACCATACAGTCCACTGCCTGGGAAACCTCTCCAGGATAGGGGCATCAAATGGGCACTCCAGGCACCGCTCAGTGGGGATATGGGTGGGCAGGGGGAGGCTGGGTCAGTCCTTTGGAGGACTGGACCTGGGAGGGGGAGGGCTGGCTGGGATGGAGGGAGGACTGGACCTTGGAGGGGGAGGGCTGGCTGGGATGGAGGGAGGACTGGACCTAGGAAGGGGAGGGTTGACTGAGGCAGTGAGAGGAATGGATCAGGGAGGGGGAGGGCTGGCTTGGAGAGGGGGAGGGCTGGGTTTGGTATAGGGAGGGCTGGGCTTCACCAAATGTGGTATACGATAACCCCGAAGGTGACTCTGGAGAATGGAAATTGAACGTGGAGGTTCTTTTTTTGTCGTTTTGCAGATTTGGGTGTGGGATCAGGCAGATGAATCTTTTCCCCTTCCTCCCCTGTTGGGAAGGGACTTCATCTGCATGTTTGCTGGGGCCATCCTTCTCGGTGGGGTGGCTGAAAGTGGAAAGTGGAGGCATTTTGGTCAAGCCAGCCCTCTTAACTCTGGGAGGGGGGACAGCAGTGGCAGGCCAGAGGTCCAGGGCACACAGGGTATGGGTCTTCAAAGATGTGGGAGGAGTTGTGGTGATGGGTAGGGTTTTGGAGGGAGAGGAATCTGTGGTCTGAGATGTGGATGCATGTTTGCAGTGTGTATGTCTCTGAGTGTCCTGGGATGGTGTTGTTGGTGTTGTGTCTTGTGTGCTTGTAGTGTGTGTTGTGCATGGTTTGGTGGGTGTGGTATTTTTGTGTTTCTTAGTGTGGAGTTGGAGTGTGGTGCAAGTGGATGTCTGGGTGCCTGTGTGTTCAGGTATGTGTGTACTCTGGTCAGGTGGGGGCATTGGGAGGGAGGAGGGGGAAGGGACAGGAGCCGGTATGGGAGGCTGGTAGGTCTGGATAGCTGCCGTCAGTGCGGAGGCTAGAGACTGGACAGATCTCTGCAGGCCAGCCATGTCCGAATGAATGCCCTCCAGGAGTGCAACAACCTGGGACAACTTGTTGCCATGATCCTGGAGGGCATTCAGGACTGCAGTCTGACCCACAGAGATCTGCTGCAGGACGTCTATGGCCTCCACACTGAAAGAAGCAGGGGAGACAGGGGCGGGGGCTGTGGTGCCTAGGGGGAAGGAGACCCTACCCTTCTTAGGGAAGCGGGCCCGGATAGTAGGTTGGGGAGCAGCGGGGAGGGTGGACACAGGACATGGTTTGGCAGACAGAGATGCAGATGTTGAGCTTCCTTGGTCCGCCAACACCATGGAATTGCCGCTGGAGTGTGACATTGTGGAGCTTAGTGTTTCACCTCCTGTCTCCTCCAGGGCACTCCTATCCCCCTCCGAGGACTGGTCCCCTCCCTGCCGCTCAATCCTCGTGGACCACTCAGGCCAGCTGCTTCCCCAACGGTGTCGGGCCCCTCTCCTTCCCTGCCCTCGGTTGATGCTGTAACAGAAGGAGACATAGGTTCAATACAATGGCCTTGGCACAAATATGAAAGCAAATACATAATCCAACTCTTTACACATCAGAATGGGAAATTACTTGTACAAGTACTGGCTGCATCAGCACGGCCTTTGGCATGATAACAGGATGTATTGACACATGATATGTGTACATTCATGCTACACGATGTGTTGACAATGCCAAATCCTATTGCATGTGCTCACATATCACATCCTTTTGTGTGTAGCAATACCAACATGCTTCCTCTCATACAAGCTACACATCCAATGGTGTAGTGTCCCCCCAACGTTATGCTGAAAGGCCATAACCACCACACATACAAACTGAGACATGAAAATAGGTAAATGACCTTACATGCATACACTAATATCTCTTAGTACTGCCGGACACCTACTTGGGATCAGGGGCTTCACAATCCAAACAAGTCATTGACATGGAAGTGGACACCACACCTAAATTACACCCCCAATCATCAGGCTGACTGCTGTCCTCAGTCAGATGATGCAATTGAGACATACACATCAGAAGACTTTCTATGTATCACAGGTAGTATGGATAAATGTAACAAAGCACCATGTACTAGTGTTAGCAAAGAAAAAGGCACATTAGCCTGTCTAGGGCAATATCAGTCAAGAGCCTTGCATGTGAGCAGAAATTATACACCAAACTAATGTCAATGTCAGGACAACCCTTGAAGGACATAAGTCATCAGAATGAGTTCATCTGTGAAGATGAAAGTGGCCTCCATAAGGACAGGGAATGTGTGGTCAAAGCCATTGTCTGGTGTCTGTCATCCATATGTTGTACTGACTGCTGACACACAGGGCACATCAATGTCTCATGAGCTCACTCCCTGATGCAAGTCAGTAGCCACAACTTGACTGAGCACTGATGCACATATACACCCCTCCTCAAAGCACACACAGTAAGCTCTGCCACTCAGATTAACATTGGCTTACTTGCTTGCAATGTACAGTACAGTACTTTTGAAACATACCACAATTTCATCTACACTGATCCCAGCCAATCATGTCAACCCTTGGGGTAAACCCATTCACCCAATATCCACACACTGCTCGTTGCATACACCTTGCACTGTCTTCCCATCACAAAGACATATTGCCATGTACACAATGTTCAATTTGACATCATCTAATGCATAACTGTTCTTATTACCATCTACACCATCAGCGCATGTGTACATCTGCTGTGATTGTGCCAGGAAAACAACTATTGTGATGCCATGCTGCAGGTAGGCAACTCAAGGTTGAGCTGTGATGCTGTCATCGGTATCACTTGTCTGTACACAACACATAGGACAAGTGTATCCTCTGCTAACTCATTGCACTCTGATTGCTCAATTGGCCATAACTCAAACCACTGCTACACCATCACATGAGTCACAGTGGTCTGGTAGCCACACTACACACACAAGGATGACAAGTGTACTGTGCTAGACAATTCACACCCTCCTTTTCATGTGTCAGTTCAGACCACATTTTCCAGATGGGCTCTGCAAACATGTTAAGATTTGTTTAGGTGACACTGCCCATTTTAATGATACATAAAGTTGAAACAGTTGTATACACCCAACACCTCCTGTCATTCCTAGACAATCAATTTTCTACACATTGCATCACACATGAGACATCTCTAAGCTTCCTGGGTTGATGATGGCTGGTACATGCACAAAGTTGCACTCAACCCAATACTCACCCCCAACTTGCTGCTGACGTCCATCCAGCTCAGGCTGGGTCACTGCCAGAATGTGGGCCATTAGGGCCAACTTGCCACTTCAGAGGGCCAGTCCCAGCTGCATCTTGGTGATGTTCTTGCTGAGGCTGCAGATGTCATCCCACCTCTTGTGGCAGTGAGTACTGCTCTGGTTGGAGACGTCCAGGCTCCGCACATTCCGGGCGATGCCCTTCCATATGGCATTGCACTGATGGACTTTGAACTGTAGGCATGGAAGACATGTACAAAAAGCTTTTTCAGCAATATGTAGTGGACCTTTGTGTGCCAGTTTAGATGAAAATGTACACATATCACACACATTGATCCATGGACAGCATATAGACCATGTCACATGCTACGCTCTGATCAAGCTTAGTAAGTACAATGGGAACGTCTGTGAGGATGGACCTACTACCTGGTCATGACATGCACATGCTGAGGCTTGCCACTTAGATCAGGGTGAGCAAGGACATTCTTTGTGGTGCATAATGTGAGTGACCATGACAGACATTACACTGTAATTTAAACCTGGTGCAAATACTCACTTTGTCTTACACTAGAAACACGTTTACCTCCAGGCTCATTGCATAGCTTCATGTGATACAGAGGGGACAGTAAGGTACATGACACAACATTCACTCACTAAGGTGACAAGGTTAAGAGCTGTCATGTGTACAAATGATAGCCATATCTGTTGTATACAAATAGCAGGGTTCACCACACAGATGGCTAACCAAGTCAGTTGTGAGATGTGGACTTTAACCATTGTGCATTCACAGGATAGTCCTTTTGCCAATTGTGACACTGAAACTGGGATGCCATCACAATACTGACCTGCATGTGGAATGTGAATGGTGACACAGTACATACACATGTGATCCTCACCACAATGTGATACCAATAGTAGGATTAAATCTCCACTGTACATGTCTCAGATGTGTAAGAGGTGAGTTCAGATAAATCTAGACAGATACAGATATAGGTCTTGTTTTCGTGGGCAGACAGCACTCATCTCCATTGTGTCCCTGTATCCCTATTTACTTAAATTATCTGTACCCTAAGCCCACTAGACATATCCCATCTCAATTATGTTGACCTAGTAAGTATGATGTTGATGTTTAGTAATACTCACAATGAAAACCCCACTGCCTAACAACTATTAATATAGTGCTAATCGTCACAGATGTATATGAACACGCAAAAGTACCTACCCCCCAGATACAACCCAAAAGAGTCAAAGGGATTCTTAAACAGAATAAGAGAAAACAAATAATATATTGGAGATAAATTACATCAAGTTTATTATATTAAATCACAAAAAACATGATAATATGAAATAAATGGCAAAAAACAGATAGCCCAGGCGCAACAGACACACTACAAACCAACCATTCAGTCAAACCAATGCATACTCATTCATTCCCATATACCCTAAAATGCAAACCAATCCAACAGACTCACAAAATGACATCTTGTAATAGCCCACCCTCCACAAACAGGGTTGACAGTACTAGAATCCACAAAATGCCAGATGACAGAGTGATGGTGTCAACACAATATCATTTCATCAATTAAAACAACATATTGGTACAGTTTATTTATACAGAATTCTGATGTCATGAATAAACAATCTCAGAGGGAGACAGAAGAACACAAGAACTCCAGCGCCGACGCGCGTTTCGGTGTGTGACCCCAATGTTGGGTCTCACCTTCTTCAGGGCGCAATAATAAGGAAAACAAGAGGAGAAGCGCCTGGGGAGTATAAAAACAACAATTCATGTATAGATTTCATGATAATCTATGGATAGACTCATAAAAGGCACTATATAGGGTAATAATGGGGGAGGTAAAGTCATGATAAAAAGGATAAAGCATAGGAAGATAAAAATAGGAAACGTGCATAGAACACAGTGTCAGTTAAAAAGATTGGAGAGTCCAGACCAGAATACAAAAAATATTAGGAAAGATGAATGAAAATACAGTGCATCCATATCCCTCGACCAGTGATACAAAAGAAGAAAGCGAGTGTAAAGAGACTATTAAAACCTGTCACCTCTTCACCAGCATGTGACTTAATCCCAAGGGAACCGAGGCACTACACTATACCTGGACTACACAAGGAAGGATCACGTCCACAGACGGGAGAATAATGGTAAAACTACGGATGCCAGGGGGGCAGGTATTCTATAGAGTGCAGTAGGATGAAAAGAAGCACAAATAATATATGTCAAACCACCACTGTTAAGAGTGTCTGAATGGCCCAGCCCAGGCCCAGGCCCAGCCCAGCCCAGCCCAGGCCCAGCCCAGGCCCAGCCCAGTCTATCAGGTGGAGGAAAAAACTCCCCCTGTGCTCGGTGTAAGTCTTACCTAGGTTAAGGATGAAGACACTAGGAGGATCCCACGCATTAAAAGGAGATTGCAAAAGAAGGAAGTCGCCGAATGACAGCATGCTGATAGAGTGGGGGACGAGTGCCTGGACTGGTACCCCCCAGACGCCGGCAGCGGAAAGGATAATCCTGTTCAGGTAATTCTTGAGCCTGGAAGAAAGAAGGATAAACATTCCTAAGGACAGCTGCCCGGGCAGCAAAATTTGGTGGAACTCGAGAGGGGTCCTGTCAGGGGAATGAGGACGCGGGAACCCAGGAGAGTAAATGATGCGTAAACCATGGTCCAGACTAATCTGCTGTGATTAGCCAGGGAGCTAGATGACCGGGGACATACAGTGGCACGAAATGGGTAGCGTGCCAGTCAGTGAAGGGAATACCCCTAGTGTGCGCTCAGGAGAGTCAGGACAGGGAAATGAACGGACCATACAAAATGCGGGCTGTCTGAGATACCAGAACAGCAAGGTTCCCCATAGCTTACCAGATAGCAGCACAATACAGATGGCCCATCCTCTTAATCCGGGCAGAACGTCACCGGTGGGACAAAATAAGGCCCCCCCATCCAGAGATGGAAACGGAAAGACGCCGTGTTCACTAAATAGTGCTCCGCCCGGGAGGACGCATACAACGCCGCCAGGTTGCGGCGTACATAAACGGGCGCCATATTGTCCTGGTAGCAAGAAAAAATACTCATTGCGAAGCCCAAATGCGAGCGCCATATTAAAATGGAATAAGGAAACAGACCATGGGTCCAAAATTAGTATTTGGCAACAAGGCATGGGCCAAACAGGCCCACCTGCAGTCTCGAGTAAATCACAACAATGGAGCTAGACAGACAAAGGGCCCGAAGTCCCGAAAACAGGGCAGGTAAGCCGGTGGCGCTCAGGGGGAATGTATGCGTCGCCAATGTGGTTATGGCAAACATCAAAGGAGCCATGTAGGACAACAACTAATAGTAAGCCAGGTGCTAGGTATGGGAAATGGGCAAATTGTATGCAGTGCCACAAAAAATGGCAGCATACATCAAAGGTACCCTGGTAGTTAGGACATCCTCTATTTGAGACTGAGTGGCATCGTGGACAGCCGATGCTCCAATCAAGAAAACAGATGAGGGAGCCCTGCTGCGAAATCTGACAAGGGATATAACGGACCCCTGGAAGGGAGGGATAGAACACTAAAGAATAACGTGGAGGCCTCAAAGATAGAGGGCCATACCATGAAAAGGGTGAAACTATATGTGGTATAAAGGGGAAATGGAGGGACACCAGGAGATGGAGTCCCGTCCAAAAGGAGAGGGTCCCTGGGGCAACACAGAGAGAGACACCTCAGCACTGAGAACAGATGGACCAACCGGGCCCCAGTCAATAATGAAGAGATGAGGACATCCGTGTCCGGAGGTTACTCAAGAATCGCGTTCTCCCATTGAATAAGTTCATTTAACCCTTTTTCCCTGGTTTGAAGAGTGAAAATCCAAAAGACTTCCCTTTTCCTACGGATGGCAGTGGTGTCCCTGCCTTGCTGAGGTATAATCTTTTCTAGGATTGACCACCTCAGATCGTCCTCTATGTGGTTAGCTTCCTTCCAGTGGTTGCCTAATGGTGCAGATTGTTTAGCTATCCTGATGTTGGATTTGTGTTCGGCAATCCTTTTCTTACATTTGTGGCCTGTTTCTCCAACATAGGCCAAATCACACGGGCATACAATGATGTAGACAACGTTGGAAGACCGACAGTTGGTCATCTCTTTGAGGAACACAGTTCTGTTGTTTATCCTGATGTTGTCAGCCACAATGGCATTGGGGCAGGCGTGGCAAGAGACACACTTGTGGTTGCCTTTAACAGGGTCGCCCCCCGTGATGGATTTTTGGCAGAAATTATCGCTGTTTTCGTCGCCCTAACTAAAAGATTTCGGATGTTTTTATTTCTTTTAAAGGCAAAGAGAGGTCTAGGCAATTTTTGTTCGTTTTCACTGATGTTAAGTAAATGCCATTGCGTGTTGATAATTTGGCGCACTTTGTTGTCAATGTTAGAATGTTTCATCACACAAACCAGTTTATCTGGCTGCTCTTTATTGTTTGGTCTGAACATGCTCTCTCGGTCATAATATCTCGCTCTCTTGAGAGAGTCTTTGATTAGTTTAATGGGATATCCTCTCATGATGAGTTTGTCCTTAAGAATCTCGGCTTGGGTCATGAAGTCCTTGATGGTGGTACAATTTCTTCTCAATCGGAGGTATTGGCTAAATGGAATTCAGTCCTTCTGGCACCGGAGGTGAAAACTACTAAAGTGTAGTAGTGTGTTCCTGGCTGTGGGTTTGGTGTATAATGACACCGACAGGTGGGAATTGTGGTGTTCTACCCATACATCCAGGAATTCCACTTTCACGTTGCTGGTGTGTGCGGTGAATTTGAGATTTGGATCACACGCATTGATCCATAGGATGAATTCTGCCAGGGTTTCCTGGTCGCCCCTCCAAATGAAATTTTTTTTGTCAATAAAGCGTGACCAATGAAGGACATTTTTGAAGAATGGTGCCATTTCATTATAGATGTGGCCCATATACAGGCAGGCCACATTGGGTACACAGGTGGCCCCCATGCTGACCCCCTGTATTTGTTGGAAAAGGTTGTTGTTAAATTCAAAGACATTTTCACTCAGAACCAGGTCCAGACATTCCAAGATGAACGTGGAGTTGGTACAATCCGGCTCTGATTCTAAGACTTCTCCTATGACCCTCATAGCTTCCTTTTGGGGAATATTAGTATAGCGGGCCTCCAAGTCCATGGTGACTGGGACTTCCCTTTGGTCATTAAAGGGGAGGTCCTCTATCTTTGAAATGAAGTGTCCTGTGCCTTTCACATAGGATGGAAGTTTGTGGACAATGGGCTTGAGGAACAGGTCAACATATTTCGACAGGGGTTCGGTGGCTGCCCCAATGATGGAAACGATGGGTCTTAGTGGGGGGTTCTTCTCATCCTTGTGAGTCTTTGGGACACCGTATATATTGGGTATGCGAGTGTGTACAGGGGTGAGAAATTCAGCCTCTTTTTTACAAATTGTGCGACTCCTGATTGCTTTTTCCACTATGTTAACAATCCTGCGTTTTAGACTGGGTTCCGGATTGTTGATGATCTTCTTGTAATGCCTCTGTGATCCCAGTAGTTCATGCATTTTTTCAACATACTGTGTCGTGTCAAAGATCACAATGCCACCTCCCTTATCGCAAGGCTTGATGGTGAGCCGGTTGTTGTCTTTAAGGGATTGGAGGGCTGTGTTTTCCTCTTTGGACATATTAAAAGGAGGTTTCATAACAAATCTGATGGCCTTTTGAATTTTGCACATCACTGCCTTTTCAAAGTTCTCGACCTCCGGACCAAGAAGGTCTAAACTTGGGATGAAGTTGGACGGAGGTTTCAGTCCAGATGAATTATCATCAAGGGTGGTGGGCCTAGCTTGAAAGAACTTTTTTAATCTGATCCTCCGAAAAAAGGAAAACAAGTCCTTAATAAGTTCAAACCTGTTGAGAGTGGAGGTAGGAACAAGCAATAGACCCCTGGAAAGGAGTGTTTCGGTATTGGTATCAATGCTATCAGAGGATAGGTTGAATACTGGGATGGAATTCAAGTTCTCCAGTACTGTTGACTGCGGGTCTGAAGATATTTTTGAGGTTGTTCCTGCTCTTGATAATATCCAACTTATCTGATTAGGGGCCCCCGTCCGTGTGATTGGTTATGATGTTGATGTTGATGTTGATGTTTAAACACCACACAGGGAACAGGTGCAAAAAATGAAAATTTGCCCATTCATCAGTGTAACTGTACAATTGTAATACATCATTCTGTCTAACTTCTCATTGCATGCAGTCAGGGATTGTGGGGAACAAACCTCTACACACCCCTGCATCTTAACTGGGAAGTCATTATGCAAGTCAAGCTAGCAGACATGATTCAGAGCCATGCAGAGAAAAATATTGGTGGTAAAAGTGTGAAAGAGAGCTACACTGCTTACAGTGGTGCCATCCTCTCCACAGACTTCATTGCAACATTTGGAATGTCATGTATGGGCCATGTAGTGGTCCTACAATAAAGACATATACATTGGATTGCACTCTAAGACACATACTACTGTACAATTACATAAGCTAAGCATTCACGGGAATCAAAATTATGCACACATTCACTTACCAGTACCTCTGGTTTACAATATAGCTGCCCGAACTGGCCAAGGACTTCGTCCACCAGGAGCTCCAGCTCCTCTGGGGTAAAGGGACGGGTGCTTATCTTCTCAATACGAGCCATGAGTGCTCCTAGAGATGACAAACAGCAGCAGGTGATGGTGAGGTATAGCAGACAGCAGTATCTGTAGGCAAGTGACAAGCATGCCCATATGCCACCTATAAATAGGTCACTAGTGTGGTTTCAGTGGTAGGCTGGCATTGCCATTAGTCCGCCTCAGTTGCAAAACACAATTGTGTCCAATGGCAGTGACCACAGTGGCTGAGCACACTTACCGCGATTTTCAAATCCTCGACTGCCGGCCGCCACGACATGTCCCATTGGCTGCCATGTTATTCGCATAGGTGGTGTCACACCGCGGGGGTCAGAATCTCTCCACCGCATCGCTGGCATATTACAATTGTGTCCAATGGCAGTGACCGCAGTGGCTGAGCATGCCCACCATGATGTTCAAATCCTTCGAATACCAGCTGTGACGACATGTTCCATTGGCTGCCATGTTATTCGCATAGGCAGTGTCACACCGCGGGGTCAGTATCTCTCCAATGCATCGCTGGCATATTACAATTGTGTCCAATGGCAGTGACTGCAGTGGCTGAGCACACCCACCGCAATGTTCAAATCCTCGAATGCCGGCCGCAACGACATGTCCCATTGGCTGCCATGTTATTTGCATATGCGGTGTCACACCACGGGGGTCAGAATCTCCCCACCGCATTGCTGGCATATTACAATTGTGTCCAATGGCAGTGACCACTGTGGCTGACACCTACCATGCGGGCCACACCATCTGGCGTTTGTGATTCTTAATTAACAAATTGCAGCATTGTGCTCCACACAAAATCAGACATCAGAGGCAACTTGTGAGGGGACTCGATAATGTGACATTAATTCTTTTAATCTTACACATGGAATAGTTGTGCCCAGTTGTTTTCCAGCATTTCTTTGCCATTCCTCATAAGTCACTGTAATCCGTGTGTTCATGGACACACATTACCAGTCGAGTTGTATTTCCTTGCAGTGAATGTAGCAAGATCTGTAATGCAGACTCCTCAGACAGGCACAGTGGACTCTGCACAAAATGTGCATATATGATGTAAACAGTATTGTAAAATACTAATGTATTGTCCTGTTTGGAGTAAATGGCAGACTATGTGGATGATGTTGTGCATCACCTACATCATGGTGTGTCATGCTAAGAGACAACAGGTATATCCATCTCAGGCCTAATGGTGTGTGCCACCTGTGATGTGTTCACTACCCACATGGCTGAGTATCCATGAATTTGCAATGGACCATATGTCTGTCACCTATGCCACTATGCCCATCCTGGAAGTGTGTCTGTAAGTCTTGTCAACCTCATTAACTACATGATGACAATGCATGTCTACAGGTCACACATGTATGAGACTGATTCAACATGACTGTTCATCTTGTGCTGGTATGAGTCATTGTGTACGTTCTAACCAACATCTCATCTTGTCCTCTTTTCACACATGAGTAGCCTGCCAGAGGGAGAATGAGACAAGTGCCTGTCTATCGGCCTTTTCCAGACCTGTTGACCATGGAGCAGCGAGACATCATTAAGAAGTTCTGACTCATTTGCTGGACAATTCAGGAGCTATGTCGGCAGTTGGTGCCTCAGTTAAGGGCTCACAGAACCTATCCCACAGCTCTGACCCCAACAGTGAAGGTGATAGCCACCCTGCATTTCATTGCAACTGGTTCTTTTCAGTAGACGGTGGCTACATCAGGTGGGATGTCAAAACCGATGTTTAGTATGGTGTTGCGTGATGTCCTGTCTGCATTGATGATACACATGGACAGTTATATACATTTCCCAAGAAGAGAAGAATTGACAACTGTGAAGGGTGACTTCTATGAACTAGGTCACATCCCACATGTCGTAGGAGCCATTGATGGCACACACATTGGCCTTGTGCTACCTCATGAGAAACAAAATAAGGGACCCTGCCACTTTCTACGTGGAGTTCCTAAATATTCCTGTTGGATCACTTTAATGGAAAAACCATGAGGTTTTTTGTAAAACCCTCACCCACCAGGGTTACCCCTTGGTGGCATGCTTCATTATAGGGTCCTTCCCGTTCCGCTACGGAACGAGGCATGCAGCGACCAGGCGGACGACGCGGGAGCACTGGTAGAAAAGACTATGTGAGGCAGGATGTTCTGCTGTGGAGGAGTGAGGTAGAGGAAGTGTATAATTAAAAATACCTGACCAGTGGGTGATGCTACTTTTATTGTTACCCCCAGTCGGTATGGTTAAAAAACAGGGGGAAAAAACTAGGACTATATGGGATATTAATGAGCCCAAATCCTAATGGTCGACATGTTTCTAGCCTACCCCTACGGCTATTCTTCAGGACCTAGTATTTTCTAATGTTGTACCTAGTTCCACTCCTATAGTTGGTTTCCTAAAGCCCAACTTTTATACAGTGCAGCAATCGCACAAATATACTCAGGTGCTGTACATAATTTATACCATCTGGTAATCTTACTGTGATAGTTCTGAAACGAGAAAGCAACAGGAACAAACAGTTTTAATGTCTCCGCCTATGCCCCTGAAAGGACTATGTAGATTTGGTGAAAGTCACAATTTTTTCAAAAGTAAATACTTGATTAGTCAATCAACCAAACCTTATGTGATTAATTTTATCAAACGGTGACACACCTAATGTAGTGATCCTAGAAATTCTCTCATGCTCTTAGCGTCGTTGTCACTCCTGAAGGAAAGAAATTCCTGCATACACTGATGTGGCTGTTGGTGTCTAAGTTGTGATTCCTTGACACCCATTGATTTTATCACAAAATGGACACACACCGTAACAAACATGCAAAACACACAATTATATCCAAAGGCACGTACTTATCACTTTTGAAGCCTAGGCTCCATGGTTTCACCCGCCAGGAAGTTCCGCTTTTACTCCCATACTGTTGGAAGAGCAATATGTTGAAAACAAGGTTGTTAGGGGCTAGAGAACCTTTTTGTTAAAAAGGTTGTTAAAATATATATATATATATATGGTGATCCGGGGGTTCCTCAAGGTAATCACTTACCTCGTCAAAGCTTCTCACGATTACCTATAAAGTTGATCCGCTTGGCAACCGCATCCTGCTTGTCCTGAGTGGGTTCCCGTATTTATGTGACTGTTGGCGTATTTGCGCGCCAGTATGCTGGAAGGGTTTAGCGTCTAGAGCGCTAACGTTTGAAAATGGCCACCCTGTAGTGGCACGTCCCAGAAGTGAACCTGGCAGAATAAAGGGACCGTCATATGCCAATATCCCTAGATTGCTCAGAAGTCGAGAGTCTGCTATCTAACCAGTATTGCCAAATGAAAACTTATATTGGGGCAGAAATGTGTATTTTGTTACTTCCCTTTAGCTCGGTTCTCGTTGCTATAGATTGAACAACTAGAATGTCAAAGACATAAGGTGGCTGACCTGAGAGTGGATCCACTGGGAAGAGGGGACTGACGGTGTCATGGGTACTGGGTCTTAAAGACTAGAGTGTAAAATAACACAAAATGGCTGCCCTGTGCCGGCTTACTCAGGAAGTAAGGGTAATGGTGACATTGGGGATATCTAGAGTGTGTTGAATGTGATGGATAACACACATGTGGCAGACAGGAAATTGTCAAAAAAATTCAAGGTGTGTGGTCTTATTGAGTTGTTAAACTATTCATGTTGATGAATTCAACGAGTGATTAGTTTTTAAAAGGTTTTTTTAAAAATCTACAGATTAAATGTAAAAGATTCTTCAGGCTGAGAAAAGGTAGTTCCACCATTATGGGGATCCCTAGATGTTAGTGTATGTTTACTGCAAAACATCAGCCGTAGCAACCGATTTTCAAGGTAACCGGAGGGGGAGTAGTTATACCCTGGCTAAACCATCATGGGGAATGGCTTAGAATGGACCGATAGGTCGTATTTCATAGAGCCGTTCTTGTATTCATGTGCTCATAAAAAGGTGTTAGTATTAACCAGTTGTGATAGATAGGCCATCCTACCTTACAAAATGCCCCCACGGAATGTTGTCATTAAGTCCCAAGACATGTGTTCTCAATTTAAAAACCCATCTTTGTTCTTTTTCAAATTTCGTTTCTACGGTCTCACTATTTTCCATTGATTCTAGGACAACCCACTTGAAGTCTTGAACGGTATGCTGTTTCTCGATGTAATGAGCTGCCATTTTTGTGGTGGTTCTGCCACAGCGTACAATGCTCCTGTGTTCACAGATGCGGGTGCACACCTTTCTAGTGGTCATCCCTATGTAGTTAAGGTTGCATGGGCATGTGATCATGTATACCACCCTTTCAGTATTGCAGTTTGTACATTTTCCGAGTTCACATTTGATCTTATCGCTCAGTGTTAGGGTTTTCTTGGGTGCCGTTAGGTGGCAGACACTAGAATTACCACAGGGGTAGTGTCCAACCACAGGGGCTAGGGTACCTTGGGTGGTCAGTCTCGTGTTGGAGGTTGTTTTGGGCGTGTGTGCACTAAGATATCCTTGAGACTTCTGCCTCTCCTGTGTGAGAACATAGGCCGTGGAACATTCAGTGAGGCACTATTCAATATACGCCAGTTCTTGTTTATGATCTTAGAGATCACATTTGCAGCAATGCTGTAAGTGGTGATGCAAATGGGTCTGTCTTCCTTCTCTTTGCGAAGGTTTGTTTCTAAAAGGGATCCTCGGTTGTTATTGGGGCTCTTTTGTTTGCGCGTGAGATTATGCGTCTTAGATAATTCCGCATGATCAGTTTCTCTGAAAGTTTTTGGGCCTGTTCCTTGTAGTCCACTATTTCAGAGCAATTCCTCCTCAACCTCAGGAATTGTCCAAAAGGGAGATTTTCTCGCAGGTGGCGAGGGTGGAAACTGTCGTAGAGTAACAGGCAGTTCTTGGCCGTCGTTTTTTCATGTGTTGTTGTTCTTAGTTTTCCATTTCTGTCTGCTATGATGTTCAGGTCGAGGAACACCAGTTTTTCTCTACTTAGGGTGCAGGTGAACTTCAGGAATTGGTCTTGGATGTTAAGCCAGCTTAGGAAATCCTGTGCTTTTTCTTCATTGCCTTCCCAGACCACCAGGACATCATCGATGTACCTTTTCCACAGTTTAATCTGGTTCCTGTATGGGTTCATAGGTGTGAGGATTTTGTGTGTCTCTAGATGGTGGACATAGAGGCCAGCCACACTTGGAGCAAAGGTGCTACCCATGCTGGTTCCGAGGCGCTGTAAATACAGGGTGTCCTCAAAACAGAAGAAGTTGTGGGTTAAAGCCCACTTGCAGCATTCCATGACTAGGTTCCTAGGTGTTTGGTAGGCCCAGTCTGTCTCGAAAAGGACCTCTTCAATGATGTTAAGTGTATCTGTATGGGGGAGGCTAGTGTAGAGGCTCTCTACAACCAGGCTCATAAGGAGATGTGTTTCCGGGTTGAATTCAAGGTCCTTCAGCAAGTTTAACACTTCTTTTGTGTCTTTCAAGTACGTTGTTGTCTGCTGTATTAAAGGTCTCAAGAAAGCGTCTGCGAATTTGGAGAGTGGTTCCAAAATTGAATCGATCCCTGATACTATTGGACGGCCCGGAGGGTTTTGTAGGGTCTTGTGGATCTTCGGTATTGTGTAGAAGTATGGGGTTGTAGGATTCTTATTATTTAGGAATTCTCCTTCCCTTCTCGTGATCCAGTCGTTTGTCACCGCCTCCTCGATCATACTTGTGATCCTTACTCTGAGAAATTCTGTTGGATCCGTTGTCAGTGGTGTGTAATTTCTTCTGTCTGCTAGTAGAAGTAGACACTCTGCGCGGTAGGCTTCAGTAGTCTGGATTACCGTTGCTCCCCCTTTGTCCGCTGGTTTTATCACTATCTCGTCATCTCTGGCCAGGTCCTGCATTGCGTGTTCCTCTTCCTTTGAGGTATTATGGAAGACCCTTATAGTCCTTGGGTCTATCTCTCCGATTTCTTTGAGATCTGCCTTCTCAAAGGTCAAGATCTCAACCGGTAACATATTAGGAGGGGGTGCAAAGGACGTCTTCTTCCTCAGGCCTGAATCACCCATCTGGTCTTCTATAGTAGGTTTTCCTTAAAAAAGGGCTCGTAATTTTATTTTGCGGATGAACTCGTTCACCTCGCAGCACAACCAAAATGTGTCCAGATTCGCTGTGGGGACAAAACCGAGACCTTTTTCTAAAACTGCTTGTTGTGTCTCCGTCAGGTTCTTCTTGGAGAGATTGACTATTAAACTGGTTGGTTGCTTGTTCCTGCTGCATTCAGATTCTCTGAGCTCATGCTCCGTGTGGTCATTCTCAACTGTTCTGCAGATGATGCCCAGTGTACTTGTGTATTCTTCTTCATTCGTCCTCGTGGGCGTCCCTGGCCTTGCCCTAAAAAGGTCTTGGCTGGTTTTGTTGATAGTTATGGTAATTGCCAGGGTAAGGTGGTCGTGGTGGTTGGCCCCAAATCTCGGGTAGTTGTTGATGTACATGTGGTGGTGGTGGGCCATAGTAGTAGGGTAGTATAGGGTATGCTGGTGGACCGGGAAGGACCCTATGATGAAGCATGCCACCAAGGGGTAACCCTGGCGGGTGAGGGTTTTACGAAAAACCTCATGGTTTTTCCATTAAAGTGAGCAAACAGGAATATTTAGGAACTCCACATAGAAAGTGGCCGGGTCCCTTATTTTGTTTCTCATGTGTCAGGCTTTGGTTTTGCTAAGTTCGCCCTAAGTTGGCAGGGTATGCCCAGACGTGGGTCCCTTGCTCACTTTGCCACTGGATTCAAGATAGCCTGGCTGATGAGGGTTATGAACCCGAAACCGGTCCCAGGATGCTTGTTTCCGGTCCAGGGAAGACATGGCTTGGCAGTTCGGGCTGGACTGTTCCCATGAGGCACAGGGTCAGACTGATTTGCATATGGCCATGTCTGAACTGGGGTAGTGGAGTGAGCTAAAGAATGATGATGGATTAAACCCAGATCAGTTGACTGGGGGTGAGTGCTTGCAATGTTCAACACTCCGTCCATCATCCCCTTTGGTTTTGCTAAGTTCGCCCTAAGTTGGCAGGGTATGCCCAGACGTGGGTCCCTTGCTCACTTTGCCACTGGATTCAAGATAGCCTGGCTGATGAGGGTTATGAACCCGAAACCGGTCCCAGGATGCTTGTATCCGGTCCAGGGAAGACATTGCTTGGCAGTTCAGGCTGGACTGTTCCCATGAGGCACAGGGTCAGACTGATTTGCATATGGCCATGTCTGAACTGGGGTGGCGGAGTGAGCTAAAGAATGATGATGGATTAAACCCAGATCAGTTGACTGGGGGTGAGTGCTTGCAATGTTCAACACTCCATCCATCATCCCCTTTGGTTTTGCTAAGTTCGCCCTAAGTTGGCAGGGTATGCCCAGACGTGGGTCCCTTGCTCACTTTGCCACTGGATTCAAGATAGCCTGGCTGATGAGGGTTATGAACCCAAAACCGGTCCCAGGATGCTTGTTTCCGGTCCAGGGAAGACATGGCTTGGCAGTCCGGGCTGGACTGTTCCCATGAGGCACAGGGTCAGACTGATTTGCATATGGCCATGTCTGAACTGGGGTAGTGGAGTGAGCTAAAGAATGATGATGGATTAAACCCAGATCAGTTGACTGGGGGTGAGTGCTTGCAATGTTCAACACTCCGTCCATCATCCCCTTTGGTTTTGCTAAGTTCGCCCTAAGTTGGCAGGGTATGCCCAGACGTGGGTCCCTTGCTCACTTTGCCACTGGATTCAAGATAGCCTGGCTGATGAGGGTTATGAACCCGAAACCGGTCCCAGGATGCTTGTATCCGGTCCAGGGAAGACATTGCTTGGCAGTTCAGGCTGGACTGTTCCCATGAGGCACAGGGTCAGACTGATTTGCATATGGCCATGTCTGAACTGGGGTGGCGGAGTGAGCTAAAGAATGATGATGGATTAAACCCAGATCAGTTGACTGGGAGTGAGTGCTTGCAATGTTCAACACTCCATCCATCATCCCCTTTGGTTTTGCTAAGTTCGCCCTAAGTTGGCAGGGTATGCCCAGACGTGGGTCCCTTGCTCACTTTGCCACTGGATTCAAGATAGCCTGGCTGATGAGGGTTATGAACCCAAAACCGGTCCCAGGATGCTTGTTTCCGGTCCAGGGAAGACATGGCTTGGCAGTCCGGGCTGGACTGTTCCCATGAGGCACAGGGTCAGACTGATTTGCATGTGGCCATGTCTGAACTGGGGTGGTGGAGTGAGCTAAAGAATGATGATGGATTAAACCCAGGTCAGTTGACTGGGGGTGAGTGCTTGCAATGTTCAACACTCCGTCCATCATCCCCTTTGGTTTTGCTAAGTTCGCCCTAAGTTGGCAGGGTATGACCAGGCGTGGGTCCCTTGCTCACTTTGCCACTGGATTCAAGATAGCCTGGCTGATGAGGGTTATGAATCCGAAACCGGTCCCAGGATGCTTGTTTCCGGTCCAGGGAAGACATGGTTTGGCAGTTCGGGCTGGACTGTTCCCATGAGGCACAGGGTCAGACTGATTTGCATATGGCCATGTCTGAACTGGGGTGGCGGAGTGAGCTAAAGAATGATGATGGATTAAACCCAGATCCGTTGACTGGGGGTGACTGCTTGCAATGTTCAACACTCCGGCCTTCATCCCCTTTGGTTTTGCTAAGTTCGCCCTAAGTTGGAAGGGTATGCCCAGACGTGGGTCCCTTGCTCACTTTGCCACTGGATTCAAGATAGCCTGGCTGATGAGGGTTATGAACCAGAAACCGGTCCCAGGATGCTTGTTTCTGGTCCAGGGAAGACATGGCTTGGCAGTTCGGGCTGGACTGTTCCCATGAGGCACAGGGTCAGACTGATTTGCATATGGCCATGTCTGAACTGGGGTGGCGGAGTGAGCTAAAGAATGATGATGGATTAAACCCAGATCCGTTGACTGGGGGTGAGTGCTTGCAATGTTCAACACTCCGTCCATCATCCCCTTTGGTTTTGCTAAGTTCGCCCTAAGTTGGCAGGGTATGCCCAGACGTGGGTCCCTTGCTCACTTTGCCACTGGATTCAAGATAGCCTGGCTGATGAGGGTTATGAACCCGAAACGGTCCCAGGAAGCTTGTTTCCGGTCCAGGGAAGAAATGGCTTGGCAGTTTAGGCTGGACTGTTCCCATGAGGCACAGGCTCAGACTGATTTGCATATGGTCATGTCTGAAATGGGGTGGCAGAGTGAGCTAAAGAATGATGATGGATTAAACCAAGATCAGTTGACTGGGGGTGAGTGCTTGCAATGTTCAACACTCCGTCCATCATCCCCTTTGGTTTTGGAGGGTGGCCCCAGCCCGAATATCCTCTAACTCCCTAACTTTTTTTGTATATCTTGTGCTACCTCAGGCATGTGAGTAAATCTATAGGAACTGGAAACACCATCATTCTTCTTTCAACATGCAAGTGACATGCCTTGCAGATTTGACCATTTCACATGTCTGAGCCAAATTCCCAGGATCTGTCCATGACTCCTATGTCATGAGGAACAGCAACATACCCCAGTTGATGTCACATCTACAACCGGAGAGGGCCTGGCTTGTTGATTAGTGAGATGTGTCCATCTTTTGTGTGTGTGTGTGATACATGCTGTCATCCTCAGCAAATTCCAGATTCCTGATTGCACATCTGTGTGTCTCACTACTAGGTGACTCAGTGTATCCAATCCAGCCTTGGTTGCTGACTCCCCTGAGAAATCCAACAACACCAGGGGAAGTCCGCTTCAATAAGGCCCATGGGAGGACATGTCGGGTAGTGGAGCAGGCTTTTGTGCACCTGAAGGCCAGAATCTGCTGTTTGGAAAAGACCGGTGGAGCCCTCCTCTGCTCACCCTAGAAGGTGTGTCAGATCAGTAGCCTGCTGCATGCTCCACAACCTTGCATTGCACAAGGACATCCCTCTGATTTTGGAGGATGGGGACCAGCAGGAGCCCCTGGGTTAGAAACCTGACCTGGACAGTGAAGATGATAGTGGTGAAGAGGAAGGTCTTGACCTGCATCAACAGCTCACCGGCAACTACTTCCCTTGAGTGTAAGTATGCAGTAAGATGGCAGGACTGTGGCAGTTGCATTTGCTGTTGTGGTGAAGCAGTAAGGAAGTGGTGGGCTGCTGACTGTTTGGTGTGTGCAACTGTGGGCTACTTTGTGCAGAGCAGTCATTGGATGAGCTCTTAAATGATGTATATGTTTAAGGGGTAGGTATGTGTTGTCTGATCTGATCCATGTACTGTGTACTCCAGGAGTGTTGTTGTTGTGACATCATTGAACTGCTCTCTGAAATTTCCTTGTTGTGTCGTTGTAGGTCCCTTCGCCCTGTCATTTTCAATATGACAAGTTAGTGTTTTGACATCATCTGCAGTGTGATGCTGTTCTTCCAGGCAAAATGGACATGAGGTGTCCCTGGGAATGTCTGACCCTGACTTTGTGAGTACGACTCAGGTTTGCAAGCAACTTGCACAGTGATAGGATGGATTTTTCATATTCACCTTGGTATTTTTATTGTATTGTGTGTTGGTGCATGGCCTATGTGTTCCATCGTGTTCTTTGTCACATTATGTCTGTGGCCCATTACATGTTTGTCAATGTTCACCTAGATTGATACCTCTCTGTGGGTGAACTGGATGTAGGTGTCCATGTGGTCATGATTTTATGCCACAGAGCTCATGTGACAACACGTACACATGTCCTAAGTCTATCCAGACAATGCAGCCGCACCTGTTTGGAGTGTACCAGTGCTGATTTGCAGGTTTGACCCCCCATGTTGCTTTTACTGTTTGGCTGTGTGAAATCTCTTGGGGCCTACTTGACATGTCTGTGGCCGCACTAATGATACATCAGTGTGATTTCTCCCGCGCATTGGAGAGTGCCTGATGTTTCCTCAACATACTTGTATCTGAGATGTTGATATGTTTAAACTGTGGTACTAGTGTCAGATGTGTAATATCATTGTGTGGATGCGCTTCTCCTCCTAAGCACCTACGGGTGTGACACTGTAATAACATAACATAACAGGTGTATTTGTAAAGCGCACGATTACCCGTAGGTGTCCTGGCGCTGAATAACAGATGTTTATTGTTACCCAACTCAATGGTACTCATTTTATCGACCTCAGATGGATGAAAGGCTGAGTGGACTCGCCGGGATTTGAACCTGTGACCATGAGGTCGAACACAGGCCCCTGCAGTGGCTGCTTTAGTCCACTGAGCCACCAGACCCGGCTTCATAAATAAAGATATGTGTGTAAATATATGTGTGTACAATGTCTATTTATGTTGACATGTTTGGTATACTCATCTGCAATGTTAGCTTGCTCTGCGCCTAAATTGTTTTGCACATAATGTCATCTGGTGGAATATTCGCAGTCACATAGTACTTAATCTGAAAAAGTACAACTTAGACAAAGGGATGTGTGATAGGTGTATTTAGTTTAATGCATATGGTGAGTCCAACAAAGTGATTAACATTGGGAAGGTGAACACAGAGGGGTTAAGTTGTAAGTGATGGTAGAAGATCACATTAGAGTGGTACCACATTTTAATGAGTCCACAGTCCAAAAGACTCCTGCCATCAGAATGGAAATGTGTTACAGGATAGTCCACAAAGTCAATGTTCTGGGCACAACTCATGACATCAGGGGCGGCTCTGCTTCCTAGCTCGGGTTGGTGCATTGCCACTTGAATGTCCCGTTGGGTTTCTCTGACGTCTCGGTTTACGTTTGGGGGTTCCACTGTTGCAGGCTTTGAGGTTTCTGAGGACACAGCGTGTGACAGGTCCTCCCTCCCTGTGGCAGCCACAGAGGTTGATGGTGTAGCTGTGGGCTGGCCACTGGATGATGATGTTGTGGGGGAGGCGTGACTTGAGCTGCACTGATGTCCCTCAGCACCCTAACGAGCTGGCCCATGATCTCAATAAGTTGTCCAAACCGGTTTTCCATGGACCGCTGCAGCATTTTGATCTCCCGGAGTTCCTCAATGACCTGGCCTATCTGTCCTTGGTTGTTTTCATAGGCACCAAGGACTCTGGCGATGGTGGCCAGGGCTTCAGTGTCAGCAGTGGTCTCACATACTTGGCCCCTATTTGCCCTTCCACCAGCCCTGCCCCCGTACATGTGCCCTTGGCTGAGCCTGCACCCTCACACTGTCCCCTGCATTTTCGGTGAGCGTGATGTTGGTGCTCACTTCTGGGACGGGTACTGTGGTGTAGGCAGCGGTGGTGGTGGTGGTGTTGGTTGATTTACAGGTAGTTTGGACAATGCTCAGCATTGTTGTGGCTGCTGTGGTGGGAGTTGTGGTGGTGGGGCCAGTGAGACCCACTGATTGTGTCCGCCCTGGCTGGCAGATGGGCCAAGTTGGTCCTCCACGTCCGATTGATGGGGAGATTCGGCATCCGAGAGTTCACAATCCAGGGGTGGAGCCTGGCTTTGCTCAGTGTTTTGAGTCTCATCTGCTGTTGATTGAGATCTGCCTGTTGGAGAAATGTTACATTGTCAGGAGGTTGAGTGCATTCCAAATGTGTTTTGACACAGTGAGCAATGGTTTGAAGGAGACAAAAGGCATAGTATTGGACATAAAGGACATTATCCATGGTCTTTACCTTTATGACATGAAATAGAGGTCATCCATTACTTGTTTGTGAACTGACATGGACATAAGGAGTATTGTTCATCTTGATATTGCCTGTTTAAATCAACATGTAATTACCTACCATCTTGATGCTCAGCCACTGTAGTTTTGGCATGTATATTGTTCAGTTTGCAATACCATGTGTTTAATATGCAGGCATAGTCCAATTTGTGTGCTCATCATATGTGCTGTGTTCTTTGAATGAGTGTCCATGCATGTATTGTGGCCATATCACCTTCATGCTCTCCATCCTTTATCTTTACACATATCACTGTGCACACACAGTGATATGTCTCGACATTTCTTTCCTGGAGCCTTGGCTATGTGTGCAGTTGATGTGACATCTGGAGTAGTGTAGACATGGCTGCCAAGTGCAGAATGGTGTGAGAGCAGTGTTACATGCTGTTCGGGGGTGAGGCAAGAGAGAATAAAATGGCTACCTACATGTAAGGTGAAGCAGAGGAGTGAAATTGCTGCGAAGTGATGATGGGGTGGAAGGGATGTTGCATACTGCTCAGGGGTGAGGCAAGAGGGCCTGGTGGGGGTTGTTATGGTGGCTGGCAGTTCCCATATTCCCCTAGTAAGATGACTACCCACCTGTAAGGAGGTGGAGAGGTGTGGTGCAGCGGCCAGGGCAGCTGACTTCGGAGCACAGGGCTCACGGTTCGATCCCCGGTGGCAGCTCAGCACCATGTGACTCTGGGCAATAGCTCACTTAATTTCCACGACAGCCCCCAGCGCCTTGAGACCCGTAAGGGTGAGTAGTTTGCGCTTTAAAAATATGGATTTATTTATTTACAGAGGAATGAAATGGTTACCACATAGCTCTGGGGTTAGAGGAGAGTTACATGCTGTTCAGGGGTGAGGCAAGAGACATAAAATGGCTACCTGCATGTAAAGTGAACCAGAGGAGTGAAATGGCTGCCAAGTGAGGAATGGAGTGGATACTACATATGAGAGCATTGGACGTGACAGTCTATGTCAATGGGTGTGCAAAACAATACATGACAGTGTAGTGGCAGTTTTGAAGTTAGTACTTACCAGTCTGCACTCCCCCAGCAATTCCTGAGAAAGGAAACTCTTTGGATGCAGGATGACAAGCACCTTCTCCTTCCATTCTGTGAATGTAGTAGAGGAACAGGAGGGCCCCCACGAGTCCTCTGAACCGCCTCGTGGTTCCTGTTGGCCTGGGATTTTACCAGGGCCTTGCGATCATGCCACCTCTTCCTGATGTCCTCATTTGTGTGCAGGGTGGAACCTACAGCATTGACTTGGTTAACTATCCTGTCCCACATTTGATTCTCCCTGGTAAGTGGGGTCTGTTGGACTAGGGTTCCAAACATATGTGGTTCAACTCTCATGATCTCGTCTACCATCACTGACAACTCATTGTCAGTAAATTTGGGCATTTTTTTGTGACATGGTGAATGTTGTGAAAAAGGTATACTGGTGAAAATAGGAATGTGGTGGTGAAGGTGTGAAAGGTGTGTCAGGTGTGTGGGTGAGAAGGATTGGTGTGTGGATATAAGTGGGTGTGACAGTGTGCCGTGTGATATGTCTCTTCTCCTATCAGCTGTGGTGTGTGGGCCTTCAATGCTGTCTTTTTGCAAAGGATGCTGGTCAGGGAAGGGGTATGTTTTATACTCTGTAATGTGGGTGTGTCCACCAGATGAATGACCATCAGCTGTGTTTTCCCTTGCTGACTTTGCTGTGGCCTTTTTTATGTTGGCTTAGCAGGACTGCTGCAGTTGGAACCCAGAGTTCGTTGTGACAGGACCACAGTCTCATCATAATTTCCTCCTCAGCGATCATGCCGTTGTGGAATCGGCATTTGGTTATGGAGATGAAGCCTTTCCGACCGCTTCAGTCGGAGTTTCAGGCCTTCCGACCGTGGCAGAAGGATTTTTGCTGTTTCCGACCACCACGGTCGGAATTTTTCAGTCCATGTATCGTAATGGGACCATCGGATGCTACCCAAGACCCGGTGGGCAGCTTTTTTCCGATACCACGGCAGTCTGACGGGTTTTCCGACCGCCATCGTAATGAGCCCCTATGTTATTTGCATTCTGGGAGTTGTAGTACTTTTAGTCACATTATTAAACAGGAGTAGTGTAGTCACAGATAAACAAAATTTGAAAATGTTCTGAGCCTATATATGTATTATAAAGTAGTAATACTTGTTAGGTATGTATTAGGAAGTGTTTTTCAATGTGTTTTTTTTACTTATATGGCCGATTTGCGAATGTTTAGATGGTGAGATAAGTTTTTTGTGGTTGCAGATAGTTATATGTATGGTGGGACTCTTGAGTTTATTTAAAGATGCAGAGAACTATATATTTTTGGAAAGATGGCTTGAAAGTGTATATCTATTATGAAATCACATATATGTTTATATGGTGATCTATGTTCTTTAAGGCTAATGAAAATTTCATGTATGTGGTGAGGGTGGTGTATTTCATTAAACATGCTCTGTTTAAAACTGAGGAGAGTTAATGGTGCAGAATGCCTGTTGAGAGTTATTGTGCTAGCTTCACTTGGCGTGTAACTTTTCTTTGAGAAATGCTGAATATATGTTTTAAACACAGAAGAAATATTTGAGAAATGATGTAAGTATGCCATTAAGAAAAGGTTTTGTGCTTTGAAAAAGTGCACATTTTTGTTTTCAGTTTTAGAAACTTACTGATGCATTTGAATGCTTAGTAACAGAGCAATGTATCCTCCTCGAGAGTCATGTATCCAATTATATATGAAGTGTGATATCTAGGCTTTTCTGACACATAGCTCATTAGAAAAGGATAGATACACTAAAACAGATAGGGGATATTCACAAGAATCAGCGATAACTAACGCTAACCTCAGTTAGCGTGCGTTTAGTTATCGCCGTGTACTGCGGGAAATTATCGCCGTGTTAGCGGCGTATTCACAACACGCCGCTAACAGGTGATAATTTCCCCTACCAGGTCAAATGGCAGGCGATAAGGTTAGCATCACGGCGATAAAATCCGTAACGCTAACGTGAAAAAAGTGGCGATGGGCCAATTAGCGACCAGGAACGGCACGCTAATCAGCGCCAGTGCACCTTTTGCACGTTCGGCGGGAAAAACCACTATAAAACGCCCGCCAAGCAGCCCAAACAAAAAAATAAAGAAGAAGGAAACCTATGAAAAGAACCATGGAGGAGACTAGACCCGGCACAGAGGCCAACACCAACCCCACAAACACCCAGGAGGACCAGCCAGAGACCCAGGGAAGGCCAAGGGGAAGAGGAAGACGCGGTTCAGTCAGCAGGAAAACCAGGTACTGATTGCGGAGGTGGCAGAACACCAACAACAACTTTTTGTCACCTCCACTGTGTCATTGGCAACCAAAAATGCAATATGGCAGTCCATCGTGGCCAAGGTGAATGCTGTTGGAGAGGTGAGGAGGACAGTGGACGACTGCAAGAAGCGCTGGCATGATGTGAAGCGCAAGACCAAGCTGAAACTCTCAGCCAACCTGAAAGCAGCAATGCAGACTGGAGGTGGGAGTCCAGCGCCACAGGAGGAGCTGGATCTGTTGGAGGAACAGGTGTCCCAAGACATCAGTGAGGAGACAGTGGTCGGAGTCCCGGGACAGGATACTGCACAACACGACCAGGCACAACAGCAACAGGGTGAGTACCAACCAGGGACTGGGGGGACTGGGGGAGATGGGTCCAATGGCACTCATGCACAATCAAATATATTGCAGTGCACACCCACAATGACTGTGTATCATGTCCCGGATCCCTTTGGCCCTGGTGGCATAGACACATATCACCCTACTTAACCAACACATTCCAAGACACATATTGGTGGGCACACAGACATGGAAATGTGCACAGAAAAGTCAAACAAATATAGTCCAAGTAACACATCAGACCACAAGAGAAGGGCTACATGAAAGAGCAAAGGACCACATTGATTGGAGATGCGGCAGGCTGTCAAAATGGCCCCCTTGCCTCAACCCCACGCATATGCATGTGCCCGTATGTCGGAGTTGTGTGCAAGAATGTGCATGTGCAGCAAGGCTGACACAACTGCACATACACAATCTTGCACACAACGCAGACACATGGGCACAATGCCACATGTCTGATGACATTGGTGGTGGCATGCACACTCATGCACATGCTCAGTCACACACACAGTGCATCCACATGTATCAGAGAGATGGGGCCCTGTGCAGATGATCAGGAAATGTGTGATGTTGTGGCAAGGGGGCCATGTAGACATCCTGCCACATCTCTAGTAAATGTGTCCCCCTGCATGTCCATGAGATGCAGTCCTGTGTACACATTGACGGCTCGCAGCATGAGCCCTGTGGGGCGATGGTGCATGGTAGTTTTGCTGGGTGGGGGAGGGGCAGGATGGGGGGTAGTGGATTTGGAGAAACAACGTGCTGGAGTCATGCAAGGAAATAAATAAATCCAAACAATTATCTTGCCCTTACTGCATATCCAACTCGGCGATGCAGCAAGTGCAAGTCAAATAGTAGGATTCATCAATTACTTACATAACTCAAGCACGTTGTGTCCCCAACTCCACTACCCCCCATCTTGCCCCTCACCTGCCCTGCAACAGCCCCCCGCACCACCGCCCCGCAGAACTCCCACTGCGAGCCGTCACTGTGTGTACACCAAGTGAGAAACCATCTAGTGAGTCTGCATACCAGAAACACATGCAGAGTGATACACACAAGGAAGTTGCGGAGAGAGGCGTTAGCCTTCTTGGCTTAACGCTTCCCTCCACCACCTTGTAAAAGCAAGGCTGCACCATATCCACAAGTACATGGTGCTGCCTTGCCTCTCCCCCTGTGATGGTGCCAGGTCTTACAACTTATTGCCAACGCAGGCACCCTTGCACCAGAGTGCAAGGCTGTCTGCAAGCAGGGAGGTTACCTTTATGTACAGGAAGCTGTCCCTTCCTGTACATAAACAAACCATAGCATTTTGCTTTTCCCATGTGTGCTGCACAAGGCAGCACACATGGACAATGCAAAAACGACGAGAAATAAAGCAGTCCTCTTCGTATCGCCAAATCGAGACAAGGGTTTTCCTGTTATAAAGTTTTGTGTTGGCTCCCATTTAGGCTGCCCTTGTGATCATGGGCAGTGTAAATATCAATGTGTGTGGCGGGGGAAAGCCCACCACAACACCCACTGCATGCCCCTTTCACGCTAAACACAGCGTGACAGTGGGACTAATCACAAGGCAGTGTCAAGCCACGTCAAGTGGCTTAACACTGCCTTGTGAATAAGGCGAGGCCCCTATTGCCACCACACTGTCACAGAAAATGACTTTGTGGTGGCGATAGGGGCCTGTGAATATGACCCGCAATGTCAAAACAAACTGACCATGCAGCCAAATGGCACAAACGTGCATATCCCACAATGCACCCAAACAGTAGACTCCACTCAAAAGGTGATGTAATACAATGAGCAGGGGGGCTATGCCCACAACACCACAGGGCGGGGACAATGCATATCAGGAATGTGGCAACCAAATCTGTACTGCATGACTTGTCTGTGTGCCAGACTCACAGAACTACAATGTCCCTGCAAAGAAGTAAAACAACCAAAGCATGACAACAAGCAAGGATAGCAAAGTAGCAACAAAGAATGACAAGTAGCAAAATGGCACACACACCCCTTAGGTCGAATTGTACACCTCCACTCCCAAGTGTACACATCTGCCATAAACAAAACACCATTTCACATCAGTCTTGGTGTCAGTTGCCCATGACACCATTATGTGCATGTAAACATAGCTGTTTGTCAAGTCAACTGTGTCAGTGACCAAATATGCAGTCATGGTCGTTATCACCCACACGTAAATCCATGCATTGAATATCCGTAACAAGGACAGCATTTATCAACCATGTGACCAGCTGCGTGTCACATACACAAACACACATCACCCTGCCAATTGATTCTGTTGGCAGGGTGGTGGTGACAAGGCCTGAGAACCACAAATATGCATTGGAATTACACAGCCATCTAATCCCGGGCCACTTACACATCACACGTGGGGTCAACGTAAAGGGCCATTGTCGTTGACACTGTCTGTCCAGCCAGCAACAACAACATAAACTCATGCAGCACCATACTCACAACGGGTAAGCCAACAGGAGGGTAGCAAGTAATGCACACAATACAAACCACAATAGACAGAGCTACCTGGATGAACATGTATACAGCATAGTGCAGCACACATTAAAACAGCAAGTAGGCCTTAGTAGCCAATGTGCCTAAAGGGGGCCCTCCTCAAACACAACTAATCTTGCAATCAACCGATGCACATGTACAGTACACAGAAAAGGTGCGGGTCTGTGAGCCACACTGACAATGCAAGTGCCAGTGCATGATGAATACCATGCCTGCACCCCTAACATCTCCACACGGAGCAGGCCACATCACAGAGGTGGCTGAGTGTGGGCCACATCCTAAAGGAGCAGGTCACACTCTGACACATCCACGTGTACATACAATCCCTGACGTAACCAAGACCTCTGCTCGTAAACAATGCACAAGTGTCCCAACTCTGACGTGACACATATTCAGCCCAGCTTGCAAACTCTCCGCATTGGAATTGCACAGATGTGGAGGCCTACTGCCTGAAAGGGATAATGGTCAGAAAACTAAAGCTGCATGGGCGAGTATCCCACAATGCAGTGCACACACATAAAAATTGGAGTACAACCACATTGACTACAATGTTGCACAAACTGCATCACATTCACAACTGAACAGAGGACACAACTGGTGTTGCATGTGTGTATGAATTTGCCCAATCAGATTTGTCATAGCTGTAAATTGTGAGATGACAATATACAAGTACAACCTCATACCCGTGATGTAGTCGAAAAGGCAACATCCAGCAAGAAATAGGCAGCCCCTGACAAACAGTCACAATGTACATTGTCATGCAATCTGCTTGTAAACTCATCCAATGCATGATCATCCATGAAACACACAGTTAAAATGTTTCTCCCCTTTAAATTGCAGAGGGACAAACATCACTTCCTGAACAGCAGCCTGTCCCAATCTTCACTGATGAAGAGGAGGAATTCTAAACCATCAACACGGACACCCTCCAACAGCTGCTAGACTCCATCAGCACCCCACCTCCAGGAGCAGGGCAACCCAGCTGCATTGTGCTAACCCCACCCCCTGCACAAACCACACAGCAGCAAGCACCTACCACCACGGCTGTCTCCCAGGACCTCCCGGACCCAAATCTTGATTTCCAACGCCATGTGTTAGAGGTCCAGCAGGAGATGGCTCATCAGGTGCGGGTGGGGTTTGACAGCCTGGCGGCCAAACTTGATTCCGTTTGTGGGTGTCTGAGTTCCATCCGGGACCACGTACTAAACATCACGGACACCCACAGACCGCTCAATGCTCTCCAAGACTCCTTGGCTGCCATCGCTGGAGTCATGACTCAGAGACAGGAACAACTGTCCAGTCAGGGTGGCTCCAGCGATGGCAGCCAGGAGTTGGGCCGCATGCAGAGGATAATGGAGAACATGGAGCGGATGCAGGCGGAACAAATGGCTGCCACGGCTGCACACCAGCGAGATGTAGCTGGGATCTTCCATGCCCTGCAGATCATCATCACTGCATTGCTGCAGCAAGGCCTGGCGCAGATGAATGCTGCTGCTGCTGCTTCTACTTCCACATCTCCACGCCCTGATGTGTCAGTGCCTCACAGTGCTGCAGCCAATCTACCACCACCCGCATGTGAGGCACATGACATATCAGAGAACGAAGATGAGGATGAATCTGCCTTGTTGCAAAGAAGGAAGCGGTAGCATTCATCTAGGCCAAATGGCCAGTTTCACCTTGATTCTGTGCTGAGCATCATGCCACGGAATACCACCTTCCACTGTCCCCCAATACACTCTGTGACACTCACCTTGGACCCCGACATGGACTGCCATATTTTGTTTGGTTACCAATGACACAGCAATCAGTCTGCTGACTCAACTCTTCCTCATCCTCTGGACTTTTCAACCCTCAAGGACTCTGGCTGGCCCTCCACTGGGCCTAAATGTAATGTGGGGATTGCATGGCCAAGTACTGGTACAGTCTCCAAATATGCCAACAGACATGTGAATAATTATCTTTCCATCACACATATGTCTGTTGTCCATGAACAATCCAGTATAGCTGTCTCGCTAAATGTAGGAGCAGTGAATCCACCAAAAGGCACATCCAGGTAAATAATACAAATGTCAATGTTTCACTGTGATCCTGATAGGCAGTGAGAGGACCAGGTATGTGTGGACCAGCTGTGCCCCCATTGCTCCAATACACCTATCTGGCAGTATCCCAAATTAGCCCAAAATCCATGGAGGAAATAGGCATGTCTGACAAAAGGCAAAGTCTGTTGCTGGCCACAAGTAGTGTCACCCTTTACAAGTGCAGGAAGAATATCTCCGGGCATATCTACTCACACCTTACAGGCTGGATGGAGCCTGTTGTGAAGGTGCACATTGCATTTCACATCCCAAGATGGTGCACACCATATACACATTGATGAAGATACGTAAGGGCACATGTCTACCAGCCACTATTTGAACCACAATGTCGGCCTCAGTGAAGTAGAGTTGTCAATAGGGACTCACCCCAAAGTGTAAGGCATCAGTCAGCCTCTTCCTGTGGACGACCAATGCTTACTGACTATGGAACCCTCACATGGTGTGACCACTGTGAGCGGGTAGGGCAATGTGACAAGGGATGCGTGGTGCACTGAACTGACCATGAAGTCAGAAGCAGTGCCACCATTTCAAGGGTGGCATCACTGAGACAAAAGGTAACAGATGTGAGAATATGCCATGACACTGGCACAAGAGGGAGCAATGCAACATAATACCTTTTGTGGGCAGCAGAACTGTGTGCATGGCCCAAAACATTAAATTGACAAAATCATGACTTCACAACTCCATTGATTCCTAAGAGGCATATAGGAGAAGTGAAGTCAGTACATCTAACTGTACTACTCCTAAATGCCTGTTGTGAATCCCGGAAACTTAAACTCATGACTTATTCTCAGATTACTTATTTGGGAATCAGGACTACTGTTCTGCCATTTACAATTCCCAATGGACACACAGAAAGACTACTACTTGCATGGCACGGGGCTTCTGCCTCCATGCACAGGAACATCTAAGTCTAAAGAATCTGACACACTTGCACGACACAGCAAGTGTGCCAAGGTCTGTTCAATGTTGATGGACTCTGCACAAGGAGCATGTGAGATGCAGGGCTATGATGCAATCTGTGGTACCCGGCGCATACATCCATCTCCATGATGGATAACAGTAGCTACTATAATATCCTCTCAATGCCATGTCCCTACCTTGTGTTGTGAATGCACAACAATGTGCTGGTCAACTCTGTGAGTCACACTTAAGATGTACAACTTCACAAATGACTGCCCCTAGACTAGGCCATAAATCCTACTTGCCAGCCTGTCAACCATGCAACTTTTGGGTGCACACATCTAAGGTATCCTGACACAATCCATCCTGCTAAGTGACATGTCATGACCATACTTACACATTCAACGGAGAGTCCATTGATGATATTAGATGCATACAAGGTGAAAATACACACTCCACCACATCACCCCTGACATAAGTGCAAGCCGAAATCCAAACTATTAACCATTTATTATAAAATTAAAAAATTTACCTATCCTACACTAACTATGATCATTACTACTACTACTCTAAAATAAACTAACTAGAATTAAGAGAAAAAGTACCTAAACTATCTACCCTAACTACTCCTAAACACGCAAGACATATCTAAGACATCAACCCCCCTCCCACCCGTAAGGCACATCACGAGACAGGACAAAGACATCTAAGCTAATCATGAACTACCTACACATTTAACCTACACAAAGATGTATTTTTTTGTTATGTTTTGGTTTTTTTATTCAAAAAAGACATCAACCTCCCCACCCAAAGGAAAAGGAAACTTATCCCCAAATACTGTACAATATAAAAACACTAAAACTACCTTAAAATCTAACACTAACTATACCTACACTAAAACTACACTACCTAACACTAATTAAACTTACCTAACACTACCTAAAATAATAGTGCAAACATTGGTGGGAGGGAGAAGAGGGGGATGGGGCACAACATGTCCAGACATCATGGCAGTCCCAGGTGTTTTACAATGTCCCCAAGGAGCTTTGTCTGCTCGGCCATTTCCCGCCTCCTCTCGGCCAGCAGCACGTTGTTGTCCATTATGAGCCTGCTGTGATGGACAGTAAATGGAATGACCTGATCCGCCGGGCCAGGTGGTATTGTCGCTTGGGTGGGGGTTGTTGTAGGGGGATGGGACACTGACTGACCACGTTGGGACCCACCACTGACGCCAGAGGGGTCTGGGGTGGCCTGTGTGCCACTGCCTTTTCCACGTGTTGCCACATCAACCACAGATTTCCACTTGTCAGCCGCACGGTCCTCCTGGTACCTCTGCGCCGTGTTGCGGTACCCTTAGGCAACCTTCTTGATGTGCTGGTACCGCTCCTTCCTCACCTGGAAGGCGTGTGACTCAGCTGGCGCCATGTTGTCTGTAAAATGTGAACAATGGGAAATTGTGAGTCCTTTAGACTATGTCAATGTTCTCCATTCAAATGCATAATACATGATCACTTCAACATGGGAGCCCACACTCTAGCGTAGCTATGTGAAGTCACAGAGTGACTTGGACAACTAGATGTTGGATCCTGGATCACTGACTACATGCTGTGGAGACTGACATGACAGTGCATGGCATGGGACATGTTCTGTCACAACCAAATTGTACTGACAGTGTCTAATGCTGTTGCCCTGACATTCCCTGACTGAGGGTGACATGTACAAGGAATTGGAGGGGTAGGCATTAGCCCACGGTGTGTAGCACCACCCTCATCCTCTCCTGTGACACAGTGCTGCATCATATGTGCAATGCCCATGTGCAGCCCTGTGTGTCCCACAGCAACGGTGTGCAGTTCATCGAGTCAGCGGTAACACAGGCACTCTCGCACAAGAGTGCAAGTGTGTCTGTGTTTAGGGGGGCTTGTTGATGAGTAGGAAGATTGCCCTACCTGCACAGGAGCAATCCTGGGACAACCCTACTCACACTTTCAGCTGTGCAGCATAACGCAGGACACATGTAAACAGGTTGGGTGGCTGAACACTGACTTGTACATGAGGCGCTGTCCCTCTCTCCACCACTACTTCACAATTGGTGACGCGTTGCAGCTATAAAGGGGGAAACATCCTTTCCTCTAGATTGTCACTCATGCATGTCTTGGATCCACTAATATCACTCCGTAGTGAAGCCAAAGATGCTGGCCTTTACAACGCAGACTGTTACAACCCATTCACCATTGTAACGGCACCCTGGAGTCATGATGGTTGTAGTGTGGTCATGGGTAATCCTTTCTCACAGATAGCGTTCTAGAGGCCTGCATTTAGAAGATATGGCACAGCAATAAATGCTGAGCTAAAGCATGCGGGGTAAATGCATGCAGAGTAATGTCAACAATTGTGACAGAGGAGCTCGTACACCTGATCCTGAGTCGGACTGGGAATGACCCCAAGGAGACAGCTTGACAACCCCATTGCAGTGGACAAACATGCCAATGAGATTCATAGGGCCATCTTTGCTTGGTGTGTGTGGAACATGCCATTGATATGCTTGGATCACTGCTATGCACTGCCACTCCTGTGAAGCTGGTATGCAGCATACCTACGAAAGCACAGTGCAGACCTGTGTCTGAGCACGCACAGCCTGAAAACCACTGCCTCCTTGTGCATGATAGGGCACACTTGCACAGTCTTCTCAGTCAAGGATGTACATGCATTCCATGTCTGATGGTACTCATCGGCAACACCACTTACATGTCTCCTCTCCTATCAGTGCGCTCTGTAATCCACATGCATGTGCTGTGGTGACAGAATCCATAGACCTTATTCCCATGTGTATCACTGACTGGGGATGTGCAAACTTACAACTGGGAGACAAATGCATTGCTCCACCTTCCTTTACAGATTTGTACACACTTCAGACTTCCACAATACATCATCACACTGTAATCATGGTCCATGTGATACACACCCATACTGCATACAACAACGTAGATCATTCGAGGCAGACATTCATCACATCGCACTGTGCCAATATATGATGTCCAAACTCACTTGTGGCATGTGGGTCCTGGAATCTGTCAATGTCCCCCTGTGTGATGATAGGTCGTCCAGCTGTGAGACAACAAAAGTAATTTGTGTTAGTAACAGACGTTAAATCACACGTGTCATATTCATCATACAAATCATCACCATGACTGCAAATGCTACGTAACTGTAGTGTTGCGTTTCATGTTGGCTACATGATTGGGTGTACTTTGCCTGCCATTCACACAAGACCTGTGGATGCTGAGTCTGGCCAAACAAGACAATAATGCAAGCAGACATGCACATACTAGTTGTGTGACACATTCACAAGGCCCCATTTCTACACACAAAATGATATAATACATGGTCTGTGTACAAATGTATCGCTGCAGGTCGCACACGGCAGTTTCACTGATGTTGGTGGTGTAAGTCACTCTGGAGATCTCCTATTTCATATGAGCATCTGTTCAGATTTCATATATTGTCACACAGAGACTCTGTACAAGGGCAGTGTAGCTAACGTACCACAATTTATGAGGACAGCATCTATACACTTCATTTTGGCCAGCACATAGGTCACAGAAACAATACTTTGGATTGTTCATGTACAGTCACCCTTCCTGTACACATACAATGTTTATCCTGCACCTATTTTTGCCCAGATGTGCCAGCTTTGGCACAACAGTGCTAAGTGTTGCTCCAGCGCAGTGGGTTACACAAACTTGCAGCCTATGATTGTTAATGTGATATCGCCTTGTGTCTCTGATGTGCCAACATTGTGCGTGGACGCATTACGTCTCGTGCCTCACGGGGCAACATTTTTGCACTTGGACACTAGTGTGTCCCACCCGGCATAATTCTTTTTTTCCTTACAGTATTCATGGATGATTTTGAATTTTGAACTTACCACACTCTAAGCCACCGATGAGTCCCACGTAGTCCAGGAGGTCACCCTCAAGGGCCAGGCTATCCTGCCAGCGGTGTTTCCACTGGCGCACGGTGCGGTCCACTCCAAACACGTGCATCATCTGCGCACACAACCGCTCCCACCTCTGCATGCGCACACTGACAGGGTATCCTGCGAGGATACGGCCTCCCCTCTCCACCATCAAGGGCAGGAAAAACTTTACCAGCCATAGGAAGCCCCCCAAAGCCCCCTCGGACATCCTGCCCTCCCTGCCCACACCCACCATCTCCCTGCACACACCTAACGCCACTGCCAAAATAATAAGATACCCTAGTTAATATCCCCAACAACTACAAATAAGTTTAACTACCCCAAGACAAACACCCGACAAGACTGAGGACAGGAGACAGTGAAACACATAAATGCAAGGACACCACACTTCACAGTAACACATTCGACAGGACACAGGACACAGCAACACTCTCAAACTCTCCAATCTGTAGCACATACCACCAAACACCTCCAACACTCTCCACAATCACCAGCAATGTGCTCAAAAGAGAAACTGAAAGTGCACAGCACTCCTCCAAGACACAGGAAGCATGCTGACATCCCTTCCTGTGTGAATGCGGCCCGTTTTTTGACTTAGCGATGAAAATCTGCACGCAAAAAGGCTTTGGCCTGACATTTTGTATATATCAATGTGTTTAGCGATGTATTTCCCATCGCTAGCATGAAAAATACATCACATTTTCGGCAAAGTGTGCAGTTTTGCCCGCTAAGTGCAACTTCTTACACAGATGAACATTATTTTATGGAGATGCATCATTTTACAGAAATTACACCATGTTAATTTTGATTGGACCCCAATTGACACCCTATATTTCATATTTTACCCCAATTGATGCCCTATATTTAATATTTTACCCCAATTGACGCCCTATATTTAATATTTTACCCCAATTGACGCCCTATATTTAATAATTTTCCCCAATTGACGCCCTATATTTCATATTTTACCCCAATTGACGCCCTATATTTCATATTTTACCTCAATTGACGCCCTATATTTCATAATTTACCCCAATTGACGCCCTATATTTCATAATTTACCACAATTGATGCCCTATATTTCACATTTTACTTCAATTGACGCCCTAGATTTCATAATTTACCACAATTGACGCCCTATATTTCACATTTTACCCCAATTGACGCCCTAGATTTCATAATTTACCACAATTGACGCCCTATTTTTAATATTTTTACTCAAATGACACCCTGATATTCATAGTTGACCACTATTGACATCCTATATGTGATTGGAATACACATATGACACGCTGAACAGTTGATTTTCAAAACACATTTGACACCCTAACATGTCTAGTTTGGGACTGATGTCACACCAAACAGCATCTCTGTTCAGAGGTGACAGATCCACCATCATTTTCTAATTGCGATATTGTGACCACTTAATGTTACACCTACACGTGTCAGAGTGATGTACTCATGCAGTTGTTAACATGCACACATGGTATGTGTGTAGAGTTTTGTTTTTTGATGTACACTGTGCCTGGGATAATTTGGAACAGATATATGATTGGTAGGGACAGTCACAATGTGACGTGCTCATGTAAAGAAATTGTCTATGATTCTGCTCTTTCGTGCTGTGCCTGCTGCAGAAGCTGTGGGGTGTGCTCCACCTGCCTCATCTTCATCATCATCCGGAGCATCGCCCGGTGCATCTGGCACTTGGATCCACGGGGCATTGGTGCGTACACATATATTGTGCAATACGCAACATGCTATGATCATCTTGCACACTATTTCTGGGCTGTACAACAGTCTTCCACCTGGGATGTCAAGGCACCGGAATCGTGACTTTAGCACGCCAAATGTGCGCTCCACAATGCCCCTGGTGCGGACATGGGCAGAATTGTACTGCCTCTGGGCCTGGGTGTTGGTGACTCACAGGGGGGTCACCATCCATGGGGTGAGTGCATATCCTTGGTCACCTGTAACATGTAATGGAGAGATGTGTCCATTAGTAGTTATGCATGCTGTGTGGGCACTGTTAATAGTTTTTTGGTGTGTGATTGGTGCTACTTTGTGACTAATATTTGGCATGTGTAGCTTCTTGCCAATTGCCCAGCATCAATGCAAATTACATTGGCTCACAGATGCTCGTACCTCCCCCACAGCATATTCACTTGTGTGCAATGCGCGGGTGCATTACTAGCACTCCAACAGTGCACCAATGTCAGGCCTGTCTGCACATGTCCACAAGCCTGACACCTACACAAGCAGGGTCCCTGGCTCTCATACCATCTAACGCTGCCACCCATCCACACTACTCACAGTCAACGCCAGGATAACGTTTGGGTACCAATGGGCCACACCGAACACGGCTCACGTTCTGTTCAGCTGCTGCCACTGCCGCTAGACATTCCCCACTGCCCAACACCTGCTGTTTCCGGTACAGAGCTGCCACAAGGCAACAGTCAGCGGCACCCTCAGCTGCAGGGCCCACAGAGGGCAGGGACACTTAGAATTCACCATCAACGTCATCCCACTCAACGTCATCTACTCCATGGGCTACGTACTCAGCCATGATCAGGGACATCACCTCACATACCACAAGTACTCCTAATCCATTAGCCTCTGGCAGATGCTTGCTAACATCGAACTGAGCCAACTCTTCTCGACACTGATCCAAAAGTCAGGGCCCACCTTTAACCCCATCTTCACATGTGGAAACTGCGTCCACTTCAACAACACCACTCAACGCCCATGGTGTGACCAGCACAGCGTACAGTTCCTCGTCATGAAACCCCATGACACCCAAACCCACAGCAGGCGCCATACAGACTTACAGGAGCTGAGTCTACGAGGGTCTGGTACATTCCACCATCAACATCAACACCCACACCGCTGCAATGGTAGCAGTGTCTGCCAGGCACTGCCATAGTAATTATGATGTCCCTCCCTGCCAGCCAAAGGCTGGCAGAAAGGGACATTGAGTACCCGAAGCGGGCCCCCCTTCTCCCCTAGCCCTCAGTGTTGGGTTTTGGGGGGCACCTATGTGTATGTATAAACATAAAATATTTAAAAACCAAACCACTTTAATTAAAATTAAAAAGTAAATATCATAAGATTTTTACAATTTAAGAAAAATAATTTACAAACAAAAAAATATTAAAAATTATAAATATTCTTCTTCTAAAGAAACAAAAACATAATTATATAAATTAATACAATTTAAAATAAGTTATTAAAATGTATAATGAATACATATATATTTCCCACTACAACAAAAAATAAACAAATTCTTATATTAATAATATATACAATTTACTACTCCCACCTCACAAAATACAACAGTAATAACATTGTTACATCATATAAAAGTAAAATTTACTACTCTCAATACAATAAATACAAAATTAGATAAAATATTATATTAAAAAGTACTAAAAATTACTATTCCCCTACAAATAATACAACATTAGCAAATGTTTAGATTGCAGAGAAATAAAATGTAATAATCCCACTTCAATAACTCAATCAATCAATTAAGGGGTTTGTAAAGCGCAACTACTCACCCGGAAGGGTCTCAAGGTGCTAAGGGGTGTGGGGGGGCACGCAGCTCCTGGATGTTCATGGTGATTCATTGAAGACCAGGTCATGAGGTCCTTCAGGAACTTGGAATAACTGCAAAAGTAGGGAAAGTGTTGGATTACGAAGGGGTAAAATGTACTATTCCCACTCCACTGAGTATAACAGTAGGGAAAGTGTTGGATAGCAGAGAGATACAATTGACTACTCCCACTCCAGTCAGTACAACAGTAGAGAAAGTGTTGGATTGCGGGGGGGTACAAAATTACTATTCCCACTCCAGTGAATGCAACAGTAGGGAAAGTGTTGGATAGAGGAGGGATAAAAGTTTCTATTCCCACTCCAGTCAGTACAACAGTAGGGAAAGTGTTGGATTGCAGAGGGGTAAAAATTACTATTTCCACTGCAGTAAGTGCAATAGTAGGGAAAGTGTTGGATAACGGAGGGATAAAATGTTCCTTTCCTACTCCAGTCGGTACAACAGTAGAGAAAGTGTTAGATTGCGGAGGAGTAAAATGTACTATTCTCACTCCAATAAGTGCAACAGTAGGGAACGTGTTGGGTAGTGGAGGGGTAAAATTTACTATTCCAACTCCAAAAAATGCAACAGTAGGAAAAGTGTTGGATCGAGGAGGGGTAAATGTACTATTCCCACTCCAGTCAGTACAACAGTTGCGAAAGTGTTGAAATGCGGAGGGGTAAAATGTACTATTCCCACTCCAATAAATGCAACTGTAGAGAAAGTGTTGGATAGCAGAAGGGTAAAATAAAAAAAACAATCAAAATATCTTCAACAAAATAACAATATTTTAGTAACCAAGGGGCTCATTACGATGGCAGGCGGAAGCTCAACCGCCGTGCTGGCGGATGCAAAAACCACCAGTTACCGCCGGCATGCAGCAGTCCACACGCCCGCCCAATTACGATGCGAAAAGTAGGCCAAACACCGCCGGCAAGCCAGCAACACCGTCCGCCATCAAAGTGCGCCCGTACACGTAGCGGCGCAGCACAACTAACACACACCGTCCGACGAAACACGTCCCGCCCGGCGCATAAATTACGATGCCGCAAACAAACGGCTCCCACGGCCAAGAGATACCGTACGACAAACCGAAGCGGTAACACGGACGCCGAGCACGGACAACGAAGAAGCGGCTCCCCGAGCATGAATCCAGCACTGCAGGCCCTCCCCATGCTCCTGCTGATGCACCACCAAGGACGCAACGTGCCGCGGAGACGCAGGTAGGCACACACACAACAAGTGCACGCAAACAGCGCACACAGTGCAAGGGCGGAAAAAGCGGACAACCCCCACCAGCGCGTGTACACTACACATCCACCATTGCATCCACATATGACACACAGGCCAAATCGTAACATCGCGTAACACATGTGTACACACCACCTGGGACTAGGAACCAACGACCCCGTCACGGCCCCAAAGCGGCGATTACGCCGCCACACATGCGCACAACGCAGAGGCCAACCGCAGCGCCATGCATGCGTCGCACACAGACACAGGGACACAACCAAGCAGCACACACATCAGCCCCACCCCGAACGCACATGACACGTGACAGGCCTGCCACAGACATGTCCCCAACGCCCAATTCACGGACAACACCCAACGCCACACAACCGACGCACACATGTCAGTGAAGTCACGCAACAGCAGGACACACCCCAGTGTAACAAACATGGCGTAGCACACAGCGGCGGCAACACCAACTAGGAGAAGCAGGGCCCCTTCGGGAAGAGGAACGCCAGTACCACACTGAAACACCCATACCACCCTGCACATATGAACAAGACATATAAAACGGAACACCAAAGAGCCCGGGGACCGACAACAGGTGGCCCAAGAATAACATTCACACACAAGGCCCAACGCAGAGCGGAAAGGCAGCCTGCCGCCCACACAAGGGAGAGCAGACAGCACTGAATGACCTTCCATTCCAACTCCGAAACCACAGCCCTACGACAGAAGCCGGTGAATACAGCCATTGTCCAAGAATAGACCAACACAGGCATGCCGAGGAGACCGACCACAGGGCAGATAGCGCATATCACAGAAGCACACAACGGACGGGGAAGAAAGAAGAAAACACTCCCCCATGTCGGCCACATGCAAGTTAATTGGAAGGAGTCACACATCACTGACCTTGAACTGTCTGAGAAGCATGTGGGAAGAGGGCCCGTGTCCTCCAAACAAGCCAACAGAACACAAGTCCTGTCTCCCTACGACTACACAGAGCTCACAGCAACCTCGGAGCGTGCACATTGCAGACTGCACACACAGCCGGAGCACGCCACCACAACGCACCGCTGCGAAATGGCAACCGCAACACACCTACCCAACTACGCCGAACAGCTCAAGCTGTACAAAACCAACCTGTTTCATACATTGGGATGCGATCTCCTGTCCCTGCTGAACGTAAGTTACCGACTGACTTACCGCATCACATTGTTCAGCTGCGTCATGCCCGTCTTCTACTGTCGGAGGTGTCCCTACCAGCATCCCGTGGAGATATGCCTCTCCAACCCGGCATGTCTGAAGGCGGACCTGCTACCACTACTCCTCCCTCTGGACGCACACGACAGGGCCTGCTCTGCCTATGGGGGCATGGCGTATGTGGCCAACATCGCACCCGCACTGAAATGGGACCACTGTGCCTCCACACGACGGATCATCGAGAACAGCTACATCGAATGTCACCCAGCATGCCCCATCATGGTCCTCCAAGGGACAACTTACGAACAACACCTTGACAGCCACCATCCGCTACATTGGCTGGCAAACATGTACACCACCAATGACATGGAAGCCCTGCTGGACGGCATCGCATACCTGACAACCTGTAAATTCGTCGGACCACAACGCAGGTTCCCCGATTGACCTATGATGTCCAACCCCGCACCCATGCTTAGCTTCCGCACGGACTGGCCAGTCACCACCACAACAGCCATACCAAACGACCGGCAACTGTAACCACACCATCAACGACATCGCCATGACATCGGATATGACCGGGACATGCACACTGTTCCCCATCACATCCAGGAACACCGCATGCATCGTGGGAGGCAGTGGCATGGGCTCTGTGTATCGCACCCACATGGACGGAACTGCACGAACAACCAGGACACGACATGGATCCAGCGCCCATGGACACACACACCGCTCAGTGGACATGAATAGGTCGCCTGGAGTCTGTGGGTGCTGCACCCCTCCCACCCCCGCCCGGGAATCCCATACCAGGACCTTTGCATGGACGACAAGTGCATACAACAACAACACGACCCCAGTGACTGTGACATGTCCAGTAACCACCACAGTGCAACAACAAGTGGCACGCCGCTGCATGCACGTAAGCACATGCCCTGATGTCATCTCACATGCACGCGTGCATGAGGAACAACCGCAGCAAACCTGTCACATGGAACTGAGATGGACTGTGCCCATGATGCCAAGCGGTCTGGTGGGCTACATGTATACCGTCTGTGTCAAAGTCCGCAGCTCCGCAGCTATACGTAAATGTACATTAGCACAGCCTTGGCCAAGCAGATGTCACTCTGAAGCCCACATCCCACATGCAACAGCCAATCACATGTAACCCCACACCCTATCCCATTTGCAATCATGCTCAGTATATCCTCAACATGTATTCCGCTGCCAGTAGTGTCCACTATACTGCATCACAGAGGACAGAAGTCTCAATATAATGTTTGAAACCAAAACTGTCTCCGCTGACTCATTTCACAAGTACGAATGAGAGAGGATGAGAGTATGTGAAGTACACGGCAGTCGTGACATGACCATGTAGTCCACTGGTATTGGATGTCAACGCAAATGAGTAGCACTACTGTGGAAGACACACATGTGTCGTGTGAAGTCGTATGGACGCAGTGCTCAGGTGGGTGGGTGCGATGGGTAGATGCGCACATGCCAAGTTGGAGCACGCCGTGTTGGGAGGGGTCATGAACAGTACACCACCGCTTCCCTGGGCATTGTGAGAGGACACCTGTCGGGGGAGTGAACACGTGTGTGCACAGCAGCCGGGCACACGTACAAAGCGGTACCAGGCGCACCTCAGCCCACCCTCTGTGGACAAGCTGGATCCTGTTGTGCGCCCGCCATGCCCCTTGACAAGGCACACACAGCCCCAGTCGACCAGGTGTAACCCCAACATAGTCAATCCGCACAGGCGATACAGGGCACGGGATGGCAGTGGAGCATGGTGTGTGAGAGGTCTCCTCGCGCTCCTCCTGGTCATATCACGCAGGCAATAGAACCTCAACGTCTAGCATGGCACAAGTCAAATGGAAGTGTAGGGGGACGCACCACAGCACGAGCAGCACTGACGTCACGGGAGGTGGCTCGCACCATCCCATCCATTGCCCATCATACCAACCACGCCACATGCCATTGCGACTAAGTGCAAGCGCGTGCGCCACCACCCCCGAGCCCTCCCCAGAGAGGCCAAAGAGTGAATGTGTGGGCCATCAGCCACAGACGGACGCGGCCTGGCCGCAAGGGCAGCCACAGCCACTGGGTGTCGCAGGTGGCGGATCCGGAAGGCGAAGACTGTGATGCATAGTCCATGCAGGCCGGGTCTCCATTTGGGGCACCACGCAGGTGGACGGCGTCCCGCCACACATCATACCCTGAGACAGCCCACTCGTGCAACTGGACACACACATACACTCCTTGCCCTCTCTGGTGCGAGCTTGGGGCTGCCTGTGCAGGCGCTAGCCTCGCAGGTGAGCATGCATATTGGGGAGCGAGGGGAGGACATGAGGGCTGGGGCGAAGATGACTGTATCACTGTCAGTAAGTACAAGGGATGACCCAGATGTGGAAAGGAAGAGACGTGTCCCGTGTGTACTGCAACTAGTCGCCAATCCAACTACCCCCCATGTCCGGAATGTAAGCCCGCACCTAGGCCCGCCCATCTGCCACATCGAACATACCACCAGCACGACAACCTTCCCATTCGAAACACTGACTGGGGGTGGCGACCAGTGTACAATCATGTGTAGCCTACCCACGCGTACATGTGGGCCCTCCATGATCCATGTCACCTGCGGCAAAGTCATGACATGCGCAATGAGGGAAGTGAGGAGAGCTGTCCGCCCCACGCGCAGAAGGTGCATCAGCTCCACAGACCCTGCAGCGAGTCCAGCAGGGGTCACATGTGCAGGGGCAGCTGTGCCTGGTGTGAAGGCACATGCATATAGACAGCACATCGACCAATGTGTAGTCTGCCCACATCTACAGTCCATCATCATGCGGACATAGGAATTGAACACAGGGCAACACATCTTCTGTTGGTGCACCCACCGTGACCAACAATGCGCAATCATCGACGTACCCGCCCTGTGCATGGCCCCCCACCCAACGGAGGCACATCCAGTGCCACCATCCCACACACACAAGCCTTCCACGGAACATGCTGTGTCCAATGGTCAGTACAGAGTCAGCGCCCATCTGGTGGATCCTGAACAGGAGACACATGCACACACATGCCAGCTCCCACTATGTACGTCTGCCACCTGGCACGTGCAATGTAACCTCTCACCTGTGACATGTGACTGCAAGCACACAGCCGTCTTGGCATGGGGCTGTCAATGTGGACACCTGTCAATGTTTCGGGAGGTGTGATCCGTACAGTGCTGTACATAGGGTGCAGTGCTGACACCTACTACTGTCTCATATCCCCTCGTGCCACAGGTCCCACTTGTTTTGGCCGCTCAGCCTGTGCCCACATCGTCGTCGTCGTGTGCCATACTCATCCAGCCGCGGAAGCAGTTCCATGCTCAGCAGACATTCATGTTGCAGTGGCGTTGCCGCTTGACGGATATGCAGTCAGTCCCCATCAGCACGCCCCGCAAGTCATTGGGGCCTAGATCCCCATGTGCATGCACATGGCAGTGGTTTGTATCACTAGCCATTGCCATTGTTGGGAGACCTGTGTAAGTGTATTGTGGCCGTGCCGTCCCAGCTTGACAGCTGGGCTGTGGCTCATGTGCTTGCTCAGTCATGTCAGTGATGTGTATGCGAAATTGCTATGTGTCGTGTTGCTTTGACATGTGTCCTCTGCCATTGTCCCTAGGCGGAGACTGAACATTGACCGCCCATACCAATTGCTGGCGGACATGGACGATACAGAGGTTATTAGGAAGTTTCGGCTGGACAGGCCAACCCTGCATCGACTGTGTGCCATGTTAGAACCCCATCTCCGTCCCCGCAGGGTGTATCCGACTGCTGTCACCCCCACGGCTAAGGTGATGGCCGCCATGCATTTCTTCGCCACTGGGTCATTCCAGCACACAGTGGGCATTGGAGGAGGGATGTCCCAGCCCATGTTCAGCAAGGTGCTGAGGGATGTACTGGCAGCCATGATGCTGTGCCGAAACAGGTACATCCGCTTCCCCAGGGCTCGTGAATTGGCGGCAGTGAAGGGTGCATTCTATGCCCTTGGCAGAATCCCACACGTCGTTGGAGCCATTGACTGCACACATGTCGGCCTTGTTCCACCACAGGCCACTGAGCACCTGTACCGCAACAGGAAGCACACGCACTCCCTGAATGTGCAAGTGGTGTGCCTTGCGGACATGGTGATCACCCACGTGTGTGCAAAGTTCCCAGGCTCGGCCCATGACGCACACATAATGTGCAACAGCATCTTGCCACGACTGATGTCCAATATGCAACAGGATCGTGCCTGTATTGTCGGTGAGTATGTGGAGTGGTGTAGCGTGCTGGTTGTGCGATGCTGTCCCCTGTCCAGTTGGAATTGCAACGGTTCTCTGTGTCCCTCACACCCAGGTGACTCTGCGTACCCGAATGGGGCATGGCTGCTCAGTCCATTGAGGAATCCTCGCACCCCAGCAGACGATCGCTACAATGAGGCACATGGGAGGACCAGACGTGTGGTCGAGCGTACCTTTGGCCTCCTCAAGTCCAGGTTCAGGTGCCTGGACCGCACCGAGGGTGCGCTGGCGTACTCCCACAGAAGGTGTGCCGGATAGTGGTGGCGTGCTGCATGCTGCACAATCTGGCCATTCGGAAGCAGATCCCCTCATCGTGGATGACGGAGATCAACCAGGGCCCCAGCCCGCAGACCAGGACAGCTCGAGTGAGGAGGACAGCGGAGAGGAGGAAGCTGGTAATGTGCGGCAGCAGCTCATCGCCCGCTACTTCACTTGACGGTGAGTGTCCATGTACGACGGCTGATGTGGCTGTATCTGTGCAGGTGTGTGTGTGCTGTGTCAGGGTGGCCGTTTGTTCACTGCGTGCTGTGTGTCAACGCTCCATGGCCAGGGTAGTATGCCACTGTTGGTGGCTGTGGCATTGTGCCCTATTGCTCTGTGCGATGTGTGTACATTGCTTGTAGTTGTTGACATGCACTGTGTGATGGGTGTGTGACACACTCATTGAATGTGCTCCTGTTCTGTCTCCCACCCCTAGGTCCCTACAGGCCCTCCGGATTCAATTGCCATGCCACGCATCAGGTGCCTTTCCGCCCAAGGTGGCCGTTGTATTCCGTACAAATAAAACACAGGGCACAAACAGCAGTTAGTGTAAAAGGTGCATTTATTACAAACTGTGACATGTGATTGTGTGTAAGGTGATGACAAAAGTGGTGCGTGCAGTGACAATGAGCTGTCGGTCATGGCTGCGTGATGCTCAGGGTGTACCCACTGGTTCTATGTCCATAGTCCAACACACACATGCCATCCAGATGGCTGTGTGGAGTGGGATCGTAGTCCAAGTCAATGCAGTGGCTGGTCAAGGAAGGCTGGCGGAAGGCTGGCTGGCTGCCTCACTTGCGTTTGGAGCGTGCGAAGTCCTCCCGGGAGATCTGTTTCCACTTCGGACGGCCCCTTCCATGTTTGCGAGGGGGTGCCTGCTTGCGACATGCTGGTGGTTGAGGTGTGCTCACTGGCTGTGGACGCAGGGGAACTGGACACTGCTGCTCCACCCTGCGCCCCGGCAGGTGGTGGCGGAGGGGAGCTGCTGTCCCTGGCTGTGACCTCACTGCCACCACCAGCTGGCCCATGAGGTCCACGAGTTGGCCCATACGGGCGTCCATGGACCTCAGCACCCCCAGCACCTCACGCGTGTCTGAAGCAGACCGGACCCATTGTCCTTGGGCCTCTTCATAGGCCCCAAGGACTCTGGCCATTTGAGGCAGGGCATGGCTCCCAGGGAGGCTGGCGTTTCCCTGACCCTGCTCCTCCTACCAGTCCTGCTGCCACCGGCCCTGCCCACTAGCCACATTGCTCACCACGGTCCTCGCTGTGGCTCCCAGGGTGTATCCAGTCGGCCGGGCCACCACCTGCGCTGGGGCTGGTGCCAGCGAAGACGTGGTGGTGGTGGCGGCGGTGGTGGTCGGTGCGGCGATGGTGGCGGTTGCGGCAGTGGTAGTGGCCACAATGACCGTGGGTGTGGCCGCAACGACAGTGGCAGCAGGGGGCTGGGAATGTTCAGCAGCCCTGGATGATGGGTTGGTGGGTAGGAGGGGTCCTGGGGAGCGGCTGGGCCCTGCCACACCAGATGGGCCTGCTTGGTGGTCCGTGTCCGAAGAGGAGGACAGATCCTCCAGATCCGTGTGTCCTCGTTGGGGGCTTGTAGGCTGGCTGTGCTGGCTGCTGGCTCCATCCCCAGCATCCAGCAGTTCGTCACCTGTGGAGAGAATGAGATTTGTTATTGTGTTGCACCTGGCGAAGTATGTATTTGTCGTCTGACATTAACAGTTCGTGCAATCTCGTACATGGGTTTCCCCGGAGGCGTGTGTGTGGCTGTAGCATCTGTAGTTGTGTGTGCTTGGCAATGGGACTGTGTGCTGTGCACATGTGACATGGGACGGATTGGCCATGCCGATGGGTGTGTTGCTGTGCCCCTACTTATTGTGACTCTGGTGTATGCGGGCTCCTGGCCCATCCTGGGTCTGGTTTGTACTTTGCTTTTGGTGTTCAGATGGGACGCTTAGGAACGCATATGGCAACATGGGGGCCATGCCCCAGATTCGCATTTGGGAGGGGATATGCTTTTGGGGTTCAAATGGAACGCTTAGGAACGCATATGGCAACATGGGGGCCATGCCCCAGATTCGCATTTGGGAGGGGATATGCTTTTGGGGTTCAAATGGAACGCTTAGGAACGCATATGGCAACATGGGGGCCATGCCCCAGATTCGCATTTGGGAGGGGATATGCTTTTGGGGTTCAAATGGAACGCTTAGGAACGCATATGGCAACATGGGGGCCATGCCCCAGATTCGCATTTGGGAGGGGATATGCTTTTGGGGTTCAAATGGAACGCTTAGGAACGCATATGGCAACATGGGGGCCATGCCCCAGATTCGCATTTGGGAGGGGATATGCTTTTGGGGTTCAAATGGAACGCTTAGGAACGCATATGGCAACATGGGGGCCATGACCCAGATTCACATTTGGGAGGGGATATGCTTTTGGGGTTCAAATGGAACGCTTAGAAACGCATATGGCAACATGGGGGCCATGCCCCAGATTCGCATTTGGGAGGGGATATGCTTTTGGGGTTCAAATGGAACGCTTAGGAACGCATATGGCAACATGGGGGCCATGCCCCAGATTCGGATTTGGGAGGGAATATGCTTTTGGGGTTCAAATGGAACGCTTAGGAACGCATATGGCAACATGGGGGCCATGCCCCAGATCCGCATTTGGGAGGGGATATGCTTTTGGGGTACATGCTGTGAGCCATGGGTGCCGAACGTGACATGTGTTGTGGCAGCATGACAGTGCATGGTTTGAGGTGTGTGCATGCTTGACATGGCCTGCATAATTGCTGTCTGTTGTGATTACTGGACATGGCATTGGACGCATCGTTATGAGTGAGTGATGGTTGTGTGCCAGCCAACGTATTGCAGTTGTCCCATCTCCTTGGTGTGCGTGCTGCCCTGTGCCATGTGCATCACTGCAGTGCTCGGGGGGTGTGGCCCATGTTGTGTGTTGTTGTTCACAGTGTGTCGTGCGCTTCATTGACTTCTGGCACATGGTTGGTCATGGGCATGTATCTTAGCGTGACTGCTGTATGTGTGGCAGCTGTGCGGATGACATGCCTTTCATGAGACTGGGGCTGACGGATGGGATGGATGGTATGTTGTATGTGCATGGTGTGTCTGTGTGTTTGATGGGTTCAGTGGTGTTCGTGTGCATTTATGTTGTTCCGCTCTGTTGCGTCTAGTGTTGTTTGTCTTACATAGGCGTAGTTGTGGGGTGTGTGGTTGACAGGCAGTAGGGGCTACATGGACAGGACTTCAATGGTGTTTCGGTTGTGTGTGATGAGTTGCACAGTGGCTGCCGTGTGGTACTATATTCAGTGTGGCTTGTGCATGCAGACGTGGCTCCTTGGGTGTTGCTATGTCTGTGATGGGTCATGTGGGGTGTGAGTCTGTTGTTCATGTCCGTGTGCACATTGTTCACTTGTTCGTGACGGTGGGCGGTGCTGCGTGTTCGTCTGCTACGTGACATGTCCCATGTGTTGGTCGTGTTATGGTCCTCATGCCTCCAGTAATCCAGCCCTGTCCAGTTTCCCACCTGCAAGTTGTTCGTGCGTGCACTGTACTGGATGCCACATGGCTCTAAGCGGGGGTGCTCCATGTTGCAGGTCTGTGGGGGTGGGGGGGTGTTGTGGGTCGTGGGGGTGGCTGGACACCCACTGACACCGATTGCTGTGGACCGTGATGTCTGCCTTTCGGCTGTCGTTGTGCACTGCGGTGGCTGACACGTGGCTGTGGGGTGTGGGGGATGCTCCTCCTTGCTGTGCTGTGGGACTAGGGGCCTGGTGTGTGTTGTACTTGGGCTGTCCACCGTCCCACCCACTGCACTTTGTGTTCCTGCCACTTACCTGTTACTTGTCGGTTAGTGCAGCTGTGGCGGACACATGGGTGTGGTGGGTGCTCGTTGTGGCGCTTCTGGCATATTTGGGGACCTGTTGGTGGTTACGTGGCTGGCTGAGTGTACACATGTCCCCACGTATGTTACAGTTGTTCGGTTTGGGCTGTGTGTGGTGGTGTCTGTTACATGTGTGTGTGATGTGTTGTGTATTGTGTGCTGGACATGGGGGTGTTTGTCCCTGGGAGCTGTGGCATGGTGGTAGTGCATGTGAGTACATAGCGGTGTGCTGGTATACATTAGTTTGTACTTACCAGCCTCCACTCCCCCTGCTAATCTGGCGAGGATCTCCGGATGTATTATGACTCGCACCTTCTCCTCCCACGCTTTGAAGGTCTTGAAGAGCACGGGATTCCCTCCGCCAGTGACGGCAGCCAGCTCTCTGTTTTTGCCCTCCTTCTTCTTGACCAGGCTCTTTACGTCATTCCAACGTTTGTTTATTTCTCCTCTGTTCCTGGGCAGGGTCCCGACTGCATTGACCTGGTCTACGATCCGGTTCCACATTCTGTTTCTGGTGGCTAGTGGTGTGTGCTGGACCATGTTCCCATAGATTTGTGGGTACACCTTGATGATCTCGTCGACCATGACCGTCAGCTCAATGGGCGTGTACTTGGGCATTCTTTGTGGTGCCATGGTGTTTGTGGTGCTGGTGCGGTGTGTGTTGTGTAATGTGCAGGGGGTTTGTGGTGCAGGTGTTTGGTGGTGGTGGTGGTGGTGGTGGTGGTTGTGATGTGTGCGTTTCTGTGGTGTGCTGCTGTCCTTGCTGTGTCACTGTGTCCTCTCCTCTCCTCTCTGGTTTGCAATGTAGCAAGGGGTTGTGGTCTGTGGGAGTGCTGCTTTTGTACTCACCTATGTGGGTGTGTCCTCATGGTCTGTTGTTTTCAGGTGTGTTGTGTCTGGGGTTCTGGCCTTTGTATTTTTTGTTTGTCCGGGGGGTGTTTTCGGGATGTGTACTGTGCTTGTGTATTTGTGCGTGCCTTGCTGTGTGGACTTGTTGGCCATGTTGTGTGCTATTGGTTTTGTGAGCGGATGGTTTCTGTGCAGGTACGTGGGTGCCATGGCTTCTGCCGTGTCGATTCTCATCGGCGTTGTTTGCGCTGGCGGGCGGTATATTTGTGGTTTTCCGCGCTCATGGCGGTGCGATCGTAATTTCACGTGCGGTGTGTCGGCCGTGAGGGCGGGCGGTTTTGTGTTGTCGTGCGTGTTTCCGTCCGTGGCGGGCGGTTTGACTCCGACTCGGACGTTGGCGGGCGGTATTTTGTGTGATTTTTCGCCGATGGCGGTTTTCGGTTTGTGTAATTGTAATGGCGTGGTCGGTGTTCAGACGGTGTGTGCGGGCGGATTTTTGCCGCTTCCATGCCTGGCGGATTTTTTTACGCCGGGTATCGTAATGGGCCCCCAAAAGTAAATGAAAAATATTAATATGTTGAAAAATAAAAAAATATATTTAATATTAAACATTTAAAAAAATAAAAACATATTATAATGTTAAATACATATCACAAATACCTACAAATATTATAAATCAAATACAAAAACAATCTTTATACAAATAAATATTTTTATTCAGAAATTATTTAACAAAAACATAAATTATTACATAAATTTAGTTTAGTTACTTCCCACCTTATAACACAACAAAACTCACAACCTGCACCTAAAAATTATTTACACTATTAATATAAATATTCATCAACAAATTCATTTTCATTAATTAAATATTCATTATCAATTAATTCTAATTAATATACTTCCCACAATATACCCCCACAAAACACATAACACAATAATTATTAAATTAATTATTATTAATTTTAAAAATATTTATTAATTACTTAAAATTGATTTACATCCCACCCCATACCCCTACGAAACCCACAACCCACATCCCACATCTAAAATGTAAAAAAAATGTATTTGCAATTAACAAATATTGCTAATTAAAGACCAAATTATAATTCATTAAAATTTTAAAACAATTAATTACACAATTAAAATTAATTTTCAATTAAATAACTAATAGTATTTAACAACTAATTATAAATTAAGTAAATGTAATTTACCTTCACCCTTTACCCCTATAAACCCAAAACCCACACACCCAAAAAATGTAATTAAACAATTAACATAATTATCAATTAATTAAGTTATATAATTATCACGTAATTATTAATTAATTAAAAAATAAATACTTCCCACCCTTTCCCCTATTATCCTCACAACTCACACCTAAAAAAATAAAATACACAATTCCCATAATTAATTATCAATTAATCAATTAATATTATTTAACAATTAATTAATTAATTAAAAATAAATTACTTCCCACCCTTAACCCCAATTAACCCCACAGCCCACAACAAAAAAATACACAATTACCATAACTAACTATCAATTAATTAATATTAATTAACAACTAATTAATAATTAATTAAAAATAAATTACTTCCCACCCATTACCCCTATAAATCCAACAACCCGCACATAAAAAAATGACATGATTACCATAATGAATTATCAATTAATATGTTAATATTAATTAACAACTAATTATTAATTAATTAATAATACATTACTTCTCACCATTTACCCCTATAAACCCCACAACCCACACATAAAATGTACCCAAAAAAGCACAATTAACACTATTAAATATCAACTAAATAAATATAATTAATTAAAAAATAATCATTAATTTATTATAATTAAATTACTTCCCACCCTATTCCCTTATAAACCTACAACCTGCTACCGAACTAAAAACGCAAAATGTAATTAAATTAAATGTAATAACTACTGAAAATGTAACACATATATTAAAAAACATAAACAATACTTATACAAAAAATTTACATCACGTACATTTAAAATATATACTAAAATACATAACACTAATTAAAAAATCGATATTTTAAACAACTATAATTTTCCAAACAATATTAATGACTTGTATATTTTAAAAATCAATATTACTTACCTTAAAATCAATATTCTTGTCCACGATATTCTTGCTCACGATATTTCCAACTGGATAATTGTGTCAGTCGATATTACTGACTCAATATTTTGTCTGAATACCTGAGTAAGTGCTTGTAGTTATGTAGATAGGTCCATCTGTATATTTAAAACTGCAACATAGCATAAAAACAGTTTTCGTATTATGGGGCTGATTACGATATTGGTCGGAATTTCCTCCTCCCAACACTGACTCGGAATCAGGACCGACCGACTCGCGGTCGGCGGTTTCTCCTTACCGATTACGAGCTTCTAAACAACGTTCGGAAGGACTCCCAATGACTTCAATGGGAGCCTGTGTTCCAACCGACAACACAGGCTCCCATGGGGAAAATGGTGTCTGTGGAAAACCTTGCACCCTGTCATGGGCACCCCATGGTGCTTGCGACACAGTGCATGGTTTTACAGGGGGATTCCTTAGGTACCCCCATGGCCCCAATCGGAGGCCTCAGGATGTATGGGGGCCTGCTAGGGGCCCCCAAAGTCAGTTTCGCAAGCCTTTTCCTTTCAGACAGACCGAGTCGGAGATGCTGTCAGAACCCAACATCGTACTCAGTTGGTCGGAAATGCTGTCCATAGAGCTGTATGAATCGGCTCCGACCGACTTGGATTCTCCGAGTGCCGGTCAAAACCAATTCGGAATGACCGAACAGTTGCCCTTCCGACCGCGAGCATCGTAATCGGTCGGACGGAATTGTTTCTGACCGAGTTGGCGGATGGGTCGCGACACGGTCTAGGAGAATCCGACTGCTGGTCAGAGGCTTTCCGACCGACATCATAATTTGCCCCTATGTGCAAGTCAGCAGTAAAGTAGTTGGTATGTTGGTTAGAATAAAAATGTAAATATACTTATTTTTTTACAGAACAATATCTACATAACTACACACAGTTAGAATGCTTGCAAAAGCTCAGAGGAAAACACAACAGAAGCACCTATACTATCTATGTAGAAGTGAGACACAAAAGGGGCAACATGCAGAAAAAGTGGTGAAAGGAAAAAGAGCTACTGGTAAGAGGACAAAGTTATTTCTTAAAATAGAATGAAGACTCTTGACAATATGGTGTTTTACATGAGGAGACAAACCCAGAAGAAAAGATTTGTGAATAGAAGTAACGTTTGTACAGTTTTTAGTGGAGAATGGATATGTACTTCTAGTACAGAGCCTTTATTTAATTAAGAAAGCTATCACTAGGATAATAGATTAGCTCTTGCTATTGATGAAAGAGGACGATGTTATGAAATGAAGAATGACACTCCTATAGCGAAAGAGGTGATGGTACCTAGAAATGTAAGTTATTGCAGAAGAGGTACAAGGAAGGCATAGTCAGGCGCCGGTATACAAATGGAATTGTAGTAGTGTTTGCAGTAATCAACTGCAAACCATTGATATATTAAGAAATTCCTACGCATCTTTCCAAGGCGAAGTTTAAAACACAAAATAAGAAGGTTAGAAAGTAATCAAATTTGCAGGGACATTCACCATCTTGTTTATCAAAGAAAGTGTGCCAAAGCACCTTTCATCATTCCAGGATGTTAGCTGTACATCACTCAACAATGCAAACTTAGGGGGTGATTAGGATGGCGGGCGGACTTAAGTCCGTCCGCCACCCTAGCGGTAACGGGACCGCCCGCCTGCCATGCGGCAGTCCCGCCACCCCAATTATGATGGGACCGCCACCGCGGCGGTCGCATCTGGGATTTTAACATTGCGGCGGGTGCTGCGGGCTGCAGCACCCGCCGCAATGTTGAAATGCCATGATGTGCATTGCCATGCACAATGTGGCAGGCACCGCGCGGTGCCTGCCACCTTGTGCATGGCAATGTAGGGGGGTACCCCCCAAGTGCAGCCCCCCACCTCCCAGGGGGCCCACAACGGGCCCCCAAAGCGAATCCCCGCCAGCGCCAGTTTCCGCACACATCCTAATATGGATGGCGGTGCCTGGTAGGCACCGCCACCATATTATGCCCCAGCTCCGCCCGGCCAGCAATCGGAACGATTGTTAACCGGCAGAAAAGCGGCGGACGCACTTTGCGTCCGCCGCGATACACCGCCATTATAATATGGCGGGGGTAAATCGGGTGGCGATGGCGGGCAAATCGCCACCGCCTGGCCGGCGATGGCGATCCGCCCGCCATCCTAATCACCCCCTTAGTTAGGAGGCTGTACTATGTGAAAACTCCTGCTTTATGTTTAGGAAATGAATAGAGCACTTTTGCATGGTACTGTGGCATAAGTAGAAAAGGGTTGTGATGATGTGCAGTTTCGTTTCTTTGGTACTGAGTAGGACTCTAGGGAAAACAAACAGTTGTAAACAGGAGGTGTTGCCGAACAGGACAGAGGTATTACAGTTGATAGTTTTGAAGAAGAGATTACAAAATTTAACACAATGTGCTCTGAAAAACCAAAGTATTTTTGTATATGTTGTCGATGCACTCACTACAAGATTCAAACACGGACTGTTGACTTGTATTTAGAAAGTGAAAAAGAAAATAATTATGACTGGCAAAAGCTAGCTGTGTATTTATTTGTAGAGGAACGCTTTGACTTGTCCATACGGCAAGTTATATGTAAGTACTATTACAATAAATTAGAAGATAATAAAATGCCTGCTAAAGCTGTGCATAACAAGTTAGAACTGGTTTCTATTCCAGAAGCAAGATTTACATTTTTCTGAATCCAGTATTATCCAAAGTATAGATCCATTTCTGGCTGTAGTCCGGATGAAGCCAAAGACAGGCAAGATAGCGCCAGCAGAGCTGCAGAATGGTCTAAAAAGTAGAGTAGTGTATTTGCCTTCAGATTTCAAGAAAAATATTGAAAGTGTAGGGGTAGAGAGAGATTTAGAAGAAAGACTTGTAATTCTTGTAAATGGTGTGCCTACTAAGAACAAAAAGATATGGCAAGAGTTAGTAGATGTTACCAAAGTTAAAAAAGCAACTTTATATCTGGTATAAAATAATGTTTACTATGGAAATATAGAAAGCCTGCAAGATATCACACATATGGAGGATCAGACGTTGCCATCGGCAGGTCAGATTGAGAAGGTGGATCAGTCCAGAACAGAAGAAATGTATGAAAATTATAGTATTCACCCTTTGCATTCTAAAGAGTTTATTGACGATGCCTTTGGTCTGTTTTAAATGAAGGAGGCGAAAGGAGCTCCATTAAGTGGGTGGGAGAAAAGATTAGAAGCTCAGTGTTTCCCACATCTTATTTCAGCTACAGTAAGTGGCAAGTATGAAGACGGGCCTCTGCAACTACCTGCAGCTGAATATAGATCTACTAGACTTTATTCAGAAGACCCTAGATTTCGTCAGTGTATTCCGTATATATTTCACCTACTATTTGAGAGTGACTTGTCTGGCATCTCATATGCTGTGAATTACATTTTAAAAACAGGATTTAATTTGCAGAATATATCAGCATGAAAATTTCTGGAGAAAGTTCAAGAAAAAGATGATCACTTGGAATACAATTTAACAAACCTAATAGCATGTCAACATGGGACTAATGAATGTTGGTATAGGCATCATGGGGAACTCAAGGGCATGTTGAGGAACCTTGGAAGACCTACATGTTTCTGACATTCAATTGTGCTGAGTATGCATGGGATGACCTGCTAGAATTCTTAAAGGAGGGAATTTCAAATATAAAAGACATTCATCTGAAGACGCCAGGTGAACTGTGCTCACTAGACCCTGCAAATAATTGCAGATATTTTAATCACAGATTTCAAGCCATTATGGCTTTCATCTTGGACAAAAACAAAACCTCCTCTTGGTGAAGTGACTGATTTCTTTTGGTGCAAAGAGTACCAAGCCAGAGGTGCTCCCCATATTCACATGCTGCTGTGGGTAAAAGATGCCCCAAAGTTTGGAACAGACAGTGATGAGGCTGTGTTGTCTTTTATTGAACGTATGTAACTTGCTCTATCCCAAAGGAGAGAGATGACAAAATATTAAGACAAGTTCTACTATTCCAAAATCATAGATGCAGAAAAAATGTCAGCGAAAATACAGAGGAGAAGGGAAATTTAATCAAGATGTCGTTTTTGATTCCCATGATCTGTCATCTCACAAGGAAGAGTCAACAGTTTATTGTCTGCAGTCAAACATACATTTCAAGGAAATCACTGAAAAATACATACAGCCTAAGAAGAACAGAGGCCTCCAAGTACATCAACGATTCTGAAGATGTTAAATGCAAACATGGATGTAGAGTTTGTTGCAGACAACTCACTTGCTGTTCCTAGGTACGTTACATCTTATATAACAAAGTCAGAGAAAACTGAGATGAAAGAAATGTGGGAGGAGATATCAGCAGAAAAGAGTCTTATGAAGAAATTGTACAGTTTTAGTTTGAAAATGCTTTCTCACAGAGAGATAGGTTCCTAGGAATGTGGAGACCGGTTAAGCTCAGCTAGTTTGTTTTCTAAATATAGAGGAGTTCTAGGGGTGAGTTTTGGACTTGGCAATACTCGTAACAGTACTGAAGTCTTTTCCTGAAATTCAATATCTTGCAGAATTTGAGCCACACAGTACAGATATTCTGAAGACTAACATGCTGGATACATACTATCTAAGAAGAAGTTGTCATCTGGAAAGGATGTGTCTTTATGAAATACTTCAACATTATACTTTCAGAAGTAATGTCAGTGAAAACATAGATGAAGGTAACTTTGCTGTGGCTGGATGTGAAGGATGTTTGGTGAGGCATAACAAAGTAAATGTAATCAACCATTGAAAGCTAAGTTGACAAACTCCAGACAAAAGAGAGTTTTTCTATTTAGCCTTGTTACAGTTGTTTAAGCCATGGCGACAATACAATATATTATCTGGTGATGCTTGTCATGAAGTGGCAAGAGTATTAAAGAAATTAAAGCTACTAATTATTGATGAAGTCAGCATGTTGTCTAACCTAATGCTAGATTTTATACATTTAGGAATGCTGAAAATATTAGAAACTGACTACGACATGCTTTTTGGAGGAAAACACTTTATAGTCTTGGAGTCCTGCTGCAACTAACTCCAGTAAAAGGACAGTCTGTATTCAAGAAACTACTACATAATGAAACAAGGAATTCACTAGGAAGTATTGGAAATGCAAACATTTGGGAAAACTTTCAATACTAAGAGTTAATCAAAAATATGTGCCAAGCATCAGATATGCATTATGGAGATAAACTAAAGGACATAAGAGTAGGAGTCCTCACAAGAGAAGGAAAGAGAGTTTTAGAAACCTGTCTCATCAAAAATCTATTTCCAAGTAATGTTTCAGCTGCAGAAGTAATGTATAATTTTGCTAACAAAGAGAAGTCTATTGTTTGTTTGATGCCAACACTTGAGGAGTGTAGTAAATTTAATGAACAATTATTGCAACTGGAAATAGAAGAGATCATCAAAATTGAGCAAATGATAACATAGAACATCAAGGTGTTACAGTGCTAGTAACAGAAAAACTGGAATCAAAATTGGATAGTTTAGAAAAGTCTGTGTCGTAAACTGCAGGATTAGAAAAACATTTATGTATCTGTAAAAATTGTCGTGTAATCTTATGTCATAATTTAAATTTTGAAGAAGGGCTAGTGAATGGGGCAATGGGTGAAGTTCTGAAATTTATTAATTATCCAAACAGAAATGATGTGGAATACTTAGCCATCAAATGTTATGAATTTGGTGAAGTTAAGAAGATTGGTAGATGCGTTGTAGGTTTCCTATTCATGAAATACTTGTATGTACAGCGAAACCAGTTCCCAGTGTCTTTAGTGTATGCAGTAACTATCCACAAATCGAAAGGTTTAAGTGTATATACAGCTCTTGTTAATATTGGTAGTAGTGTATTCAAAGAAGGAATGTCATATGTAGCTTTGTCACTAATTAGAACATTGTCTGGTTTATTTCTGATTGACTTTGATGAGAAGAAAGTAACTGCTGATATGAACTGTGTGAGGGAGTATAATCGGTTATGAGGTCAATATGCTCCTCATTTAGGCCAGTGTCCTGTGTTTGAAAAACAGATACTGTGTCAAAGCGGAACATATCAAAGCAGTCTATCAGAGCTGAACAGAAGGATGAAGAAAAAGAAAAACGACAAGGACCTAAGAAAAGAAAACTACAGCACCATGAGGAAATGGAAGGCTATTACTTTGATAATAAATCTGAAGTGAACTGCAATTCAAATGTAGTGTTAAATGGACTGTACCATTTACCTCATTTTACAAATTCTATTAAAGAAAAAGTAGATAAAAGAATGTCTTCATATTTATGTAGTTTACTTGAAGAATTAAGAAGTGACAGAAGTATACATTATGTTACTGGAATAAGAAAACTTACAGATGACTGTACTGGATCAGTAGTGTTTTCTCAAATTCTTCAGCAGGATGCTCAATTGTTTTTACTGGTAATGCTTGGACTATTGGAAGAAGAAGATGTGAATATCAATGAATTATTTGGTTTAACTTATAAATGGAACAATACCTGTGAAGATTGTGAATTCACGCCTAGCACTGAAATCAATTCAGAACGATTTCGCTACTTGACATTACCAGATTGTAAAGCTGTGCTCTTTGAAAATGTAACTAAAACTCCCATCAAGATATGACCTGTCCAAACTGCAGATCAGAACTTAGATCTACGTTGTTACTAGAAAGGTATGGAAAATATGTCAGAGTCATGGCACTAAATTAGGAACTAAAATTACAAACTTTGTAGCTGGACAAATTTCCATTTCAAAAAGAACTTTTACAACTATAGCAATCATATTTCATGAAGGAGGTGATATAACCTCAGGACACTACACAATATATTTAGGATGTCAAACAGGATGGAAAGAGTGCAATGACACACAAATGACATTCAAATCAAGGCTACCTAAAAAGTTACCAAACTCATATCTGCTATTTCTAGAACTGAAGTTCTAAGGACAATTTAGGAGAACAAAATGGGGTATTGTGTTGGCATGTATATGGATTATGTGTTTTTGAGACATTTTTTGGCCTAGTAGGGCTATTGTCTACAGCAAGCTGTTAGAAATGAAAGACTCTTTTTAACTGCGGGAAAGGAATTTATAAAGCATTAGAGGGCTACATTCTGATACTACAGATGAAAACGAAATGGATGTACTATAATACCAGCAGTATTAAGTTGCATCTAAGAAATCTCTTCATCACAATAAAAAAGGACCCTTTTGTTTCTGCTACAGCAATTTCTATGTAGCACTGTGTGTTATGTTTTTGTAAATGGACCAAAAACATTTCAGACATCATTTGGCCTAACAGGGATGATGTTTACAAAGGATATCCAAAAATGAAGACTGCCTTATAATTGTTGAACATTTTGTACCAGATATAAAAATATCAGAAACAGTTTTAACATATAGTTGCTTTCATTAAGGTAGTAACCTGTCAGCAAGCCAGTATTAACAAACTTGTAGTGAGTGGAATGCACAGTAAGACAACTTTGTAATGATCTACTGTGCACATTTTTTTTTTTTTTTACAATCCATTGATTGTTTTTCCCCCACTGTTTGATGATGATGCTTCATACAGACCACTGTAGAAAGTGAAGAAGTATGAAAGCTGAAAATAGTAAAAAACATTAAAACATTTGTCTATGTTGAATTAAAGTTTTGGAGCAAAAATATTTTGTGTTGGTTTGGTTGCCTAATGTTCAAAATGAAATCCTAGTATATTTTTCTCTGTTCATATTTTTTCACAGTGGTTGGACATCAGGATATATATAGTGATGAATTTATCAAGAGACTACTCGTATACTCATCCCATCTCCCAGGCACTACAACTCGACTCATCCAATCACCCAGCGACTACCTAGGTAGTCATCATATAATTCAGGTATGCACTTACATTCATTCAATCTCCCAGCCACTACTCAGGCACTCATCCAATCACCCTGATGCAGTGATGGAATCACCAAGGCACTACACTTGCACTGTTTAATTCACCAGGCCCTGCACTTGCACTCATTCATTTACCCAGGCACTGCATTTGCACTCATCCATTCACCCTGGCACTACACTTGCACTTATCCATTCACCCAGGCACTGCACTTGCACTCATCCAATCATCCAGGCACTGCACGTGCACTCATAAAATCACCCAGGTACTACATATGCACACATCCATTCACTTAGGCACTATCCATGCAGTCATGAATCAACTAGGCACCGCACTTGCACTCATCCATTCACCCAGGCATTGCACTTCCACTCATCCAATCACCCAGGCAGTGTACTTGTACTAATGCTATTCTCCAGGCAGTGCACTTGTACTCTTACAATTACTCAGGCATTACCCAGGCAGTCATGCAATCACCCAGGCATTGCACTTGCACTCATCTAATCACCCAGGCACTACACTCACACTCATCCATTTACTCAGGCACTATAATTGCAGTAATCCATTCACCCAGGCACTGCACTTGCACTCATTCAATTATCCAGGCAGTGCATTCACAGTCATACTTTCATACAGGCAGTGTACTTACACTAATACATTCAGACAGGCATTGCCCATGCAGATATAGAATCACCCAGGCACTGCACTTGCACTCATCCAATCACCCAGGCACTACACTTGCACTCATCCATTCACCAAGGCAGTACAGTTGCACTCATCCAATCTCCCAGACACTAGTCAGGCACTTATCCAGTCACCCATGAGGTAGCCAGGGAGTCATCCATTCACTCAGGCACTACCCATGCAGTCATGCAATCACACAGGCACTGCACGTTCACTCATTCATTCACCAGGCACTGCACTTGCACTCATCCATTCACCCAGGCACTAAATTTGGACTCATTCATTCACCCAAGCACTACACTTACATTTATCAATTCACCCAGGCACTGCACTTAGACTCATTCAATGATCCAGGTACTCAATGTGTGCTCATGCAATCACCCAGGCACTGCACTTACACTCATACAATCACTCATGCAGTACCCATGCACTCATCAAATCACCCAGGCACTACCCATGCACTCATCCAATCACCCAGCAACTACCCATAGATTCATCTAATCACCTAGGCACTACTCTTGCACTCATTGAATCACCCAGGCATTATACATTCACTCATCCAATCACATGTACACTACCCATGCACTCATTCAATCACTCAGATACTACACATGCACTCATCCAATCACCCAGGCCCTTAACATGCAGTTATCCAACCACTCATGCACTCATTCAATCACCCATGCCCCACTTATGCGCACATTCAATCATCCATGCTCAATTATGCACTCATTCTATAATGCATGCACCACTCATGCAATCATTCAATCATGCATGCACCACTTATGCACTCATTCAGTCATCCATGCACCACTCATGCACTCATTCAATCATCAATGCACTACTCATGCAATCATTCAATCACCATATACATGCTCATACACTGATTCATTCAGGTTATCTTTTTTAACTAAAAAGATGTTTTTACCTGAATTTGAAAGTTTTTTTGTTTTTGCTGGAAACAAAAATGGCAACTAGGAGTGCAAAAACTTCAACATGCACTGAAAAATGTAGAAAAACTATGAAGGACAAACATTTTTAAAAGTCAGCTTTTATGATTCTTTGCAGCATTGCGAAGGGCTGTTATGGACTGCTCTCCAGCACTCAGTACAACTCCACAATCCAGGCAGAATAATGCCATCCGGCAAAACACTGAAGCCAAATCTCAAACTTGAGATTGGACCTCCAAAGGGACTCTCTGCCCTGTGTTGTTGCAGCTGCTAATGAAGTTGAGGGTCCTTCAGCCTCACATTGCTTTCTTGCTGCTTGCAGATGATTGCTGTGGTATGTTTTTAGGTGGCAAAGCATGGCCGTAGTCCCGCAAGAATATTTTTTATTTGTACCCCTTGACAATGTCTTGTCACATATTGTGCGTTGCACAAATTTAGCAACTGTTTTCGATTCTCCCGAAGAAATCCTGAAGAAATCCCAGGCAATGCTTGATTTGTTCTGGGGAGGCCCCTCATCTTCAGAGTCATCAGAATCCACCTCTTGGACTTCTTGGTCAAACTGCTGTTACACCTGATCTCTCGCTACTGACCGAGTTGCCATTTTTGCAAATATATGCAAAAAACACACTCCAATAAATGCTAGTGAGCTGCTTAAAATGAACTCCTCTTAAAGAATGTTCAAGATAGATAAATGGGCGTGTTCTTCCTATTCTTTCTTTCCCGGTCACATGATCTTCGCAACGATCGGCATCCTGGTAAAGACCAGAAATTGAACAGAAAAATATTTTATTTGAAAATAACTACTCAAACATAAGTGTTAATTGACTCATATTAAACCCCAGATGTGCATCATAGAATGTAATATGTATAAATATGTGTTATACACTACATCAAAAACATGCGTTCATCGCTGTTACTGACGTTATCGCGACTTCTGGCATCGTCACAATCACGCAAAACACCAAGTGAAAGGCTTATAATTGAAAAATTCTTACAGAATTTAGGTTTAAAGAGTATATCAGTATACAACTTGTGTCAAATATTAATTTAAATATGTGTAAGTATGTGTTCCAGAGTTTTAAAAAAAACACACGCACTTCACCATCACCAAAGGCACCGTGGACTACAGAGTCACCGCAAACACATAAAACACCACATTGAAGTGTTTTAAAAAAAAAAAAACACACAAACTTAAATATAAACTCTACATTACTAAACAACTAGTGTATGCTATTAAGTAAAATCTGTCTATATATATGTTTTAGACTTCCTCAAAAACATGCACCTCTCGCAATAATAAAAATACATGTTATAGAGCCATTATAGTTAGAAAATACAATTTAAAAACCTTAGAAATTCAATAAAAAAATCATAGGTTACTGGGACGTTATAGTTCGGAAATAGAATTTGAAAAACCTTAGAAATTCACTGAAGCAAACAAAGGTTTCATGGACCTTATAGTTAGGAAATAGAATTTAAAACAACTAAGAAATTCACTGAAAAAACCAAAGGTTACAGGGACGTTATAGTTAGGCTCAGGTTTCCCTCGTACAAAACCAGACAAATTCAGCAGTTATAGTTAACTGAGCTAACTATAACTCACCCCGCAATGCACTGCCTATGACCTCACATATGACATCATGCATGACATGGTCAGTGACATCACTCATGACATCTCAAATGACATATCCCCGGGACATATCTTATTGCTGTGGCTTGGTGGGAGATATACCACTCCCACCAAGCCACAGCAAACACTCCACTTCCAGCAAGCAAGAGCATTAAATATGCTCTCATTTGCTGGAAGCGGAGCAGAATTGCTTTTAGACGAGCTCCCAGCAGCTCCCTATGTCTCAAAGCAATGCCAGCTCCTGCAGGAGTTGGGGAGCTGGCAGGGACTGCGGGAGCCTTCAGGCTCCCCCTGCGGTCCCCAATGAAGGTGACTGGGTGCCCTGGGTGAGAGCAGGGTACCCAGAATAGAGGCCGGACTCTGGGGATGGGGTCCCTGGGTCTGAAATTTGCCTGGGAAAGGGGACCATGCGGCTCCCCTCCATAATAAATACATTTTAAAAGCTGGCCCGGCAAGTTGCCGGATGCCTCACCCCCTTTCACCACCACTCTGCCAACATACCTCCTGGTGCACAACTGGTTGCAGGATGAAGTCCCCTTGGCTGCAGAGGGTTCTTGGGGGCCAACAACCCCTCTTTCTACCTTCAGTAAGTCCCACACAGGGGGATTGCTGAGAGGTGATCGGAGGACCTGCCCATTTCTCCACCACTCTGCAAACACACCTCCTGGCACACTACTTGTTGGGTGATGAAGTCCCCTTGGATGCTGAGGGTCCTTGGGGGCCATAAACTCCTTCTGTTACCTCCAGTACGTCCCACACAGCGGGATTGCTGATAGGTCTTTGAAGGGTACGCCTCCTTTCTCCACCACTATGCAAATGCACCTCCTGGCGCACTACTGGTTGGGCAATGAAGTCCTCTTGGATGCTGAGGGACCTTGGGGGCAAAGAACCCCTCCTGCTACCACCAGTATGTCCCATATAGTGGGATTCCTGAGAGCTGGTGGGAGGCCTAGTGAAATCTTACTCAGAAGGATTTTTAGTTCTGTTATCAATGTATTGAAGTGCTGCTTGGTTTCAAACCCCGAATGAAATAAGCGTTTTCGTGAAATACAATCAACAAGAAATACACCCATCTTTGTGGATTGATTTCTTATCTTGAATAATGCAGACAAGTATAATCAGAATTGATTTCTTGATGTCATGGTCAGACATCTGATAATAAGATATAATCCAATAAAGTAAATCTCAAAATATATCCCTTGTAAGCACCATTACCTGACCAAACATGCTTGCAGGTGGCGCTGCACCGAGAAGATTAGTGAGGCCTCCACAGCCTTGCCAAAGACAGGGCGTTTCCTGCTTCTGCCACTTGAAGATGGACTGGGATGTTAAAGGAAACAGGAGGACAGAAAAGACATGTCAGGAAAGGAAAACAAAAACAAAATACAAAAAATTCACAGAAAACACATACAGCAACATAAATACACACAGGAAAGATCAGAAAGAAAGAAAATTATAAAAAAGAATAGGTGGAATTGAGAGAAGTGATGATAGATGGGGTGGATTGAATGGGATTAGAAACACAGGAGAAGCTATACAGGATAGAGCAGGGTAGAGAAAAGAAAATGGCTATGTGCTTGTACACGCTTCATGCCATCTTGCTGACTTTTTAGTGGAACGCACGACTGGCCATGAATCACAGCATGAGCAGCACGACATGCATTTTCTGCCCATTGGTGGAACTTTGTGGAATCTCAAAGAGTTTTTTGTTACTCTGAGGAATTCCACGGAGTGAAATTCTCTGAGTTCCACCCACCCCTAATTTTCAGCAAGGTGATGTCAGAGGGGGGCGCACATTTCATGTGGGCCTATCTGAAAGCCATGTGGGACTAGTTTGGAATGACATACAAACTCATTACTGCCTATCATCCACAAGGTAATGGTCTTGCAGAAAGATTCAATGAGACCAGATAAGTTATGATCATATGATTACCAGAGAAACTCAGGAAGGGATGAGATATTCTCCTGCCATGCCTATTGTTTTCGTACAGGGAGGTTCCTCAGAAGGGAGTACACTTCAGTCTCTTTAAGGGCCTTATTATGAGTTTGGTGGTCTGACTGCCATGAACTCAGCGGTCTGACTGCCGTACTAAGAGATGGGTGGATTGCTTTTGGAAAGACTGTGGCTGAGCCTCTGACACCACCAGAACACCCCAGACCACCAGGGTCATGGTAAAACAGCCGCCATAGGGCGATAGAGAAGAGTTTCACCGCCGTCCATATTATGAGTTAGCTTTCTGATGAGCCGACTGCAGCAGTGGGACCGCCAGCTTCAAGTTGGCGGAAACAAAAGGTTTGGGGTGCGTACTCACCCCTTTCCTGTTCTTTCCATCAGAGTTTGACTTGGATCCCTTTTGTCAGGTCCCCTTCACAGCAGCATCTTCACCCCGAGGATTACAACCCTGTTTGCACCGATATATAGGTGAATCCTTTTTGTACCATATATCCATTGCCTGAACAGCCCACATATGGGCCAGACTTTGGCAATGGGCAGGTGGTATTTTTTCAAATGATCCATGCATATGTGTGCATCCGACACATATGCAGTCGAAATGCTCACACAGGCATAGATACATATGGAAAAACAATCATCACCACTGCAAGATCTCCACAGCCACACCGTCGGCACCGTGGTAAACTTGTAATACAGCGGTCTAAAGACCTCAGTGCTGTGGTCTCCTGATGGCAGCAGACACAGTGTTCAAGCGGTCGGACCGCCAAACTCGTATTAAGGCCCTAAGCTACTTTTTGGATAATGTGTAAGACATCCCTTGAGTTTGGTGGATGATGTTTGGAAGAGACCTCTCAAAGAACCCAAGAAGGACACTGTGGACTATTTACCAGGCATGTACCCTATCTTGGAGAAGAAGGGGGTATCACTCATCTGGTAGACTTAAGGACTCCCCAAGCAACCAATAGGGTGATCCATGCAAATAGTTTCAAGGTTCACAATGCCAGAGCAGATACCACGATGCTCATGGTGACAGTTGGAGAAGAAAAAAAGGAAAATGAGCCTGACCCTGACCTTCTGTCAACTAATGTCAAAGATGGTTCAGTGGAAGGAGTCGTTCTCTCCCACACTCTAACAGAACAGCAGCAGACAGACAGTTATAGCTTGATCAGACAGTTTGCTGTTCTGTTCTCTTTGACACCAGGACTGTCAACTTGGTGTAAAGATGATGTGGGCACAGATGACAGATTGCCTAAAATCTACAGACTGTCAGACCTGGAAAGAAGCTGAAGCTGCAAAGATGCTAGAGATGGGGGTGACAGGGCCCTCTAGTAGTCCTTGAGCCAGCCCAGTGATGTTGGTGCCCAAACCCAACCCAAAATTAGGGAAACATGGAATTAGGTTTGTGTGGACTACAGAGGCCTAAATACAGTCACTAAGACTGATGTGCATCCCATAAAAATGCTGATGAGCTCATAGATATATTGGGTGCCGCCAACTATCTGAGCACCTTTAACCTGACTTCAGATTATTCCCATATAGACCTCACCCTAAGAGTCAAGGAAAGGTCTGCTTTTTCAAACCCAGAAGGCCACTTTCAATTCAAAGTGATGACCTTTGGGCTGAAAAATGCACCTGACTACTTCCAGAGGCTGGTGAACAGAGTACTTTCAAGTGTGAAAAACTGGATGACATTGCTGTGTTTAGTTCCACCTGGGATGATTACCTGGTACAACTTCAAGTTAGTGCTTCAAGCTCTGCAATATGCAGGGCAGACTATCAAGGCATGTAAGTGCCAAATATGGCAAGGTTCTGTTTAGGGGTGGGCGTAACTCAAAATTGCGTACTCTTAATTATGCAAGCGGGAGTAATCGAGGTATTATCAGTACTTCCAAGTCAAACAGTAATGTGGAACTACTGTAAATACTCAGATTACTCCAGCATAATTCAAATTATTCCCAGGCCTAGTTCAGTTGTGTACGTGAGCCACCAAGAAGGTAGTGGCTCTGTACAACCTCTCCTGCCCACAATTCAGACAGTTCAGGCCTGGGAAGTTCCTCTTAGGTTATGTGAATTTGTAGACTGTGGCTAATCATCCATGAGGGTACCCAGGTGCTGAGTAGGGCAGGGCTGAGGGGAGAGGAGGAGATCATGTATGTTTCATCTGGAAGAGCCATATCGTGAGGTTCCTTCAGAAGTTCATGAGGGAAGAGGAGAGGTGTTTTGGGAGGTTGTTCCATGTCTTGGCTGCAGGTTATGAGAGGGAGAATCCTTCACTTCTGGTCTCCTTGATGCTAGGGAGGTGTGCTCTTGAATGAGAAGCAGATCGAAGGTCTCTGGTGGGTTGGTAGAAGTTGAGGTGGTGGCTCGGGTAAGCTGGACTGGTGTTGTAGAGAGCTTTGTAGGTGTGAGTGAGTGGCTTGAACTAGCATCTTTCCTGGACTGGGAGCCAGTGGAGATTGTTGCGGTGTGGAGAGATGTGGTTGTTTAGCGGGATGTTCAGGATGATTCTGGTGGCGGTGTTCTGGGTGGTTTGGAGTCGACTTAGGACATGGTCTGGGATTTTGATGTAGAGGATGTTTCTGAAAACAAATCTACTTGTGATAAGAGCCTGGGTGACCGTTCGTCTGGTGAGATCCGCTTAAAAATCTTGCGCAGCATTCTCAGGATGTGGAAGCATGATGAGGAGACAGAATTGATCTGTCTGCTCATGTAGAGGTTGGTTTCCAGGATGATCAAGAAGTTCTTGGCATGGTCCGCAGGTATGGGTGAGGGGCCAAGTTTGGAGGGCCACCAAGAGGCATCCCAGGTGGAGTGGTTTTTGCAGAAGATTAGGACTTCACTTTTGTCTGTGTTGAGTTGGAGGCGGATGTTTTTCATCCAAGCAATGGCGTTGCTCATCTAGTTGGTGAAGTTTGGTTTGGCAGTGCTGGTGGGGTAGGTAAGGGAGAAGCTGAGCTAAGTGTCTTTGGGACAGGATAGCATGTTGATGCCATGGGCTCTGACGATGTCTGCGTGTGGTGTCATGTAGACGTTGAAAATAGTTGGGGTGAGCAACGATCCTTGAGGGAATCCGCAGATGAATTTCTTGAGTTCTGAGGTATAGGGGGGAAGCCTAACTTCTTGAGTTCTGTCTGTGAGGAATATCCACTTGAGTTCCGGTCCACAGATACCCATGTGCTGAAGCTTTTTGAGTTACTTGTTGGAGACCATATCGAAAGCTGCGGAGAGGTGAAAGATGATGAGTGCTGCCATTTCTCCTCGATCGAGGATGCATTTGTTGTCATCGGTGACCGCAATGATGGCTTCCGCTGTGCTGTGGTTGGTGCTAAAGCCTGAATGAGAGCTGTCTAGAAGTTGATAGAGTTCTAGGTGTTCTGCAAGTTGGGTATTGATGGCTTTCACAATGACATTAGCTGGAAAAGGCAGGAGCGAGATGTGTCTGTAGCTACTGCGGGTGTTGGGGTCGTCTATTGGTTTCTTCGATGAGGCGTTGACTTCTACATTTTTCCAGTTTTCAACAAGACGGGAAGGTGGCATTGGTTATCGAGGTTTTGATGATAGCGGTGAGCGCGGGGGAGATGATGGTTGTTCCAAGGGTCTATATGAAGTGGGGACATGGGTCTGAGGGGGCTCCTGTGTGGATGGTATTTATCAAGGCAGTGGTTTCTTCATTCGAGAGGGGCTTCCAGTTGCTTAGCTGCTGCTAGGCAATGAAAGAGGTGTCATGTTGATTGGGGGAGATCATATTGGTATGCTGTGGGTCGAATGTGTTGTAGATCTTGGCAATCTGGTTGAAGAAGTTTGAGCGGTCATTGCAGAGTGCTTGGATGGGATGATGTCGTTGTTGGCAGCTGCGGAATTGGAGAACTCCTTGACCATAGTGAAGAGTTCTTTGCCAATGTTGTAGCTGGCTTCAAGTCTGGGAGTTAGGGCTTTTTTCTTTGAGTCTTGTAGTTGCTGGTGGTAGAGGTTAAGGGGGGCTTTGTATGTGGATCTTGCAGTGGTGTTTTTGTTGTGTCATTTTCTCTCAAGTTGTTTGCAGTGGCACTTGGACTCCCTGAGGTCATTCGTGTACCAGCTGGGTCATTTGTTGTTTCTGTAGGTCATCTTTCTGGTGGGAGCAGTGCAGTCGGCAATCCATTTACTGAAGAACTTGGTTTTGACATTGAGGTTCCCGATGTGGTCGGGTGGGCATTCCTGTAGGGACTTAGTCCAGTCTTCTTTGGATATTTTGTCACAGTGTCTTGTTGGTGCTTTTAGGTTTTTCTGGTGGTGTGCCTTTGTGGGCAGGTTTCTTGAAATGTATGATGTACTGGTTGGACCATGTGAGCGGGGCTCTGTGGGTGGTGGTGATCCTGTCATTGGAGGAAATAATAGGATTGAGGGTATGACCTGATGTGTGGGTTAGTCTTTGGATGAGCTTGGTGAGTCCGAGGTTGCTGAGGCTGTCAAGGAGGGCCATGGAGTTAGGGTCTGTGGTGTCTTCCAGGTGGAAATTGAGGTCCCTGAGGATGATGTAGTTATCATGGAGAGGGAAGTGATGAAGTCTGTGATTTGGTTCCAGAATTGCACTTGGGGGCCCTGGGGACAGTAAGCGAGGATTCCCTTAAGGGTGGCATTGTAGTCCGTTCATATCTTGGAATGGAAGTGTTCCATGAGGTTGGCGTCCAAGTCCATGGAGGTGGTGCAGTCAATCGTATTCTTGTAGATGATCATGTGTCCTCCACCTGGTTTGTGGGTTCGGTCCTGGTATATGATTTTTTAGATGGGCGGAATGGCTGTGGCAATGTCCGGGTTGGAGGCTGAATGTAGCCATGTTTCATCCAGGAAGAGAAGGTCGGGTGTGTTGCTATTGAAGAGGTCCTAGATTTCACTGGAGTGTTTCCCGAGGGATCAGATGTTGAGGCGCAAGGTGGACAGTTGGTGCAGGGTAGTGGTGGTGGTGTATGTTGGTTGTTCGGTGGTGTCGGCATCTGAAGTGCCACAGGTGGATTTGCATTGGGTGCAGGAGAAAGGTTCTACTGTGGTACTGGGGGATGCGTGGCAGCAGCGCGTTTGTCATTGTGTTTTGTTGAGGTCACAGAGGATAGCTGAGGAGTAGTGGCGGCATTTGTTGGCTCCGGTGGTGGCTGTGGTTGTGGTATTGCATTGAATGGTTGTGGGACCAGGGTTTCTGATGCTGGGAGAGGTCCAGGCATGGACAGGTGCACCAGCGACACACCCGGTGCGCACGTCTGCTATGCAGTTGTGCTGTGGCCTGTATTAAGTATGTCCTGGGGAGCCTGGAGCTTCTGTTGGCAGGAAGAATGGTGAGCAGGAAAAACCCAGACAGGAAAACCCAGACAGCGTTGGTTTCACTTGGTCAAAAAGCGGCAACTGGATCAGGCTGGGGAAATTGGAGGCAATTGGCAAGCTAGGTGTCCAGGTGCCCAAAACCAAGTCAGCGCCTTTCGTGGCCTGTCTGAGTACTATAGAAGATTTGTCAAAAGTTATGGTACCATAGTGGTACCTTTGGCAGAGCTAACCTCCAAGAAACAGCCCAGAAAAGTCATCTGGACTGACCAATGTCAAAAGGCCTTTGACACTCTAACGGAAGCTTTCTGCTCAGCCCCTGTCCTAAAGGCACCTGATTTCGGAAAGACATTTGTTATCCAAATGATGCTTCAGAACATGGGATTTGGCCAGTGTTGTCACAGCTAAATGATGAGGGTCAGTATCAATCAGTTGCCTATGTCAGTGGTAGGAAAGTATCTTGTCTTCTATATGCAGATGATCTTGTGATACTGGACCAAACTGAGCTAGGACTCCAAAGGAAATTAAATGTTTTTAGAGAATACTGTGAGGCAAAGTTTTTAGTTGTAAATATGGAGAAAACAAAGATTTTATGTTTTGGTAAAAGAGATAAAAATTTTAACTGGTTTTTAGGACAAATAAAATTGGAAATTGTAAAAGAATATAGATACCTGGGCCTTTGGTTCGATAATTCGCTGAAGTGGTATACTCATTTAGAAGCTCAAAAAACAAAAGCGCATTCTTCTATTTGTGGGCTGAAAAAATTTAACAAGGATTATGGGGACATGTCACATAGACCAATGTTAAAGGCATATGAAGCCATGATCCCACCCCAAGTTTTGTATGGGTCTGAAGTTTTAACCCTAAGTGGTAAAGGAGATTGGGATCGGGAAGAAGGCAAGGCCTTAAAAACGTTATTGTCTTTACCAAGTTCTACAATGGTTCAGGCAATTAGAATGGAATTAGGAACAATAGCATGGAGTAGTCAGGCCCAAATGTCTCTGCTGAGATTCTGGAAGCGCCAAGATCCAGGGGGAGTACAGAAAGTTTCACACTGGTGTAGTGAGGAGATTCGGCATAGTAGCCTAAAATGGGCCAGGGATGCGAGAAAGAAAATCCAGACTATAGCTGGGAGTTTAAATGTAAACTCAGTACAGAACCCTCTAGATGTAGAATTTACCAAGAGATTACTTAGATACCAAGGCTTAGAACAGTCAAGGATGCTTGATCTGGAATATCTGAGTAAGAAAAAATCGGTACAAGGTATAATAAACTCCTGGGTAAATGCTGCATGGTATCCGTATCTGGAAACCCTGCCTAATCATGGACTTAGGTGTGAAATCCTAAGAGTACGAATTGGCATCAATCCATGGTTAATGGAGGAAAAAATAAAAGCTGCCATGATATATCAAGATGGGACATGTAAATGCGGGCTTGGAACTAAAGCTGAAATACTGCATATATTGCTAGATTGCCTGGTTTTACAAGATTTGAGGAAATTGATTTTACGTCCATTATTTGTAAAATATGGAATAAGCTCACGAGCCCAAGCAATTGTATTAATAACTGATATGATAAGTCTCGATATAGCTATAGCACTAGGAAATTATATGAAAGGTATAAATAGCTTTTTACGGGATAAACTAAAGGGAGGTTAGCAATGTATTGATTTTAAATTCCTTCGCCCACAGAATCGGTTTAGATGAAATGAATATAATATGGAATTGAACTATTTTAAAATGCCACTGTTATTGGGGAAAGGAAGTGGATAACGTACCCCCTTTTTAAATAGAGCTCTGATGGCACTGTTATTTTAATGTCTTTTATGTGGTTTTAAAAAAAAAAAAAAAAAAAAAAATCTTTTCCATACATGTATATAATATGAATATGTTGCTGCTATAGGAGAGGAGGTGAATATTGGTTCTACTAACTTTTGTATTAGCTAGAATAATTATAAAGAACTGTGTTGTTTTATTTCCTTCGTGATTCTTGTTGTTTAAAGACTATGGTCTAAATAAACAGAGTTTTCTCTCTCTCTCTCTATGTCAGTAGGCGAGTTCGCCCGAGAGAGCTGCATTGGAGTGCCATTGAGTGGGAATATTTCGCTGTGGTTTGGTGCCTAAAGAACTTAAACCCTACCTGTTTGGGACTCACTTTAGGCGGTTGGTGCAGATGAGAGGAGAGAACCCCAAATTGTTGAGGTCGTCAATTTCCCTACAGTACAGTGGAACAAAGACCTGGGACTGGACATGCCAAAGCAGATGGCCTTTACAGGTTCCTCCACTTAGATTATGAGAACTACTAGGATAAGGGGTTAATGGTTAGTTGCTTATCATCTTTTACTGGAGGAGGGCACTGTAAGGAAATGTCTCTTTTTGCATGATCATCCCTAATGTTTTTGACTGATGTTGCTGGTATTTTGACTGTGAGTGTACACTGAGGCCTGATAACCTGCAGACCTCAGTGCCAGTGGTCTAACACTTTACAAAATGTTCGTTAAATTGGCTACTGCCAATTGACATACGTTAACTTATGTATAAGTCAATAGTATTTGTTACCACAGGTACCCAGGGCCTGAAAGTTAAAGTGTCCACCCAGGGCTGATTGTGCCACCATGAGTGTGATAAAATACCAAATGGCTCCCAGCATGCCACTGCAGCCTGGAAGAGTGGTTTTAAACAGGCTTCTCAGGTGGCTGGTGTAGATGAGAAGAGAGAACCACAAAACTTCCCTACAGGATATGGCCTTTACAGGGTAACAAAGCCCTGGGACTTACCATGCCAATGCAGATGGCCTTTACAGGTTCTTCCACTTAGATGGTGAGAACTACTAGGATAAGGGTTAGTTGCTTATCACCTTTCATCAGGAGGCGGCGTTGTAAGGAAATGCCTCTTTTTGCATGACCACCCCCAAATATTTTTGAATGAGGCTGCTGTTTTTTTGACTCTGAGAGTGTACTGAGGCCTTCTACCCAGACATCAGTGGTGGTGTTCTAATCCTTTACAAAATTTATGTTCAATTGTCTAGCCTCAATTGTCATAAGTTAATTTACTTATAAGTCCACAGTATGCGGTACCACAGGTACCCAGGGCCTGTAATTTGAAGTATACACTTAGGGCTACAGCACTCATTGTGAAATCCTGAGTGTGACAAACTACAAAATGGCTCCCAGCCTGCCACTGCATCCTGAAAGAGTAGTTTTAAACTGTTACTTTTGCTTTGTGAATTAAACCAGTTGGAAAGGCCATGCTTCCCTTAACAATATATTTAATTCTCCCCTAAGGAAACACTATTGAGTCCCAAGGCAGGGACTAGTGCAAGCAACTCCCCGGCCAAAGGAAAATAGAGGCCTACTGCAGAGGGAGGTGTCACCTCATCCTCGCAGGATGCCACATAGGGTGCTGTCCCAAAATCTGATGGACAAATGGCAGCCACACTCACTATGGGCCCTCCTTTTGTTCAAGTAAACAAGCTGGCAGGGTGAACGGAGAGGGGAAACCAGCTGTCAAACCGTTTTTTCCATGTGTAGCACACAGGTAGCCACACCTCCATGGTGGGCTACCAACTCCCTACGCCAAAAGAGGGGTTCAGATATCTTGAGGGTGGTTAGAATGGAGCACCCTGGGATGGCTAAGATGCTGCACGTAGTCAGAAGGCATCATAAGGTGGGAGGAATCCTGGTAGCCCATTGTCTAATGACCATATCATCCCCCCAGGGCACTTTCTGGGCATAAATGTGGCACTCCTGGCATCCTGATCCTCAGATCACATCTGGAATGGAGAAAGGACCAAAGAAGGACTGCCCTGCTAACCCCTGGACCTAGCAAGCTAGGCTGCACCAACCACTGGACTGCACCTGCTGCGTCCTTTGGCTAGTGAAGAGACGACTGTACCTGTGGTGCCTGGCTCATAGCAAAGTCACTCCAGGGCCCCAGTTAGAAAAGGTGAACTCCAAGTATCAGTAAGCTGGCTCTTTGTTCCAGCATTAGGGCCATAAATGCTGTTGTAGCCCGTTCTGGCCTGTTGGGAGCCACTTTCACTGAATCAAAGCGAACTGCCAATATGCAGCGAAGAAGATCCCTACTCTGTGCTCAGACGTTGCACCCTTGTGTGTCGGACGTGGCTGAGTCACCAAAGTGCAGATTGGTTGCCAAAGATAGACACTAGCCACACCAAAGGAAACTTCTGCACCTGCTGTGACTGGGGACTGGTAGCCGGGTCATTACTGGGTTTCTGCTGGCTCAAAGAGGTCTTTGAGGGACCCAACTCCTGTGGCCCAAGTTGCACCACCTCACTCGTGGACTGGGGAATATCCCCAGAATGGCCCTATTTCAACCCACACAGAACCCAAAGCATCTTTCAGCATCATCAGCATCTTGCATCCTCAGCATCAGGGCCACTCCATTGAAGTCTACTGAGGCCCTTGTGCAAAGTGTGAAACTGAAACTAGACTTGAGACTGCTTGGTGATCAGGTAACTGTCCAAATACTTCTTACTGGCCCCCCTGATATTCTCCCTGTGGAATCGGTACCCACTCTGCTCCAGAGTAGTCAAACACAACTCTTTAAAACTTTTTAAAAGTTTCAGACATTACAGTTACCAATGCTTGTTTGTGTTATGGACTAAAAAATTGAGATTTAAATGTTTTCTTAAAAATGTATGTCTCGGGATCCCTACAGTAGATTTTGTTCATCTTGATGTCTCAAAATTCATGAAAATATGATCATATTTTTATAAAACGTTGTCAAATTTCTTTCATGTTGTGTGACTTCGTTATTCTGTTGTTTGGTGTGTCTAAATTCTTTTCACGAGTACCTTTGCTTAAGCCTGGCTCCTCAAAGCCACATCTACCCACGGGTGTGCAAGAGTTTTTACAAATCAGCCTGACTTGACCCAAGACGGATTTGTGAGTGCATTACATGGTGAGCTCACACAACCATACTATATAATACACCACAATCCGCACAGTACATGTCTGAGTGAATTGAGGTGTTTGTAAACGAAGAAATGCATTGGACGCTCACTATCTTATTGTACTTTTACCTCCATTGGAGTGTTCAGATCCTTTACCAAACTCATGGTAAAAATTTAACTCACTGCATCTGAATCTTCTTACTCAAGCTTAATTGATCCAATTCAAGAAAGCTCTCAAGACTGAAGATATATCCATTCAACCATTACCTGTTGTAATCATTCTGCCTTCACCATCATACAAGCAGTTATATAGCGCCAAGAAGCCACAAGCGAAAGTTGTGCCCTGAAAGAACCCATAACATAACATAGATTCATTTAATTGATATTATCACTTCTTACATTGTATGCTCATAGGAGCTCTCATGAACTTCACAGCATGTTTCTTCACTGAATAATTCTGTACATTTTTAATACTTTTTATATCGATGCCAATGCTACTATCCAAACTGTAAAATGTGCTGTAATACTGCAATTGCCTAAGTTACTATAACATTTGATAACTGGACGCATTTTTCTTCAACGTTCTCATAATAATTTAACATTTTGTCAAGTGAAGGCACTAACAGTTTTACTCAAGATTATGGAGTGCGCTCATGGTACATTCCTGTCCCATAAAATGCATTTGTATCAGTAATAACCAAAAGTTATTTTGTTAACTTTATGCTCTTACCTTTGAGGGTTGTATTTGATAGTGTAATTTTGAAGCTTCGGGCTCGCGTTTAAAATCACGTGAGCGCCTTAATAATGGCGTAATGGTCCATTTTGCAAAAATATACAAAATACACATGGAAAAATGCAAACTATAATAAGCAGGGAATGCTAAATATATCCTTTCGATTTGTAAAACTGGGTAAAAGAGCGTAAGAACTCTACGAGCTGCATTTAAATGGTTCTTCTTCGTAAGATGATTCTAATGTTTGTTTTCTACTTTGCTGTTTAGTTTTCCGACCACCGTGGAGATCCGAACGTAAGTACCATTAAGAAACATTTCCAACAGCTCCACAAACATTTCTAAACATTGCGAAAAACACTGCAATGGTATTTTTAAACATTCCTGAAGAATTCTTTAACTTGAAAAGGTTGTCAGTAGTGTATTCCATCTGTTTCAGTCATGTACATTTATCTATAAATGCAGGAATGACCATAGCGCACTGCAAACACTGGCCCTCATTTAAGGGGCTTGGGCGTGGGGCAGCGCAGCAAATCACCTTGCTGTGCTACCCAACACCAAAGTGAAAGTGGAGGAATGCACCATATTTATGCAATACCATGCATTCATGTCCTTCCCCCTTCACTGGCATCGTTTAGGCAGTCCAGTGCCAACGCAAGCATGATGCAAGGGTGCCTGTGTTGTTAGCAGGATTGATTTTGTGTAGGAAGGGACACCTTCCAGTACAAAAAAAATTCTAAGAGGTTTTTTCCTCTTGCAGCACACATAGAAAGAGGAAAGAATGAGGAGAAATTAAGAAATTTTGCCTTGTTAAACCTCACCTCTGGAGGAGTAAGAATTTGGTTCTTCCCCAGGTTTACATGGTCTTGTAAATCTGGGACAGCATAAAAATCCATGGGTGTTGCATGGGAAAACCCACCACAATGCGCATGGAATGACTCCCGAGTGCAGAGTAAGGTACTGCAGCGATCAGCGCTTCCTTGCCTTATGTATAGTGGCTTTGCGTGGCCTAATAGGTATGATTTTGTAATCTGCGGTTCAGGAGCGTCACAAAAAGTGATGCTCCGACTGCAAAGGGGTCTCGCAAATAAGCCCCACTAAACTTTAAAAGCACAATGCATGCATGTTCAACACTGGTCAAACCCACCAGGATAAGTTCAAACCTGTCATGATTACAAATGTAGGTGTGGAATTAGCAATTAAATGTTACATTTTAATCTAAAATGATATAAATAAATGCGAAGCATTTCAGAGCTATTGACCTTATGCGACTGGCTTTGTTACAACATAATAGTGGTATGAATATATAATGAAGGGGATCATTTTCAGGAAGCCACTTAGTCAAATTTCTTGGTTAGACATGGAGGATCAGATTTACTAATACAACTAACAACTTTGCACTACTTTTGTACTGCACACCAAGCGCAAATTGTTGTTGTGGTATTAACTTTCTAATGCAAATCTTGATAGTTAGTCAAAGTAAGGCAAAGTAGCACTATGCTTTAGTTTGCATCAAGGGGGCATTCCATGGTTGCATATAGATGTTCCCTTGCAATCATCCATGGGTTTTGATGCAAAACCCTATCTAGTAACAACTGGAGACTGGGATGTGCACCAGAAATGTATGCCTCCGCAAGGCATGCGTAACAGAGGAAAAATATTTTAATTTCTACATACATATTTTTCAATCTTTGCATTTTTGCTACATTGTACAGCATACATACCAGGTGGAAAATGTATCAAAGTACAACATCTTTGGCTGCTATGCTAGCTGCTTTGTTGCATGGCATCACATTTTAGTAAATGTCCCCCTGAATTCCTTTTGTGTATGTCTGAAAGTATTCTACCTCTGCATCAAAATAGCTTGCTACCTCCCTTCTTCTATTCAATGCGCTCTGTTTTCAAAGACAAAATTAAGTGGCTGGAAAAGTTTGAAAATGGTTGACATATTTAAAGGTTTCAGAGATTAATATTTTGTCATTTTGTAAAGCATCATCAATGGCAGACAGCTGTGACCCTTGAAAGTAGCGGGCCATAAAATCTATGCCAAATGGGATCTAGTGAGTGAATGTAAGAAATGATGATGAAATCTATGGAGAATTTAGCGATTTTCCAGTCCCTATGGAATTTGAAAAACATTGGGGGCAAAGTATTTCCCATTGTCATTGACTAAAAGAAAATAAATTGGCCCACATTTTCAAAGGTCTTCTATTGCTGTGCATTGCGCAAGTCCTAGCCAATCTTTAAGTCATATTTACAAAGTGGCACAGTGTTATTTGTGCATTATTTTCCAAGCCTTGCATGGTAAAAGATCTGCTTTGTATTGCATGAAATTTAAAGTATGCAAGATGACTGTTCCCAAGCAAAACCATCACAATACCAATGCAATGGTATTCTCAAATGTCAGACAGACATATGCAGTGTGACACATATGTCTGTTTGCATCTGAAACCTGCACATGGTCCAAGCAGGTCCAAAAAAGGGCACAATTGCCTTTGTATAAATAGAATTTTCATACACTTCATCAAAAATGTGTTTTAATTGTTTAGGGAGTAGACAACATCTGCGACAATGCAACCTAGACAGGAGGAAGGAGATGATCTATCCACAGAGGATCAGTCTCCTTTATCTAAGGGAGGAGGATGTGATACAGACTGAAGAAAGATTACATCTATGCTTTACTGTACAAAATTGGACCAGCCTTCCAATCCAACACTGTAGGCTTGCATGCAATGTCACCACATGTGATGCTAAAATCAGTACTGTATTTACTGGGCTTGGGATAATTCCAAAGCACTTGTGGCAGGATGGCTGATAATACCAGACTGCTTTAACTTCTTTCGCTCACCTCCCCGCAGCCCTGGGGACCACCAACTCCCCAGGGCTACCCAGGGCTATTAACAATTGAAGTATGGGGAGGTCGCTCGACCCCCCCGCAGCACCGGGGACCACCAACTCCCCAGGGCTCAAAGAATGTAATGGAGGGGGTCCGTTGCAGACCCCAGACCCTTGGACCATCACCTCGCTGTGGCTAAACAGAAGATTGGAGGGGGGCCGCACAGACCCTTTACTGGAGCCATAGGTGGCCCTGGGGACTGCAACCTCCCAGGGCTGGCTCATGCTATATCCCGGGGTGCCAACCCCCGGGACATAGTTGTATGCTATGGCATGATGGCAGCTTTACAGCTGCCGCTAAGCCATGGCAAACTGTGCTCGCTTTCAATGAGCAAGAGCATGCAAAATGATCTCGCTTGTTGAAAGTGAGCAGAATTGCTTTGACACAGAGGGAAATGCATACTAGCAGCTCCTTCTGTGTCAAAGCAATGCTGGCTCCCGCAGGAGGCGGGGAGCCGGCAGGGACTGCTGGGGCCTTGAGGCTCACCCCGCAGTCCCCAGAGGTAGAAAGTCGGTGCCCTGGGTGACTCCATGGCACTCAGAATGGAGGCTGGGCCCCAGGGCAAAAATTGGCCCAGGGAGGGGGGGCTACATGGCTCCCTTCCCTGTTTTATAAAACAAATTACTGACAGCAAGTGCCCAAGTTGAAGCTCCACTTCTGTAACTCTATTATGCAGTGACAGTCTAACTTTGCGCACATGGTCAAAGCCAAACAAGTGTTTTTTCTCCGCATTTTCATTGTGAAAAGTTAGCTGTAATCCATGATGGAGGTGTTTGCATCTCTGCTTTTCTCGAGCTCAATATCTCATATAGTGTCTCTGACAAGGAAGTTCTTTCTCGTCATCTGCTGCTGAGCCGAGCAATTGTGTTCTGCCCTTTTATAAACAAGAAGTATGTAAACGTACCTATAAGCCCTGCCTCATTTACATTAGCCGTATACAACGGCTTCCTGCCTTTTTCCCAGGATGATGGACAGCTTACTAAAAGGACCCCCAGCGCTTTTCCCGCGCGTTGGCAAAGTTACAGACACACAAGGTTACTGGCAACATTTCTTCGGCATCCTCTATGCAACTGTAGTGTAGAAGATGCACTATACATTTATCGAAAGAGGTAGCACTTACTAATTAGCCAGCAGAAAGTACTCCAGTTGAGTAGAGGTGTTGCACAAAACGGTGGCCTCTTCTTGGATAAATATGCAGGACAGGATTCATTCTGGCACGATGCTCGTATCACAAAAATTAAACCTCAACAGGAAGCACTTACGGCAAGGCAGTAGGTGCCCGAGTTGAAGCTCAATTTCTGTAACTTTATTAAGCAGCTTAACTTTGTGCACATGGAATATGTTCATTGAAAAAACCAAAGGTTACAGGGATGTTATAGTTAGGCTCAGGTTTCACTCGTGCAAAACCAGTGAAATTCAGCAGCAATAGTTAGCTGAGGTAACTATAACTCGTACCCCTATGCATTGCTTATTACCTCACATATCATACCACTCATGACATGGTCAGTGACATCACTGATGACATTTCACAGTTTTTTTACGAGTAAAACCTGAGCCAAACTATAATGTCCGTGTAACCTTTGGTTTTGTCAGTAAATTTCCAAAGTTTTTAAAATTCTAATTCCTAACTATAACATCCCTGTAACCTTTGTTTTCTTTAGTGAATTTCTATGGTTTTTAGGGTTGAGCCTGCAAGTGCATGCGCCAGTGCATGCATCTTGCTTGCGAGACAATTTGTATACAGAAAATGCTTACCATTTGTGTGCTGCAGCGTCACTCTTCGTTCCAGCATCCCTAATTGGCTAATTCAGCAGAAACGTCACTTCCAGTGCTTGCAGTGGAGCACCGGTTGATTAAACCTAATCAGTACTCGTCCACTGCTCCCCACACAATTGGGGTACTATTTCTGCCCCTCTTTAGCATTTTCTATTTTGTTTACATTGGGTGGGATAGGTTAAATCATCGTAGCAGAGGTCAGAAATGTAGGGAAATACTACAAAGTCGGAAAATCAGAGAAGTGCATGCAAAACACCACTCAAGAAATGGGGTGCTCAGTTAGTTCTGGAAGATTTGATTCAGAGGCAGATATTTTCAAGACCTTCCCCTCGCCATCCGCACCAGCCAAAGAGAACAATACTAAAATACTATTGAAAGGCATTCCATTAACCAACAGCATAATTATTTAGCAGCTATTATCGGGAGCGTTCTTTTACAACACTGCACAGTCACAGTGTACTTTGGCGCGCTGGCCTGCAGTGTTTTGTTTAGTGCCCCTTTGACCCAGATGCTGCTGTGCTTTGTTTGGTTCCCCGCTAATCTAGGCCATATTATTAGTTATCTTTCTGCTTCATTAATTAGGTGTATTCTCAGGAGGGTCTTTTGCCATTATTCAGGCCATTAGTTCATTCTCTGCTCGTGATGTACCCTGCATAAGGAGCATGCGAGCCAAGATGTTCCGGCCTGGTATGCTAAAAGAAGTGCGCTCTCATACACAGATAACACATCCTTAATTGCAGTGTTACAAGTTCTAAAATGTGAGGAATCAGCAACCATATCCCTAAGGCACCACAAAACAGGGGGGGAGGCAGGCCTTGTTTTCGGACAAGCTTTTGCATCTATTCTGTTCCCAGACAATAAAATTAACTAGGCTTGCAAACTCTGCCCACTTACTCTAGGAACCTATTCTCTACCTCTTCGACAGCTTAGGAGGAATAGGATTTGATTCATGAAGAAAAAAAAAATGAAGTAATTGATTTACATACGTCTTGTGTTTTATGGACGTCAGTTTACCAGAATGCCAGTAGTAAAGGAAATGATGTCATGTACCTTTTAACCCAAGATTTCACGATGATGTGTCATTTCTGTGACGAAGGAGTAACACTTTATCACAAGTAGAGCAAATCAGTCATGTCCATGTAAGTATATGATTTTCACAAATAACACCTTTTTGTGCACTATGATACCTATGGCAGAAGTGCAGGATAAAAACACCATTTAAAAAGTCATTTTTATAGTCTGAGAGCCATTTTTGACTTTATAATGTAGTTTGGTGTATGCACTATAATACCACATTTTTATTAGAATATAGTGTGCTTTTTGAGTAAGTGAAAGAAATACTGTGTGCAGACAAGCGTTGTAAACAAATTGTGCATAATCATATCCAGTACAGGTTTTTCTTACTATTCTGGGACTAGTAGTATTGTAGAACCAAGACTACAAATCCCAGAATGCAAAGGAAAAAACATGCATCAAAGCAGCTCCTCACACATATTATATTTTCCTCTGTTAAAGAAAATATTCTTCTTGTATGTGATGTCGACACTAAGAGAACACATCTTATGTTTTTATACAACAGCCCTGAAGAAGCGAGAAACTTGCAAAACACATGTTGGCTTGGCTGTGGAAGTCATGCTCTTTAATGGAGAATTTTGATCAAATGTTTGAAATGAAGAAACTTTGAAATAAAATCTTTACATGGACTTTTGCATTGCAACGTGTGCCCTTCTCAGTACATGATCTAAAGTTGGTCCACATGAATTATTCCCTCTGAGGGAAACAGGGATCTGAGAACCAGCACCGGGCTAAGTTTCAATTTTCCCCCTTGTGTCAAATATATATATATATATTTTGTTATTTGTTATTGTTATTCTCGTGAGCAAGGTCTCTGAAGAGACCGAAACGCGTAGAGATGTTTCTGGCATGCTGAAATAAATTAGCATTGTTATAATTGCACTTTGGATGTCTTCTTAATCGTGAGTGCGAGCGGAATCCCTTGGGGAAAAGTGGTGAGATTTGTGAACGGCTTGGCTCTGCCGTACCGCAACCGCACCGCCTTTGAGCGCCCAGGAGTCAAAAAGTGGGCCGCTTTGGAAGGGATATATATATATATATATATATATATATATTCACTGAAAAAACCACAGGCTTCAGGGACGTTATAGTTAGAAATTAGCATTTAAAAAACCTTAGAAATTCACTGAAAAAAACACAGGTTTCAGGGACGTTATAGTTAGTTGGACATTTCACTCGTACAAAACCAGAGAAATTCGGCCGTTATAGATAGTTAAGCTAACTATAACTCGCACCCCCGCAATGCACTGCTGATGACGTCATATATTACATCATTCATGACATGGTCAGTGACATCACTGATGACATCACTGATGACATCTCAAATCACATCACTGATGACATCATCCAGTGACTGTGTTTCTGTAAAGTTGAAATATGTTTTATATATATATATGTGCCACGGTGTATTGAAGAATGAGTGGGTGTATAAGTGTCTGAATGGATGATTTAGTAGGTGCGTGACTGACTGAATAAGTGAGTGATTAAACGTGTCTTACTGAATGCATGGGTTAGTGACTAAACTGTGTGAATGTCTGTATCAGTGTGTCAGTTGGTGTGTAAGCAGCTGCATGGGTTTGTGAGTAGCTACATGAGTGTCTATATGGGTTATTGATTGGTTGTCTGACTATCTGTATGGGTGCCTGAATATCTGTGTGGGTGGGTGGGGGGGTGTGTGACTCTGTGCATAGATATGTGAGTGGGTGATTCACTGGGTGTATGGCTTCAAGAGTACATCTGGGAAGGGCTGTATGGGTGGGTGAGTGTGTGTATGGGTGTGTTGGTGAGTGAATGGATGTCTCAGTGGTACATGTGTGAGTAACTACATATGTGAAAGGCAGTATATGTGAGTGTTGGAGTATATCAATGACTATATGTGAGAATGAGTGATTGTGAGAGTGGCTGTATGGATGAGTGTGTGCTTGTTATGCATTCTGTCCATCAATTGTTCCTTTTGCATTTGTCACCCCGAGAGGGACGGGTATGTCCAGACGTGGGTCCCGTGCTCTCCATGCCACTGGAGTCAAGCTATCCTGGCTGATGAGGGCTGAAAGCCCAAAACCGGTCCTAGGATGCTTGTTTCCAGTCCAGGGAGGACCTGGCCTGGCAGTTCGGGCTGGACTGTTCCCATTGGGCGCAGGGTCAAGACTGATTTGAATATGGCTGGGTCCAAACTGGAATGGCATGGTGAGCAAAAGAACGATGGATTTAGGCCCAGATCTCTGTACTGGGGTGAATGTATGACATTGTTCTGCATCCTGTCCATCAATTGTTCTTTTTGCATTTGTCACCCCGAGTGGGCTGGGTATGCCCAGACATGGGTCCCGTGCTCTCCATGCCACTGGAGTCAAGCTATCCTGGCTGATGAGGGCTGAAAGCCCGAAACCAGTCCTAGGATGCTTGTTTCCAGTCCAGGGAGGACCTGGCCTGGCAGTTCGGGCTGGACTGTTCCCATTGGGCACAGGGTCAAGACTGATTTGCATATGGCTGGGTCCAAACTGGAATGGCATGGTGAGCAAAAAAACGATGGATTTAGGCCCAGATCTCTGTACTGGGGTGAATGTATGACATTGTTCTGCATTCTGTCCATCAATTGTTCTTTTTGCTTTTGAGTGTGTGCTTGTATCAGTGATTGTATAAGAGAGTAAGTATGTGTTAGTATCTGTATGAATAAGTGAGGTGGTGTGTGTATAACTGTATAGGTGAGTAAATGGGAGTGTGATTGATTCTTTGCATGACTGACTAGGTGTGTGAGTATGATAGTGCTGTATTGATGAGTCACTGCATGTATGAGTGACTGTATGGGTGAATGAGTGGATGTGTGTGTAGTCCTAGGAATCAGTGAGTGGGTATGTAGTAACTGGTATTGGTGTGTCTATGGTTTTGAAAATGGTAGTCTGTATTTTAGAATGGATGTATCAAAGGTTATATTAGGGTATGAGGAGGTGCATCAGATTATCACGTGTATGATGTCATCAGTGATGTCATCAGTGAAGTCATTTGAGATGTCATCAGTGATGTCATCAGTGATGTCACTGACCATGTCATGAATGATGTAATATGTGACGTCATCAGCAGTGCATTGTGGGGGCGCGAGTTATAGTTAGCTGAACTAACTATAACGGCTGAATTGATGTGGTTTTGTACGAGTAAAATGTCTAACTAACTATAACGTCCCTTAAATCTGTGTTTTTTTCAGTGAATTTCCAAGGTCTTTTTAAATGCTAATTTCTAACGATAACATCCCTGAAACCTGTGGTTTTTTCAGTGAATTTCAAAAGTTTTTTAAATGCTAATTTCTAACTATGCCTACAGAGGTAGGACATGTGCAGAAAGAGAAAGAAAGGTGCAGAAAGAAGCAAGAGAAATGCAGAAAGAGGCAACAAAAGTCCAGAAAGACGGAGAAAGGCACAGAAAGAAGCAAGAGAAATGCAGAAAGAGGCAACAGAAGTCGGGAAAGACGAAGAAAGGTGCAGAAAGAAGCAAGAGATGTGCACAAAGAACCAACAGAGGAGCAGAAAGGGCCTTGTTGCAAAGTCATCCTGTGCCCCCAACTTTTTGCTGACGGGTACTGGTGGTAACTAACTCTGACTAACCAGGCTTAGAGCCAGTGCAATGCTAAAAGACACTTAGAATACAGTGAAAACACCTACATACACTAGGGAACACTATGCGTTGGGGTACCCCTGTGATTGGCATGACCTCATCTGTAAGGCCCTAGTACATAATAGGGCAGGGGATTAAAACTACCTCTAAGTCAGAGGTGGAGAAAGATGCTTCTTTAAGTAGTAGTCACGTTTGCAGAGTGGTGGAGAAAGGGTGCTGGGCCTCCTACCAGCGCTCAGGAATTCCGCTGCATAGGACTTAGAGGAGGTACTAGGAGTAACCCTGGGCGTAGTAGCACTACGCATAGCTATGCGAAGTACACTTTGAACTACGCTCAGCTACGCAAATTGCGTAGTGCGTAGCTGTGTGCTTGTCTGCACTGTGCAATAATTGCAAACGGCATCGTCTTTATATGCTAAAATGCATATGGTCATTTCACAAAAGTGAAAACGATAAATTAACAAGCAGTGAGAGAGGTGATGATTTTGGGATCCTCCCTAACCTAGGGAGAGAACCAAGCAGATGCCTTGAAAACAAAAAGCACATCTTGTTGAACGATTCGGTGGTGGTCCCATCCTCTTAGGACCACCCCAAGCACAGTTATTGGCAAAAATGCAATCCCAATCAAAGGCCCTGCAAAGCATTATGGGGCGAGATTAGCAGTGGGCAGTGAATATTATAGTATCAATATCAAAATAATTCTACAAAGAGCTGCAGTTCAACTAGTCGTTACTAGATGTCCCTCACGAGTCAAATGCAAAAGCATTGAAATTATTATTACATCAAGCTGCAGTTCCACTAGTCGTTACTAGATGTCCTCACGAGTCAAATGCAAAAGCTTCATGAAAGGGTTTCAATGCTTTTGCATTTTGACTCGTGAGGGACATCTAGTAACGACTAGTGGAACTGCAGCTTGATGTAATAATAATTTCAATGCTTTTGCATTTGACTCGTGAGGGACATCTAGTAACGACTAGTTGAACTGCAGCTCTTTGTAGAATTATTTTGATATTGGACACTATAATATTCACTGCCCACTGCTAATCTCGTCCCATAATGCTTTGCAGGGCCTTTGGTTGGGATTGTATTTTTGCCCATAACTGTGCTTGGGGTGGTCCTAGGAGGAAGGGACCACCACTGAATTGTTCAGCATGATATGCTCTTTGGCATCTGCTTGGTCCCCTACGTTAGGGGGGACCCCAAAATCATCACCTCTCTCATTGCCTAATTTTTCATTCTCAATGTTCACTTTTGTGAATTGGTTATATGCTTTTTAGCATGTAAAATTGCTTTATCAAAGCCTTTGTAGGTGTTGATGATTTTGCAGCTACGCTACGTGTTTTAACGCAGTTTTTGCACTGTGCTACGTGCAATTTGTGTAGTGCGTAGTAGCGCAAACTACGCATGCTCCGTGAGCGTAGCGTAGTACTACGCCCAGGGTTAACTAGGAGGTCTTATTGGCACCCAAAGTCCCTCAGGAGTAAATTGAACTTCATCCCCCATCCTGTAGTCTGCCAGGAGGCACGTTTGCAGAGTGGTGGAGAAAGAGGGGCATGTCCTCCGAAGACGTCTTAGCAATCCCACTGTGTGGGACTTACTGGACGTAACAAGAGGGGTAGTTGGCTCCCAAGGACAACCTTGGGGGCCAACTACCCCTCCTATTACCTCCAGTAAGTCCCACACAGCAGGATTGCTAAGTTCTCATAGCAGGCCACGCCCCCTTTGCCCACCACTCTGCAAACGCGCTCCCTGGCGCACTCTTGGATGGGGATTGAAGTCCCCTTCACTGCTAGGGGTCCTTTAGGGGCCAACTAGCTTACCTCTTACCTCCAGTAAGCCCCACACAGTGGGATTGCTGAGAGCTGAAAAAAAGGCCACGCCCCCTTTCCCCACCACTCTGCAAACGCGCTCCCTCGGGGGATGAAGTCCACTTGTGTCCTGAGGACCTCAGGACACAAGAGGACCTCATCGCCCCACCAGCAGTGAGCCAAGAGGTGCGTTTGCAGAGTGGTGTAAAAAGGGGCATGGCCTCAGACCACCTGTCTGCAATGCAGCTGTGTGGCGCTTACTGGAGGTACCTGGGGGGCTAGCTGGCCCCCAGGGACCCTCAGTATTCATGGAGACTTAATTCCCCAACTTTGAACGTGCCAAGGGGCGTGTTTGCAGAGTACTGCAGGGAGGGGGCGGAGCCTCTGGCAAGTTGTCGGTTTCTTTTGTACATTTTTCTTTTTTTATGGGAGGGGGGCTGCGTAGCCCCCCTTCCCTGGGCCACTTTTGGCCCCGGGGATCCCATCCCCCGGGGCCTGGCAGCCTTGTTTTTTTTTTAATGAAAATTTTGGGGAGGGGGACTACTTGGCCCCCCTCCAGAGGACAATTATGGCCAGCTTTATTTTGTTTTTGTTTTTTGGGAGTGGGGCGGCATGGCCCCCCTCCTCAGGCCAATTATGGCCCCGGGTACACCATCCCCCGGGGCCGGCCTTTCCGTTTTTTATTTTTTTTAACAATTTTAATCACAGGGGAGGGGGGGCCGCGTGGCCCCCCTCCCGGGCCACTACTGGCCCCAGGGACCCCATCCCCCGGGACCTGGCCTCTCCGTTGAGGACCGTGGGGGGAGCCCCAATGCCCCCACGGTCCCGCCGGCTCCCCGCCTCCCGTGGGAGCTGGCATTGATTTTGCACAAGGGGAGCTGCTAACATGCAGCACCCCTTGTGCAAAAGCAATTCTGCTTTGGTTTATGGAAGCCAATTGGGTGTTATAATACATATGAGAGACAGATGTATCAAATGTTATCTTGCTTTGTATCAAATGAGTGTTTCACATACTGCCTCCCTTATGCTTGTTTTTATTTGTTATAAGATCGGAATGCATTTTTTGACTAAGGTCATAGTTTAATCGAAAAAAAATCTTTCTTGTAGCCCCCGAGCAGGGATGGAATCATAATGACTGAGGTTAAAAATGACTAATGAAGTGCAATTGGTTTTGATGTAAATTGGCTAGAGAGAAATTAACTTTGAATGAGAAATGTTCAAGAGCATGGATATGAGAGTTAAAGGGAGACACAATCTGTTGAATCGACTAAATACCTCTGGATAGTAAGGGCCCACTGGAGGGTAGGAGTATAATGAGGGGAGACTGTAGGTTCGCGTTATGTGAGGGCAACATAAGAATCGTCCACATTATTAAAATGTGTCTGTTAAATGAGAAGATTTACACTGGAGGCTCCAATCAATAGAATAGCACGATGTATTGATGTGCCCTGAGTAACAGCATGAACTAAGGGTTCGATCCTCACATACTCTTTTTGGAATTTGGTTTGATGATTGTGTGTCTTTAATAATTTTGAAACAAAGAACTCCCACAATGTGATCTTACCTGTTGTAATACGTACATGATGAAATATAGGGCTAAGAAAAATAGTAACACGAAAAAATGAAAAAATGCTGGCCGCACTTGTTAGGCTTTTGAATGAGATACGGTATTCAATTGCTGCCAACACTAGGCTGTAATGCATAAATGCATTGTTTAATTGATTTTATGTAAAAATAGTCCAAGGTTCTGATAAAAATCTACAAAGCAATCAAATGGTATGACTACGAATACCAGAATGCACTAATGCTAAACACAGGATGTGATGTCACATGTTTAAATACGGCAGAAATGGAGGGCCGCTTTGTGTTTTTGTCATCCCCGTGAGCAAGGTCTCGGCTGAGACTGAAACGCGTAGGGGTGTGCTGGCTTGCTGTTAATAAACACCCTGGAACTATACAAAATTGGAGTATTGGCAAAGTTATTTGATGAAAAGGACGGAGTTGGGAGTGCGGAGAGGAATCCCTTTGGGAAAACTGTTGTAAATTTGGAAACGGCTTGGCCCTGCCGTACTCGTAACGCACCTCCACAGATGCGCCCACTGGGCCAAAAAATGAGACCATGCAGGAAATTATATATATATATATATATATATATATATATATATATATATATATATATATATATATACATACATACATACATACATACATACATACATACACATACATACATACATACATATATCGATGTGGGCAACAGGGAAAGACGGAAACCGTGAAAGTTTACAACGGCAAGTATTTATTCAGTTTCTTTTTTTCTCCTTTTTCCAAAGTGCAATGTGCATAAGCAACCTGACTATATTATCTACTGGCGGTCGCCAGTAGATAGTTATAGTTAGGACCTATTATCCATAGGAAATCCGCGACATTCTATTTGCAATAACGTTGGCGCCGGTTGACGAATCTTCGCAAAGCTTCCAACTTGTTGGGGCGCTCCGGTCCGCTCCTACCCTGAAAGTCTCGGGGTGATAAGTCAAGCGGGGGCCGAGAAAAGGGGGTCCCAAAACACGTTTTCCCCATTCATTTTTCCATAGGAACCTTTAGTCGCAGCTACAGCCCGAACTGCTGAACGGAATTACCCCAAATTTGGCAAAGAGGTAGCCCTTGGTTCAGACTGGTGCCTTTTGCTAAAATGGTGTAAATCCGTTCAGTAGTTCCTGAGAAATTCACAATTAAAATCACATATATATCTATGGGCGCGTCGGATCCGCGTACCCTCCCGATCACGAGCTGCATGCTAATTGGCTGTCAACACTCCAAATCAAGAAGTGTTGGCTGCCATTTTGTCCCTCGGTAGAACCGAGGGACAGAAACAAGTGCGCAAAGCGCAAAAGGGGGCAGGGTAGAAACACCCTGACCCCTAGGTCTGCTCAGGGGGTCCCACAAGGACCCCTGGGCAGAAAAAGATTTTTTTTTTTTTAAATCGGCGGGATGCGCTTAGGATGCGCGGATCCCGCCAAGAAAAAAAAAGAAACAAGTGCGCAAACGCACAAAGGGGGCAGGGTAGAAACACCCTAACCCCTAGGCCTGCTCAGGGGTCCCACAAGGACCCCTGGGCAAAAAAGCATTTTTTTAAAAATCGGCAGGATGCGCTCAGGGTGCGCGAATCCTGCCGAAGAAAATCGAAGCGCGGTCTCCGCGCTTCGATAGCACTGGCTCCCGGGTGGCCCAAGTCCCGGGGGCATGGTGGGGGGATAATTTAATGTGTGGGGGCCTCAAAGGGCCCCTAAGCCCCGGGACCACCACCCCCGGGGCTTTTTAAAAATGGTGCGGGAGGGCTCTGAGCCCTCCCGCAGCCCCGGGGACCACCACCCCCGGGGCTTTTTTAAATTAATTTAACAACCTGTGTGGGGGCTCCAGCCCCCACACGCCCCGGGACCGCCACCTCCCGGGGCACTAACAAATTAAAATGGGGGTCCGTTTTGGACCCCCGAAGCCCCAGGGACCACCACCTCCCCGGGGCTGTGCTGATGTAGGGAGGGGGGCCGCGCGGCCCCCCTCCTGGAGCCCTTGATGGCCCTGGGGACCACCACCCCCAGGGCCGGCTCCTGCAGTGTCCCGGGTGCCTACCCCGGGACACTGTAGTTTGCTATGGCAGGACGGGAGACTCGCGGCTCCCGTCCTGCCATAGCAAACTGCTTTGGATATTGGAAGAGAGAGCAGGAAACCTGCTCTCTCTTCCATTATCCAAAGCACATTGCTTTTCCACATGGGGAGCAGCATGTCAGCTGCTCCCCATGTGGAAAGCAATGCCGGCTCCCAAGGGACGTGGGGAGCCGGCGGGACTGTGGGGGATTGGGGACCCCCCACAGTCCCCAACGGAGAGGGCCAGCCCCGGGGGATGGGGTCCCCGGGGCAAGTAGTGGCCCAGGATGGGGGCCACGCGGCCCCCTCCCCAAAAAATAAAAAATAAAAAAATTAAAAAAATGGAAAGGCCGGCCCCGGGGATGGGGTCCCCGGGGCCTTAATGGCCAGAGGAGGGGGCCACGCAGCCCCCTCCAAAGAATAAAAATAAAAGGCCATGCCCCGGGGATGGGGTCCCCGGGCCAATACAGGCCCAGGGAAGGGGAGCCACAAGGCCCCCTTCCCATTTTTTTTTTATTAAAAATTAAAAAAGGGTAAGGCCCCGGGGATGGGGTCCCCAGGGCATAAAAACAGGAAAAAGGAAGGGGGCCACACAGCTCCCCTTCAGGGACAACATTTTTTTTTCTTTTAAAAACGATCGGGCCCGCAGGCCCCGCCCCCTTCCTTCACCACTCTGCAAACGCGCCCCTGGCACGTTTCCAGAGGGGAACGAATCCCCTTGAATACTGGGGGTCCCTGGGGCCAACTAGCCCACCAGGAACCTCCAATATGCGCCAGGGGCTGCGTTGCAGAGACGTGTAGAGAGGCCACACCCCTTTACACCTCTCTGCAACGCAGCTCTGTGGCGCTTTGGAGGTATATGGTGGGCTAGTTGGACTCCGGGGACCCTCAGGATTCAAGGGGACTTAATCCCCAACTTAAAACGCGCCACGGGCGCGTTTGCACAGTGGTGAAGGGAGGAGCGGGGCTTCAGGTGACATGTGTGCAAACAGGCCCCGTGGCGCGTTTTAAGATGGGGAATTAAATCCCCTTCAATCCTGAGGGTCCCTGGGGCCAACTAGCCCAACAGGTACATCCAGAAAGCGCCACAGAGCTGCGTTGCAGAGAGGTGTAAAAGGGTGTGGCCTCTCTACACGTCTCTGCAACGCAGCCCCTGGCGCATATTGGAGGTTCCTGGTGGGCTAGTTGGCCCCTAGGGACCCTCAGGATTCAAGGGGACTTAATCCCCAACTTAAAACGCGCCACGGGGCGCGTTTGCACAGATGTCACCTCAGGCCCCGCCCCCTCCCTTCACCATTGTGCATATATTCCTCTAAAATCAGCCGAAATACGAATTACGATTTACTCACCTGTTATCAGGAGAGACCTCAGTGCTGTATCTTTCAGCCCAGTACTGGTCCTGAAAAGTAATTCTAACCATACTTACCAGTAACTTGAATTTCCTTCCATAGGCTAACATTGACTGATTTCACTTGGAAATTCTTCTAAGTGTGGAGTTTTGGAACTTTAAAATATTCCTCTAAAATCAGCCGAAATACGAATTCCGATTTACTCACCTGTTATCAGGAGAGACCTCAGTGCTGCATCTTTCAGCCCAGTACTGGTCCTGAAAAGTAATTTTAACCGTACTTACCGGTAACTTGAATTTCCTTCATAGGCTAACATTGACTGGTTTCACTTGGAAATTCTTCTAAGTGTGGAGTTTTGGAACTTTAAAATATTCCTCTAAAATCAGCCGAAATACGAATTCCGATTTACTCACCTGTTATCAGGAGAGACCTCAGTGCTGCATCTTTCAGCCCAGTACTGATCCTCAAAAGTAATTTTAACCGTACTTACCAGTAACTTGAATTTCCTTCCATAGGATATCATTGCCTGCTTTTGCTGAAAAAGTTTCTAAGTGTTGATTTTTGAAACATACAAATATTCCTGTAAAATCAGCCGAAATACGAATTCCGATTTACTCACCTGTTATAAGGAGAGACCTCAGTGCTGTATCTTTCAGCCCAGTACTGGTCCTGAAAAGTAATTTTAACCGTACTTACCAGTAACTTGAATTTCCTTCCATAGGCTAACATTGACTGGTTTCACTTGGAAATTCTTCTAAGTGTGGAGTTTTGGAACTTTAAAATATTCCTCTAAAATCAGCCGAAATACGAATTCCGATTTACTCACCTGTTATCAGGAGAGACCTCAGTGCTGCATCTTTCAGCCCAGTACTGGTCCTGAAAAGTAATTTTAACCGTACTTACCGGTAACTTGAATTTCCTTCATAGGCTAAGATTGACTGGTTTTCAGCAAAAAGTTTCAAAGTGTTGATTTTCACAAACTACAAATATTCCTTAAAAATCGCCTGTATGACTTAAACGCATTCTTTCAACTGTTTACAGGAGATGCACCAGTGCTGGATCCAGGATCCAACACTGAGTAAGAAAAAGTAACGATAACACAACTTACCTGCTAAGTGATTTTCCTCCCATAGGATAACATTGGTGATTCTATGTGAAAAAGTTTCTAAGTGTCAACTTTTAAAATACAATAATATTCCTTAAAAATCACGACTGTAACCAAAACGCTTTTACTCAACTGTTTACAGGAGATGTACCAGGACTGAATCTAGGATCCAGTCCTGTGGTTACAAAAGTAATCCATAAAGTAACTAATTGCATTTAACTAGAAATTCACATTGAGCTGAATGTTGCATTGTGTTTGAAAATGTGTTGCCCATTGCAACAACTGTAACTACTGTACTTAAAAGTCTATTGCCTATCTGCAAAGTATTTAAACTAAAGTAATTCATTCTGAGAAAGTATTTTTGTAATGTAATGTATAATGTAATTACAATGTAATTTAAAAAATAAAATATGTAAAAAAAATTGTTTCTAAAAATGTAGTAAATCAGTATGAAAAAAATTAATATAACAATTAATACATTTAAAAATTGTCATTTACAAAACCTTTGAAATTCACTGAAAAAACCGTAGGTTTCAGGCACGTTATAGTTAGAAATTAGCATTTAAAAAACCTTTGAAATTCACTGAAAAAACCATAGGTTTTCAGACACGTTATAGTTACAAATTAGCATTTAAAAAACCTTTGAAATTCACTGAAAAAACCATAGGTTTCAGACACGTTATAGTTACAAATTAGCATTTAAAAACCTTTGAAATTCACTGAAAAAACCATAGGTTTTAGGGACAGTTATAGTTACTTGGACATTGCACTCGTACAAAACCCGTGAAATTCCCCCGTTATAGTTAGTTCAGCTAACTATAACTCGCGCCCCGCAATGCACTGCTGATGACGTCACATATTACATCACTCATGACATGGTCAGTGACATCACTGATGACATCACTGATGACATCTCAAATGACATCACTGATGACATCATCCACGTGATAATCTGATGCACCTCCTCACACCCTAATATAACCTTTGATACACCCACTCTAAATTACAGACTGCCATTCGCAAAACCATAGACACTCCAACACCAATAACTACATACCCACTCACTGATTCTTAGGTCTACACACACACATCCACTCACTCACCCGTACAGTCACTCATACTTACGGTCACTCAGTACAGGACTATCATATGCACTCTTACTCCTATATAGACACTCAAACAACGCCACTCATCCATAGAGATACTCACACACCTAGTCAGTCATGCAAATAATTAAACACACTGCCATTTACTCACCTATACAGTTATACACACACCAGCTCACTTACTCATACAAATAGTAGCACATTGTTACGCTCTTATACAATCACTGATACAAGCACACACTCATCCATACAGCCACTATCACAATCACTCACTCTTGCTTATAGCTATTTATATACTCCAACACACATATATACTGCCTTTCACATATGTAGTTACTCACACATGTACCACTGGGACATACATTCACTCACTAACACACTCTTACACACACTTACCCACCCATACAGTCTATCACAGATGCACTCTTGAAACCATCCACCCAGTGAATCACCCACTCACACATCTATGCACAGAGTTGCACACACCCCTCCCACACAAACACTCAGGCACCCATACAGATACTCAGACAAGCATTCAATAACTCATATAGACACTCATGTAGCTATTCACAAACACATGCAGCCACTTACACAGCAACAGACAGACGGATACAGACATTCATCCAGTTTAGTCACTAACCCATGCATTCAGTAAGATACGTTAAATCACTCACTTATAGAGTCAGTCACGCACCTACTAAATCATCCATACAGACACTTACACACCCACTCATTCTTCAATACGTCTTTTCCTATATATATTAAAAATATTTAAACTTTACAGAAACACACAGTCACTGGATGATGTCATCAGTGATGTCATCAGTGATGTCATCAGTGATGTCATTTGAGATGTCATCAGTGATGTCATCAGTGATGTCACTGACCATGTCATGAGTGATGTAATATGTGACGTCATCAGCAGTGCATTGCGGGGCGCGAGTTATAGTTAGCTGAACTAACTATAACGGGGAATTTCACGGGTTTTGTACGAGTGCAATGTCCAAGTAACTATAACTGTCCCTAAAACCTATGGTTTTTTCAGTGAATTTCAAAGGTTTTTTAAATGCTAATTTGTAACTATAACGTGTCTGAAACCTATGGTTTTTTCAGTGAATTTCAAAGGTTTTTTAAATGCTAATTTGTAACTATAACGTGTCTGAAACCTATGGTTTTTTCAGTGAATTTCAAAGGTTTTTTAAATGCTAATTTCTAACTATAACGTGCCTGAAACCTACGGTTTTTTCAGTGAATATAGATATAGATATAGATATATAGATATAGATATAGATCTATATATTATCTACTAGCGGTCCCAAGTAGATAGTTATAGTTAGAACCTAGTTTCCATAGGAAAAGCATTTTTTGATGTGCTTATAACTTTGGCGTCGTTTGACGAACCTTTACGAAATTTTCCAAAAAGTTCCTCTTTTCAAGTGAGCTCCTATTTTGAAAGATTGGGGGTGATTCGTGAAGGGGGAGCTGAGAAAAAAGGGGGGTCCCAAAACATGTTTTCTCCATGCAATTTCCATAGGAAACTTTAGACAAGGCTACAGGTCCAACTGCTGAACGGAATTACGCCAAATTTGGCAGGGAGAAAGGTCTTGGTCCAGAAAGCACGCTTTTGTTTAAATGGGGTAAGTCCATTCAGTAGTTTTAGAGAAATATCAAAATTTACAGATATCAATATTTGAGAATTCTGACATCTGATTGGCTGAGGCGTTACGAGCACGAGCGCGCGGCTCATTGGTTGCGAACTGTTGAAACTAGGAAGTGTTGGCAGCCATTTTGTGACTGAGTTGAAAGGCGTAGGGCAAAACAAAAGAGAAACATTGTATAAGAGGGTATAGTAGGAACACTGTGGTCTTACTTTAAGCAGTCTGTACAGTGCAGAGGCAGGGAGTTTGAATGTTGCGTAGGCCGTGGAAATCACGTCCGCAGAACAACGGTGCGTGGTATTGCAGCAAGGTTGCGTAGGATCTGGAAATCCCGTCGGGAAAACAATGTGCCGTATTGCGGCAAGCAGTGTGTAGGGTGCACACACAGGTAGTGTGAATGTGCGGTATTGCGGCAATGTTCAGTAGGCTGTGTAAATCATATCGGGAAAATAACAATGCGCCGTATTGCAGCCTTCCTTTAATATAATGCGCAGTAATGTTTACTTACAATTAAGCCTGGGCGTAGTTCGCGAAGTAGCGCTACGCGAAACTACGCAAAGTGCAGTTCGCACTACGCGAGCTACGCGTAGCACTACGCGAACTGCGTAGTGCGCTGTTCGCGATGATTGCACAGTGCCGGATGCTTATCCGCACTGTGCAATCATTGAAAACGGCATCTTGCACAGTGCGAGCTGTCTTTACTGCCGCTCGAGTAGATTTTTACTCGAGCGGCAGCTTTCTCAACGCGGACTGGTAGTTTCTCATCGCGAGCGGTCGCGAGCTTACGCGACCACTCGCAATGAGAAACCTGACCTCCCGCGTTGAGAATCTCGCCGGGAGGTTTATTTTCCACGCTCGCGATCGGCAACTTGATGTTGCTGATCGCGAACGAGGAAAAAGTCTCGCCGGGATAGTCATTTTGCTTGCTCGCGGTCGCCAACTTGACGTTGAGGACTGCGAGCAAGCAAAAATGACCGCTGCACTACGCTACGCTACGCATGTTTGCACTGTGCTACGTGCAATTCGCGTTGTGCGAAGTAGCGCAAACTTCGCAAACTACGCGAGCGTAGCGTAGTGCTTTGCCCAGGGTTACTTACAATGCGGTGTTCACTTTTATCACGGACAGTGTCACTTTCTTAGACGAAATTTAATATTATGTGGGAGGGCGTGTTCTGTTCGTGTGTCTGGAACAAAATTAAAGTTTAATTGGCTGAGGTGTTCCAACAACGAGCTCAATGTTCATTGGCTGCGAACCATTGAAAGTAGAAGTGTTGCCAGCCATTTCCTCCCCATCCGCGGAGTAGCAGTGATATCTGATTGGCTGACGTGTTCCAAGCAGGACCTTCCCAAGCTTAATGTTCATTGGCTGCGAACCAATGAAAGTAGAAGTGTTGCCAGCCATTTCCTCCCTGTCCGCGGAGTAGCAGGGACATCTGATTGGCTGACGTGCTCCAAGCAGGACCTTCCCAAGCTTAATGTTCATTGGCTGCGAACCATTGAAAGTAGAAGTGTTGCCAGCCATTTCCTCCCCGTCCGCGGAGTAGCAGGGACATCTTATTGGCTGACGTGTTCCAAGCAGGACCTTCCCAAGCTTAATGTTCATTGGCTGCGAACCATTGAAAGTACAAGTGTTGCCAGCCATTTCCTCCCCGTCCGCGGAGTAGCAGGAACATCTGATTGGCTGACGTGTTCCAAGCAGGATGTTCCCAAGCTTAATGTTCATTGGCTGTAAACCATTGAAAGTAGAAGTGTTGCCAGCCATTCCCTCCCCCTCCGCGGAGCATCAGGGACATCTGATTGGGTAACGTGTTCCAAGCAGGACCTTCCCAAGGTTAATGTTCATTGGCTGTAAACCATTGAAAGTAGAAGTGTTGGGAGCAATTCCCTCCCCCTCTGCGGAACACCATGGACATTTTATTGGCTAACGTGTTCCGAGTACAAGTTTGCTCATTATTGGCTGGGAACGGTTCACTGTTGTGAACCATTTTGTGATGCACTTCAATGAAGTACGGGAAAAGAAAGTAGTAGCGGGGAGGGTAGGAACACTATTAACTCTGTACAGTGGTCACAAGGTGGTGGACGGGGATTGTGAAGGTAAAAATTGTTTTTTATATATTTTAAGGGCCATTTATATAATTGGCGTGGGGTGTACAAATCACGGCGGGAAAATAACAAATTGTGTTGCGGTCTTCTTTTTATTAAGTTTGCCGGTGGGATACTTCCCAGGAGCACTGTTTAGTTATAATGTGGTGTTTACTTTTCTGACGGGGAGCTGTGGTTGCGCAGCAAAAATTTCAGTCTAGGTTTGAAATAGTTTTTATTAAGCAATTACAAAGATACTTTCTTCGGAAACTGAAGCTGTATATATCAAAGGGGCGACAAATAAAAACGCAATTCATAAAATATCCCTTAAGCGTGGGCACATCCTCCCTTTTTTTTCTGCTATACTTTGTAAAAGTGTTGCCCCATATTCTTGATAATATAAGAGGGCATGAGTTACTTTTAGATAAAGTAGAAAAGAAGTGCTACAAGAAACACTCCCGCACTACATCATCTCAGGTCACAAGAACAATAACAAGTAAAAACAGTTAAACACAAATCACTTTATATTACATAGAAATGTACGCTTTATCATTTTTTATAATTTCTATTCTGTAGAATTCGGGAAAGTTTGGTCGTAGTGCTTAGAGGTCGCTCGCTGCTCCGTTAACAAATCACGCACTCCTTTGAGAATATATAGGATAGTAGTATAATAATATACACTACTGGTAGTATATATTCTATAGGGAGAAGGTGAATAGGAACCGCAACAGACAAAAATAGAAATATCAAAAAAACTCCACTGAGGTCAGTATAAATGTAAATATTACAATATACATACTCACACTATATGATCTCAAGGGAGAAATAGACTAAAAACCAGAAGCTGCTGACGTTACATATAAATCTTTAGTCTTCGCGCCGACGGGTCACAAACTCCTCTGAGATCATAATGTGTGGTTATTATAATATACATACTCACACTATATGATCCCAAGGGGAAATAGACTACAAACTAGAAGCTGCTGACGTTACATATAAATCTTTAGTCTTCGCGCCGACGGGTCACCAACACTTCTGAGGTCAAGTACAGTGTCAATATTATTAATATACAAAGTCACACTTTATGAGCTCAAAGGAGCCAGAACAGGAACAATGTTTGCTGTATTCTGTCTGTTTCTGAAAACAAGCTGCTGACATTACATATAAATGGAAAAAACAACCAATAACACTTTTTTCTAAATACAAGTGTTTAAATATTGACAAATACCTACGTATTATAAATATCTAGTATGCCATAATCAAACAACTTACAACTCAGGATAATGTTTTGTGGCCGCAAAAGAAGAATCCGACTGTAGAAAAGAGCACCTGCATCACTGAATGGAAACGCGTAAATAACTCGCAAAAACGAAACTAATCAATCAACGGGTGTGGTTTATATACTTTTTGGTTATTGAGTAGTCTATGGAAGGAAGATGCGGCTCCGCCCATTTAGATGTCACGTTTTACAGTTGACACGTGCTCACGTTTTAACTGTTTAACTTGTGCATGTGTTGGGAAAAGTTTCAAAATGTGAAGCGGAAAAAGTTTTGATTTCGAACCTAAAACGAATAAGGTCCTTAATATGTACATATGTTGGAGAGCTTAAAAACTGTTACCCGGAAAACCGTGTCATTTCCATTCTCATGAGTAAATACATTTATTAATTGCCGTAATTCTAAATAGAAGACATTAAAAAAAAGATCTTTCAGAATAGAAGAAAAAAAAACGTGATAATATTTCTCATCACTATGGTTTTAAATTTTAAAAATGTGAGCATTTGTAAAGTGTACAGCTACCCCTGGAAAGGTGTGCCGGCGCTCCGGGGCATCGGAAAGATTAAGCAAGGTGTTGCCCACAGTGACATAGTGGTGGACTAACGTGCCGCTGGATCCGGGAATCGAACTGTGAACGCTGTTGTTTGAAGTCAGGTATCATAGCTGCTCCGTCACCCTTTTTCCACACTTATATGTTAATTAGTGCTAATTAAGTTTTAAACATTGTTAAATTATAACTTAGAACAGACTACTGTTACAGTTAGTTTTTCACTAGAAAAAGTATGCACGTCTTTTTTAAATTTAGTTAAAAACAATATAGGTTTCAGGGACATTGTAGTAAGAAATTAGCATTTATAAAACCTTTGAAATTCACTGAAAAAGCCATAGGTTTTACAGACGTTATTGTTAGAAATTAGCATTTATAAAACCTTTGAAATTCACTGAAAAAACCATAGGTTTTACAGACGTTATAGTTAGAAATTAGCATTTAAAAAACCTTTGAAATTCACTGAAAAAACCATAGGTTTCAGGGGCGTTATAGTTAGCTGGACATTTCACTCGTACAAAACCATAGAAATTCCGCTGTTATAGTTAGTTCAGCTAACTATAACTCGCGCCCCCGCAATGCACTGCTCATGACGTCACATATTACATCACTCATGACATAGTCAGTGACATCACTGATGACATCACTGATGACATCTCAAATTACATCACTGATGACATCATCCACGTGATCATCTGATACACCTCCTCACACCTTAATATAACCTTTGATACACCCCCTCTAAAATACAGACTACCATTCTCGAAACCAAAGACACACCAATACCAGTTGGTACATACCCACTCAGTGATTCATAGGTCTACACACACATCCACTCACCCATACAGTCACTGATACACGCAGTCACTCATCAATATAGCCACTGAAATATGCACTCATACACCTATACAGATACTCACACAACACCACTAACCATAGAGGTACTCACACACCTACTCAGTCATGCAAAGAATCAATCAAACTCCCATTTACTCACCTATACAGTTATACATACACCACCTCACTTTATACAGATACTAACACATACTTAATCTCTTATACAATCACTGACACAAGTACACACTCATCCATCAAGCCACTCTCACAATCACTCACTCTCACATATAGTCATTTATATAGTCCAACACTCACATATACTGCCTTTCACATATGTAGTTACTCACACATGTACCACTGAGATATCCATTCACTCACCAACACACCCATACACACACTCACCCACCCATACAGCCCTTCACAGATGCACTCTTGAACCCGTACACCCAGTGAATTACCCACTCACACATCTATGCACACTCACACACCCCCACCCACCCACACATACACTTAGGCACCCATACCGATACTGAGACAACCAATCAATAACCCATGTAGACACTCATGTAGCTACTCACCAACCCATGCACCCGCTTATACACCAACTGACAGACTGATACAGACATTCACACAGTTTAGTCACTAACCCATGCATTCAGTAAGACACGTTTAATTACTCACTTATACAGTCAGTCACACACCTACTAAGTCATCCATTCAGACACTCATACACCCACTCATTCTTCAATACACCTTTGCATATATATATATATATATATATATATATATATAAAAAACAACTTTACAGAAACACACAGCCACTGGATGATGTCATCAGTGATGTCATCAGTGATGTCATTTGAGATGTCATCAGTGATGTCATCAGTGATGTCACTGACTACGTCATGAGTGATGTAATATGTGACTTCATGAGTAGTGCATTACGGGGGCGCGAGTTATAGTTAGCTGAACTAACTATAACAGTGGAATTTCTATGGTTTTGTACGAGTGAAATGTCCAGCTAACTATAATACCCCTGAAACCTATGGTTTTTTCAGTGAATATATATATATATGTATATATATATATATAAATATATATATATATATATTACCTACTGGCGGTCGCCAGTAGGTAGTTATAGTTAAGACCTATTTTCCACAGGAAAAGCATTTTTTGTTTTCCTAATAACTTTGGCGTCGTTTGACGAATCTTTGCGAAATTTTCAAAACTAGTGGGGCGCTCGGGTCAGCCCCTGTCTTGAAAGTTTCGGGGTGATTTGCGAAGCGGGGGCTGAGAAAAAAGGGGGGTCCCAAAACATGTTTTCCCCATGTTCATTTTCATAGGAAACTTTAGACACGGCTACAGCCCGAACTGCTGAACGGAATTATACCAAATTTGGCAAAAAGGTAGCCCTTGGTTCAGAATGAGTCCTTTTTGTTAAATGGTGTAAGTCCGTTCAGTAGTTCCTGAGAAATTCAAAAAATAGAGGTCGGAAAATCAATTTCCCATCGGAAACTTTAGACACGGCTACAGCCCGAACTGCTGAACGGAATTACACCAAATTTGGCAAAAAGGTAGTGCTTGGTTCAGAAAGCGACCTTTTTTTTAAATGGTGTAAATCTGTTCAGTAGTTGCTGAGAAATTAAAAAAATAAAAGTTTCGATATCTAGGGATGCGGTGGATTCGCGAACCCTCCCGACCATGAGCTTCACTGTGATTGGCTGCCAACACTCCAAACCAGGAAGTGTTGGCAGCAATCTTGTGACTCGGAAGAACCGAGTCACAAGAAAACTGTGAAACAAGCCTAAAAAAAAAGAAAAGGGGGCAGGGTAGAAACACCCTAGACCCCCCAGGCCTGCTCAGGGGGTCCCACAAGGACCCCCAGGGCCAAAAAAAGCATTTTTTAAATATAATTTCGGCAGAATTTGCACTGGGGTCGCGAATCCCGCCGAAATTATTAAACAAAATGAAGCGCGGGCTCCCGCGCTTCATTTAAATGAGGCCCCTGGGTGGGCCAGGTCCCGGGGGCATTGCACAATTTATAATTTATAATTGTGGGGGCCCACGGGGGCCCCCGCAGCCCCGGGGACCGCCAACTCCCCGGGGCTATGTTAATAATATGCGGGAGGGCCGCCCTCCCGCAGCCCCGGGGACAGGCACCTCCCCAGGGCATCCAAGGCCCCCCAAACCCCAGGGACCACCACCTCCCCGGGGCTATGTAAATAAAGGGAGGGGGCCATGCGGCCCCCCTCCTGGAGCCCTTGATGGCCCTGGGAACCACCACCCCCCAGGGCCGGCTCCTGCAGTGTCCAGGGTGCCCACCCCCAGGACACTGCTGTTTGCTATGGCAGGGCGGGAGCCGTGCGGCTCCCGCCCTGTCATAGCAAACACTGCTTTGGATTTTGAAAGCGAGAGCAGGTTTCCTGCTCTCGCTTCAAAATCCAAAGCAGATTGCTTTTCCACACGGGGAGCTGCATGTCAGCAGCTCCCCGTGTGGAAAAGCAATGCCGGCTCCTGTAGGAGGCAGGGAGCCAGCGGGACCGTGGGGGAATTGGGGCTCCCCCACGGTCCCCAATGAAGTGGCCAGGCCCTGGGGGATGGGGTCCCTGGGGCTAGAAGTGGCTCGGGAGGGGGGCCAAACAGCTCCCCTCCTTTGAAAATATTTTTTTTTAAATTATTTATATATGGCCATGCCCCAGGGGATGGGGTCCCCGGGGCATAAATTGGCCTCAGGGAGGGGGGGCCACGCGGCCCCCTTCCTGTTTCTTTTTAAAAAAAATTTTAAACAATAGGGGTCAGGCCCTGGGGGATGGGGTCCCCAGGGCCCCAGAAGTGCAAAAAGAAGGGGGGCCACAGAGCCCCCCTTCTGGAAAAAAAAAAAAGCTGGCATTGCGCCGGAGGCCCCGCCCCCTCCCTGCAGCACTCTGCAAACGCGCCCTGTGGCGCATTGTAAGTTGGGGGATTAATTCCCCTTGAATACTGGGGGTCCCTGGGGGCCAACTAGCCCACCAGGTACCTTCAGTATGTGCCACAGAGCTGCGTTGCAGAGAGGTGGTCTGAGGCCACGCCCCTTTTTACACCTCTCTGCAACGCAGCTCTGTGGCACTTACTGGAGGTACCTGGTGGGCTAGTTGGCCCCCATGGACCCCCAGGATTCAAGGGGACTTAATCTTCCAAGTTACAACGCGCCAGGGGGCGTGTTTGCCCAGTGGTGCAGGGAGGGGGCGGGGCCTGATATGGCAAGTGTGCAAACGCACCCCCTGGCACTTTCTAACTTTGGGGATTAAGTCCCCTTCAATCCTGAGGGTCCCTGGGGGCCAACTATCCCACCAGGTACCTCCAGTAAGCGCCACAGAGCTGCGTTGCAGAGAGGTGGTCTGAGGCCATGCCCCTTTTTACACCACTCTGCAAACGCAGCTTCTGGCGCACTGCTGGTGGGGTGATGAGGTCCTCTTGTGTCCTGAGGACCTCAGGACACATTACGGACCCCCGAGCCCCGGGGACCACCACCTCCCCGGGGCTTTGCCAATGTTGGGAGGGGGGCCACTTGGCCCCCCTCCTGGAGCCTGTGGTGGCCCTGGGGACCGCCACCCCCCAGGGCCGGCTCCTGCAGTGTCCCGGGGTGCCTACCCACGGGACACTGTAGTTTGCTATGACAGGACGGGAGCCTCGCGGCTCCCGTCCTGTCATAGCAAACTGCTTTGGATTTTGGAAGAGAGAGCAGGGAAACCTGTCTCGCCTCAATATCCAAAGCACATTGCTTTTCCACAAGGGTAGCTGCATGTCAGCAGCTCCCCATGTGGAAAGCAATGCCGGCTCCCGCAGGACGCGGGGAGCCGGCGGGACCGTGGGGGGATTGGAGACCCCCCCATGGTCACCAATGGAGAGGGCCAGCCCCGGGGGATGGGGTCCCCTTGGTTACAAGTGGCCCGGGAGGGGGGCCATGCGGCCCCCCTCCCCAAAATGAAAAAATAAATTAAAAAAATTAAAAATAAATAAAGGCCGGCCCCGGGGGATGGGGTCCCCAGGGCCAGTAGAGGCCTCAGGAGGGAGACCACGCAGCCCCCCTCCATAAAAAAAAAAAGAAAATCTGGCCATGCCCCAAGGGATGGGGACCCCGGGGCCGGAATTGGCCACAGCAGGGGAACCCACGCGGCCCCCTTCCCGTTCATTTTTTTTTTTTTACATTAAAAAAGGGGTCAGGCCCTGGGGGATGGGGTCCCCAGGGCCCCAAAAAAGTAAAAAGAAGGGGGGCCACACAGCCCCCCTTCTAAAAAAAAACAACAACAAAAACGCGATCGTGCCGAAGCACCGCCCCCTCCCAGCAACACTCTGCAAACGGGCCCTGTGGTGCGTTTTAAGTTGGGAAATGAATTCCCCTTCAAGACTGGGGGTCCCTGGGGGCAAACTAGCCCACCAGGTACCTCCAGTAAGCGCCACAGGGCTGGGTTGCAGAGAGGTGGTCCAAGCCACGCCCCTTTTTACACCTCTCTGCAACGCAGCTCTGTGGCACTTACTGGAGGTACCTGGTGGGCTAGTTGGCCCCCATGGACCCCCAGGATTCAAGGGGACTTAATCTTCCAAGTTACAACGCGCCAGGGGGCGCATTTGCCCAGTGGTGCAGGGAGGGGGCGGGGCCTGATATGGCAAGTGTGCAAACGCACCCCTGGCACTTTCTAACTTTGGGGATTAAGTCCCCTTCAATCCTGAGGGTCCCTGGGGGCCAACTATCCCACCAGGTACCTTCCAGTAAGCGCCACAGAGCTGCGTTGCAGAGAGGTGGTCTGAGGCCATGCCCCTTTACACCACTCTGCAAACGCAGCTTCTGGCGCACTGCTGGTGGGGTGATGAGGTCCTCTTGTGTCCTGAGGACCTCAGGACACATTACGGACCCCCGAGCCCCGGGGACCACCACCTCCCCGGGGCTTTGCCAATATTGGGAGGGGGGCCACGTGGCCCCCCTCCTGGAGCCTGTGGTGGCCCTAGGGACTGCCACCCCCCAGGGCCGGCTCCTGCAGTGTCCCGGGGTGCCTACCCCTGGGACACTGTAGTTTGCTATGACAGGACGGGAGCCTCGCGGCTCCCGTCCTGTCATAGCAAACTGCTTTGGATTTTGGAAGAGAGAGCAGGGAAACCAATATCCAAAACACATTGCTTTTCCACAAGGGTAGCTGCATGTCAGCAGCTCCCCATGTGGAAAAGCAATGCCGGCTCCCGCAAGACGCGGGGAGCCGGCGGGACCGTGGGGGGATTGGGGACCCCCCCACAGTCCCCAACGGAGAGGGCCAGCCCCGGGGGATGGGGTCCCCTTGGTTACAAGTGGCCCGGGAGGGGGGCCACGCGGCCCCCCCTCCCCAAAATGAAAAAATAAATTAAAAAAATTAAAAATAAATAAAGGCCGGCCCCGGGGATGGGGTCCCCGGGCCAGTAGAGGCCTCAGGAGGGGGGCCACGCAGCCCCCTCCATAAAAAAAAAGAAAATCTGGCCATGCCCCGGGGATGGGGTCCCCGGGCCGGAATTGGCCACGGCAGGGGGCCCACGCGGCCCACTTCCCGTTCATTTTTTTTTTACATTAAAAAGGGGTCAGGCCCTGGGGGATGGGGTCCCCAGGGCCCAAAAAGTAAAGAAGGGGGCCACACAGCCCCCTTCCAAAAAAACCAACAAAAAACGCGATTGTGCCGAGGCCCCGCCCTCCCAGCAACACTCTGCAAACGGGCCCTGTGGTGCGTTTTAAGTTGGGAAATGAATTCCCCTTCAAGACTGGGGGTCCCTGGGGGCCAACTAGCCCACCAGGTACCTCCAGTAAGCGCCACAGGGCTGGGTTGCAGAGAGGTGGTCCAGGCTACGCCCCTTTTTACACCTCTCTGCAACGCAGCTCTGTTGTGCTTTTTGGAGGTACATGGTGGGCTACTTGGACTCCAGGGACCCTCAGGATTCAAGGGGAGTTAATCCCCCAACTTAAAACGCACCACGGGGCGCGTTTGCACAGTGGTGAAGGGAGGGGGCGGGGCTTCAGGTGACATGTGTGCAAACAGGCCCCGTGGCGTGTTTTAAGTTGAGGAATTAATTCCTCTTCAATTCTGAGGGTCCCTGGCGGCCAACTAGCCTACCAGGTACCTCCAGTAAGTGCCACGGAGCTGCGTTGCAGAGTGTTGTAAAATGGGGCGTGGCCTCTGAACACCTCTCTGCAACGCAGCTCTCTGGCACATACTGGAGGTACCTGGTGGGCTAGTTGGACCCTAGGGACCCTCGGGATTGAGGAGGAATTAATTCTCCAACTTAAAACGCGCCACAGGGCGTGTTTGCAGACATGTCACCTCAGGCCCCACACCCTTCCTTCACCATTGTGCAAATATTCCTCTAAATTCAGCCGAACTACGATTTCCGATTTACTCACCTGTTATCAGGAGAGACCTCAGTGCTGCATCTTTGAGCCCAGTACTGATCCTGAAAAGTAATTTTAACCGTACTTACCAGTAACTTGAATCTCCTTCCATAGGCTAACATTGACTGGTTTCACTTGGAAATTCTTCCTAGTGTGGAGTTTTGGAACTTTATAATATTCCTCTAAAATCAGCCGAACTACGTAATTCCGATTTACTCACCTGTTATCAGGAGAGAACCCAGTGCTGCATCTTTTAGCCCAGCACTGACCCTGAAAAGTAATTCTAACCGTACTTACCAGTAACTTGTATTTCCTTCCATAGGAATCCATTGTCTGGTTTTCAGCAGAAAAGTTTCAAAGTGTTGATTTTCACAAACTACAAATATTCCTTAAAAATCGCCTGTATGACTTAAACGCATTCTTTCAACTGTTTACAGGAGATGCACCAGTGCTGGATCCAGGATCCACCACTGAGTAAGAAAAAGTAACGATAACACAACTTACCTGCTAAGTGATTTTCCTCCCATAGGATAACATTGGTGATTCTATGTGAAAAAGTTTCTAAGTGTCAACTTTTAAAATACAATAATACTCCTTAAAAATCACTACTGTAACCAAAACGCTTTTACTCAACTGTTTACAGGAGATGTCGCAGGACTGAATCTAGGATCCAGTCCTGTGGTTAGAAAAGTAATCCATAAAGTAACTAATTGCATTTAACTAGAAATTCACATTGAGCTCAATGTTGCATTGTGTTTGAAATTGTGTTGCCCATTGCAACAACTGTAACTACTGTACTTAACAGTCTATTGCCTATTTGCAAAGTATTTAAACTAAAGTAATTCATTCTGAGAAAGTATATTTTGTAATGTAATGTATAATGTAATTACAATGTAATTTAAAAATAAAATATCTAAAAATAAATAGATTAAAAAAATGTAGTAAATCAGTATCAAAAAAATAAATATAACAATTAATACATTTAAAAATTGTCATTTACAAAACCTTTGAAATTCACTGAAAAAAACCATAGGTTTCAGGAACGTTATAGTTAGGAATTAGCATTTAAAAACCTTTGAAATTCACTGAAAAACCATAGGTTTCAGGCAAGTTATAGTTAGAAATTAGCATTTAAAACCTTAGAAATTCACTGAAAAACCATAGGTTTTAGGGACAGTTATAGTTAGTTGGACATTGCACTCGTACAAAACCCGTGAAATTCCCCTGTTATAGTTAGTTCAGCTAACTATAACTCGCGCCCCCGCAATGCACTGCTGATGAAGTCACATATTACATCACTCATGACATGGTCAGTGACATCACTGATGACATCTCAAATGACATCACTGATGACATCATCCAATGACTGTGTGTTTCTGTAAAGTTTAAATATTTTTAATATATATAGGGAAAGGCGTATTCAAGAATGAGTGGGTGTATAAGTGTCTGTATGGATGATTTAGTAGGTGCGTGACTAACTCTATAAGTGAGTGATTAAACGTATCTTACTGAATGCATGGGTTAGTGTCTAAACTGGGTGAATGTCTGTATCCGTCTGTCTGTTGCTGTGTAAGTGGCTGCATGGGTTTGTGAATAGCTACATGAGTGTCTATATGAGTTATTGATTGGTTGTCTGAGTATCTGTATGGGTGCCTGAGTGTTTGTGTGGGTGGGGTGTGTGCGACTCTGTGCATAGATGTGTGAGTGGGTGATTCACTGGGTGGATGGTTTCAAGAGTGCATCTGTGATAGACTGTATGGGTGGTTAAGTGTGTATAAGAGTGTGTTAGTGAGTGAATGTATGTCCCAGTGGTACATGTGTGAGTAACTACATATGTGAAAGGCAGTATATATGTGTGTTGGAGTATATAAATAGCTATAAGTCGAGAGTGTGTGATTGTGAGAGTGACTGTATGGATGAGTGTGTGCTTGTATCAGTGATTGTATAAGAGCGTAAGAATGTGCTAGTATTTGTATGAGTAAGTGAGCTGGTGTGTGTATAACTGTATAGGTGAGTAAATGGCAGTGTGTTTAATTATTTGCATGACTGACTAGGTGTGTGAGTACCTCTATGGATGAGTGGCGGTGTTTGAGTGTCTATATAGGAGTATGAGTGCATATGATAGTCCTGTACTGAGTGACCGTAAGTATGAGTGACTGTACGGGTGAGTGAGTGGATGTGTGTGTAGACCTAAGAATCAGTGAGTGGGTATGTAGTTATTGGTGTTGGAGTGTCTATGGTTTTGCGAATGGCAGTCTGTAATTTAGAGTGGGTGTATCAAAGGTTATATTAGGGTGTGAGGAGGTGCATCAGATTATCACGTGGATGATGTCATCAGTGATGTCATCAGTGATGTCATTTGAGATGTCATCAGTGATGTCATCAGTGATGTCACTGACCATGTCATGAGTGATGTAATATGTGACGTCATCAGCAGTGCATTGCGGGCGCGAGTTATAGTTAGCTGAACTAACTATAACGGGGGAATTTCACGGGTTTTGTACGAGTGCAATGTCCAACTAACTATAACTGTCCCTAAAACCTATGGTTTTTTCAGTGAATATATATATATATATATATATATATATATATATATATATATATATATATATATATAAGATATTTATAAATATATATATATATATTCACTGAAAAAAACAACAAGGGTTAAGGTAATGTTTTAGTTAGGTGAATATGCCAGTGACAATATTAAGGTCTTGAACTAAAAAAACACAGACATTCACCAGCCACAATTTGCAGAGCAAACTATAACTAGTGCCCCCACATGCTTATGACCTCACATATTATATCAATCATGACATGCTCTATGACATCATTTATGACATCAGTGATGACATATCAAATGAAATCACTGATGACATCATCCAAACTTTTGTTGTAGACATTACTCTATAAATATAAACTAGTATGGCATTAAAGACCTGAAAGTAAGTACAAAATAGCTCAGAATAATATGAAGCATCACTAGTTCCGTCACAGATACAACTCACCTAGGTTTAGCAAGCATGTGTTGTGTGCAACATTGACCCTATACCTTATACTTCACGAGTAGCCCATTTCACATTAACAAATAAAAACAGATATATGGGAAACCCTCATTGCACATGGTATTTAATATGTATTCAGTTGTTAATAGAAAGCCAGGTTTCTCAAGATACTCAACGTCTGTTCCAAAATGAATGCCCTACTTCATATAAATATAACTCATGCCCTAAGGTAACTATAACTCACACTCTCACCATGCACTGCTAATTATCCCACATATGACATCACTCATGGCATATTTCATGACATCATTGATAATATCACCACAACATTTGCAGTGAAATAATTGATGAGAAAACTGTGCATGATGTGGGTGTAAGTTATAGTTACTTCAGGGCATGAGTTATAGTTACTTGAGATAACTATAACTTGTGACATTCTGTGGTTATTAGAGCTTAAAATGGTACATTGTTACTGAACATTTATCCTAACTATAATGTTACAATATATATGTATATATTCACTGAAAATGCCAAATGTTACCGGGATGCTATAGTTAGGTTCACAATTCACTTGTACAAAACCAGAGGAATTCAACAGTTATAGTTAAATGAGCTAACTATAACTTGCCCCCCTGCAATGCACTGCTTATGACTTCATATATTACATCACTCATGACAAGGCCAGTGACATCACTGATGACATCACTGATCACATCTCAAATGACATCACTGATGACATAATCCTGTGACTGCAAGTGTTTTTAAGAAGTTTATGAGTGTTAAATATATATATACACCAAGGTGTATTGGTGAATCAGTGGGTGTATGAGTGCCTCTATGCATGATTCATTGGGTGCATGATTGACTGTATAAGTGAGTGATTAGGTGTCTCAGTGAATGGATGGGTGAGTGACTGGTTGTGTGAATGTTTGTATTAGTCTGTCATTTAGTGTCTAAGTGGTTGAATGGATGTGTGAGTAGGTACATGAGTGGCTATATGGGTGATTGATTAATTATCTGTGTACCTGTAAGAGTATCTGAGTGTCTGTGTGGGTGGGTGAGGGTATGTGTTACTGCCTGTATGGATGAGTGAGTGGCTGAGTCAGTGGCTGTGTGGGTAAGTGAATGGATGTGTCAGTGGTATATGGGTGAGTAACTGGGTATGTGAAAGGCAGTATCGGTGAGTGTTTGAGTTTATAAGTGACTGTATGTGATTGTGAGCGTGGCTGTATAGGTGAGTGTGTGCTTGTGTCAGTGACTGTATAGGTGAGTGAGTTTGTGTTAGTATCTATATGAGTAAATGAGTGGGCATGTGAGTATCTGTATGGGTGAGTAAGTGGCTGTGTGATTGACTCTATGGGTAAGGGAGTAGGTATGTGAGTAGCTCTATGGATGACTGACTCTGTGTGTGTGAGTGACTGTATGGGTGTATGAGTGGATATGTCAGTGGCTGTATTAGTGAGTGAGTTGGTGTATGAGTGGCTATATGGGTGACTGAGTGGATGTGTGTGTAGACCTATGACTCACTGAGTGAGTGTGTAAATATTGGTTTGGGTGTGTCAATGGTTTTGAGGATGGTAGTATAGAAGTTGGAGGAAGAGTATGAAATGTAATATTGGGGTGTGAGTGGGTTTGTCAGAGATTCTGTGGATGATGTCATCAGTGATGTCATTAGAGTTGTGATCAGTGATGTCCTCAGTGATGTCATTGACTATGTCATGAGTGATGTAATATGTGAGATCATAAGCAGAGCATTGTGGGCACAAGTTATAGTTAGCTCATCTAACTATAACTACTGAATTTCTCTGGCTTTGTATGAGCAAAATGTTAGCCTAATTATAATGTCCTTGTAACCTTTGGTTTTTTCAGTGAGTTTCTACGTTTTTTAAAATTCTATTTGCTAACTATAATGCCCCTCTAACCTTTGGCTTCTTCAGTCAATTTCTAAGGTTTTTTAAATGCTAATTCCTAACTACAACGTCCCTGCAACCTTTGTTTATTTCACTGAATTTCTAAGTTTTTTTTAATTCTATTAGTAACTATAACATCCCCGTAACGTTTTGTTTTTTAAGGAAACTTGTAAGGGTATTTAAATGCTAATTCCTAACTATAATGTCACTGTAACGTTTGATTTTTTCAGTGAACTTCTTAGGTTTTTTTGTTCTATTTGCTAACTATAATGTCCCTATAACCTTTGTGTTTTTCAGTGAATTTCCTACATTTGGTAAAATAAATTACTTCACTATAACATTTGTTTAATTGCTGCTTAGTTTGAGCAAATTCTAACAATTTTTCATCTTTGAGAGAAGTTGTTTAGTGATCTGTTTAAAATTGTCTGTCTGAACAAAACAACTTTAACTTAGTATTTTTCAGTATTCACAGCGATTATGCTTATTGCAGTTACGTCGCTATTAGCGGATACCGCTTGTTTTATAGAAACTCTAAAAACATATATACACCTATTAAAATTGATGGTTGACACTAGTTGTTTACTGCTCTCTTCTTTAAAAGTGTCTGTCTATAGTAATTTTTCAATAAAATCACTTTTACTTAGCGTTACCCGTTGTCGCGGCGACAGCAGAATTTGCAAACATTTCACTATTCGCGGATACCACGTGTTTTATAGAAACTCTAAAACACGATATATACACCTATTAAAATTGATGTTTGACATTAGTTGTTTATTGCTCTCCTCTTTAAAAGTGTCTGTCTATAGTATTTCTTTAACAAAATCACTTTTACTTAGCTTTCCCCGTTTTCATATGTTTTTCAGCAACTCTGAAACATATATATAGAGATATTGCGAACAAGTTTAGGTATAGCTGTTCACTATTATAGTATTGAAAGTTCTGCTTTTGTTTTCATTTTTAAAGAAAATTACTTTAAACTTGTATTTCAGCTTCCAAGAGGTACAGCGAATATGTCGGTCACCGCGAATATTGCATGACTGGAAAAGCAAGGAATATCATTGGATAAAATACTTTTCAGCAAAATGAATACGAATTACCCCCACTCCTCCTTCTTGAATCTTCTTTCACATAACTTTATTCTGAGCAGGTGGATCGATCTTGGTGTGGAGAGTTTTTGGCCTTTTTTACTTCAAAAATGGCAACACAGGAAGGAGATGTGGGTCAGCAGGAACAGGATGTGGAGGAGACGGAGACTGAAGATTTAGAAGAAGAGGGGACTCCACAAAAGAGAGCCAGTGTGGCATGTTTTTTAAAAAAAAATCCCATCTGGGGAATTGAAAACAGTGGTTAAAATAGTTCAGTGCTCCATCTGTGACAAGATCCTCTCAAGAGGGACAAATAAAAAGTATTCATTTGGGAGGACATCCATGTTATACCACCTCAAGACCTACCATGCAAAACGTCTCCAACTTGCAAAATAGCAAAGAAAAAGTGGAGGACCATCAACAATTGCAGCAGCAACAATTCTTGGACAGCAAGTGGCATCAGATGTCCAGACTCCTATCACTGATATGGCTCTAGAGTTATCTAGAATGGGCACATATTGTATGCACTGTTGGGTTGTTATAACTGCCGGTGAGCAGTCTGTTGCTGTTATTTACAAAGGTGTCAAAAATTCCAAGTGCAATTTTTTTGCACTTGGTTTTTGCACATTTCTCAGTGCAGATTTTTGTAATTTCTCATATCCTAGTAGCCATGTTTGTTTGCATGGAAAAGAACAAACACATTTTAAAATTATAAAAAAAAGGTTCCGCATTTTGCAGTTAAAAAAGATAAAGTATGCATGTATTTTGGAACGAGTGTATGACTAATGTATGGATGATTGATTGAATGCATGACTGGTGCATGAATATTTGAATGCCTGCATGAGTGGTGCATGGATAATTGAATAATTGCATGAGGTGAGCATGGATCAGTGCATGAGTACAATCTGGGTGATTAGATGAGAGCAAGTGTAGTGCTGGGGTGAACGGATAAGTGCAAGTGCAGTGCCTGGGTGATTGAATGAGTGAATGAGTAGAGTCTGCGTGATTGGATGAGCGCAAGTGTACTGCTGGGGTGAATGGATGAGTGCAAGTGCAGTGCCTGTGTGAATGGATTAGTGCATGAGTAGTGTCTGGGAGATTGGATGAGTTCAAATGTAGTGCCTTGGTGAATGGAGACGTGCAAGAGCAATGCATGGGTGATTATGTGACTGCATGGGTAATGCCTGAGTGATTGTATGAGTGAAAGTGCAGTGTCTGGGTGAGTGGATGAGTGCAAGTGCAGTGCCTGGGTGATTGCATGCCTGCCTGGGTAATGCCTGAGTGATTGAATGAGTGCATGTGCAGTGCCTGGGATATTAGATGAGTTCAAGTGTAGTGCCTGGGTAAATGGAGAAGTACAAGAGCAATGCATGGGTGATTATGTGACTGCATGGGTAGTGCCTGAGTGATTGTATGAGTGAAAGTGCAGTGTCTGTATGATTGCATGAGTACAAGTGCACTGCCTGGATGATTGGATGAGTGCAAGTGCAGTGCCTGGGTGAATGGATAAGTGCAAGGCTAGTGCCTGGGTAAATGGATGAGTGCACCTGTAGTGCCTGAGTGATTGAATGAGTGCAAGTGCAATGCCTGGGTGAATAGATGAGTGCAAGTGCAGTGCCTGGGCAATTGCATGACTGCATGGGTAATGGGTAATGCCTGAGTGATTGAATGGGTGCAAGTTCAATACCTCGGTGAATGGATCAGTGCAAGTGCAGTGCCTGGGTGATTTCATGACTGCCAGGGTAATGCATGAGTGATTGTATCAGTGCAAGCTCAGTGCCTGGATAAGTGCACTAGTACAAGTGCACTGTCTGGATGATTGGATGAGTGCAAGTGCCGTACCCAGGTGAATGGATAAGTGCAAGTGTAGTGCTTGGGTGAAAGGATATGTGCAGGTGTGATGCCTGGGTGAATAGATGAGTACAAGTGCAGTGCCTAGGTTATTGCATAACTGCATGGGTAGTGCCTGAGTGAATGAATGAGTGCATACATAGTGCCGTGGTGATTGTATGACTGCAAGTGCAGTGCACCGATGATTGGTTGAGTGCATGTGCAGTGCCTGGGTGAGTTGATAAGTGCAAGTCTAGTGCCTGGGTGAATTGATAGGCACAAGTGTACTGCCTGGGTGATTGGCTGACAGTATAGGCAATGCCTGACTGATTGTATGAGTGCAAGTACAGTGCCTGTATGATTGCATGAGTGTGAGTGAAGTGCCTGGATGATTGGATGAGTCCAAGTGCAGTGACTGAATGAATGGATAAGTACAAGTACAGTGCCTGGGTAATTGCATGACTGCCTGGGTAATGCCTGGGTGATTGAATGAGTGCACGTGCAGTGCCTGAATGATTACATGAGTACAAGTACACTGCTTGGATGATTGGATGAGTGCAAGTGCAGCACCTGGGTGCATGGATAAGTAAAAGTGTAGTGCCTGAATGAATGGATGAATGCAACTGTAGTGCCTGGGTGATTGAATGAGTGCAAGTGCAATGCCTGGGTGATTGAATAAGTGCAAGTGCAATGCCTGGGTGAATGGATGAGTGCATGAGTAGTGTCTGGGAGATTGGATGAGTTTAAGTGTAGTGCCTGGGTGACTGGAGGAGTGCAAGTGCAGTGCCTGGGTAAATGGATAAGTGCAAGTGTAGAGTCTTGGTGAATGGATAAGTGCAACTGCAGTGCCTGGGTGATTGGATGAGTGCAAGTGCAATGCCTGGGTGAATGGATGACTGCAAGAGCTGTGCCTGGGTGATTGCATGACTGCATAGGCATTGTGTGAGTGATTGCATGAGTGAAAGAGCAGTGCCTTAATAAGTGCATTAGTACAGGTGCACTGCCTGGATGACTGGATGAGTGCAAGTGAGGTTTATGTAGTAGGAGGGGACCAGAAGGATGTGGCTATGTAAAAACAAATGGGAAATGAATGACACATTTTTTACATGACCCATATGGAGAGTCATTAAATGAAATAATTTTTTTATATAGTTTGGATCTGTTAGAATTTCGTAAAGGGGAAGAACGATTGTCAGTTCCAACATATTATGGGAATGGTAGAAGTTCTGTTATTGACCATATTCTGGTGTCTGAAAGAGGGCAGCGACTAGTAGAATCTTTTGATATCACCCCAAGTGTCCTCAGTGACCATTCTATCCTAATAGTGGTCCTCAATATAAATATTTTAAGGTCAAATGGTTCACAATTTATGAATCAAATCGAAACACAGGGTTAGAAATGGAATTAGTTTAAAATGGGCAAATATAGATATTAGGGCCATTAAGGAAAATCATGGAAGAAAATCTTAGAGATTTTAATATATGCATGGATCTGGAGTCCCTACCACTGTGTATTATGGTAGCCTTTTGTAAAATCATGGTAGACATCTCAGAGAAACTAAGATACCCCCTCAGAAGCCAAGGAAATAGAAAGAAGGGATGGTTCGATAAGGACTGTTCCGCGATAAACAGGAAATTAAGGAAAGCCTTACAGGATACACCGAGAGAAAGGGAAGAAATCTGTAGATTGAGAGCCATGTACCAATCGGCCGCAGAAAAAAGGAAAAGAAAGCTGAAAGATAAGATCTGGGCTGCCAAATTAAAGGATAACTCTCTTTTCTGGAAAATAGTAAATCAACCTTCTGTGAAAGATAGAGGACAACCAGGGGTGAAGGTATCCGTACAACAGTGGGATTGGTCAGAACATTTTGGCACTATTTTTAACCCGGTTAATTGCCCCTTAGAATTCAATCAATCAATCATAGCATTTGTCGAGCGCACTACATACCCGTGAGGGTCTCAAGGCGCTGAGGGGGGGAGGGGTGCTGCTACTGCTCGAAGAGCCAGGTCTTCAGGAGTCTTCTGAAGGTCAGCAGGTCTTGGGTCTGCCGTAGGCGGATGGGGAGGGTGTTCCAGGTCTTGGCGGCGAGATGGGAGAAGGATCTGCCGCCGGAGGTTGCTCTTCGGATGCGGGGTATTGTGGCGAGGGCGAGGTCGGCGGAGCGAAGCTGGCGGGCGGGGGTGTAGAGGCTGAGTCGTCTGTTGAGGAACGCAGGTCCGGTGTTGTGCAGTGCCTTGTGTGCGTGGGTGAGGAGATTGAAGGTTATCCTCTTGTTGACGGGGAGCCAGTGCAGGTTTCTCAGGTGAGGGGTGATGTGGCTGCGGCGAGGGATGTCGAGGATCAGGCGTGCAGAGGCGTTCTGGATGCGTTGCAGCCGTTTCAGGAGTTTGGCAGAGGCTCCAGCGTAGAGGGCGTTTCCATAGTCCAGCCTGCTGCTGACGAGGGCCTGGGTGACCGTTCTTCTCGTTTCGGTGGGGATCCACTTGTAGATCTTGCGGAGCATGTGGAGGGTGTTGAAGCAGGCGGAAGAGACGGCGTTGACCTGCTTAGTCATGGAGAGGGTGGAGTCGAGGATGACTCCTAGGTTGCGTGCGTGGTCGGTGGGTATTGGGGCTGCTCCCAGTGCGGTTGGCCACCAGGAGTCGTCCCAGGCCGAGGGGGTAGATCCGAGGATGAGGACCTCTGTCTTGTCAGAGTTCAGCTTCAGTCGGCTGTTCCTCATCCATTCGGCGACGGCCTTCATTCCTTCGTGGAGGTTTGTTTTGGCGGTGTGGGGGTCTTTGGTGAGGGAGAGAATCAGCTGGGTGTCATCGGCGTAAGAGATGATGTTGAGGTCGTGCAGTCGGGCGACGTGGGCGAGTGGTGCCATGTAGATGTTGAACAGCGTTGGGCTGAGGGATGAGCCCTGGGGTACGCCGCAGATGATCTCGGTGGCCTCGGAGCGGAAGGGGGGGAGGCGGACGCTCTGTGTTCTGCCGGAGAGGAAGGAGGTGGTCCAGTCCAGGGCCTTCTCTTGGATTCCGGCGTCGTGGAGGCGTGTGCGTAGTGTGTGGTGGCATACCGTGTCGAAGGCAGCTGACAGGTCCAGGAGGATGAGGGCCGCGGTCTCTCCGTTGTCTAGCAGGGTCCTGATGTCATCGGTGGCGGCAATGAGGGCAGTTTCGGTGCTGTGGTTGCTGCGAAACCCGGACTGGGACGGGTCCAGGATGCTGTTATCCTTGAGGTAGCGGGTCAGTTGTTTGTTGACGGTCTTCTCGATGACCTTCACCGGGAACGGGAGTAGGGAGATGGGCCGGAAGTTCTTGAGGTCCTTGGGGTCCGCCTTGGGTTTCTTTAGTAAGGCGTTGATCTCGGCGTGCATCCAGCTATCCAGGAAGGTTGCTGTCTCGAAGGAGATGTTGATGGCTTTCCAGAGATGGGTGCGATGGTGGTGCTGGCTTTGTTGAAGATGTGGTGTGGGCATGGGTCTGGCGGAGATCCGGAGTGGATGGTGTTCATGATCTTGATGGTGTCGTCGTCGTTTATGTTGGTCCAGGAGAGCAGGCGGTTGGTGCGGATGTTGGTCGTGGGGGCGGGGATCTCAGTGGTTGTCGGGGCGATAGTGGTGTTGAAGCTGTCGTGGATGTCAGCGATCTTGCGATGGAAGAAGGCGACCAACGAGTTGCATAGGTCTTGCGAAGGTGGGATGTCGTTGGTGTTGGAGCTGGGGTTAGAGAGTTCCTTCATGATGTTGAAGAGCTCTTTGCTGTTGTGTGCGTTGTTGTCTAGGCGGTCTTTGAAGGAGGCCCTTTTGGCGGATCTGATGAGGTGATGGTGTCTGCGGGTGGCGTTCTTGTGGGCTGCGTAGCTGTCCGGTGTTTGTTCGCGGTGCCAGTTCTTCTCTAGCTTTCGGCAGGATTGCTTGGAGGCCCGGAGGGCTTCAGTGAACCAGCTGGCTTTCTTGCTGGTGTGGCTGTTGGGGGGTTTCTTGAGCGGGGCGAGGGTGTTGGCGCAGTCGTCGATCCACTGTCTGAGGTTGCGGGCGGCGGTGTCGGGGTTGGTGGGGTCTGCTGGTGGGCGCCGGCTAGGGTGGTGGTTAACTGGTCTTCGGTGACTTTGCTCAAGCAGCGGCCAGGCATCTGTTGGGTGCGGTGGTGCGTGGTGGCTTTCTGGAAGGTGAAGTGGATGCAGCGATGGTTGGTCCAGTGGAGTTCGGTGGTGTGATTGAAGGTGCCGTGGGAGCTTGCGGAGAATATGGGGTCAAGCGTGTGGCCGGCGGAGTGGGTGGGAGTTGTGACGAGTTGTCTGAGTCCGAGGTTGGTGAGGTTGTCGATCAGGGTGGTAGAGTTGGTGTCGTTGTTGTTCTCGAGGTGGAAGTTCATGTCCCCGAAGAGGATGTAGTCCGTGGAGGCGAGGGCGTGAGGGCTGATGAAGTCGGTGATGGAGTCGCTGAACTGTGGTCGAGGTCCGGGGGGTCTGTAGATGAGGGTTCCTCTGAGGGTGGTGTTGGGGTCGGTGTGGATCTGGAAGTGCAGGTGTTCGGCGGTGCTGAGGGTGTCATCGTTGTTGGTCGAGACTCTGAGAGTGTTCCTGTGGACGATGGCGATTCCTTCTCCTACTCTGTTGGTGCGGTCCCTGCGGGAGATCTTGTAGCCTTCCGGGATGGCAATGGCGATGTCGGGTGCCGAGAAGGGGTTCAGCCAGGTCTCCGTCAGGAATGCGACGTCAGGGGAGGTTGAGTCGAGTAGGTCCCAGAGTTCGACGGCCTGTTTGCGGGCGGAGCGGGTGTTGAGAAGAATGCAACTGAGGTGGTTGGGTTTGTTCCTGGTCGGCGGGTTGGCGGGCTGGCTGCTGGTGAAGCTGCAGTTCAGGCAGGAGAAGGGTCCTTGGGTGCTCTTCGGGGCGGCCAGGAAGCAGGTGCGTGATCGTCGTCCGGTGTTGAGTGCTTGGAGGGTGCTGGAGTCGTAGCGGAGCCGGGCATTGTGGCGGGCGCGGGGACCAGGGGTTCTGGCGCTGGGCACGGTCCAGGCGCGGACAAGCTTGCCTTAGGCATGCCTTCGGCGCGCCAGCGGCGCGGCCGCACAGCGGCCGCCATATATGGGGAGGTGGGAGGGAGGAGCAGCTGGGAGGCTGGAGGCAAGGCAGGGGTAGCGAATGGGCGGTCAGGGGGGCGGGGACGCAGCGGCTGGAGCGGGAGCGGTGAGGGGCAACAAGGGGAACAGAAGGCAAAAATGGGCAACGAAGGGAGCAGAAGGCAAAAATGGGCTCAAAAACACGGGGCAACGAGGGGTACAGAAGGCAAAAATGGGCACAGAAGGCACAGAAATACAGGAACAACGAGGGGAAGAGAAGGCAAAACGGGCTCAAAAACACGGGGGCAACGAGGGGTACAGAAGGCAAAAATGGGCACAGAAGGTACAGAAATACAGGAGCAACGAGGGGAACAGAAGGCAAAACAGGCTCAAAAACACGGGGGCAACGAGGGGTACAGAAGGCAAAAATGGGCACAGAAGGCACAGAAATACAGGAGCAACGAGGGGAACAGAAGGCAAAACGGGCTCGAAAACACAGGGGCAACGAGGGGTACAGAAGGCAAAAATGGGCACAGAAGGCACAGAAATACAGGAGCAACGAGGGGAACAGAAGGCAAAACGGGCTCAAAAACACGGGGGCAATGAGGGGAACAGAAGGCAAAAATGGGCAACGAAGGAAGCAGAAGTCAAAAAGGGCTCAAACACACGGGGGCAACGAGGGGAACAGAAGGCAAACAGTAAAGGCAAAAAAGGCAAACAAGGATACAATAGGAGGCAAACAAGGATACAATAAGGCAGACAATAACGGCAAGCAAAGAGATACAAACCTATGGCCTACCACTGGCCACCAGGGATGAGGCGCAGGTGGTAGCCTGCGGGTGGAGGAGGGCCTCGAACTTCCTCAGCAGCGGCAGCTGGGGCAGGGACACACAGGCGGAGCTGTGCGGAGGGGGAGCGACCTACCAAGCAGGGTCAAGGGTATATATCTTATTGATGCTGTAGATATCCCTGTCATAAGTTTAGAAGAAGTCACTAATGCCCTAACTATAGCTGCTAATGGAAAGGCTGTGGGCCCGGATGGGGTCCCTATAGATACTTTTAAAGCACATGTCACTTTATGGGTTTCCATGCTAAGACAAGTATGCAACTCCACAGTCAAGTGTTTTCTCCCTGTTTCTTGGACAGAAATCACAATTGTCCCAATATTTTAAAAAGGACTTAGAGGGGCCCCAATATGCTATCGGCCAATATCCCTCCAGGACTCTAGTGCTAAGTTAATGGGCAGAATCCTCTTGGGTAGGTTGGAACAATGGGTGGAGGAGAATCATATTCTTACTGACATACAGTACTGGTTCAAGAGCGATATTGGCACGATAGAACAATGTGTTAATTTACATCTGCTTATTAACAAATATATACGGTTGCAAAAGAGGGACATGTGCACCTATGCTTCACAGACTTAAGTAGTGCATTTGATTTTGTAAACCATAGTCAGTTATGGAAAACCCTTTCAGACATGCGTGCCCCAATGTGTATTCTCAATTACTTGTCCCAATGGTACTCCCATCTGACTGCACGGGTGCGTTATGGTCCAAAGGGGGAATGTACTAAAAGATTTAAGGTTGCCCGAGGGATCAGACAGGGTTGCGTCCTTGCCCCCTTTGCTCTTCTCTCTCTATATTAATGGGGTGGATGAGTTTCTACAGAAAGTTAAGGCTGATGCCCCCGTGGTTGTATCTCACCCTGTCCCAATTTTACTATATGCAGATGATGCTGTCCTCTTATCTAGAACAGCAAATGGGCTTCAGCTTTTGATCGATAACTTTGTTACCTTTATAGAAAAAAAATATAAAAGTAAATCCAAAGAAAACCGTCACCATGGTGAGCAGAAAGGGAAGAGTAAAAAAGAGGACACATCATATAAAGGGTGAGAGATTAGCTGAAATTCAAATGTTTTCATACCTGGGAATTCAAATTGCTGCATCAGGATGCTGGGATAGCCTAATAAATATCTCTAAAATGAAATTCCTGAGCGCCATAGAATCCATTTTTAGATTTGCGAGTAAAATAGGCCAGAAACCAATTAGGGAGATATTGATAGTGTATAAAACTAAATGCCTCCCAAGTGCTGGTTACGGCACCGCTTTGTGGTGGTGTACTGGCTGTGCCCCATTGCAAACCCTTGAGAATATATTTTTGGCTCGATTGCTGGCTGTCCCGAAAACAAGTTCAACATACATAACTCATAAGGAAGTGGCAGTTCCTTTTTTAGAGGACGACCTACATATTGGCCCTATCCTCTTGTGGTACAATAGATGGAGTAAAGCAGGGACCGAGTTCACAAATGCGATAATACTAGACTGCCTAATACTAGATGCATGGAAGAAAATAAAATGGTTGATATACATAGATAGCCACCTAAGAAAAGTGGACAATAGCATCGGAGCTAAGGATACAGACAAAGTCTTAAAATACTCCAAAACTGATGTTAAATCTATACTCAGGGTAAAGTGAGACATAGAAAGAGACACCCAAGAAAGCAAAAAATCCACGGTGCGTAGATATCTGCCAGGCCCTGTACAGTTGGGCTTGCAAAATTACCTGACAATTTTTAAGAACAGCCAGCACAGGTTCTACCTCACCAGACTATGTTTAGGAACTTTGCACTTAAGGGTTGCCTTTCCAAAAATTGGGGCATGGACTGACAACTTACCAAATTGCCCATGCGATGGTAGAACTAGCCAAAGCACAATGCACTTTATTTTATTCTGTAGATTTTATAAGTAGCTTTGGAAACATTTTTTAGCACAGATTTTTAAAACTGGCATCTATATTTACTATCAGGATGCTTTTAATTATCTATGTGCTCTGGAAAATGGGGATATTTGTCTATCTGTTATAGCATTCATTATATCAGCCTTGGTAAGAAGAAAAAACCTTGCTCATTTGGAAGCCTTAATTTATGAGGCTTCCCTATAAATCTTAAGAACTGTTGACTATAATGATCCTCATTGGATCGATTAAGTTGTATTGAATGAGTGACGGGAGGCATTGGCGAGCGTGAAAAGTAATGTAACCGAAGTGCTGTACAGGACCTGGCCTCACTTTAGGAGTTGGATCTCATGATGCTATATCATAAATGTTACAGGTTATTGACTTTGGGACTGGGCATTCAGACTTGAGCTTTTGTATTTTTTTAAGCTATTTATTAATCGTATTGTTTTTATTGTTTACTTTTATGGTTTTACTTCTATAAATCGAATAAAGATTTTGATTGATTGATTGAGTGCAAGTGCAGTGCCTGTATGATTGAATGAGTGCAAGTGTAGTGCCGGAGTGGTTGGATGAGTGCAAGTGTAATGCCTGGGTGATTGTATGAGTGCAAGTGCAGTGCCTGGATGATTACATGAGTACATGTGCACTGCTTGGATGATTGGATAAGTGCAGGTGCAGCACCTGAGTGAACGGATGAGTGCAACTGTAGTGCCTGGTTGATTAAATGAGTGCAAGTGCAATGCATGAGTTAATAGATGAGTGCAGTGCAGTGCCTTGGTGATTGCATGACTGCATGGATAATGCCTGAGTGATTGTAGGGGTGTAAGAGCAGTGCCTGGATAAGTGCATTAGTACAAGTGCACTGCCTGGATGAGTGCAAGTGCCTGGGTGAATGGATAAGTTCAAATGCAGTGACTGGGTGATTGGATGAGTGCAAGTGCAATGCCGGGTGAATGGATGAGTGCAAGTGCAGTGCTTGGGTGATTGCATGACTGCCTGGGTAATGCTTGAGTGGTTGTATCAGAGCAAGTGCAGTGCCTGGATAAGTGTATTAGTACAAGTGGACTATTTGGATGATTGGATGAGTGCAGTGCCTGGGTGAATGAATAAGTGAAAATGTAGTGTGTGGGTGAAAGGGTAAGTGCAAGTGTGATGCCTGGTTAAATAGATAGTTAAATAGATGAGTGCAAGTGCAGTGTCTGGGTGATTGCATGACTGCATGGGTAGTGCCTGAGTAAATACATGAGTAAATACATGAGTGCATTGGTAGTGTCTGGGTGATTGCATGAGTACCAGTGCACTGCCTGGATGATTGGATGAGTGCAAGTGCAGTGCCTGTTTGAATGGATAAGTGCAATAGTAGTGCCTCAGTAAATGGATGAGTGTGCCTGTAGTGCCTGGGTGAATGTATGAGTGCAAGTGCAGTGCCTGGGTGATTGCATGACTGCATGGGTAATGCCTGGGTGATTGGATGAGTGGAAGTGCAATACCTGGGTGAATGGATGCGTGCAAGTGCAGTTCCTGGGGGATTTCATGACTGCCAGGGTAATGCCTGAGTGATTGTATCTGAGCAAGCCCAGTGCCTGGATAAGTGCATTAGTACAAGTGCACAGCTGGATGTTTGGATGAATGATAGTGCAGTGCCTGGGTGAATAGATAAGTGCAAGGCTAGTGATTGGGTGAAAGGATAAGTGCAAGTGTGATGCCTGGGTGAAAAGATGAGTATAGGTGCAGTGTCTAGAGGATTGCATAACTTCATGTGTAGTATATGAATAAGTGCATGCATAATGCCTTGGTGACTGCATGACTGCAAGTGCAGTGCATCAATGATTGGATGAGTGTATGTGCAGTGCTTGGGTGGGTTGATAAGTGCAAGCCTAGTGCTTGGGTCAATGAATAAGCGCAAGTGCTTTGCCTGGGTGAATGCATGACTGTATGAGCAATGCCTGACTGATTGTATGAGTGCAAGTACAATGCCTGTATGATAGCATGAGTGTGAGTTCAGTGCCTGGAAGATTATATGAGTCCAAGTGCAGTGACTGAATGAATGGATAAGTACAAATGCAGTGCCTGGGTGAGTGGATAAGTGTTAGTGTAGTGCCTGGGTGAATTGATGAGTACAAGTGCAGTGCATGGATCATTGGATGAGAGTAAATGCAGTGCATAGGTGAGTAAATAAGTGCAAGAGTAGTGCCTGGGTGAATGGATGAGTGCAAGTGTAGTGTATGAGTGATTGCATTGCTGCATGGGTAATGCCTGACTTATTGAATGAGTGCAAGAGCAGTGCATGGGTGAATGGATAAGTACAAGTGTAGTGCATGGGTGAATGGATGAGGGCAAGTACAGTGCCTTCATAAATGAAAGAGTACAAGTGTAGTACCTAGGTGATTCCATAACTGCATCAGTAGTGCCTGACTGAAGGAATGACTCAAAGGGTACCGCCTGGGTGTTTGGATGAGTGCCTGAGTAGTGGCTGGGAGAATGGATGAATGCAAATGCAGTACCTGAGTGATTGGATGACTGCCTACGTAGTGGCTGAGTGAATGGATGAGTAGAAGTGCAGTGCCTGGAGATGGGATGAGTATATGAGTAGTGACTTGATGAATCCACCACTAGATTAGTGATTTGACACACCTAATATATCCCGATCTGCAACCACTGTAAAAAAATATATAGAAAGAAAAATGCATTAGGATTTCATTTTGAACTTTAGGCAACCAAAACAAGATACAATATTTTTACTCCAAAACTTTAATACAACATAGGAAAATGTTTTACTGTTTTTTACTGTTTTCAGCTTTCATACTTCTTCACTTTCAACAGTGGTCTGTATGAAGCATCATCTTCAAACAGTGGGGAAACACAATCAATGGATTGTAAAAAAAAACAAATGTGTACAGTACATCATTACAAATATGTGATACACTGGATTCGACTCACTACAAGTTTGTTAATAGTGGCTTGCTGATAGATTCCTACCGTAATGAAAGCAACTATATCTTCAAAATGTTTCTGATGTTTTTATATCTGGTACAAAAAGTACAACAATTATGAAGCAGTCTTCAATTTTGGATATCCTTTTGTAAACACCATCCCTGTTAGGCTAAATGATGTCTAAAATATTCTTGGTCCATGTATGAAAAACATAACACACAATACCACGTAGAGGTTGCTGTAGCAGAAACAAAAATGGTCATTTTTTTGTGGTGAAGAGACTTCTTAGATGCAACTTAAGGCTGTTGGTATTAAAGTATCTCCATTTAGTTTGTATCTGTAGTAGTAGAATGCAGTCCTGCAATGTTTAATAAATTCCTTTCCCACAGTTAAAGAGAGTCTTTCTTTTCTAACAGCTTGCTGTAGACAATACCCCTAATAGGCCGAACAATGTTTTAGAGACACATAATCCATATACATGTCAACACAATACCACATTTTGTTATCCTAAGTTGTCCTTACAACTTTGGTTCTAGAAATAGCAGATATGAGTTTGGTATCTTTTTTAGGTAGTCTTGATTTGAATGTCATTTGTATGTCATTGCACTCTGTCCATCCTGTTTGACATCTTAAATAAATTGTGTAGTGTCAAGAGGTTATATTATCTCTTTCATGAAATAAGATTGCTATAGTTGTGAAAATTCTTTTTGAAATACAAATGTTTCCAGCTACAAACTTAGTAATTTCAGCTTCTAATTTAGTACCATCCACTCTGCATCATTGTATCATGACTATGACATATTTTCTATACCTTTGTAGTAACAAAGTAAACCTAAGTTCTAATCTGCAGTTTGGACAAGTCATATCTTGATGGGCATTTTTAATTACATTTTCAAAGGCCACAGCTTTACAATCTGGTAATGTCAAGTAGAGGAACCATTCCGGAATTCATTTCAGTGCTAGAGGTGAATTCAAAATCTTCACAGTTATGGTTCCATTTATAAGTTAAACCAAATAATTTATTGATATTCACATCTTCTTTCACTAATATTCCTACCATTACCATTAAAGATTATTGAGAATCCTGCTGAAGATTTTGAGAAAACACTACTGATCCAATAGACTCATTTATACATTTTCTTATTCCAGAAGCAGAATGTATAACAGTTCTGTCACTTCTGAATTCTTCAAGTTAGCTACATAGTTGTGAAAACATTCTATTATCTACTTTTTCTTTAATAGATTTTGTAAATTAAGTCTAATGGTACAGTCCATTTAACACTACATTTGCATAACAATACACTCCAGGTTTATTCTCAAAGTGATAGCCTTCCATTTTCTCACTGTGTTGTAATTTATTTTTCTTGGGAACTTGCCGTTTTTATTTTTCTTCATCTTTCTGTTCAGCTCTGCTAGACTGCTTTGATATTTTACGCTTTGAACACATTATTATTTTTTCAAACACAGGATACAGGCCTAAATGAGTTGCATATTGACCTCTTAACCGATTATACGCCTTTACACAGCTCACGTCAGCAATTACTTTCTTTTCATCAAAACCAATCAGGAATAGACCAGACAATGTTCTAATTCGCGACAAAGCTACATATGATATTCCATCTTTGAATACACTACTACCAATCTTAACAAGAGCTGTATCTATACTTAAACCTTGCTACATGTGTATAGTTAGTGCATACGCTAAAGACACTGGGAACTGCTTTTGCTGGACATACAAATCTTTCACGAGTAGGAAACATACAACACATCTACGAAACTGCTTGACATCACCAACATCATCAAACTTTATGGCTAAGTATTCCAAGTCATTTCTATTTGAATAATTAATACATTTCATAGCTTTACCCATGGCGCCATTCACTTGCCCTTCTTCAATTTTTAAATTGCGACGTAAGATTACACAACACTTTTTACAGATACATTGCTGTTTTTCTAATCCTGTAGTTTTTTTAAAGACTTTTCTAAACTATCCACTTTTGACTGCAGTTTTTCTGTGAGTAGCACTGTAGCTCCTTGATGTTCCATTTTATCATTTGCTCTAATTTCGATGATCTCCAGTTGCAGTGATTGTTTACTGAATTTACTACACCACTCCTCAAGGGTTGGCATCAAACAAACAAAAGACTTCTCTTCCTTAACAAAATTATACATTACTTCTACAGCTGAATCATTAGTTGGAAACAAATTTTTGATGAGACTGGTTTGTAATGCTCTCTTTTCTCTTTTGTGAGAACTCCCACTCTTATGTTCTTTAGTACATCTCCATATTGCATATCGGATGCTTGGTGCTTATTTCTGATTAACTCTTTGTATTCAAAGTTTTGCCAAATATTTACATTTCCAATGCTTTCTAGTGAATTCCTAGTTTCATTATGTAGTAGTGTCTTGTGAAGACAGGTTGTCCTTTGACTGGAGTTAGTTGTAGCAGGTCTCCAAAGACTATTAAGTGTTTTACTCCAAAAAGCGTGTCGTAGTCAGTTTTGAATATTTGATTTGCTGCATTCTTAAATGTATAAAAGCTAGCATTAGCTTAGACACCATGCTGACTTCATCAATAATTAGTAGCTTTAATTTCTTTATTACTCAGCCCACTTCATGACAAGCATGACCAGATAATTTGTTGTATTCTAATTTGTTATCGTTTTCAACAGGCAGCATTAATAATCGATGAAGGGTAACTCCTTTAATAATATGTGCAGCTTATCCCGATGGTGCTGTAACTACACACGACAAATTGGAATCTGTTGTCTTCTCTAGATAACTTGTCAGTACTTTAATCAAGAAGCTTTTTCCAGTTCCAGCTTTACCACTTATGTACAATAGAACTGGTTTATATGTAGAACAAGCACACTCTTTTTTCACATGAAGAAATCCATTTTCTATTTTACCTTTTACTTAATAAAAAATGTCTTTCTGACCTGTATTCAATTGTTGTATTAGTTGTTATTGATCCAGAGTTTCTTGTTTTGCTTGCTCCATTGCACTCTCCACCTCATTCATAGCTATTGCAGCTTCATTTTGAATGATTGGCTGTCCAAGAGGATCTTGACTTCCAAGTACTGAACTTTGACTGCTCTGAAAACTCTCTCTTGATATCTCAGCAGCAATTGCTTCTTCTTGTTCAATCTATTCTCTCAACATTTGAAGATACACTGGAAACACAGAGCACTCAATGGTGTATTTCACAGAGTTGGATGAGTCTTCATAACAGTCAAATTTTCCAAGTAGCTCACTTTCAGTTTGCCATGTCTTGAACAACTGCAACAGGGCTTAACTTAATAGAAAAACTCTCTTTTGTCTGGGGTTTGGCAACTTAGCTTTCAATGGTTGATTACATTTCCTTTGTTTTGTCTGACCAAACAGCAAATTTTCCTTTTTCTATATGTATAATGTTGGAGTATTTCATACAGACACATCCTTTCTAGATGAGGATTCCTTCTTGGATAATACGTATCCACCATGTTAGTCCTCAGAATATCTCTACTGTGTCTGTAAGATATTGGGTTTCAGGAAAACACTTCAGTACTCTGTTATGACTATTAGCAAGCCCTAAACTCAGCCATAGAACTCCTCTAGATTTAGTAAACAAACTAGCTGAGCTTAACCGGTCTGCACATTCATAAGAGACAATTTCTCTGTGAGAAAGCATTTTCAAACTAAAACTGTAAAATTTCTTTGTAAGACTCTTTTCTGCTGAAATCTCCTCCCACATCTCTTTCATGTTGGTTTTCTCTGAGTTTGTTATATAAGAGGTGACGTATCGAGCAACAGCAATTAAATTATCTGCAAGAAACTGTAGTTCCATATTCACATTCCACATCTTGAAAATCACAGGATTGTAGTCATTGATGTATTTTGAGGCTTCTGTTCTTCTGAGGTTATATGTGTTCTTTGGTGATTTCCATGCAAGAGAGTGTCTGACTGCAGACAAAAAGATATTAAGTCTTCCTTCTGAGATCACAGGTCGTGGAAATTCAAAACGATATCTTGTATAAAAAGTTCCTTTTGATCTATATTTTCTTCAACAGCATTTTCCACACCTATGATTTTGGAATCGTAGAACTTGTTGTCTCAACATTTTATCAGCACTCTCATTTGGGATGATGCAAGTGACATACAGCTCTATCAAAAACAACACAAACTCATCAGTGTCTGTTCCAAACTTTGGGTCATCTTTTACCCAAAGTAGAATGTGAATATGTGGAGCACCTCTGGCTTGGTATTCTTATCTCCAAAATAAATCAGTCACTTCACCGAGAGGAGGATTACTCTTATTGCAGATAAAAGTTATCATGGTTTGAAACCTGTGGTTAAAATATCTGCAAACATTTGCAGGGTCCAATAAGCAGAGTTCTCCTGGTGTCTTTAGATCAAAGCCTTTTATATTTGAATTTGCCTCTCACAAGAATGGAAGCAGGTCATCCCATGCATACTCAGCATAACTGAGTGTTAACAACCATGTAGGTGCACCTAAATTTCTCAACATGCATTTTAGTACACCATGACGACGATACCAATATTCATTGGTCCCACGTTGACATGCCATGAGATTAATCAAGTTGTATTCCAGTTGTCCATCTTTTATGTGAATTGTCTCAACAAATTCTCTTGCATATAGATTGCAAAGTTACACCTTTTTTCAAAATGTGGTTTACAGCATTGGACAATGGAGACACATCACTTTCAAATAATAGATGAAACATAAAAGGGATACATTGACAAAATTTAGGATCCTCTGAATAAAGTCTTGTACATCTGTACTCAGTTGCAGGTATTTGTACAGACCGATCAACATACCTTCCACCTACTCAAGTAGGAAAGAGATGAGGGAAACATCGAGCTTCTAAACTTTTTTCCATACACTCAAGGGAGTTTCTTTTGCTTCTTTTAGTTGATATCGATCAATAGCATCACCAGCAATGTATTTTGCTGTAGGGGATAGATGTTGTAATGTTCATAAGTTTCTTCTAAATTGACCACTTTTTCTATCTGACCTGTTGATGATGATGTATTGTGTGATATCTTGAAGAATTTCTGCATTTTTATAATATATGTTATTTTGTAACAGATTTGAAGTTGTATTTTTAACTTTGCTCACATCTACTAACTCTTACCATATTTCTTTACTCTTGGACACCATTTACTAGAATTACAAGTCACTGTTCAAAATTTCTCTGTACCCCTATAGCTTCAATAATTTCCTTAAAATCTAAATGCAAGTATACAACTCTACCTTTGAGACCTTTCTGGAGCTCAGTTGGAGGTAATTTCCCTGTCTTTAGCTCCATGCGAACTATAGCTTGAAATGGTTGTATAGACTGTATTAATATGGATTCATAAACATTCAAATCTTTAAGTAATTCTGGAACAGGTATTATTTCTAAGTTGTTGTGTACTGCTCTAGCAGGCATTTTGTTTTCCTCTAACTTACTATAGCAGTACTTACCTATAACTTGTTAGGAGGACAAGCCAAATTGTCCCTCCACAAATAAATAAACAGCAAATTCTCGCCACTTATTATTATTCTACTTTTCAGTTTTAATGTAAAAATCAACATTACGAGTTTGATTCTTGTAGTGAGTGCATCAACAACATATACAGACACAGTTTGGTTTCTCTGAAGAAACTGCATTAAACTTTCTAATCTCTTATTCAAAATTACTAACACTAATACATCTGCGCCCAATATGAACAGTCCAGCCCGAACTGCCAGGCCAGGTCCTCCCTGGACTGGAAACAAGCATCATAGGACTGGTCCCGTGCTCTCCATGCCACTGGAGTCAAGCTATCATGGCTGATGAGGGGTAAAACCCCAAAACCGGTCCTAAGATGCTTGTTTACACTCCAGTGAGGACCTTGCCTGGCAGTTCGGGCTGGACTGTTCCCATTGGTTGCAGGGTCAAGACTGATTTGCTTAGGGCTGGGTTCAAACTGGAATGGCATGGGGAGCAAAAAAACAATAGATTTAGGCCAAGATCTCTGTACTGGGGTGAATGTATAACATTGTTCTGCATTTTGTACATCATTTGTTCTTTTTTGCTTATATACCCGAAAAGGCACCCTCTGGGTTTTTATCTAGATGTGTACTATGGGCATGTTAGCCAAGGATGACAATATTGGCAACGTTTATACATAGTTATTATGCAGAACATGGCAGTCCTGCTGTGATACTGAGAATCCTCATGCATAGTAAATGAGGCTAGATTTTGGAGAAAACCACACAACATTTATTCAGCACCTAACTAGGTAAAAAGGTCAGCGTCAGACCCGTTATGTAGAAAAATGGTAGGACAAATGTAGGTGTAGGGCCGTGCAACTACCTAGGCCTATATTGGGGTACATTGGGGTTCATAATACCCACTTCTCATCCGACTGGACGACATAGTACTAAATGCTAAAATATGCCTGTTAAAAACCATAAAAACATTGCTAAAATATGCATTTAAAAAACATCTAAAAACATGGTATGTGTTAAAAAAAGAATGATGTGGATGTGAAAAAGCTCTATAAGTCCTCTAAAAAGTCAATATACTGTTAGACCAACTGAGCAACCCAAAAGCCATAGTGCTCAGTGAGAGCAGAAGAGGAAAAATAAAACAAAAATGATGTTTTCGAATTCCAGTTTTAGTTGTTTTCGAAAAAAGGCCGAATTGTTGCCAGCACACGGAGAGCCAAATGTTTATTTGTCCTTTGTGGGAGATGCAACATCACTGTTGCTTGCCTTCGCAGATGATGGTCCCTGTAACACCTCTTGGATCAGGTCAATGGAGCAAAGGTGATCTTCTCCGGTTCCCACAGCCATTGCTGAGGAAGCACTTGATGCCTGCAAGCCTGGTACAGAGCCGGTGTCCATTCCAACAGGAGCTGAAGCATCCTGTGGTAGCTCTAAGAATGCCGATTTCAGGATTGGAATACGATGAGGACAATGAACTACATGAGCCTTTAACGGATCCAGCAGTACATCTACGTTCGGAGCTGCAACCGATGGAAGTGTTAGACAGATGTCCAACATGCATTCCTGCCTGCAGAATAAGCAGCGGAGTACAGGCAAGACGCTGTTGACCTAGACTGATCTGAAGGACAGAAACCAATGCTCGCTTAGATCCTGAAGACGAGGCGTGCCCAGATGGAGTGCCATGCATTCACGGCAATTTCGCTCCAAGAGCGCTTTTTCCATCTCCTTGGAATTGGGACGTCCATTGCGTAGCAGAAAAATTAAGACCAGGATACCCACTACAAGTAGCAGGATCAGAGGAAGCCGTCCAAAAACGCTTCCCAATACGTAGCGTATCAAAGATGGAATAACTCCGAAAACCATCTGAGAGGTGCTTCACAGCCCAGAACCTATGTTCTTAAATAGGTGTATTATCCCACTCATATCAGACATGTTAAAGATATGATGTACTACTTCCCCGAAATGGAGCTGGAAGTTAGTTCGGACTAGGGCCTGTATCTCAGCGGAAGACCTTGCATCCTGGAGATCAAAAGTCTTTCGAGCTGAAGTTAAGGCCACCTCCTTCTGTAAAAGTATGGCTTAAAGTCTGCTCAGAGAATCAAACCGTAAAAGGGAAACATTCAATAAAGGCCATAGAGGCGCCTCCCTGACTGTGTGGGTCAGAGGAAACAATGCTTGCATACAACAAGTAACCCTGGAACTTACTGTGAACAGATATGCAATGCCTGGCAGTATCCCGCAACAACCTTGATCATTCATCATCAAATAGCACTTGTTTGAGAGTAGTTTGAACCTCAGATGAATCACTGCCACTGGGGATCCTTTCAAGTGGCAAGATAGATTTTTAACCGAAGCATTGCAGGTTCTGTGAAGCATAATATCCTGACAAATTAGAGACCTACTTAATGAATTCTCGCAGTCTGAACTGCTGAGAAAGACTTCAGTGTCCCCATTTCGGCATCTAAATCTGCATCTAAATCTGTAAGGTAACTCCCAAGATTCATGGAAGTATTCCCTACCCAACGCTTCATACCTGCCTACCTGGTGGTACTGTAGAGAATATTGAAATTGAAATGTTGTCACTGGCTATGTTATATGGCCATGGATTAACCATTCTGTGGAAGGTGACTTTGCCACGGTGAAAGGTAATTGGTCTAATTTTTCAATGTGCAACATTTTATATTTTGCATCTCTTTGTGGCATTATTGTCTGCCATTCTGTTAAATTATAAGCAGAGAACAGAGACGTACCGTTGATATATCCTCAAGGCACATGACCAGAGCGCAATGATTGTAGCGTCCAGCTTAATAACAAGAATTGATCGTAGCTGTGATTGCCCATTTTGAAGAATGGACAAATCCTGTTCCATAATATCTATTGCAGAAGACACAATGTTGCCCAGTAAAGACATTCTGGATGTTAGTGTGGTCATGCCAATGTCGACCACTGCCAAAGCCTTTTCTATGTTAACCGTATCAATTTCATGCAACCTCTCCGCAGCCTCTTGTTGAGAGATTTTCCATACTTTGTTGTAAATAGCATATAAGAAGCATTTACAATGTGGTTTGCGGGGACCTAACAAAAAATCCCTTAGATCCATGTAATCTGAAAGTAAGGACAAGTGTTGTTTCTCCTGGGGCAGTGTTTAGGTTCTTAGCCAATCTAGGCATAACTTCCCAACACTGTAGGATGTCACCACCCCCGGATGTTCTCATTGTACATAGCGTTGGTCAGGCCTATGGATACTAAACTCTTCTGTGGTATCTTGACTCACACCTATTTGTGTCTATAGGCCAAACCAGCCAACCCTTCCAATTGGGGTCTGATGAATTGTATGAACCATCATGTATAATGTCATCCAGCATATCCTCACTATGTTGTGTATAGTTTTGCCATCCCTCAAAGTTTGAAAACGAAGGAATCAAGGTGTGTTCAAGTCCCTGATCATGGCTAGTCCAAGACAGGAAGTCTGTTGCACTGTACTGTTCAGGAAGATAATCTGTTGTGGTATGAGACATGCTCTTAATAATGCCTCAGTTCCTTGAACTTGCCAATCTTTAGTCCCCAGACAGATTTTGTGTCTATGGTGTCCCTCCAAAATTTGAAACCCTGTAAAAGACAGCTGGGAAATAAAGGAAGCAGAGTATATCTGTTTTGTGTTAGTAAGCATATTTTTCTCTGCAGGTGTAGGTACAACCTTGTAATAATATAAGGTTGGGTCTGAAGTGTTAAACCCAGAAAAATAAGCAAACATGTGTGCAAACAATTGTGAACTACCTTTCGGTGGTGTCGGTCAATGTTCCCATTGATGGTAAGTAAACACGTTATGTGGGGTACTCGCTTTGTGCAAGAAATGATGACCATAGTGTTGATAGCAATACATGGTGTCAAAATCAGATGTATCATCATACAATTCATTTTCAGAAAATGCAGCAGATTGTTCTAAATCAGACAGCATACTATTCACAGTTTCAAACTCCCAATCATCAGAGAATGTACTGGATGTGATGATATCATTCAGAGAAATTTTTAAATACAGGTGGTATTGTCAAAAGTTCAGTGGGACCAAATACATCATATGAAACCCTATCCCAAACTATTCCAACAGGAATCGGAACTGCTGTAATGTTCACAAAGGACAGGTCTCTTCATTCATGATGAGATGATATATGTATAGTATTTATTGAACCAGCGTAATTCTAGTATAAAATACGTGTGCTGCAACAGTCATTAGACATAAACATATGTATAACTAGATGTACCTAAGTGTGCCAGGCATAGATGTATGTGTATAGCCAAGAATCCCCTTAGGATAGAGCCAACCCCATCACCTGATGTGGGAGAGCGAAGGACCCCGTCTTGGTCTCGAGATGGACATCCATCCATTGTGTGCTGGAGTGTCTGCGTGCAGGGGCCTTCTGCGTCTCGCGTCTTGCGTCAGCGTGTCAGCATGGAAGTCTTTCTCCTCTAGTTTGCCTAGCGAAGATGTGGTGCTTATATACCCAAAAGGCGGCACCCTCAGGGTTTCTACCTAAATGTGTACTATGGACATGTCCGCCAAAAATGACGATATTGGTGACCCTTATACATAGTTAATATGGAGAAGATGGCAGGCCTGCTGTGATACTGAGAATCTTCATGCATAATAAATGAGGCTAGATTTTGGAGAAAAACACACAACATTTATTCAGCACTTAACTAGGTAAAAGGTCAGCGTCAGACCCTTTATGTAGAACAATGGTAGGACAAATGTAGGTTAAGGGTCGTGTAATTACCTAGGCCTATATTGGGTTACATTGGGGTTCATAAGAGGACTACTATTGCATGTATAATTCAGTTTGCTGGTAAATGGATGCCTCATTTTGTCACATCAATGGTTCTCTAACTGTCTCAAAAAGAGGCTAAATGAATTGCCTCCTGGATGTATTAGTGAGTATTGGGTTATTTAACTGTGTGTGCAACTACCTCCATTAGTGCTGCATACATATGAGTTCTGCCTCTCTCTGTGACTGAATGTGTAGGTGCTTCTATTACTATCTCACTGGGTGTTTTAGTGTCTGTCTGCTCTAGTACGTAGCTATCTCACATGGAAGTCTGAATGACAAAGTGAATGTACAAATCAACACATGGATCTCAAGAAATCTATATAGCTGACAGAAACTTCACAGGACATGTCTTACCTTTCCAGAACATAGCTCACTGCACTATACTCTAATTACAGCCTATCTTACTGCTCAGTTGAATGTGGCTCAAGAGCAGTGTATTCCTTGTGTAGGAGTTTTAAGTGACAAGACAGCCCTAGCAATAAAATTACATGCTCATGATTAACTCTACCAGGCCAGAGACATGATACAAGGGATACTTCTCTGCATGGTAGACTTCAAACTGTCAGTTCTTTAGCAGACATCTGAATAAGTGTCTCAATTCGTATCAGGAACTGTGAATGCATGTCTAACTCACTTTGTTAGTAAATAACTGCCTCACTGTGTGACATGCATGTTTCTGTAAATGTATCAGTAAGGGGCTGCATGGATTGCCTCCTGGGTGTCTTGTAGGTCTGGGCTGTGAACTCCGCTCATGGAGCTTTCCGCACTCCGCGTTACGCGGAGCTCGCGAAGTTCCGAAAAACTCCGCTTCGCACAGCGGAGCGGAGTTTTCTTCCTTGCTCGCGTTCGTCAACGCCAAGTTGGCAAGCGCGAGCGAGGAAAATCCACCTCCCGGCGAGATTTCTCAACGCGGGCGGTCAGATTTCTCATTGCGAGTGGTCACATATGCTCGCGACCACTCGCGTTGAGAAACTGTCCGTTCATGTTGAGAAAGCTGCCGCTCGAATAAAAATCTACTTGAGCTGCAGAAAAGGAAGCAGCGCCTGCTTGCGCTGTGCATGGTGCCGTTCGCGATGATTGCACAGTGCGAACAGGCATCTGGCACTGAAAATCCTTGCGAAGAGCATTTATCTAACACACTTTTTTTGCACTTCGCGGAGTTTCGCGTAGCGGAACTCCGCCCAGGCTTAGTGTCTCGGTGACTATTGGGTTATTTAACTATGTGTGTACAACTGCCTCCATTACCACTAGATACATATTACTTCTGCCTGTCTGTGTGAGTGAAGGTTCACATGCTTTTATTACTATCGCACTGGGTGTTTTAGTGTCTGTCTTCTTTTCTACTTACGTATGTCAGATTAAAGTTTGGGATGCACGGTGGATGTATAATTCGGCACATGGGCCTCTAGGAGTAGATATAGCTCACTTAAACTTTGCAGTATATTTCATATATTCTAAGCACATACCAACCTGCCTACTACTTAGGTATGTCAGATTAAAATGTGGATGGCACAGTGCATTTACACATCAGAAGAAAAATCTGTATAAGCAAATATAGTTCACTCGAATATTCAAAGGACATGTCTTACATAATAGCCACATAGCACCCTGTGCTATGGCCTATGTAGGAGTCCCATAACATGTTTTAAAAATTGTACCAGTATCTGACTCTCTCTTTCAAGCTCTACAAATATCAACGTACACTGCTGAATAAATACTTCAGTACCTGTATTATGAATTTGAACCATATCTCTAACTAGAACTCTCAGAATTCAAATAAAAACATTCTTTATAAGCAGCACATCATATATACACATATAAAACTTTGACATCCTATACCACATATTTACATAAACGTTTAACCATTAGTTTGCAGTCTTTTCTACTACCACTTACAGAATGGAGTAAGAAAAAACAACTGCAATATGGAGCTCCATGGAAACACATTCTAAACTAAGTTGCCGGTCACCTAATCTACACCTGAGACAAACTATATTTTAGTTACCTATTGATAGATTTATAAAAACACTTACAATTTCAATTATATATCATCCTTTCTTTTTTAAATACCTATATATTTCTAAATCTGTTATCACAATAAGACATAATTATCTACCTTATTATTCAATTGTTTTAGCTTACAAAGAAATTTAATTAACATACCAGAATATTGAGTTTGATGGTAAAATCGTTTTTTTCAACTATTAGATAGTTGCAATATTCCCGGGTTTTGTAAAAACCTAGCACAAGAATAGCATACCACTCTCATACAAAGCAACCATAAATGGCAACCTTCTGAACTTTGCAATGCCTGATACTGCAAAAGTGAGTGAATAAATACATTTCTTTCATTTTCATTGTTGTAACTGCATTTCTGAATGGTTACCGTGTGTTAACCCTTGCACTCCTTTTTAGAAGTATCTCAGAATGCATGCCTTTCTGTCAATACTAATTTGTGAAAAACGGGAGTCTAAAAACCTACTTTCCTTTATATAGTTTTATATTTTTAACACTATACTACACTTTTTTGTAAAATCCTCACTAGGTAATCTAACTTACTTTATAAAGCAATGAGCCTAAACCTCTCCAATTTGAAAAAAAATAATACCTGTCTCTTTAACACCCTTCCCCAATACACCCACTGCAGATTCTCCATAGAAACCCACTATAACCAGTAGGTCACAAGTTCACAGCACATTCCAGAACAGCCACACTAGTTACAAAATGAACTACAGCAGGTGTGGTTTACTGCACATACTATAAAGCATATCCAACTCACTATTACATTTTTATCTATTTAGCAGACCCAATCAAACATCTATTTCCTAATCATTTTAAAATACAACCTACTTATTTTCACCTGCATATTCCCTCCACCCAAACAAATCTTTTGTTTATTTAAAACATCAGCAACATGCATTTTCATTGTCTTTCATAGTACCAACTGTGATATTGAGCTGCAAACCTGCCTGTGTACTATTACTCCTTCCAACAAAATGCTTAGGGGCACATGCATCAAGGTAGGCTTTTGCGATTCCTTAATTGCGATTATTAAGGAATCGCAATTAAGGAATCGCAAAAGCCTATGCATGTAGGAATCGCTATAAAAATAGCGATTCCTAAACATTCCTTAATTGCGACTCGCTAATTGCGAGTCGCAATTAAGGAATAGCTCCCATTAATTCCTATGGGCCTAGAGGCCCATAGGAATGAATGGGAAGACATTCTCAATTAGCGATTCGCAATTAGAGAATTGCAAATTGAGAATGCATTTCATGGGTGCCAGGGTGTCAAAATGACACCCTGTTGCACCCTGAAATTGTGATGTGCACCCATGTTATAGCACACACATGCCCCATGGGCATGTGTGTGTGTAACCTAAAACTTAAAAAAATGCATTTTAGAGCATTTTTCGAAGGTTTTGCAAATTACAGACAAGTTTGATTTGTCTGTAATTTGCGGTCCCAAATAGCTGAAATCGCTATTTGAAAGTGCTTTAGCATTGCATTTAAGGAATCGCAAATTGCGATTCCTTAAATGCAATCGCAATTTAGAATTCGCAATTAATTGCGAATTCTTAAATTAAGCATAGGAAACACTTTCATGCATCTCCAAAGGCCAATTTGCGATCGCAAACGGCCGATTTTTGCGATTCGCACCGTTTGCGATCGCAAAAACCTTTGATGCATGTGCCCCTTAGAGTGTTGATTGTGGGCCACAGCTATGTCTATTGGGCTAAAGAGGCTGCACAAAAAGAGAGGTATTGACAGGGACTTGGGTTTGCCAAATTTGGAGGTTAGTTGGTTTGGCCAGAGAGGGTTAAAGTTTCATCAGTTGCTGCATTTGGTTAAATCCATTGTGGATTACAGAGGTGCTCACCTCATGATTGTGCACTGTGGTGGCAATGACCTTGGCACATTGAAAGGGGTAGGGCTGGAAATCCTAATGAAGGATACCTATGAAGAACTGATGTCTCTTTTCCCTCACACTGTCTTGATGTACTCTAATATATGTCAAAGACAGAAATGGAAGTGGTAAACTCAATTCTGTCCACAGATTGACAAAGCCAGGAAATATGTTAATAACACTGTTTCTGCTTTCCTCAGAGACCATAACATGGGCTCTATCTACAATAACAATCTACATTTTGACATGCATGGAATGTATAGAAGTGAAGGAGTTCACTTTACAGACGAAGGGAAAAGGGTGTTTCTAAGCAACATGAAACTCTGCATACAGTCTTATCTGTAGCTGTCTTATTTTACACTCTCAACGCAAAGGCAACCGAGGAGCCCAAAATGCTGTTCATTTCCTTGTTAAATTAATTTTCTTGTAAAATGTTTTAAATTTGCGATGAAGTGACGATAATCGCGATCATGTCACGAAATCGCAAAACAAAAGCAGACATTCAACGTTCACTACCAAATATTTATTACAGAGAGACACACAGGTATGGGGCAAAATGCCAAACTTACGCCTTCTCCTGCATGGGGTTGTATGGTATTTCACTATATCCCCCACTTTGGATGTTACCTTGAATTACTGTGACCTTGCGATATGCATTTTACCTTTACTTTTGCTTACCTATATGCATATGCTGTATTGACTATAGAGATCGTATTCGATCACTGGCCACATGATGCAGTAAACTGTTATAGGCTATTTTAAAAAAAATGTATGTATTATATTTTTCCCTCTGTTACTGTCCGTATTGATATTACATACCGGATACATGTTACTATTTACGTAGACATAAAGGAGTGATGTTCTCAACTTAAAAAAATGTGTTTGCTCACATGCTCACTTTGAGCATCGCATGTCTCTGTACTGAGGATGCATGTAACATGAGCAGGCCCACGATGGTTGGTGGTGGCAATGTAGTTGCTTAACATGTATGACATACGTTACATTGGGAATGTCAACCCTGTCATCTTTTATTAATAATTGTAGCCCTGATGAAGTCGATACATTCGACAAAACACGTCTTGGCTACTGGGAAGAATTTTATGTTTTTGAACACTGAAAATAAACTACAATAAATGATCTTTGGAGTCCAAGATTTGGAACACCCAACTCTCGTGTGGAAATTGGAATTACTCAAGAATGTATTTTTGACAAACATAAAATTGTGAAAACTCTAATATATAACCTGTACATAGTGTGTGCCAAAGGGTTTTGTTTGACTTTGTTTAGGACCCCTAGCTAAGGGTGTCTGATTGTGAATGTACGGTAAACATTCCTCCCTTGTGTGCACCACTCTTTAATTAGCGATTGAAAATACTGTGTTAAACTGCCAGGTGAGCGTCATTGTTAGATCCCCCTTTACCCCCCCTTATTGCTGTAAGATCCACCACCACATTCAAAACTTTTAACTTAAAAAAATATTTTTAACTATTACAATACACACATCACTAACTACATCACTGCTTTAAAAACATATTTGTACACATATTTTTCTATTAATTTTTTTTAAGAAACTGTGTTTTACCCCAAGAGTTGTGATGACTTCGGTAACCGTGAAGATCAGGCATATATACACACATTTTACAGTGTTTTAGACACTAGGGGTTAATTACTGCACTGTTTAAAGTCATATGTTTCTATCAGTTTTCTTAGAAACCATTTTTAAAACCAATTTTCCATTTTCGCAGACTCTCTGGGCGTGGTGATAACGTCAGTCACCGCAATCACCACGAATACGTCGCAAAATGACAAATAAATGCAGATATTAAACAGCCACTACAACATTCAAAACTTAGAACTGCAAAATAGATTATAAACAACACACTAAACACATTACTATATAAATGACTGTATACTGGCAGGTACAACTCTCTTAATGTCTCTATAACGCAGTGCATAACTCAGTGGAATCTGTGACTGCATGCATCACTGTATCAGTAAGTCTCTCATTCACTGTATAAGTATGTAAGTGGATCTGGGAGATGGTGCGTCAGTCTATCAATGCTTCTGTAACAAACTACATGACTGCATCAGTGCATCTATGAGTGGGTGCATCAGTGTCACAATGGGTCTGTGATTGGTTGCATAAATCTCTCACTCAATCTGTGAGTAGCTGCATGAGAGCTTTTGTGCATTTGCAAGTAGGTATATGACTGACTGGATCTGTGAGTGGATACACGAGCATCTAAGTGGGTGTCTGAGTTGGTAAGTGAGTGGGTACATGAGTGTCTGAGTGGTTCTGTGAGTGAGTGCATGAGTCTCTCAGTGGGTCTATGACTGGTAGTGTGAATGTCTGAGTGGTTCTGTCAGTGAGTGCGTGGGTCTCTGAGTACGACTGTAAGTTGGTGCGTGAGTCTCTGAGTGTATAACTGACTATGAGTTAGTTAGTGAGTGGGTATGTAAGTGACTGTATGAGTGTCTGAGTGGGTCCGTGACTGGGTGTATGAGTTTCTCAATGGGTCTGTGAGTGAGAGCATAAGTCTCTGAGTGGGTGAAAGAATGGGTGCATGCATGAGTGTCTGAGTGGATCTGTGGCTGGGAGGGCAATGTCTGGGTGGGTCTTTGAGTGGATGTGTGAGTCTCTGAGTAGGTGAGTGAGTGGGTGTGTGTATATCTGAGTGCGTGAGTGACTGTATGGGTGTGTGAGTGGGTATGTGAGTGTCTGAGTAGATCTGTGAGTGTGTGTAAGTGTCTCAGTGGGTCTGTGAGTACATACGTAAGTGTGTGAGTAGATCTGTAAGTGGGTATGTCAGTCTCTGAGTAGATCTGTACATGAGTGCATGACTCTCCAGGTGAGTCTGTAAGTGGGTGTATGAGTATTTTAGTGGGTCTGTGAGTGGGTGCATGAGTGTCCAGGTTGGTCTGTGAGTGGGTGTAAGAGTCTCTAAGTGGGAATGACACTGTGCGCATTACTCTATGAGTGTGTCTCTAAATAGGTGCATGAGTCTCTCAGTGGGTCTGTACATGGGCACATCACTCTCTGAGTGAGTCTGTAAGTGGGTGCATGAGTACCTGAATGGATATGTGAGTGGGTGCATGAGTATCTGTGTAGGTCATTTGAGATGTCATCAGTGATGTCATCAGTGATGTCACTGACCATGTTGTGAGTGATGTAATTTGTGACGTCATCAGCAGTGCATTGCGGGGGTGTGAGTTATAGTTAGCTCAACTAACTATAACGGCCGAATTTCTCTGGTTTTGTACGAGTAACATGTCCAACTAATTATAATGTCCCTAAAACCAGTGTTTTTTTCAGTGAATTTCTAAGGTATTTTTAAATGCTAAATTCTAACTATAATGTCCCTGAAACCTATGGTTTTTTCAGTGAATTTCTAAGGTTTTTTAAATGCTAATTTCTAACTATAACGTCCCTGAAACCTATGGTTTTTTCAGTGAATTTCTAAGGTTTTTTAAATGCTAATTTCTAACTAGAACGCCCCTGAAACCTATGGTTTTTTCAGTAAATTTCTATGGTTTTTTAAATGCTAATTTCTAACTATAACGTAGTAGTCGCTTTTGCAGAGTGGTGCAGAAAGGGGCCTGGGCCTCCGACCAGCGCTCAGGAATTCCGCTGTGCAAGACTTACAAGAGGTACCAGGAGGGCTAATTGGCCCCCAGAGTCCCTCAGGAGTGAAGTGGACTTCATCCCCCAACCAGTACTGTGCCAGGAGGCGCGTTTGCAGAATGGTGGAGAAAGGTGAGCGTGGTCTCCGAAGACCTCTTAGCAAGACTTACTGGAGGTAACTGGGGGGATAGTTGGCCCCCAAGGACAACCTTCGGGGCCAACTATCCCTCCTATTACCTCCAGTAAGCCCACACAGCAGGATTGCTAAGTTCACATAGCAGGCCGCTCCCCATTTCCCCACCACTGTGCAAACGTGCTCCCTGGCGTGCTCTTGGATGGGGATTAAAGTCCACTTCGCTGCTGGGGGTCCTTAGGGGCCAACTAGCCTACTTGATACCCCCAGTATGCACCAGATAGTGGGACTGCTGACAGGTGGACACAGGCCACGCTCCCTTTCTCCACCACTCTGCAAGCGTACCTCCTGGTGTGCTCTTGGTTGGGGGATGTAGTCCCCTTGCCTCCTGAGGGTCCCTGGGGGCAAACTAGCCCTCCTGTGATCTCTAGTAAGCTCCACACAGCTGGATTGCTGAGAGTGATCCGAGGCCATGCCCCCTTTTTAGACCACTCTGCAAACGCGCCTTCTGGTGCATTGCTGCTTGGGGGATGAAGTCCACTTTAGTCCTGAGGTCCTCAGAACACAAGAGGACCTCTTCCCCCCACCAGCAATGCACCAAGAAGTGTGTTTGCAGAGTGGTGTAAAAAGGGACGTGGCCTCGATCCACCTCTCAGCAATCCCACTGTGTGGGGCATACTGGAGGCACCTGGTGGGCTAGTTGGCCTCCAGGGTCCCTCAGGAATCAAGGGGACTTAATCCCCCAACTTACAACGCGCAAGGAGGTGCGTTTGCAGAGTGGTGCAGGGAGGGGGCGGGCCCAAAAGCAATTCTGCTTTGCCTCGTGGAAGCGAGAGGAGGTTTCCTGCTCTCGCTTCCACGAAGCAAAGCAGTGTTTGCTATGACAGGGTGGGAGCCGTGCTCCCACCCTGCCATAGCAAACTGCAATGTCCCGGGGGTGGGCACCCTGGGACATTGCTGGAGCCAGCCCTGGGGAGTGGCGGTCCCCAGGGCCATGAAGGGCTCCTGGAAGGGGGCTGCGTGGCCCCCCTCCCAACATGTATATAACCCTGGGGAGGTTGTGGTCCCTGGGGCTGGGGGTCCACAACGGACCCCTGTATTTGAATAATTAGTGCCCCGGGGAGGTGGTGGTCCCCAGGGCAGTGTGGGGGGGCTGAAGCTCCCCCACACTTACTATTTCTAATAGCCGTGGTGGTCCCCAGGGCTTGGGGGGCCCCCGAGGCCCCCCACCCATAATTAACTAACCCCAGGGAGGTGGCAGTCCCTGGGACTTTGGGAGGCCTGCGAGGCCCCCCGCCCCTAATACATAAAAGCCCCGGGGAGGTGGCTGTCCCCGGGGCTGCGTCAAACGGCACCAAAGATATTGGCAGAAGAAAAAACGCTTTTTGAATAGAAACAAGGTTCTAACTACAACTACCTACTGGCGACCGCCAATAGGTAATTTTATGTATATATATATATATATTCACTGAAAAAACCATAGGTTTCAGGGACGTTATAGTTACAAATTATCATGTTAAAAACCTTTGAAATTCACTGAAAAAACCATAGGTTTCAGGGACGTTATAGTTACTTGCACATTTCACTCATACAAAACCATAGAAGTTCGGCCGTTATAGTTAGTTGAGCTAACTATAACACACGCCCCCACAATGCACTGCTGATGACGTCACATATTACATCATTCATGACATGGTCAGTGACATCACTGATGTCATCACTAATGACATCTCAAATGACATCACTGATGACATCATCCACGTGAAAATCTGATGCACCTCCTCATACCTTAATAAAACCTTTGATACATCCACTCTAAAATACAGACTACCATTTTCGAAACAATACAGACACCAATACCAGTTACTACATACGCACGCACTGATTCCTAGGTCTACACACACATCCACTCATTCACCCATAAAGTCACTCATACATGCAGTGACTCATCAATACAACACTATTATAGGCACTCATACACTTATACAAACACTCACACACCGCCACTCATCCATAGTTACTCACACATCTAGTCAGTCATGCAAAGAATCAATCACACTTCTATTTACTCAGCTATACAGTTATACACACACAACCTCACTTAATCATAGTGATATTAACATATACTTACTCTCTTATATAATCACTGATACAAGTACACACGTATAGTCATTTATATACTCCAACTCTTTCATGCACTGCGTTTTACATATGTAGTTACTTGGACATGTAGCACTGAGATATCCATTCACTCACCAACACACCCATACACACACTCACCCACCCATACAGCTGTTTCCACATGCACTCTTGAACCCATACACCCAGTGAATAAAGAACTCACACATCTATGCACAAAGTCACACACCTCCCACCCACTCACACACACACTCAGGCACCCATACAAATACTCAGGCAACCAATCAATAACCCATATAGACACTCATGTAGCTACTCATCAACCAATGCAGCAGCTTACACAGCAATAGACAGACTAATACAGACATTCACACAGTTTAGTCACTAACCCATGAATTCAGTAAGAGACATTTAATCACTCACTTATACAGTCAGTCACAAACCTACTAAATCCTCCATCCACACACTTATACAGCCACTCATTCTACAATATACCTTGGTCAATATATTTATAAAACATATTTAAACTTTACAGAAACACACAGTCACTGGATGATGTCATCAGTGATGTTGTTTGAGATGTCATCAGTGATGTCACTGACCATGTCATGAATGATGTCATATGTGATGTCATCAGCAGTGCATTGTGGGGGCGTGAGTTATAGTTAGCTCAACCAACTATAACGGCCGAATTTCTATGGTTTTGTACGAGTGAAATGTGCAAGTAACTATAACGTCCCTGAAACCTATGGTTTTTTCAGTGAATTTCAAAGGTTTTTAACATGATAATTTGTAACTAAAACGTCCCTGAAACCTATGGTTTTTTCAGTGAATTTCAAAGGTTTTTTAAATGCTAATTTCTAATCATAATGTTCATTAAACCTATCTGCTGTGCGATCCAAAATCAAGCTGGTGCTTGTAGTGTTGTTGACAGTGGACGCAACCATGTTAGCTCAGGCAGTGGGGAAGATCTCAGTCATGAACCTATGTCGTCGCCCCCTGTAAGCGGAAGCGCAGTGGGCTGGTCCAACGTACGCCACTCCAGCGTAGAAGTGTGAAAAAATAGGCTGGGGTTCTGGGCGTGGTCCACTTGTGTGAAAGCCAATGCTTCTGCCAGAGCGGCAACCCTCACCCTGCCACGTGCCTGCCGCCATGATCGCGGGCCTCCTCGACACAAGCCCCCTGCGAACACAGCGGCACAGCACTGCACAGTATAGTCTGTACAGACTACTGCCTTCGATCTACACTGCGGACAGCAGGGCTCACAATTCAGATTGAGTCGCGATTGCAGATGACGCAGTCCAGTAGACAAGAGACATTGCTCCCAGTGCGGCCCTCCCGGACCACGCATCATCGCAGGCTGCGTACATGCTGAGCGCCAGAGGTACCACTAACTCAGTGCACCACAAGTAAACGCCACGTGGCCTTATTAAGGCAGAATTCATTAAACAAAACACATTGCTACCAGTGCGGCCCACACAGACCAAGCATCATCGCAGGATGCGCACACGCTGAGTGCTTCAGGTGCCACTAGCTCACTGCACCATAAATCATCGCCATGTAACCTTAAACCTACATAATATCCTTTTAGTATCCTTGCTTCAAGAACTTTTTTGATATCAATTATAGCTTTAGTACAATGACCAAATTCATCTTGCAAGTCCAAAGGAACACTGAATGGCAGTCTACACTGGGGATAGCAGAGCCCACAATACGAATTCAGTTTTGATTTATTTATTGCAGAGTGAACTGTACTTTATGTTGTTGGATTTTCTCAAGAGGAAGTCACAAAAAGCATTCGTCGATGTCTGTGCTGACTACTGCCTTCGATCTACACTGCGGTCAGCAGAGCTCACCATTCAAATTCAGTCTTGATTTATTAATTGCAGACAGAATTGTACTCTATGTCGTTGAATTTTCTCAAGAGGAAGTGATAAAAAGCTTTCCTCGATGTCTGTGCTGACTACTGCCTTCGATCTACACTGCGGACAGCAGGGCTCACAATTCAGATGGAGTTGCGATTGCAGATGACACAGTCCAGTAGGCAACAGACATTGCTACCAGTGCGGCCCTCCCGGACCACGCATCATCGCTAGCTGTGCACATGCAGAATGCTTCTGATGCTCCTACCTCAGTCCACCACAACTGATGGACCCTTTATGACAGATTCTTTTGGGTAAGATTTCAGATCTGGTGCCCCTAACTTAGTGTAGCACAAGTCATGGACCCTTTATGATTGAATCTCTGTGTGTGATCTGATGATTACTGTTGTACTTGTTACCAGCACCAACCATTCCCGGAGGGCTGGCTTACACTCACCCCACACGCATCCAGCACAGAAGTCACTGGACATGTGACCCTGGTAATAAAAAGGAGTCGAGTACACGTGCTCGTACTCCAGTTCCACTATCTATCTGTGTCCGTGTGTTCATTATGTATGCAACATGCTGCCCCTGGGCCCTACCACATTACATTGTGCTCTGGACAGCGTATGCAACCAACTTACCTTTGACAGTGGGAGAAAACTTTGGTTATGTAACTTTGTCTCGGTCATTGTACAAGTACGTACGTAGAGACTGGATGATTAGAGTACTGCAAGGAGAGTGTATAGTGAATTTATAAGTGCATGGGGATACATATGTTGGTGCACCCTAACTCCGACAACGAGCTTGTCTCTAATTGGCTGCCCTCCATGTCCCAAAAACTGAAATTTGGTTTTTGCATGGCCCAGTATTGCTACAGCTGCAATACTCCACTGAATGTGCAATAAACATTCACACCCACACAGATGTGTCATGTTCCCCATCTTTCTTGTGTGGAAATATGGATGAATGTAGGGTCAGTGATTCCCCGTACCTTCCATGTTGGCCATGTTCAGGGACTTGGCTCACAGAGTGACACATTGACGCTTGCGACCCGGGTGACGGCAGCAGTACAACAAGAACACCCGCATGCCAGTGTTGCAAGATCTTTTAAGCATTCTCTAGCCCAAAGACAACCAAAAAGTAGCCCAAACTAGCCCAATATTGCTACCTTAAGGAAGGAGGGGCAGGGACATCGTCAAGCAGGCGGTGAATGGATTGGAATTGATGTTGCAGCAGGCTGCCAAATAAATATTCGTCTAATAAAGCGCTTTAACTTACTAGTTTGCTGGAGCGCTGTATATATATTTATAATCTGGCAACTAGCACAAACCAACATTTTACCGCACAACCGGGAAAAATATAGCCCAATTGTGCGTGATCTAGCCCAATCTGGCAACAGTGCTGCATCAGTTGATTCCTCATACAGCTCACGATGGAGCCACGCCCATAGCTCCGGAGTCATTCTTCACTGCCTCACGCAGGACTGGTATACGCCAGGCCAGCCCACTCCGCTTACGCTTACAGGGAAGGGCAACAACGCTACATGGCCCAGATTTTCATTGCAGTGATTTGATGGTCACACCCTAGTTGTCAGTACGCCACAGCCACTCCCTCACGGCTAGTATACACCCACACCACACCCATCCAGCACAGGCGTCACAGGACACGTGACCCTGCCAATAAAAAAGACCGGGTGCACGTGCTCGACGCCATTTCAGAGTTGCTCGCACCGGATGCACTGCGGCCGGCACAGGCACACCGGCACAGGATGGTGACTTTCAGTCCACTGAGGTACGGGTACCGAAACTGCTGAGCGGGTGTACAGTCTGCGGTGATGGCCCGTCCCGGCGGTCTGGACAGCTAAGGTTTTGTGTGCCCTGCTGGACCGCAGTGTAGGCCTGAGCTACCGAACAGGGAGGCCTACCACCACGTGCGTGGCCTCACTGTTCACTGAGTTAGTGGCACCGCAAGGACTGAGCGGGTGTGCAACCTGCGATGATGATAGGTGCACTAGTATGTCCTCTGCCATGGCAAAATCAAGACGCAGCACCAAATGTGAGACCTGTTGGCCTGCGGAGTGGGACTGCATGATGCCGAGGGTGCCCTGTCTACGAAAAGGTGAGCAGTGAGAGGCCTGGGTGCGCAGCGGTGGGCAAATACATCTGGGCAGCGGGAGTGGATACACAAAGGCGGCACAGCGATTTAGGCGTACGCAGTCGTATATACTCTCCCATTAGTAATTCTGTACTATGTTTAGATGTGGGAGCTTGAGGGCTCCACTAAGTCCCGGCACGTGGTTGGAGACACAGCACTCACTGTCCCTCTTCATCTCTTCCTTTCTCTCCTTCTTCTTCTCTCACTCTTTCTCTCTTTCTCTTTGTCTTCCTCTCACTCTTTCTTTCTTTTTCTCTCTCTCTTCCTCTCACTCTCACTGTTTCTCTCTTTCTCTCTGTATTCCTCTGACTCTTTCTTTCTTTTTCTCTCTGTCTTCCTCTCACTCTTTCTTTCTCTCTCTATCTCTCTTTCTCTCTCCTTTGATAGACGCATGACGCACAATCTTATCTTGCTTTTTGTCTTGCAGGCCTGCGATGAAGCGTGGCCATCCTGCAATCAACACTCAACCTGAATTGTGAGCTCCGCTCTCCGCGTGTACACAACGAGTGAGGAGGTTTCTTCGGCACGTGGTGGACCCTCTTCGACACACGCCGGTGGTGTAAGTTGAGCAGAGAGGCTGGTTTGCGTAGCGGCGGGCAGTTACCTCCGGGCAGTGGGAGTGGATGGGGTGCAGCAGCCTGGGTGCGCAGCGGCACGCAGTCACCTCCGGGCAGTGGGAGTGCATGGGGTGCAGCAGCCTGGGTGCGCAGCGGCTGTCATACACCTCTGGGCAGTGGGAGTGGATGGAGTGCAGCAGCCTGGGTGTACAGCAGCGGGTAGACACCTCTGGCCAGTGGAAGTGGATGGGGTACACTAGCCTGGATACACAAAGGCGGGACAGCGATTTAGGCATACCCAGTTGTATGTACTCATTCATTACTGATTCAATTTTTATGTTTCAGATGACTAAGCTTGAGGGCTGCCCTATATCCTGGCACGTGGTTGGAGACACACCGGTGACAGAAAGGTGAGCTGTGAGGATTTTCTCCACAGTGTCAACACTCACTCTCCCTCTCCATCTCTTCCTTTCTGTCACTCACACTCTTTCTCTCTCTCTCACTCTCTATCTCTTCCTTTCTCTCTCTCACACTCATTCTCTCTTTCTCTGTCTCTTCCTCTCTCTCTCATTCTTTCTTTCTCTCTCTTCTCTCTCTCACTCTTTCTCTCTCTCTCTTCCTCTCTCTCACACTGTTTCTCTCTCTCTTCCTCTCTCTCACACTGTTTCTCTCTTTCTCTCTTCCTTGTATCTTACTCTTTCTCTCTTTCTCTGTCTTCCTCTCTCTCACACTTTCTCTCTTCTTCACTCTCACTCTTTCTCTCTCTCTCTTCCTTTCTCTCACTCTTTCTCTCTCTCTCTTCCTCTCTCTCACTCTTTCTCTCTCTTTCTGTCTCTCACTGTTTCTCTCTCTCTTCGTCTCTCTCACTCTTTCTCTCTGTCTTCCTCTCACTCTTTCTTTCTTTTTCTCTCTCTCTTCCTGTCACTCCCACTGTTTCTCTCTTTCTCTCCGTCTTCCTCTCACTCCTTCTTTCTTTTTCTCTCTGTCTTTCTCTCACTCTTTCTTTCTCTCTCTCTCTCTTTCTCTCTCCTTTGATGGGCGAATGACGAATGACTCACAATCCTATCTTGCTTTTTATCTATCAGGCTGTGATTCATGAATCGACGTCCCCCCCACACCACCACAGCTGAACGCATGTACAAACTGTGATGATGCGTGGCCATCCTGACAATGCCTGACAAAGTTGCTTCAGCACGTGGTGCACCCTCTTACACACACGCCGGTGGTGGAAGGTGAGCAGAGATACTTCTTTCCGCAGCAGCGGGCAGTCACCTCTGGGCGGTGGGAGTGGATAGTGTGCAGCAGCCTGGGCGCACAAGAGCGCACAGACACCTCTGAGCAGTGGGAGTGGATGGGCTGCAGCAGCCTGAGTGCGCATTGCCGAAACAGATAATTAGGCGTGTGCAGTTGTATGTACTCTGCAATTACTAATTCTATACTATCTTTCAGATCACTAAACTTAAGGGTGTACTATGTCCCGGCACGTGGTTGGAGACACACCGGAGGCACAAAGGTAAGCTGCGAAGATTTTATCCAGTGTCAACACACCCTCTCCATCTCTTCCTTTCTCTCTCTCACACTTTCCCTCTTTCTCTGTCTGTTCCTCTCTCTTGTTCTTTCTTTCTCTCTCTTCCTCTCTCTCACTCTTTCTCTCTTTCTCTCTTTCTCTCTACCTCTCTCACACTGTTTCTCTCTCTCTTTCCTTGTATCTTACTCTTTCTCTCTCTAACTCTTTCTCTTTCTCTGTCTTTGTCTGTCTTCCTCTCTCTCACTCTTTCTCTCCTCTCTCTCACTCTTCCTCTCTCTCTTCCTCTCTCTCACTCTTTCTCTCTCTCTTCTCTCTCTCTCTCTCTTCCTCTCTCACACTATTTCTCTCTTTCTCTCTCTCACTCTTTCTCTATTTCTTTGTCTTCCTCTCTCTCTCACACTTTCTTTGTTTCTCACTTTCTCCCTCACTCTTTCTGTTTCTCCTTTGCTGGACGCATGACGCACCATCTTATCTTTCTTTTTGTCTTACAGGCTGTGATTCACAAATGGTCCAGCGATGACACGACATGGCTGTACATAGTTTTGTTTGTTGTTGTTTTGTTTTAATAAAATGTTTTATATGTAAATCCATACATGACTAAGATTCTTATTTGTCCAACCTAACGTTACTGTCACATTTGTTTGTGGGGGGTGGGGGTGAGGGGAGATGGCGGACAAGGAGCTCCTACTGGGGGATGTCGTAGCAGTGTTGGGTGTCCGACCTGCATGATCGTTGCCTCCATTACATCTGTTCTCAGAGACTTAAGAGCCGGCGGTCTGGCTCGTAGATGAAGAACTGTGAGCCGACTAGCAGGCTCATAGAGGGAGAACCGCGGCCCGTCAGTTCGCAGAGGAAGAGCTGCGGGCCAGCTCACAGAGGAACACCTGCGGGCCGACTAGTATAGGGAAAGGTGCGGGCCATCGGCTTCCATAGGGATAGCTGCGGAACACTGATGTGGGGCGAGGGAGCGTGAAGAGCGTATCTCGCAGAGAGACACCTCCGGTATATTTCCAGTATTGGCTTCACAGATACAACTGCGGGCCCGAGAACTCGCACCCGAAGAGCTGTGAGCCGACAAGTGGTTCGCAGAGGCAGACTTGCGGGCCCAAGTATGTTGTTGGAGGTATGCTGTTGATGGTGGAAAAGGGTGCGTTACCTGCTGATGTAGGGAGACGCAGCGTGAAAGCGGTATCTCGCACAGACAGAGCTCCGGTATATTAAATTGTCCCCGGGACCTTTCTTTTATATTTTCACTCGATGCGAGGCACAAGATGGCTGCTAACACTTCCTGGTTTGAATTGTTAGCAGCCAATCAGAGGCAAGCTCGTGCTCAGGAGTTAGGCAAAGTCCAGATATATATATCTTTTTTTCCTTTAATATCTCAAAAACTACTGAACGGATTTACACCATTTCCACAAAACCGCGCTTTCTGCACCAAGACCTTTCTCCCTGCCAAGTTTGCAGTTCTTTCTTTGTCACACAGTACATGTAATGCACCGCTCTCATCAAGAATGAAACCAGTAATGGCACAATTTTCCTGTTGCTCCACACATAAATACATGTAAAGAACAAATCAGAATAGTTCCTTTATTTTTTCAAATTGCAAAACTTCTATTGGTTATTTTTTAACTTTCCATATAAACAGTTTTTAAAAAATTTAAGAACACATACAGGTGAGAAGTTCAAGGTATTCTATCAACAAACTTTCTAGAACATTCTACGACACGTGCAGGTTAAAAGTTCATCATTTTTTCAAACCTAACGATATTTTTTGCAACATTTTCTCGAACATTTAAGGGCACGTGCAGGTTAAAAGTTCACCATTGTTTTAAGTTCGAACAGTGCCTTCCAAATGCAAGTAGCAGGTGTGGTTGAACTGACCAAATGTTATCCTATCATATGAACTCTATGTTGAAACTGCTTTTTATTAACCAATGACAAAGATGCTTTTTGACAAACTAATATGCACCCTACTTTTTAGTAAACAATGTATAATTGTGCACTGTGGTGGAAATGACCTAGGCACATTGACTGGGGTACGTTTGGAAATGCTAATGAAGGACACCTTTAGACAATTGATGTTGCTTTTGCCTCAAACTGTCTTTGTATATTCCAATATATGCCAAAGACAGATGTGGAAATGGTCAAACAAATGTTGTCCTCAGATTGAAAAATCTAGGAAGAATGTCAACAAAGCTGTGTCTGCATACCTCAGAGACCATAGAATGGGGTCGATCTACAACAACAACATACGTTATGATATGGCTGATATCTACAGAAGTGATGGAGTACACTTCACAGATCAGGGAAATCGAGATTTTCTGAATAACCTGAAGCTGTGTATCCACACTTATATGTAGCTCCAACTAATAAACACAAAGGCTCTTTTTAGAGCCGCCTTATATTCCCAATATCGGTTCGCAGACTGACAACTGCAATCCGGCTAGCACAGGGAGACCTGCGGCCCGTCGGGCAGCCTCGCAAAGGGAGAGCTACGGCCCATGGGCTCGGCTCGCAGAGAGAGCTACGTGCCGTCGGCTGGCAAACGCAGAGCTGTGAGCCAATGGACTGGTAGTGTTTTATGGTTTAGGGTAGTGCAGTGGTGTTTGTGTAGTGTAGGGGGTCCTGCTGTGGGTAGTGTTTTAGGGTTTACGGTAGTGCAGTGGTGCTTGTGTAGTGTAGAGGGTGGTGCTGGGGTACATTTAGGGTTTAGGGTAGGGCAGTGGTCTTTACATAGTGTAGGGGATCCTGCTGTGAGTAGTGTTTTAGGGTTTAGGGTAGTGCAGTGGTGTTTGGGTAGTGTAGAGGGTCGTGCTGGGGTAGCGTTTTACGGTTTAGGGTAGTGCAGTGGTGTTTCTGTAGTTTAGGGGTCGTGCTGGGGTAGTGTTTTAGGGTTTAAGGTAGTGCAGTGGCGTTTCTGTAGTGTAGGGGTCGTGCTGGCAGTAGTGGTTTAGTGTTTAGTTACGTAGTGCAGTGGTGTTTGGGTAGTGAAGGGGGTCATGCTGGAGTAGTGTTTTAGGGTTTAGGGTAGTGCAGTGGTGTTTCTGTAGTGTAGGGGGTCATGCTGGGGGTAGTGTTTTAGGGTTTAAGGTAGTGCAGTGGTGTTTCTGTAGTGTAGGGGGTCGTGCTGGCAGTAGTGGTTTAGTGTTTAGTTAGGTAGTGCAGTGGTGTTTGGGTTGTGTAGAGGGTCGTGCCGACAGACTGACTCACAGAGCTCTGAGCCAATGGACTGGCTTCTAAAGGCATAGCCGCGACCTCGTGATGTGGGGAGAGGCAGCGTGAAAGGAGTATCTTACACAGACACAGATGCCAGTGTTGCCTCGCAGAGGTAAAACTACACACCCGATGGCTTCTACATGGAGAGATGTGAGCTGACGGACTAAGTCACAAAATGGCTGCCAACACTTCCTAGTTTCAACCGTTCACAGCCAATGAGCTGCGAGCTCGTGCTCGTAACCCTCAGCCAATCAGATGTCAGAATTCTCAAATATCGATATCTGTAAAATTTGATATTTCTCAAAAACTTCTGAACGGATTTACACCATTTCAACAAAAGCACGCTTTCCGGACCACAACCTTTCTCCCTCACAAATTTGGCGTAATTCCGTTCAGCAGTTTGACCTGTAGCCTTGTCTAAAGTTTCCTATGGAAAATGCATTGAGAAAACACATTTTGGGACTCCCCTTTTTTCTCAGCCCCCCCTTGACCAATCACCCCCAAACTTTCAAGATAGGAGCTGATCAAAAAAGAGAAACTTTTTTGAAAATTTCATAAAGATTCGTCAAACGACGCCAAAGTTATAAGCACATGGAGGGCTCCAGGAGAGGGGCCGCGCAACCCCCTCCCAACATGAGTGAAGCCTCGGGCTGCGGGGACCCCAGCGGGCCCCTCGCAGCCCCAGCGACCCCCAGCTATTATTTTTTAAGAAATGCCCGCGGGACCTAGCCCACCCGGGACCTCATTAAAATAAAACGCGGGAACCCGCGACCCCAGTGCGAATTGCGCCAATTTTTTTTTTTTATAAAAAATGCTTTTTTTGGCCCTGGGGTCCTTCTGGGACCCCCTGAGCAGGCCTAGGGGGTCACAGAGTTTCTACCCTGCCCCCTTCTCTTGTTTTATACCTTTGTTTCTCTGTTTTATTGTGACTCGCTTCTACCGAGCCACAAGATGGCTGCCAACACTTCCTGGTTTGGAGTGTTTGCAGCCAATCACAGTGAAGCTCGTGCACGGGACTTAGGCTCCGCCCAGATATTGAAACTTTTATTTTTCCTATTTCTCAGCAACCACTGAACGGATTTACACCATTTTACAAAAGGTTGCTTTCTGAGCCAAGCACTACCTTTTTGCCAAATTTGTGGTAATTCCGTTCAGTAGTTTCGGCTGTAGCCTTGCACAAAGTTTCCTATGGGAAATTGATTTTTGACTCTTATTCTTTGTATTTCTCAAAACTACTGAACGGATTTACCCCATTTAAAAAAAGGTCACTTTCTGAACCAAGCTCTTCCTTTCTGCCAAATTTGAGGTAAATCCGTTCAGCAGTTTGGGCTGTAGCTCGTTGCAAAATTTCCTATGGAAATTAACATGGAGAAAACGCGTTTTGGGACCCCCCTTTTTTCTCAGCCCTCGCTTGCAAATCACCCCCAAACTTTCAGGATAGGAGCTAACCTAAAAAGTGCAACTTTTTGCAAAATTTCATAAAGATTCGTCAAAGGACGCCAAAGTTATTAGCAAATCAAAAAATGCTTTTCCTATGGAAACTAGGTTGTCACTATAACTACCTACTGGCGACCGCCAGTAGGTCATATATATATATATATATTTCTTTGAATGCTGTCAGCATGAAAGTGAATAAAATTAGGTAGTGTGTTGGATGGCTCAGGAAGAAGTCTTATTATTGGAAGTTGTTTAAAAAACAATGTAATACAGACATTGTTATGCTTTTGAATCTGTGAAGGAAATCACACCTGCTGTATCTCATTTGGAAGAAGCATGTTCCTTCTAGAATGTGCTGTGAACTTTTGACCTACTGGTTCCACTGGGTTGCTAGGTACACTGAGCTAAGATTGTATTGAGGGGAAGGGTGTTAATGAGACATTTTTTTTAAAGTTGAGGAGTGATGACACAATGAAGTAATGGCAAGTTTTAATTTCCAACTCAGGATTATGTAATAAACTGTTGTGTAGTATTTAGATTTCAGAAAAATTAAGCTAGATATAGGTTTCACGATTTCTCCACGATGATTGCAAAATCATCGTGAAAATGCACCAACAGGAACCTCGTTCTGAAAGAGAGGGAAAGTGTTAACAGATGCTAACCATTCACAAGTGGAGATGCAGTAGTCTAAAATGAAAGACATGATTTCATTTGCTGCCTTTCTCATGATGATAGCGTGGACAGTTGAAGAGGTTGCCATTTTAGAGTGCTTTTGTATGAGAGTGGTGTACCATTTCTGTGCTCAGTTTTTACAAATCTTAACAGTGTCAAAACTATCCAGAAAGAGCTAAACAACAATATAATCTACAAACTGAACTCACTGGTATGTATATAACTTTGTAATTATTTAAAAAATGTACATTAGAAATGAAGAAGTATATGGTAGTTTGATTAAAAGGAGTATCACAGTGGTGAGAACAAATATATGAGATGAATTGAATCTATTAGAGGGTATGTGTTTAAGAGGTTAGTGGTGAATGTTTTGGAATGCAAGAGAAAAATGAATTAGTGCCTCTTTATTACATTGTGTAGTTTATTGAAAAATAACAGTATAGTCTTGTGCAAATTTGCAATGAGGAACTAAGAAAGTTTTAAATGTCTAAACATCACGTGCAGAATAGACACGTCCGTTATTTGCATTCTAGGAGTTGTAGTACTTTTAGTAACATTATTAAACAGGAATAGTGTAGTGAGAAATAAAAGATAAGAACATGTTGTCTGCCTGTATATGGATTAGACATAAGTACTACTTGTTAGGTATGTATTGTGTAGTGTTTGTCAATGGGTTTTTAACTTATATGACCACCTTGCATATGCTTAGATGGGTAGATATGCTTTTTGTGCTTGCAGACAGCTATATATACGGTAGGACAATTGAGTTTACTTAAAGATACAGAGAGGCATATATATTGGGAAAGATGGCTTGAAGGTATAAAGCTATTAAGAAATCGCATATATGATTACATGGTGATCTATGTTATAGTAAGGCTGATGAAAATTTCATGTATATGGTGAGGGTAGTGTTTTTCTTTAAACATGGTTTGTTTAAATTGAGATGGATTAATTGTGCAGAATGCCTCAAGAGTTCTTGTGCTAGCTGCATTTCGAGTGCTACTTTTTTAGAGATATGCTGAATATATGTTTCAGAAGAAGAAGAATGATGTAGGCATGCCATTCACAAAAGGTTTTGTGCTTTGAAAAATTTCCAAATGTTGTTTTCTGTTTTAGAAACTTGCTGATGCAAGTGCACGCTCAGTAACAAAGCAATGTATGTTTCTAGAGAGACATGTATGCAATTATATATCAAGTGTGCTACCTAGATTTCCCTCACATATAGCTCAGAATAAAAGCATGTATACAGTAAAACAGATAGTTTGATTCTGCAGAAGGAGATAACCAATGAGTCGGAGATATAGTGACAACTGTTATGTATCTAACAGCAATGAAGGTACTTTCTCAGTCAGGCAGTATTCAGGCACTCATGCAATTACCCTGCCACTACTCAGGGAGTCATCAAATCAGTGATTCACAATCCATGGATTTATTCAATTACCCAGACACTACACATGTACTCTTGCAATCAGGCAGGCAGAAATGATGTAGTCATTGAACTATGCAGGCACTACCTATACATTTATCTAATCACCTAGGTACTAACTATTGATATATGCAATTAACAAGGCTGTAACTATGCACTCATTATAACATTGGCGCAGAACCTATGCAGCTCTAAACACCCACTTACAACACATGCAGCCATTGAAATACTGAGGCACAGCTGTGCACTGATGACTAATGACTGCATAGCTACAGTCTTGTAAATTTAGTTTTAAATTTAAAAAAGTGTAGAAGAAGGAGAGATGCAGTGAAACAGAAAGAACGAGTTGAGAGAGTAGTTGATAAGACCTTTGCTTTGAAGAGGAAGCTTTTCATTTTGAGTCTAAATAGAATGAAGACTCTTGACAAAATAGTGTTGCACATGAGGAGACAAAACCAGAAGAAAAGATTCATGAATAGAAGTAACTGTTGTACAGTTTTTATTGGAGAACGGATACATACTTCTTATACCAAGCCTTTCTTTAATGAAGAAAGCTATCTCCAGGATAACAAATTAGTTCATGCTATTGATTAAAGAGGATGATGTTATGAAATGAAGAATGGAAGTCCTATAGTGAAAGAGGTGATAATACCTAGAAATGTAAATGTATATATATATATATATATATATATATATATGTGTAAACACATGGTAACTCACATGAGACGCACTCGAGACAAGCGACAGGTTACTAGCCTTTTATTTCAGGTACAGTTGTGCGATGAATGCCGGTATAATGAAGCAGCTTTCCAACCAGCCTGACGCGTTTCAGGTTTCCCCTTTCTCAAAGGCTTGTGGTAAGTTTGTGCTGTGGCGTGCAGCATCTCCCATAAACACGATAATGTCACGCCCCTTAATTAGGCAAATTCAAGACTTCTGGGAGTTGTAGTGCACAAATATTCACTCCGTATTTTGGCGCACTGATGACTGCTGTCGATAGAGCCCCCACTGGGCCCCCGCAACCATGCACAACTTCAATCCTTCGTTGTTGCTCCATAAGCGAGGCTGGTAACCTGTCGCTTGTCTCGAGTGCGTCTCATGTGAGTTACCATGTGTTTACACACATATATATATATATATATATATATTCTGCTCCAAAGGTTGTCCACCTGGTGAGTAGCACTCGATCAACAGCTTTGTTTATGATAGGCAGGGACGAGGATCCGCTTGTAGAAGCTGCTCCATAATGGAAATGCCTGACGCGTTTCGAAGCTCCATATGCTTCTCTTCAGAGGCTTGAACGGAGACAGTGTATGCAAACGCTGAACCCACTTCGCCATTTTCATATTGCACACCCACCAATGGGAAACTCGAATGAGACTGTGCATTGTGGGAAATGTGGTCCGGATAGCACACAAATCTTGTCCTGTATGGACCCTGCAAGTGGACTCGTCCTCAATCCTGTTTGCGGCTGCTGACCCACGTAGGCCCCAAGACATTACGGGGTGTTGCACACTCCGCGGCAGGACGGCCGCGTATTACATTCTGCTCCAAAGGTTGTCCACCAGGTGAGTAGCACTCGATCAGCAGCTTTGTTTATGAAAGGCAGGGACGAGGATCCGCTTGTAGAAGCTGCTCCGTAATGGAAATGCCTGACGCGTTTCGAAGCTCCATATGCTTCTCTTCAGAGGCTTGAACGGAGACAGTGTGTGCAAACGCTGAACCCACTTCGCCATTTTCATATTGCACACCCACCAATGGGAAGCTCGAATGAGACTGTGCATTGTGGGAAATGTGGTCCGGATAGCACACAAATCTTGTCCTGTATGGACCCTGCAAGTGGACTCGTCCTCAATCCTGTTTGCGGCTGCTGTAGATAGTTATAGTTAGGACCTAGTTTCCATAGGAAAAGCGTTTTTTCTTTTCCCAATAACTTTGGCGCCGGATGACGAATCTTCGCGAAACTTTCAAAACTAGTGCGGCGCTCCGGTCAGCTCCTGTCTTGAAAGTTTCGGGGTGATTCGGCAAGCGGGGGCTTAGAAAAAGGGGGGTCCCAAAACATGTTTTCTCCATGTTAATTCCCATAGGAAACTTTAGCCACGGTTACAGCTCGAACTGCTGAACGGAATTACACCAAATTTGGCAAAAAGGTAGTGCTTGGTTCAGAAAGCGCCCTTTTTTTAAATGGTGTAAATCTGTTCAGTAGTTGCGTGAGAAAATCAAAAAATAGAGGTCAAAAATCAATTTCCCATAGGAAACTTTAGACACGGTTACAGCTAAAACTGCTGAACGGAATTACACCAAATTTGGCAAAAAGGTATTGCTTGGTTCAGAAAGCGCCCTTTTTAAAAATGGTGTAAATCTGTTCAGTAGTTGCTGAGAAATTCAAAAAATAAAAGTTTCGATATCTATGGCCGCAGTGGATCCGCGCACCCTCCCGATCACGAGCTTCATGCTAATTGGCTGTCAACACTCCAAACCAGGAAGTGTTGGCAGCCATTTTGTGCCTCGGTAACCGAGGCACAAGAAAAGAGAAAAACTAAAGCTCAAAACAAGAAAAGGGGGCAGGGTAGAAACACCCTGACCCCCCAGGCCTGCTCAGGGGGTCCCACAAGGACCCCCAGGGCCCAAAAAAGCATTTGTTTAAAAACAAATCGGCCGAATTCGCGCTGGGTGCGCAAATCCGGCCGCATAAAATTTTAAAAACGAAGCGGGGGCTTCCGCGCTCGTTATTATTTAGCCCCCGGGTGGGCCAAGTCCCGGGGGCATCGGGAAATTTAATAGCAGGGGCCCAGGGAGGCCCCCACAGCCCTGGGGACCGCCACCTCCCGGGTCTTCCCATAAAGATTTGTGGGGGTTCACGGCCCCCCGCAGCCCCGGGGACTGCCACGCCCCGGAACTTTGTTTTGTTATGTGTGGGGGGCCTCCAAGCCATAATCCCCCAACTCAAAACGCGCCACGGGACGCGTTTGCACAGTGGTGAAGGGAGGGGGCAGGGCCAGAGGTGACAGGTGTGCAAACACACCCTGTGGTGCATTTTAAGTTGGGGAATTAATTCCTCTTCAATCCTGAGGGTCCCTGGGGGCCAACTAGCCCACCAGGTACCTCCAGTAAGCGCCACAGGGCTGCGTTGCAGAGAGGTGGTCCAGGCCACGCCCCTTTTTACACCTCTCTGCAATGCAGCTCTGTGGCACTTACTGGAGGTACCTGGTGGGCTAGTTGGACCCCAGGGGTCCTCAGGATTCAAGGGGACTTAATCCCTCAACTTAAAACACGCCACAGGGCCTGTTTGCACACATGAAAAAAATAAAGAAAAAAAAAATAATCTTAGGTAAAGTATCTAAAACAATAAACACTCTATACAGGAGCTGCTTTCCACCTAATATTGAGAACTACCCACAGTTCTCTGCTTCTTTTTCACATAATTTATGCGTTACTCTATGCCTAAAAGGGTTTTGTTTTGACTTATACTGGGTGCTCCCTTGTGTCTGGACAAAACTACACCTCTCTGAAGAGCTCTAATGATAGCGAAACAGATATCAGGGGTTGTTTTCATTCATTTCAGGTTGGCTTGGATGGTATATTACCAATCCAAAGCTGTAATACTGTGCCTGGAGTGGTAAAAGGCTTTGGCCATTTTACTGCTTGGCATGGATAGCACTGTGCTAATCCTATGCTTAAAGACTTTGCTGTAGAAATGGCAAAAGACTTTGTCCCTTTCTATCTCTGCGTGGACTGCACTGTGCTAATCCTATGCTGAAAGACTTTGATGAAAAAGCAGACATTTGAGGTGAGCAAATTTAGAGTGTCGCTGGTGTTGCGGGTGTTCTATACAGGAGCTGCTTTCCTCCTAAACTTGAGAACTACCCAGAGTTCTCTGCTTCTTTTTTGCATAATTTATGCATTTATGCATCACTCTATGCCTGAAAGGATTTTGTTTTAATATGTATATATATATATATATATATATATATATATATATATATATATATATATATATATATATATATATATATATATATATATAATTCAAATATAGTTATTCGTTGTAACATTCAGAGATTACTTATCTTCATAAATGAGTATTTTTTAAACTTGTAAATATGGACAGTTACATGCCTTCAGATATTACTATATATGCTTTCTTTTGAATGATCAGAGGGTGTTGTAAGAATCCATGATGGTGGTACATGCAAGGTATAATCTAGAGTTACAGTCATGGTGAGATAGTTGTTTGATCAGCCATGAAGAATACATGTTCTTAAGAACAGTTCACTCTATCACACCTGTGCTGTATTTGATCCAAAAAGCTAATAAAGATGGGGTAAATCCACCAGGTCGCCCCATAATATGAGCCATTGAAGGACATTTGAAAACCATTCAAAGTATGTTGATTTCTTTTTTGGTCATTTTGTTAGGAATCTTCCATCATACATACATTACACAGGTGATATTTTGCGCAGAATCTATGATCTCCCTTGGGAAGATGATTTTTTACTGATCACAATAGATGTATCCACACTACACATGAGTTTAAGGTATGAGGATGGCCTGAAGGCAATCAAACATTTTTTTAGGAGCTACATCTTTAAATCTATGGCAACACACTCAGATGCTCTTAAAGATTGTGGAAAGATGTCTCACGGGTAACTACTTATTATTTAATGGAGAGATTTTTCACCAAATATGCGGTGCAGCAATGGGCACCTGCTTCATCCCCAGTTATGTGAATTTGTGTATGGGCTGGTGGGAGGAGCAGGTGGCCAGAGCTGAACACCAGGACATTTGGGACAACCACATAATACGTTGATGTTGCTTCATCGATTACCTCTTCATAGTATGGAGAGGTTCAGAGAGTGAAGCTCAAGAGTTTTTGAATTGAATAGAGGTTAATGATCTGAATCTGCATTTTAAAAGTACCATCAGTGCAGAAAGTGTTAATTTTTTAGACCTTACAGTGTATATTAACAAAAACAAATTGAAAACAAAGCTGGTTAGAAAACCTACAGAAGGCAATACTTTACTTCATGTAACTAGCTTTCATCCTAAGAATTTGATCAGAAGCATCGCCTACAGAGAAAGCTTGAGACCACGTCACAATTGTAATGAGGTGGATGAAGAAAATAAGGCAATCAAGGCCTTAACAGGTAGATTCAAAGCAAGAGGTTACTCAGAGTGTTGCATTGAAAAGGACTCTAACGCCGCTGCCGCTGTCTGCTGTTTGTGGGGACTCCAACAGCCAGAATCCTGAGCACCGAGGAGGGAGGTGCTGACCATCACCGGCGCGCGCTATTAAAGCGCCTGTCAACACCCGCGGCGCGGGACGCGTGCGGGCGAAGCCCGGGCCAAGGGCGGGCCCGTCCTTGCCCGTCATTGACAGGAAGAGGCAGGGCAGGGCCACCCCCCTACGTCCAGTGCCATCCCACGGGCCAGAGTAAGTCTGAACCTTAGCGATAGGCCAGGACTTTAAAATATGTGGACTCCATGAAATGTCTTAACTATCGGTTGCTGTTAAATCTTATTGACTCGCAAGTAAGGGGACATAGATTATTTTGTTTGTCTTTTTTCCTGTTCTACGCTATTGTAGGTTTGAAACATCACATTACACTTTTTGGTTTCTCTTCCTTGGAAGGTACCTAAATGGGGAAAAGAAAGACAATGGAGGGGAATGGTGGAGGAGGTGATGGGGGAGCCGCAGGGAGAGAACGCAAGGGGAAAAGGGTTAGAAACACATTGAAGCCGAAAAAACAAGGGAATAGCTGTGTCCTAGATAGAATTGACTCGCTCATTAGTGAGTGTGAGGTTATTTTAGATAGCGGTATACCAGCACAAGTAGAGAATAGTGTACCAATTTTAGGTTCTCCTCGTCTGATTAACCATAGTCTAGGACAACAGCTAACTATCCCGGCAATGTTTCACAAACCGGCTGGTGGAGGTAGCCAAGGTGGCCAAGAAACCCAAATAGATGGTAATATAATCACGGGGTTGGATAATATGGTCCCTTGCATGGTTAATAAAGATACCTGCCAGCTTTTGGAATCAGCAGTCACTTGTACAAATAGGTTTGCTCCTCTTATGGATTTGCAGGAGGGTGACAGGGAGGATACTACACTGATTATTTCCCCTCCCCTGTCCCGTTGTCCCTCTCTTGCGTCATGTCCACGGATACATTTTTGTTCCACTAATGACACTCAGGGAATGTTCTCCCTCATTAGCGATCTAAAGGCCGAAGTAACATCTATGAGTGCAAAGATCGAGGAATTAACATCTATGATTAAGCTCATAGTGAAAAATGTCCCCACTAATCAAGATATTTCAAACTCCAAGACTGAGCAATCAGAGCAAACAAATCAGGTGAATCACTGTGAATGGAATAAAAGTATTGCGACAAAGGGTCTAAGCTATAAGGATGCAAATGTGCCCAGACGTAATAGTAGACCGGATACTAGACAAGAAAAGGGAGAAACTCCCTGTGCATGGTCTGATCAACATAATCTGCACAAATGTATATCTGATCCAAAACAAACTCAACTTAGGCGTCCTTTAACGCAAGAGTCAGGATTTGCACCAAACACTTATCAAGGGCAAAGGCCTATATCCCAAGATAACAAATCCCCACGAGTCCCAAAAATCTTCATGGTCAATGTCCCAAAATGTGTTAGCAGGAATGGCTTAGAAAGTGTGGATTCCCTTACCAACAAAGCAATCCACTGGATCCGCCACATTAGAGGGTGTCGCTCGGTTATCCGAGAAGATATCGTTTGTGCACGGAGACTCTCCTCACGTTCCAACCCACTAGATTGTATTGAGTTGACATTTAAAGAACAAGAGCTTGCGGAAAACTTGCTTGCCCTGGAATTTCGCACGTCATCCCTGGATCACTCTTTAATCCAGTTTAGACGGTTCCCATATGTAAATAGTAATGGTCATCTCCCAAGGAAAGGGAATCCGCAGTTACACTTAGGTGGACCTTCAAACTTGGAGGCAAACGATTGACTCCTGAACTTGATTCACAAGGATCAGGAAATCGAGGTCCTTCCTGTATTGGATAGTGAACCACTTACTTGTTTCCATTCTATTAGCGGATTGCGAAATATAGATAATGACTCCTGCTTAGGTAATAATCTGACAATATTAAATAGGTCTAATGAGCTAGGTGCTCACGAAGGAAGTGAACTGAACTCCTTGATAGATCCAAGCCCGGAAAAATGTCTATCGGTGGGATTGTCAGTGCTATCCTGGAATATAGCAGGTTTAAAGTCAAAGATTGTATCCCCCGACTGGCTCAAACTCATTGACCAAAATGACATTTGCCTTTTTCAGGAAACCTGGGCGGTGGACCCTATTCACCGCATAGGTTACCTAAATTATCACGTACCCGCTATCAATGGCGGAAAAGGCCGCCCCTCAGGAGGTCTAATAATCTGGGTTCGCCAAGAAATTGGCTTCAAGGTTGAGGTCCTTGAGTCTAGTAATATGGACATCCTTGTAATTAGGTTGAAATGGGGCCATCGTGAGATACTTGATATCTATAACATCTACGCAAGAGGGACCAGAGGGAAGAAATCAGAAGTTCTTGCGGCCCTGGATGCCACACTAGACCAACAGTCTCGGGGTAAGAATGTAATTATAGCAGGCGATTTTAATGTGACTTTTGAGCCTCTTTTAAACAGGAAATGTAATTTTGGTGAAGAGGAAGATGACACGTGGAGAATCCCAAAATTAGACCTAGCAGCAATAAAAAAATGGTCCGATGTGGTGATCCAAATTAACTCAATCTGCATGGAGAAGGGATTAAGAGCAGTAAATGGAAGATCGCCATCGGACAAACACGGGGCATGCACTTTTAATAATGGCTCTAGCTCTAGCCGCATTGATTATTTGTTGATTAACTGCCAGCTCTGGCATGTGCTAAGGGACATGGTGGTAAAGGAGCGGGTTGAGAGTGACCATAATCCCTTGTGCACAGTATTTGATATATTGGTAGAGAATGAATCTAACCCTCCGGGTAGAGAATTAATTACTTTAGATGTAGTCCCTGCAAATGACATGAGGCGCCTAAAATGGGCAAATCTACTTGAGAACTCAGCGGTTCTTGAAAAAATATCATCTGAAACTAATAGCGCAATAATGAAATTAGAAGAGCTGTTGGCAAACCTTGCTCCCCCGAGTCTGTTATAAAATTTCATGAGGAATTTTTTGGTCAACTCCGTACCCATTTTTACAAAAATAGAAAGACCAGGGTCAATAACCACATTAACATTAGTAAATGGTTTAATAAGGAATGTAAGGAGGCACGTAGTTCCCTAGGGAGTGCAATTAAGGAAGGTGACCCTACTAAAGTACGGACCGCAAGACAGTTTTATAAAAAAGTGCAGGAGAAAGCTAAGAAAGCATGGGATGAAAATAGATGGCAGGATCTCAAACGAGCTTGCGAAAGTAAAAATCAGAAACAGTTTTGGGAAGTCATTAAGTGGGGTAGACCTATGGAGCCAACAAACCATGTAAGCCAGGATCAATGGGTGAGCCACTTTAAATCTCAATATGCCCGCAGCTTAGATGACCATGAGATGACTGAATTCCCATATACTTATTATAAAGAACCAGCGTTTAATGAGGCTGATGTCAATCTTGCATTGGGTGCTCTAATGGGAGGCAAAGCTCCGGGTCCCGATGGAATCCCAGCCGACATATTTCTTTCTGATAAACCTAAATGGAGCCAGTACATTCTGATTCTAATGAATGAAATAGCCAAAGGTGCATTAGTCCCAGAATCATGGAAAGGAGCTGTGATAATACCAGTTTTTAAAAAGGGGGATAAATCTCAGCCTGGGAATTATAGACCAATTAGTTTAATTGATTCCCTTCAAAAGGTCATGGGACGCCTTGTGTTAAACAAAGTACAGGATTGGATAGATGAGAATAATATATTATCATCATTCCAGGCGGGGTTCCGGGCACGCACAAGCACTATTGATCAAATATTTTGTTTTACATTGCTTTACTGGAAGACAGTGGTTTTAGACAAGGGCAGCATATATGCTGCCTTTGTTGATTTAAAGTCAGCTTTTGACCTCGTCTCCCGTAACAAACTGTGGGCAGTATTGCAAGAATTGGGGATGCCCCATGAATTATTATCCCTTATTGCTAGATTCCATGAGGGAAATCATGCAAAAATTAGATGGGGTTCCCAGGGACAGGACACAATTCCCTTTCCAGTAGAAAAAGGGGTGAGGCAAGGGTGCGTAATGGCACCAACATTGTTCTCCTTGTTTATTAACGGGATTGCAAAATTCCTTGACGCAACGCCTACAGATGCCCCCGTTCTAGCAGGTGTGAGAATCCCCATCCTAATGTTTGCGGATGACACGTTGTTAATCGCCAAGACGCTGAGTGGCTTGCAGCGTGCCTTGTCACTTTTTGAAGAGTTTTGTCAGCTACGGGGCCTGGAAATCAACGTGTCTAAGACTAAGTTCATGACATTCAATCCTCATAGATCATTTAGAGGAGGGATGGTGATGAACAAACGGCCCCTGGAACAGGTAGAAGATTTCACATACCTAGGGGTCATAATGCAGGGAGATATGAGGTGGAGTAAGCAATTGGACATAGCCACACTGAAGCATCGCCAACTTGCTGGAACACTTCTGACAGAGTTTAATGCATCCCTAACGAAACCAATTAGCCCAGTTTTGAATATATATAATATAAAAGTAGTCAGTGCAGCGTTATACGGGCAGAGCTCTGGGGATTTAGGAATCTATCAAAATTGACAACAGCGGAAAATAGATTTTTACGAAAAATTACAAATCTTCCGCAAAGTACACCAGTACCCCCACTGCTCCATGACCTAGGTAGGAAGGCACTGGCTGACATTGCCAGATTACGCCCTTTGCTGTACTGGCGGAGATTATGGTCAATACCAGAATTGACACGTTATGCCGCGGGCCTAAAGGATCTAATAAGGGCAGATTCCCAGAAAAAAATCAAATGAATTCAGGAAGTCAGACATACCCTTCTAAGTATTGGCTTGGCTCCTTTATGGGAGAACCCTGAAAAAACTCCTTTTCCTTCTAAAGTGGAGTTGAAGGAAAGGTATTGGGGCTGGGTGACTGACAATACCCTTAGGCATTGTGACTCTTCTACATTAACGGGTCAATTCCTTGATGTGAAACCACTACAAAAGCTGGAAACATACTGGGATGTCATAACTAAGCCACTTGATAGGAAGCTATACTTCCAACTCAGAGTAGGCACACTACCCGTAAAATTGTTTACTGCAAGATGGGATCTGTTAGACGATACAACCTGCCCTATTTGCCATTCACATCCAGAGTCACCGGCCCACTTACTATTTGTTTGCCCAGCTTATATTGTTCCAAGGCGCATCTGGTTGGCACCAATATGTAGATCTCTGGGCATTCGTAATTACAATGTAGCTCTTAGAGTATTGCGCGCAGTTACAATGCCACCTCTTGTTATTGCTTTAGCAAACTTTTTAGGTTGGGCATGGACCATCAGATTAAAGGCAATTTCTAATCGTAGTGATTTTGCATCAGCACAATATCTGGGTTTTTTTACTGGCTGTTATAGAGAGTTTTTAGATTTTCCCCTCATATCATTATAGATATTTATTTGTTGCCTCAAGATGGGCATGAAATATGTAATTACCATGTATAATAAGATATTTGTGTATATATATACATTTAGCACCCAGAGGAATTTTAAATATTACAATGTTTTAACAGTTTTATGGATTTTAATACCCTATTGTTAGGCTTTTATTACTTTGTATTACTGCGGCCATGTGTATTATCATCTTGTATCGTGCTTTGATGACTAACTGTCGAATAAAGCTAATATGACTGACTGGCATTGAAAAGCAATGATGAAGGCCAAGAAAAGGCTCAGAGAACAGATTTTATTCAAGAAAGGAAAGACACAAAAATACCCTGTGGATGACTCACATTTCAGGTTAATAACAACATATAACAGAAAACAAGCAAAGATACAAGGTATTAGGTAAATACTGATACCTCATCAGAAACAATCTAGAGTTAGGAAAAGTAACACCTCGTAGACATGGGATTACATTCAGAAGAGCAACATTAATGCAACAGGTACAAGTAAGTAGTAACCTCAGAGAGTGCAATGAGGAAGGGATAACATGGTTGAGTAGGAAACCATGTTTCCTAAGATGCACAAAATGTAAAGCATGCCAACATGGCAAGAATACTGCAACATACAAAAAACTATTATCACCCAAAGTAAAAAAGATCAAAGGAAAATACACATGCAAAACGGAATTTGCAGTGTATTTAATGCAATGTCCATGTGGATTGTGTTCTGTTGGGAGCACAATTTTGGTAGTCTACAAACATATATTCCAACATTTACGTGCCATAAAAAATAAAGATAAAATATATCCAATGGCACGTCATTTTGAGGAGACACATAATTGTGATGTAAGGGGATGTACATACTGTGTAAATGATGCAGTGGTCCCAGCATTAGAAGAGGAAATAGAGAGAAACAGTTGAGAAGACTAGAATCTTGCTATATCATTGAGCTGGACACCAAGACCCTGGGTGGCCTCAATGTGGAAGAAGATCTTCATCTACATACACACCTATAACTAGACATCGAAACAATTTATCTACAGAAGTAGCTCTCAGACCTGGATAAGTAATAGTTTTTAAATTAACAGGGTCTTAATTCACATTCAGCACAAATTAAAATACACTTTAACAGACTGGTTAAATATATAGTGACAGGAGCAAAAATTTAGTCTGCCCACTAGGGCCGAATTACAAAGTTAATGACAACACAATGCAGGGTGAATAAAATACCCACTTGGGATTAATTACAAGCCAAATGTAAATTTGTACAAATGGTACTTACTAATAACAACGATTTAATCATTTTCACAAGCTTATTTGTAGCATTTTGTCCATGTTTCCCAAATGAATCGAGCAATGTACACGAATGCTATGAAATGTATTATTGGTGCGGGGCATGTAATATAATATTAAAGCTTGCAGTAGTGAACACTCCTTGAAAATATTGTTAAGAAAAGAAAGACTAAGACAAGATTGTAATAAAAAACTACCAGTCTGTTTACATTATTTTTGATTTTCACGTCACGATTGAAACAAAAGAGCGGTTGTAATGGTGTCTCGATTTCGGTGAACAAGGCTGGTGGCAGCCGAAATGCGTACGATAGTGGCCAAACATGAATAAATCTGTGAGCAACCACACGCAGCATCGCCATCCGTTGTTGTGAAGGGCTATTAGAATATATTTTCATACATACATATACATTGATCACATATACTTATTCTTTGTAACAATCAGAGATTTCTTATCTTCATAAATGAGTATTTTTTTAAATCTGTAAAAATGGACAGTTACATGCCTTCAGATATTACTATATTTCTTACAGATGAAGCCATTGTGTGTTGCTTTCTTTTGTATGATCATACTTATCACAACCAGGTTATATTGACAATGTTTACGTCACAGAGGTTACCTTAATATTTTTCAAAAGCAAAACAAATATATGCAAAATTATTCTCTATTGCATGTATTCATGTCTAATATATCTTAAATAATTGTGTCATATTTCTCATATATTTATGTTTTATTTGTAGGTTATCATGAATATACTCTTCAGCCAAGGATAATGACACAATTTCAAAATCTGCAACACGAAGGACAAAAGAAATTTATAGTGGTTTTAAAGAGAAAACATAAATATCACGGAGAAAACCTCTGAGATCTTTAAATCTATGTTTGGATAAATTATGATGGGGACCAGCTGCAAACCCCCCCCCAAAAAAACTTTATTATATTAATGTTGATTACTTAATTGTGAACATATTTTGTCGAAATATGTTTCTGAATTTTATTGAATTAAGTTACGTTCTTCAGGCCTGAAACTCCTGGAGGATAATTTGCTTTCCCTCTTCAGCTGTCATCATGGTAATGAGTAGGCGTGATGAAGTGTAAAAAGTGCTCAATCATCATTGATATTCTCTTGGGTGTGTGGAGGTGTATCTGTGTCTCTATCATGAAGAACAGCTGTGGTGGAACCATACATCTTCAAAAGGGCCTTCCCTGTCACAAGCATATATATGTTGGCAGCTGAACAGTCCCAGCCCTCTTCCCACCCACTCAGGCAGGCAAAAAACAATGGTGATAAAGCTGCCCTTCTAACTCTTTATAAGTGACAACAGTGGAAGGCCTGGTCATTACCCTGGACAAAAATCTGGGTGGGCACACAGGCTCTGCAGATGTTAAGAAGGCATTATCAGACTTTGACTTGATAAGTGATGCTCAATGTGGGTTTGTTTCCAGTAGGGCACACAGAAAGTATTGATTAAGTTGATATTTCTGTGAGCTTCTACCACATTGGTTTTGTAGGGTCCAGGACTCACACACATCCACAAGCCTGGGCCAGCTATAAAAGTGGTATCCCATGGAACATTCTGCAAAACACTCTTGAACTGTGTAAGCACAGAGGAACAACTAACCATTCTGTTTGAAACTTGTGCTGAAACATGAAGAGCAGGGCCTGCTCCCATTTATATCGAGGGCTAAGAATTGAAATGCAAGGGTCAGTTGCTGTGTAGGTTTCAGGACTACAAGGAGATGGTATAGCTGGTGGTCTCCGCTCCAGTCAATGTTGACCCCCTAGTGCTGTTTCATAGTTTGTGGGAGCATTTTCTGTGTCTAGCTAGACCTAACCCATCATGTATCAAAAGTTGCAATTTACAAATGTTTTCACGTCACAGACACCTACAGAGGAGCGGGAGACAGCTAGCAAGGCAATGTGGACAAGACAGTACCTTGTTGTCAATACAAAACAGGTTAACTCACTCTGACCTTCTCTGCAGCAGCACATCTTTTTAATTTGATCTTCACAAGAAGATATCCAGACTAAGGGCCTTATTATGAGTTTCAGTGGTCTTGAAGTGGGTGGTACGCCACAGCTCTGCTCCAGGACTGCCGAAACTCACTGCCGCTAGCCATATTACAAGTAATCTTGTGGTCTGGTGGGTGGGCGGCATGGTGGGCCCACAGCAGTGCTGTTGAAAAGATCATTCTGAGCCTTAAACAGCACCGCAGCTGGACCGCCAGTGCATGTTCCTGCATGGGAATGAATGCACCATGTCATGCATTCCTTCCCGTGCAGGAACTGGAAGTGAAAAATTACAGGGGACACAATATGTGCCCCCCTGCATGGACCCCAGTGCACAGAGGCACAACGGGGCCCTGTAGGGGCCCCCTTTGTTGCCTCACTGCCACCCTTTTCATGGCGGTGCAACTGCCATGAGAAGGGTGGCAGTGATGCAACTCAGAATATGCTCAGCTATTTGGCCTCAAACTGTTGCCAGCCTGCCACAGGATCCTTGACCTGCGGCAGTAGCAGCGGTTCAGTGGTGGTCCGACCGCCTCACTTATAATAATGCAGGTGGTCCAAGTGTGGCGGTGGTCAGACTGCCACCATGGACCGTCACAGTTGTAATAAGGCCCATAGGTCAAATGAAAAAGCTCAAACTATGTATAACCTGGTGGCTATATCCTACCGGTGCTACATTGTTGTTTTGAAGAAATGGCAGCTAGGTTACTTTGTACTGTGACAAATTTCCTTTCATTGTTGCTTTCCACTTTGTGGTGCAGATTTTACATGAATTTAAAAATAAGCATATGTCTGGTTCCCTGTCTTTGCATTGGCATATATTTTTACCATGTACTTCATAATAAGAATATTTGCATGTCAATGTTGAAATAAGGGATAAGGCTTTCTTATCTGTCCTATATCTACCAGGGAACCAGTTTGGGTTTTTAGTCAAACTGGAGGTAGCATGATACTGAAGGTATTATTTTTAGTGGAGTGACCGCTGCAACAAATCATTCTTCAATTTCTCAATAATACTAAATGAAAAACAATTACTTCAAAAATAAAAACACAACAAGCATTGTTAGCCACAAATTACAATTCAAAGTATTTAGAAGTAAATTGACCACAAATACATCAAGTAACAATGTTGAAAAGTGTTTAGTGTGGACAGGGCCTAAGTCCATTTTCAGGCCCATTGCAATGGAGCGGTGGTATGATACAACAAGCATGTTGGGCCTGGTTGGAGGTTTAACCTTGGGAATTTGTGTAAAAAATCTAAATCTAATTCCTTTTGTGGAGCAAGGCAGAAAGCTGTAGGTGATGAGGGATCCCTGAGTCATGAACATTTTTCAGCAAAAGTCCACAGATTCACATTGTCTGATGCAGAGAAGGTCACAGGTGGAGAAACTTGTTTATTTCACTCTGAGAGGTTTCAGCTTGTGCAGATTGCCTTGGCAGGTTTGTCACTGTCATCCAGAGGTCTGGAAGCGTAAATCCAAATATCAATTTGACATGGTTGGTAGGAGACATCCAGGAAGATAGAGCCAAAGGTTAGAGGACCCCACAAGAAGCACATGAGGATCAGGACTCACTCCGAAGAGACAATCAGCAAGATCAACGTCCTGTAAACTTGTGAATGGTCATCTGACCACTCAAAAAAAAAGTGCCCTTGCAGCTTATACTGTGCACTTAAACACACAGAAGGCCATCCAACTAACGCTTCCAGTCTACTTCTTTCTCCTTGTAGGTGACCAGGGGAATACATTTCTTCATGTAACCTCTCAGGCCAAAGAGAGCAGGTCCTGACCTTTGTGGTTTCTCCTTGGGTCCAGAAAGGGCTCCAAGGAAGTTAGATATTAGGAGACAAGTAAGGACAATGCATGATGTTACCTCATCACAGTCTAGAGACTAATGGTGATAGGGTTTGTAAAAATAGAGAATAATTTAATGAACAAAATGGGACCTAAACAACAAACATTCAACAAGTAAAAATGAATTTTTAAACTTTTGAATAAAAAATCACCAAAAAGCATTAAATGCCTAACAGTGGTCTTCTGTGTGCTCTAGACCGCGACACAGGTGTGATTTAAGGCAGACTAAGATGGTGTGCAGGCCGAATACAGAAACCAGATTCACCCCGGTCGGAAATTCGCCTGATTTAGAGTTCAGCAGATGGATTACTCTCTCACAAACATGATGGGCATCCTATCCTCTGTATTAAAAGTGCATTATTTCCTATGGCACTTGTAAAACTGCAGCCAGGATATCTGATACATTTGTGATGAAGTAACCCATTCAGCAAACTCTAAATCCTGCCTTTGTCTCTGAAATGAAAGTTAAAAATCATCAGCAGGGCAAGGCATCAAGTTGTATGTTGAGAAGTGCTCCATGAGGCCGGGCAGTCATTGTACAATGTCCCGGTGATGCTGCTGACTTTTAGCGGGAAGCTCCAAGCAGTAGAAATTCATGCCCAAGAAAATCCGTCGCCCGCCAGATACTTTTACTGTCTATAACTGGTAAAGATTTCTACATTCAGAGTTATGATTGCGGCGGTGGGACCACCACAGACCCGCAGCAACTGCCAGAGATCATGGATCCTGCTGCGTTGGCGCAGCGGTGAGAGGCCTTAACTTGCGGAGCGTATTAGGAGTTTCCTCACAGCCACGGTTTTCAACAAAAACGGTGGCAGTAAGGAAACCAATGGCGGCCCTACAGGACCCCCTGTTTCCTCAAGGCCATGGGATAACTGTTGTGCCACCCTATGTGCATTCACCCCTTTCCTGCATGGCATGGACCGCACAGTCCATGCTGTGCAGGAACGACCTTTGGTGCTTCCACCGCGGTGCCTTTTTGATGGGCGCAGCTGTGGAACCGTCAAAGCACCGCCCACCAGGCACGAGGAAACTCGTAATCTGGCGGGCGGTGTCAGTATAGCTTGGGCCGCATGGGAACGGGGCTCTGGTGAGACGGCCCACTCTCACACTGCCAACGTCATTATTAGGCCCTTAGTCACTTTTTTGGAGCTCAGATTCCTCCAGAGGCAATCTGTAGCTCAATAGGGCTCTACAAAGCCAAATACAGTCTCTGTGAAGTCTCTCTGTTTGATTTGCTGCAGCAATAAAATCTCAGAGCTGAAGCAACCTGAATCTTTGGCCGGGCCCCAACACACCCTCTTCAGATTGACTAAGCAGTTGTGCCCCGGTCCTCCGGAGATCTATGGAAACAAAAAGTTCATAAGCAATAGGCTGTTTAGGAGGAGTACACTTTGTCACAGCCAAGGGTCCCAAGACCTCCGGAACATCACTTAGCTGTCAAGATTCACTCCAGCAGAAGTCACCAGCAGGGTCCAGAGCAGGTCTAATTGAAGATGGTCAGCTGAGCTTCTCAGGCTAAGGGCTTCTAGCAGCGTGTTCTGCACCAGTAGCTTAACATGAGGTCAGCCAACTGACCCTTGGCGTCCTCTATTTGTCCTGGGTACAAGTGGGAGGATGTCCAGTCTTTCAGGTCTCCTCATAGGTCTCATCAGCTGGTGCAGTCCTTCTTGTGTCTTCCACCAATCCAGAATTGTTCTAAAGAGGGTGCCCAAGGTCCCTCTTTAACCAAAAGCAAAAAGTTCCCAGGTGAAACTCTACCCACTGTTGCAGTAGTTCTTGTGTGCACTACTGCAAACAACCCTACAGTACCCCTCTTTACCTAAAACCAACATTGTAGAACCTATCTTCCCAACATATAGAGCTCCTGTGCCTACCCAAGAGGAATGGCCAAGGAAATGAGTTACCCCTCCCCTGTGGTCACTTCATACCAGTTCTAGGGGTAACTCTCTGGGCACAGCAGAGATGGTCTTCCTGTGAGAGGCACAAAACACCTCACCACACCCAAAAACGTTGTCTCAGCTCTGGGAGCAAGTTCACACCTCACCTCATCAAAGGGTCTATTTAGTTTCAGGGTGACCGTTGGAGCCAATGTAAATAGGCTTCTACAGGCTTTAGGCAGGAAAAAGGTAACTTTCTAAAAGTACCCTTTTTCAAAATATTCTTTACAAATCAGACTTCACCAGGGAATTAGGCTTGCTTGTAATAAATATTTTAAAAAGTCAGAGAATTAATTTTGGAGCCGATTTTGTAGCCTTACTACATTTATTATTATATCCAAATGCTTTCCCAATACTGTGCTATGGAACAGCATACCCATCTACAGTGAAAATAGCTTTTGGGGCCATTTCACTGTTTAACAAGACATATATATATATATTTTTTTTTGTTAAAATGCTTTATTGAAGAAAGTTGCGAAACAATACATAGTGAAATGATATACATCTACTCAAGCATTATGTGAACACAATTTATAAGATAATAAAACAGTATACCTAAAAAGAATTAACAGTTTAGTTGAAATAGCCAGAAGAAACCATAATGCCTTGAGTCAAAAAAAAAATAACAAGATAAAACTGTAGCATTAAAAAAAAACAATTTGGGGGAATGAAGATGAGATTAGAAAGAGAGAGAAGAGTAAGAAGAAAGGAGAAAAAGAAGAAATTGAAGTGCAAGGTTAAATTAACATAGGTAGCAGTCATCTTTAATATCTGAACAATCAAACAAAAACAGTGGCTATCTCATAGGGGGTCCAAAGCGGTGCACACAGGTCTAGATGGGGCAACAGTTCTGGATAGGGATGAAGTAAGAGGAAGTCAGAAAAGGTCTCTTTTAATCATTAAAGGTAATGTGGTGACATGGGCTCTGTCCAGCCTGTGATGATGACACCTTCCACCAAGCAATGAAAGAGATTTTTGAGGTGTTGTTACAGTGAGATGTGATAATTTGTAAAGCAAGGGATATCATCAAATCAATAAATTTCCCAGTTAACTTTTGAGAATGCCATAGTGGGGACGAACTACCCAAAAAAAGATGAACAGTGTTAAACACATTTTCAGTAGATAATATGTTATTAATCTTATCCCAAATTAGTAACCAGAAGCTCTGAACTCGGGGACAAACAAAAAACATATGCAACAAATCACTATTATCTTGGGCACAAGACCAAAATTTGGTGTCATTGACAAGCTGAAACTGATGTAATTGTGTGGGAGTGTAGTATAGTCTGTTATAAAAATAAAATAGAGTTTGAGTAGTGGTAGCAGAGTGGGATGTAGTGTGTATCTTAGCCCAAATTTATTCCCTAGTATATTGGGAAAATTCTTGATTAAAATCCAATTCCCAAAGTAGTTCGATTTTAGAGTTAGGTCTATTCTTAGGGGAAAGGCATAAGAGCTTATATATATAAGATGTCTTCACCTTTAAGGAAAAATCAATGGGAGAAGTGGAAGGCAATGGAAGGATTGATGAGGAGAAGGATTGCGAATGAAGCTTTAGAATGGTGGGCCTAATACGGTTATATTGAACCTCATAGAAAGATGAAACGTCATATTTAAGTTGAACGCCCCTAAAGTCTAACACAGAATCATTCGAAATTATATGGTCAAATGTTGTTATTCCTTGATCAATCCATTCCTTCCAATAGAGGGCATGATTATTTAAATTAATGTGCTCATTGTACCATATAGGGGTTTGTAGAAAACTCTCTAATGGAGAATTAGACTTAAGGAGGAAAGGTGTAGCAACGGAGAGAGAATGTTGAAGCAGGGGAGTAAAGAAAGTCCTAGGAGCTTGAGAGATTTGGGCCGCCTCCATAAGTGAAAAAGGGGCAATGGAAGCTTGTTCCAATCAGCCCTATACTGTACATTCGTCCAGAGAAGGAGCTGAAAAAGAGGTTCAATTTTGTTTGAAAGAAAAGGCAGAGTGGTATTGCCTAAGATCTGGGAAATTAACCCCACCATCAGTCCTAGCCTGTTGAAGCCTTAATAAAGATATTCTTGATTTGCGTTTATTCCATGAGAAGGATTGAAGTAAATGATTAACAGACATAAAAAACAGGGGGAATTTGACAGGAAGCATGTACAAATAAAAGTTAATTATTGGTAGCATCATCATTTTAATCGTCGCTAATCTCTCCCACCAGGATAAAAACAGAAGAGACCAAGCAAGTGACATACTGGAAATTTTTAGTTTAACCTGCTCTAAATTCCTTTGAATGGTTTCTTTAATACAGAATGCCAAAACATTGGATGGGTTTTGAGGTCCAGGTAAAACCTGTATCCTTAAACATATCAGGGAGACAGTACTTATTTAATGGCAGCAATACCTCTGATTTCTCTATATTAAGTTTATATCCAGATACCAAGGAGGTTTCATTTAATAAACAGAAAAAGGCAGAAAGCGTGTTTAATGTGTTGGACGCATATAGTCACACATTATCTGCATATGCGGTAAATTTGACTTTCAAATGCTTATATTTGAATCCAGAGAAAGCCGACGATCTACACATTTTCTCTAGAAAGGGTTCCAAAGATAAAATAGAAAGGAAAGGGGATAGAGGACAGTCTTGTCTAGTACCTTGGAAAAGAGGGAAATATGAAAATTGTTTACCATTAACAAAAATTAAGTTGTACGGCTGAGAGTATAAAAGATGGATATATCCAAGAACGTGGGGACTGGAATCATGCCATTTTAAAGTGTCAAACATGAAGTCCCAATTAATGCGATCAAAAGCTTTTTCAGCGTCTAACGTTATAGACGCATAAGGTATGTTAGATTGAGAAGCCATATGGATAATGTTGAGGAAGGATCGGGAGTTATCTGAAATAAAACGGCCTTTCACAAATCCTGATTAATGAATGTCTATTAAATCTGGAATAACCTGCTTGATGCGTATTGCAAGGGCCTTTTTAAAAAAAATATTTTGCAATCCATGTTAATAAGATAGATGGGCCTGTAGTTCCCACACTTTGATAGGTCTTTACCTTTCTTGGGAAGCATGCAAAGCATCGTTTGTGGAAAAGTTCCTTGTGTACAATCTTGAGTGACAAAATGGGAAATTAAAATAACTAGTTTTGCAAGTAGGAGAGGTGCAAAATGAGAGTAAAAAAAGAATAGAAAAACCATCATGACCAGGAGCTTTGTCTTTGGGAAGCTGAAGAACAGCATTTCTGAGCTCCGTCTCAGTTATGTCAGCATCCAGTACAGAGAGGTCTAGTGTATGATCTGTCGACTTAGGGATAGATTGGAAAAAAATATCTAATTCAGTCGTAGGAGAAAACTCTACTGAATATAGGTTAGTGTAGTATTGTGTAAAACATTCTAAAGTTTTTGTATCAGTGGTGTGATTTAATCCATCTTTGTCCGTGATAACATGAATTTTAGATTTTTGTTTTTTAATTTTCAAATAGTTGGCAAACATTTCCCCTGCTTTATTATGACCACCAAACATTTTTGCACTAATTGTAAGTAAAGTACCACATGCATCATTACAATATTTCTTGTTATATTGTAATTTAGCTTGAATTAATTCATGCAGAGTATCTGTTTTTTAGAGGAAAAGTAATCATGCTCCAATGTTTTGATTTGTTTAAGCAATTGTACAGAATCTTTAGTTGATTTCCTTTTCTTCGCTGCAACGTAGTCCATAATAAAACCCATGGCAGTCGCTTTAAATGCATCCGAAATATAATTCAACTGGTAATCAACAATAAGATTAACAGCAACAACAAAAAAGTTTGTGAAATCTGTAAATGCATCTGTAAACTGTTTATCTTGCAGTAATGCACTGTTAAATCTCCACCTGTTAGACCAGGGATTATCGTTAGGAGTATCTAAGTCTAGAATACCAAGGGCATGGTTGGAAATCAGAATGGAACCAATTTCAACATTTGAAAGAGATTGTAGAATATTTTGTGTGACAAATAAGTAATCTATTCTGGATTGTGAGGCATGCACAGAAGAAAAATAAGTGAATTCTAACATATCTGGATGAACAGTTTGCCAGGTGTCAATTAAACCGCTAGAGGAAATAGTCCTCTGGAAACATTTTTGCATTTTATTAGGGATATTTCTAACCTGATATCTATAAAGGGGCCCATTAATTGATTGCAACCCACCCCCCCCCACTATAACATTGTCTGAAGGACAATTGGATAAGAGAGTAGAGAAACTGTCCCAACATTGTAGATCCATACCTGTGGGGCCATAAACATTACATAGTGAAAAAGAAGTATCATTAATTTTAACATTCAATAGTAACCACCTCCCAGCATCATCTCTGGTTTCATTGATCACTTGAATATTCAGAGATTTGGGAACTAAAATTAAAACACCATTCTTAACAGCAGAGGAACTGTAGACAGAACCCACCCATTGCCTGAGCATATAATCAATGTCACCATCTTTAAGATGTGACTCCTGTAAAAAAGCAATCTGGCAGTTAGAGAGGTGAGTCAGCACCCTCTGTTTTTTAACAGGATTTCGAAGTCCTGTTACGTTCCAGTAAACAGCACGCACATTCACCATAGAAAACATCAACAGTTACTGAGAACTGGAGAGTCAAGAATTATCTTAGCAACTATTAACCTGACATCAAGTAAGTAAAAGGTAAAGTAGACTGAAGGAATAAACAGGAATATGGGAGTAGGAGTAAAAGCTAGAGTAGAGCCAAGGTTAGTAAATATAAAGAAAAAGAAGAGAATAGAAGGAGAGAAATCATATAGAGATAGAGAGGGAACACAGGACAGTAGGGAGAGAAAAAAACAACTCCCTGTTGTATAGAAGAGCAAAAAGATGACAAAAAGTTGAAAGACTTCAATCATAATGTTTTAAAAGAATTAGGAACAGAAACAATACCGGCTAAGACCATGGGGGCAGGACAACAAGACAAGATGTCCAGCCTGAAAGGGAGGCCATGAGGATAATGAATAATAACATATGAGGTCAGGGACAGTGGCTGGTGCAGAACTAATAAAGGAGAGAATACCACATATCTAAATAAGCAAGCGACACAGGACAAACCTGTCATGCGATAAAAGACTTGGTACTGCATATACAAAACGTGAAGACTGAAAGTGGAAGGATGACAATATCACCCAACACGATCCAACAGACCAAGGGAATGTAGAGCATGTAAAGAGACATCAAAAACAGTCAAAAAAACAAGAATAAAAATTACATAGATCAAGAGCTCCATATCCTCTCCCTTATGCTCATAGATGAATTGCTTAAGGTCTTTGGGAACTTCGAAGGTAGTCGCCCTGTCTTTGTAGGTGACCTTGAAGAAACATGGATGGATAAGGCCATATCGTGCATTCATAAATCTCAAAACTGGTCTCAAGTCCAAAAACTCTTTTCGTCTCACAGCAGTGATCTTGGACACATCCTGGCTAAAAATCAATTTTTGTCCGGGCCAGAACATCTGCTTATGCTGTTTAGCCATCGAAAGGGCTTCCATAAGATCAGAATATTGTAAAAACAAAGCAAGAATCCCACTAGGTCTGTTCGATGTTGCAGAGGTAGAAGGCCCGATCCTATGGGCTCTTTGAATGTTCAGCTCTACCGGAGATTTCAACCCAACAATTTTGGGGATGTGCAACTAAAGAAATGTAATCATGTCTTGACCTTCTGATTCTTCCGGAATAACATAAATGCGAAGGTTATTGCGACGGTTATGATTCTCCAAATCTTCAGCCAGTCGCTTAAGCTGTGTAACTTCCTTAGACAGCTAAAAGACATTAGCAGCAATATCCTGAGTGTCGCTAACCCGTTGTTCGACTTCTTTAAGTCTTGAATCTAGAACGGGCCACTTATCCTCAATCCATTGTAAGGTAGCACATGTCTCTACCATGAAAGGTTTCATGTTCTTTAACTCCTCTATAATATCTTGCAATGTCAGAGGTAATGGAGATTTCGTAGGTGAAGAAGGGTCGTTCTTTACTCTTTTATTGGCACTGCCTCCAGACTTCTTACGAGCCATAGCACTTGAACAGAAGAAGCCAAAGTCTTGGAGGAGTGCGCAGTATCCATAGTGAGGCTCGGTGTTATAGTGTCGCCCAGCGAGGATTTATAGTAAAGGTAACTGTTAAAGTGTGATTTCTTCTCTTCTTTCTTTGCACCAATACTCTCCCTTCTGTTCAGCCTGAATGACTGGAGAATGCAGGATGATGTCACGGAATGTTGGTGTGTGCTGTTGGTTTCAGTGTCAGTTGAAGATGAGAGGCTGAGCAGAAGGGAGGCTGCTCCTGGTGGGGCTACTACTGATTACCATCTTATCTACTATCTACCATCTTTCTACTTACCCGGAACTGGATATAACAAACTTCATCTTGGAACCTACCACCTTGTCTACATTTGGACTTCTTTACTTAGTACAGTAACCAAGATGACCACCAATGAAAATGGCCATGAATAGTAGTAAGGCAGTCAGAAAATTCACGTTAGATGGGGTATCCTTCAAGACAAGAAAAGGATAACAGCTGTGTATGCCATTGGAAGAAAAGAGAAAAAAAAAATCAAAAAATTCTGTGCCATTATATTTTTGAAGTGTAACTGCAACAAATGATGGATGGAATGCTGAATGATTCAAACATTCTCTCTCAGTCAAGAGATCTGGGTTAAATTCATCGTTCTTTTGCCCACTACGCCACCCCAGTTTAGACCCAGCCATATGCAAATCAGTCTTGACCCTGTGCCTCATGAGAACAGTCCAGACCGAACTGCCAAGCCAGGTACTCCCTGGACCGGAAACAAGCATCCTGGGACCGGTTTCGGGGTATGTCACCCTTCATCAGCCAGGCTAGCTTGAAACCAGTGGCAAAGTGAGCAAGGGACCCACGTCTGGGCAACTTAGGGCAAACAAAGCAAACACAAGGAGATGACGGACGGAGCACTGAAATCCACACATGCAATTACGCTAGCTTAACACTGCTATCTTGCCAAAGAAATCAAACAAATTCAGATTTTTTTCTTCACTGTTCAGTAATAAGAATTATTTTATTTGTACTGTGGGTTCTTTTGCTTGTAAAAAAAAAACATACTTTCTAAGAGCTTGTTTATGGGGAGTGTTTGGATTCATATTGTATTGCAGAGATACAAGGATCTCAGTCCTCTCTTCATCAGCGTCCAGATGCCAAATACAATAGTTTAACAAACTGGTTTAAAGGTTTAGACAAAGAAATTCCTTGGTCTCCATACGGTTTGTGTATATGTACCCCAGAATAAGAGTCGAGACAAGAGCAGACCTGGAGGGATCCAAGCACTGAGAAAATACAAAGTTACTTTTACTTCACATGGGGAAGAGAGAAAAGCCAGCTCTGGCACATTGCATCTGGACAGTAAAAGGAATGAGAAAAAAAGTAAGCTATTCCTTTATTGAAAAGTAAATACACTATAGCAATGCCTGCTGCTTATTCTAGAGCCACCAAGATTATCCCAGGGGAAGAGAGAAATTCTAACTTATTTTCGTATTCTCTGCATGGTCTAGTTATACATCACCAGGATACCTTAGACTTCCAACACATTATAAGCCGTGAGCATGTAATAAAGAGATCACTCAGAATCGACAATCATTCAGAACATGGACAAACTGGGCCAGTCTAAACTAATAAAATAGCAGTAAATAGGAGGTACGAACTACGAGGCAAAGTGTTATCATCAGTTAGTAGGTAAGAATTTCTGACAACAGTTAAATGTTTACAAAAATCATAAATGAACAGGAGCTGCCAATGGCAGAGTAAGGCGACACAGCTGGGTCTGTGGCAGTCATTGCTCTATCACACCAAGAAGAAGGAGAATGACCACCTTTAACTGTATTATCATTGCCTGTCTGAGGAGAAATGAGTTTTAAGCACAGTAACAACAGAAAAGCATGCACTGCAATTTGGGGGCCGGTCTTAATTATATAGACAAAGAGATACCATTTGGGGGGGGGGGGGGTGACGCTGCCAAGAAAAACGACAGAATAACTCAGCTTAGCAGTTCTACAGAAGTGAACTAAACCATGATCTTCAAGATAGAATGGTACATCTGAAAGTGGAACCAGCATGCAAATAAGCAACAATGGCAAGTCTTTGATTTATTTATTTTTACAGACCATAAGAGTCATAGGAACCATTAGGTCCAGCTACCCACAGTGCTGGTGAATCCCAGCAAGTCTGGTTAGCCTATGGTCTTCATCCACAACAAAGTGACAGCTGGTGACCTCACATTAAAAAAATATAACGAAATTTGAAAAGTAGTGAGTGTATATAGATATGCCCCGATTAGCACCATTATATTCTCATTTTATGTGTTCGAGGCAAATTAACAAAGGCAAGTAAAGATATATCTTAGAGTACTCATTTCCGTACTATAAAAAGCCATTGTGGGTAAGCACCCTAATTTGCAGTTCTGGGTGAAGTGTTGTATGCATACCAAATAACTGTGATAGACAGGCATTACTATTGGATGTGTTTAAGAAAGAGCTGCTTGAAGTTGCTTGTGTTCATCTAAAGTGGATCTTTTAGTAGATAGCATGCACAATCTACCTCCCATCCATGTCAATGTACCATATGTATCAAACTCTTTTTAAGTGCTAATTTGGCCAAAATGAGGTGCTATTATTCTGCCTGATCAAAATGTTCTCCAACAAAAACACTTCAGTTTCAGTAGGAAGTACATGGGAACCCAAATTTTGCACAAAGAGCAAGTAAGTCATATCTCTAAAAACGTGAGGGCATTTTTGGTTCCATTATTAAAACTAGAGATTTAATTTAAGATGTTCTTGATGATTCTTCTTTAATCCATTTGGTCCTGATTGAACAACCACCAGATAACATGCCAAGTCGAGAAGGTCACATGACACTGTCTTAAACTGGTAAATTTGATAACTTCCATTGAAGGTGACTTGCACTGCACTGCTCAAAATGCATGTCTTGTTGGTTTACTATCCAAATTCATGTTTATACCATTCTGGGGAATTTGTTTGGAAAATTAACAGGTGGAGGAGTAGAGGTCGCATTCAAAACAGGTCATCTTCCTTAAAATGTAATTTATTTTTGTAGACTTGGCCCTAATTCAGAGGGCTATATTATGGTTGAAACATCAATCCTGGTATGATTGGATCATAGGAACTTTAGTATGAATCATAGTGAAGGGAGTTATTCACTCGCTTCAAAATGACATCTTGTGATCATGCCAATTGTGATGAAAACGGTTTATTATATGTTGTGGTTTAGAGAACTCGGTGTGTAATAAACTTGCAAACTTGTCTAGGATTCAGTCAAGCTCATTTGAAAAACCTTGCTCAGCCCTGGGTAACTGTGGCTTCGAGCGGTCAAGCTTTGTCAAAGGAACAAGTGCAAAGCATTTAGAAGTACCAAAACAGTTGGATAAGAAGGAGATGCAACACAAAGGAACTCCAACACCAGTTCATAAAAATAGCTGTATTTTTATTCATTTTAGACACTAAAACAAACAAAATCCACTGGAGGATTCTGGAGATATACATTATTAAGCAAATAATTAACCACTGCTTTTTATTCCAATTGCAAACAAGCATCGACAACTACTGCGGTTAGTGGTTACTTGGAAAACTTTATAAAGTTGAGTATGACTACTCCGGCCTGGTTTGGGAGGCCAATTCTGGCAGAGAGCGAGTCACAGGCGGTAATGAGGCTTGGCAGGACAGTTACCTTGGAGTCAAAGTAATCTCCAGTCCAGTTCAAGCTCTATGGGAGATCTGCCACAGACATCAATGGAGTGGTCCTGATCCAAGGGATACAGAATGCTGATCTGCTGATGAGGTCTTCCTGGGGCCATCTCTTCTGTCTGGTGCTCGAGACAGCTTTTCCTCGAGCAGGGCACCCTGTAACAATCCTCGCTTTGCTAGCTCAAGTATCAGCAGGTACAGCCCAGTCTTTGGTGCAGCCTCTCTTTGCTGGGTCCAGGAAACGGCAAGGCAGTCCTTCTTCAGTCCTCTCTCCAGTGCAGAAGTGATCTGAGGTCTGAGTTCCAGGGGTGCCACTTTTATGTCCAGGACTTGCCCTCGTGGGGTGCGGTAAGTACTAGCCAATTGGTTACCAGGTCACTTCCCACCATAATACAACTTCCTGCAAAGTGTGGCATCTAGCTATCCCGGAACACAATATTCTGCCTACTCCCAAGATGGCAGAACCCTTCCGTGGGTATGTGGAGCTTGGCAGCCCAGCCTAGAGTTGTAGCTACCCGAGTGCCAAACGCCCATGGGAAACTTGTTTTGGAAACTGTTTCTCCCTCTCTGTCCCCGAAGTCAACTTCTCCACCAGAACAAAAGAGCAGCCCCTCTTGTGTGCGTTCACCATTTGTCCTTCATATAGGCGGTTTCCCCTTTGTAGCTCACCCTCTGGGCTCACACCCTCTTTGGCCTTCATACAAGGGAGAGGGAGCACCTCTTCCAACGGCAAACCTTTTGTGTTCCTTTCTGAGAGTCGTTCACACCTCCCCCAGGAGGACAGAAGGCGGTCTCGTAGCCAACAACCATAAACGGTCAAAGGAAAACTTGGGCAACAGAGTGGTCACTTTCTAGAGTTGCCATTTACTTAGAAGTTACATTAAAATCAACTTGGGCTTTAAGTCAGGTTAAATGTAACGATTCTTTTGATACATTGAAGTACCAACCTTAGTAGACCCATTCAGAAGTTAGCACAGCTGAGTTGGCAGCAGGTAACCCTGTACTCACCAATGGGGCTTTTGGCCTTTCCACAGCAAAAATGAAAAGGTTTTTTTTTTTACTGTTAGGCCATGTAAAAACATGTTCTACTTTTTAATATACAGTGCCGTGCCTTAGAGCTTGATAGGCCTGCCATAGGGGTGACTCCTATATATTAACAAGCATTGGCAAAGTCAATAGGTTTTGCCTCTGTGAAATCTATTGGTTTTGCTAATGCTTTTTTCACCATGTCACAGAGCAGCGCTAGCAGCTGTGCAGCATATCCTAAAGTTAAAAAAAAACAACAAAGGACCGTGATGCCATCACCGCTGTCCATGTCATAGCTCTTTTAAAAACATTTTTTAGCCATGTTCTACAGCAGCCAGCGCTGCTGTGCAATATGTCTTTAAAAAAACATTGTCAAAACCATTGGATTTCGCACAGGTGAAACCTATTGACTTTGCCAATGCTTATTGTGTTTAGTCACAGAGAGATTAAGTGATTTGCCCGTAATCACAAGAAGTTGATATGAGGCCCAGGTTAGGGAGAGGATGTGGCGTCCTCTGGGGAGAGGATGCAGCATAAGGGTCAGAGCTGCCGACCATGGAGCTGGTAAATCGGATTGAGTATCGACGTTGGCTCAATAGCCTGTGATTCTGGGCAAAGCACTTAATCTTCCTGTGCCTACAAAAATAAATGTGTCCTTGCGTAAAGTAACTGGTGCTCATGTAAAGCCCTCCAATACCTTTGGTGGTGTTCGCACTATATAAAAATGCACACCCAAAAAAAAAAAAAACAATGGGAAAAGCAGGGGATTTCTGGACAGCAACGAGAGTTCAGCGGGGACAAACAGCGACATGGAAGAGATGGCGGTGGGGGGTGGACCACCAACAACAAATGTGGGCAGGCTGGGGAGATTAAGTGATTTGCCAGTAATTTCAAGATGTCGAGTTTACGGTTGGAACGATGCATTAAATAAATTAGAATTTAAAGAAGTATCTCTGCAAGCAAAGGGAGAGGAACAGCAACAGGAGACGAGGGCGACAACAAGCTGGGAGGAGAGAAGATGGCCTGCAGATGCACTTGTATTGAGGCGCTTGCAAAAAAATTAATTTAAAAAGTACCTTCTGGAGAGTACCCAGTGGAAGGCCATTGGCCAGTAGCAAGTGACTGGAAGCTGTACTTGGGGCAAGCAGAGAAGGAAGTGAAGAAAAAAACAATGTGCTGACCAATCAAAAGCATGGAAAGTAGAGTGGCGTTGGAATGAACGAATGGAAAGTTCAGGTAAATATTGGACTGGTTCCAAGCCCCTTTCAAGATTTTTTTTTGTTGATTTTTTTTAATACAAGAGATTTTGCAAGCACTGTGCAAGCGAATCGTAAAAAGGAAGGTCTGAACTTTGTCATTAGTTTAAATGGCAAAGTCGAGTCAGTAGTTCAAAAACTGCTCTGCCAATCAGCAATGACAGGCGGAGGCCATGCTTTGCGTTGTCACGCATGTGGTGGCACAAATAGTGCTGCAGTCCACAAGGGACACTTTAACTTACAGGCCCTGGATACCCCTGGTACCATATACTAGGGACTTATAAGTAAGATAACTTATGCCAATTGTGGGTGAACCACTCAGACATAACTTTTCAGGGTCAGAGCACTGGCACTGATGTCCGGTTAGCAGACTCGCTACACCTTCAGAGTTGAAAAACCAGCAGCATCAGTCCAAAACTTTGGGGGTGATCATGCAAAAAGAGGCATTATCCTACACCAATGAAGGTCTCTAATCCTGGAAAATTGTTCGACGAACACCAAACATACAATCAATCAATCTGGATTTGTATAGCGCGGCTAATCACCTGTGAGGGTATCCAGGCACTGAGAGCACACTACAAGGAGGCTCAATTGAACAGCTAGGTCTTGAGTCCTTTTCTGAATTCCAGCAGAGAGGATGAGGTCCGGAGGTGAAATGGGAGATCGTTCCGGGACTTAGCAGCAAGGTAGGAGAAAGAGCATCCTCCACTGTTGCTGTGGTGGATGCAGGGGGTGTGGGCGAGGCGGAGCACAGGTGTCTTGAGTAAAGTGGAAGTTAAAGCAGTGGTTGATGTATGCTGCTCCCTGGTTGTGGAGTGCTTTGAGGGTGTGGCTCAACATCTTGAACTAGCATCTCTTCTGAATGGGGAGCCAGTGGAGCTTCTTGAGGTTTGGGGTTATGTGGGTCTGCTTCGGGAGGTCTAGCATGAGTCTGGCCGCTGAGTTCTGTATGGTTTACAGTCTCTTGAGGAGGTGCGAGGTGATTGCTACGTAGAGTGCATTGCCGTACTCCAGTCGGCTGGTGACAAGGACTTGTGTGACAGTCTGTCTGGTGTTGATGGGGAGCCACTTGAAGATCTTGTGGAGCATGCGAAGGGTGAGGAAGCAAGCAGATGATACTACGTTGATCTTTCTTTTCATGGTGAGCTTACTTTCCAGGATGATGACAAGATTGCTGGAGTGGTCGATCGGAGAGGGTGAGGAACCTAGATCAGAGTCCATCAGGCATCATTTCACGGGGAGGTGTTGCTCCCGAAGATCTGTCTTGTCTGTGTTGAGTTTTAGGCAGTTGTTGCTCATCCAGTCGGTGATGCTTGTCATGAACCTGCAGAAGTTGGTCAGCGTGGCAGAGGGGTCTTCTGATAGCGAAATGTTGAGCAGGATATCATTCACATAGGATATGATGTTCACTTCATGTGATCTGACGATGTTGGCCAAGGAAGTCATGGAGGTGTTTAAAAAGGTGTGGCTGAGGGACAAACCTTGAGGGATGCCGCAAATTGTGTTCTTGGGTTCTGAGATGAAGGAAGGAAGGCAAATTCTCTGGGTTCTTCCGGTGAGGAAGGAGGCTATCCACTTTAGGATGCCTCCTTAGATTCCAATGTGGTGAAGCCTCTTGGCCAGGGTGTGGTGTGACACTGTGTCAAACGCTGCTGAGAGGTCGAGGAGGATCAGGGCCGCCGCTTTTCCTTGCTCAAGGAGGGGTCTGAAGTTGTCTATGGCAGTAAACAGGGCGGTTTCAGTGCAGTGGTTGGTGCGCAATCCAGACTGAGAAGTGTCCAGAACACTGTTGTTCTCCAGGTGTTCTGTGAGTTGGCCATTGATGGCCTACTCATGGACTATGAAAAGTTATGGTGGTGGGATGCACACCTGTTTATCCAAAGTTTATTCATAATTAATCTTCATCCTCACCAGTGCGTGCTAACTGAAAAAAATGTCTTGCCCAAATGACATTTAAAGTGAAAACAACAAGATGTGGAGCGGACTTCGCGCCACCACCAGTCGCACTGCTAAATTGCGCACATGCAGCGCCTACTATATATTCAACCATTGTACTCAAATGTAATCCATGTACTCCATATTTTTACTTTCATTTTTTCTCAACTCTTGTGCAATCCACATGCAGGAATATCATGCCATTTCCATTGCTTCCCATGTTTAAGTTGTGCCCATCTGGACCTCTTTACAAAAACACGAACTGATGCATGATTCGTCCAAGGCAGTGTTTATTAAAAACCCAATGCATTTCAGGCTGCCAGAGCCCTTCTTCAGGGGTCACTAAAAATAACAATAAAACATTTATCATAATCTTAGTGCTCATTATTGTACATCTCACAAAATTAGTCAATTGTTATTTTGCATTTTACCAAATTAATCTTAATAGTGTAATACTGAATTAACCTAAATCCCATGTCCTTATTTCACCCATCCGTTATTCTCTGTTAGTTGGCCTCAATGGAAGCAGTTCTAATTATACCCTGCCATTTAACCGGCACACCATTACCACTACAAACTGAACCACTTGCTTTCCACTTTCTCCCTCCCTACCCTCTCAATCGTTCACATTTTTCATTCAATGGCATTAACGTTTCTCCACAACCTCTTCTTCTCACATGTTTTTACAAATCTCCCTAACACAAACATACTTTCCAAGTATTCATGTCACCCTCTTACAAATGCTACTTTTATTTCACACTCATCACAACCTTCCCTCCTCTAATCTTTTTCAAACAACCTCCCTTCCACCCTGATTCACACTTCACTCGCAACCCCTATCGTCATACGCCCAAACATTCACCCGAGGTTCACGTCCCAAACTTTCACGTACCTGCCACAGCTTTTTCAACCAGTCAGTCCTCATCTCATACTCTAAAAATGATGCACACCCTCGTACTTCCACCCAGTTTTTAATTCATCCCCTCTTCTAGGCTCCTCCTTCAGTCACGTTGCCTAATGCCCACCCGCTTTGCCTTTTCCCGCCAAACTAACTGCTATAAACTCAGAGAAAACTACATTGCCCATAGTGCAACAGGTTAAGCAAAACAATCACAGTAAAGAATAATCACTCTCATATTGTCAATACATCATTGATTTTGCTCGTTATGAAGAGTATAACCAATATTAACGCATCGTGCACAACAATTGCCATATTCTGAATATACAAAAGTTCATTTCCATGTAACTGAAAACACTAGCTTGCTTGACGAATCAGGATGTTTCACCATGCTTGTGGATTAGTGGTTTATCATCTTCATACATTTTCTACTGCCGGGTGCTATCCCAAAAAGGGCAATATTCGTTCATGAAAAGTTATGGTGGTGGGATGCACACCTGTTTATCCAAAGTTTATTCATAATTAATCTTCATCCTCAACGAGTGCATGCTAACTGGAAAAATGTCTTGCCCAAATGATATTTAAAGTGAAAACAACAAGATGTGGAGCGGACTTCGCACCATCACCAGTCACACTGCTAAATTGCGCACATGCAGCGCCTACTATATATTCAACCATTGTACTCAAATGTAATCCATGTACTCCATATTTTTACTTTCATTTTTTCTCAACTCTTGTGCAATCCACACGCAGGAATATCATGCCATTTCCATTGCTTCCCATGTTTAAGTTGTGCCCATCCGGACCTCTTTACAAAAACACGAACTGAAGCATGATTCGTCCAAGGCAGTGTTTATTAAAAACCCAATGCATTTCAGGCTGCCAGAGCCCTTCTTCAGGGGTCACTAAAAATAACAATGAACATTTATCATAATCTTAGTGCTCATTATTGTACATCTCACAAAATTAGTCAATTGTTATTTTGCATTTTACCAAATTAATCTTAATAGTGTAATACTGAATTAACCTAAATCCCATGTCCTTATTTCACCCATCCGTTATTCTCTGTTACTTGGCCTCTATGGAAGCAGTTCTAATTATACCCTGCCATTTAACTGGCACACCATTACCACTACAAACTGAACCACTTGCTTTCCACTTTCTCCCTCCCTACCCTCTCAATCGTTCACATTTTTCATTCACCGGCATTAACGTTTCTGCACAACCTCTTCTTCTCACATGTTTTTACAAATCTCCCCTAACACAAACATACTTTCCAAGTATCCATGTCACCCTCTTACAAATGCTACTTTTATTTCACACTCATCACAACCTTCGCTCCTGTAATCTTTTTCAAACAACCTCCCTTCGCACCCTGATTCACACTTCACTCGCAACCCCTATCGTCATACGCCCAAACATTTACCCGAGGTTCACGTCCCAAAATTTCACGTACCTGCCAATCCTTTTTCAACCAGTTAGTCCTCATCTCATCTTCTAAAAATGATACGCACCCTCGTACTTCCACCCAGTTTTTAATTCATCCCCTCTTCAAGGCTCCTCCTTCAGTTACGTTGCCTAATGCCCACCCGCTTTGCCTTTTCCCACCAAACTAACTGCTATAAACTCAGAGAAAACTACATTGCCCATAGTGCAACAGGTTAAGCAAAACAATCACAGTAAAGAATAATCACTCTCATATTGTCAATACATCATTGATTTTGCTCGTTATGAAGAGTATAACCAATATTAACGCATCGTGCACAACAATTGCCATATTCTGAATATACAAAAGTTCATTTCCATGTAACTGAAAACACTAGCTTGCTTGACGAATCAGGATGTTTCACCATGGAGAGAAGGGGCGCATGGGCTTACCTTGTCTTAGAATGGCGAGCGGGGTGATGAACATCCTCCAGCGACCGGCGGGGCAGTGAGCTCCCGAAAACTAACCTTGGAGGGGGGAGCAACCCATGCGCCCCTTCTCTCCACCCTTTAAACTCCCTGGATACCTCCCACCGCAGAATTAATTAATTTCTTCGAACAGGCAGTCTACCCTCTCTCATTGTGGCCATGAGATGGGGTGCCTTATTTTTAATGCGGTGCCGATTTAATGACTCTAATAATCAGGACCCCCTAACTAATTAGCGCCCACTCCTTGACTCTAACCCCTACCCATGCACATCTCGATCCCAACCCCCATCCATGTACGGCTTGGTGTTGTCTTGTAAGGGATTGGTTACGATTCACACTTAATGAGGGAAACGCGGTAACCCTTTTTAAAACATCCACATAAGATCCATATCTGTTGTGTGACTGGTAGCGTTTCCGCCTCCCTAAAACTTCCCTTATGAGACGCCTTATTCCGTAATTGTCGACCCATTAAGACTCTGAAAAATGTCTGTAGCTCCATGCTTCCCTACCCCTTCTGGGTAATTATATATCGACTCTAGTACTAAAAACACTCGTTATGCGAGCCCATGACCTGTGAACTGCCTTGTTAGGTCGAGCTTAGTTCAAAGCTATTTTGTTTGATTGTGCTCGCTCTGGAAATAAACTTTCTTGCTTACAAGACTTCCATTTATCTACCCTTTAGATGAGAATGGACTGATTTAATTTGCGCCTGCGAGCGCCCCGACCCACGGAAACTGGACTGTAATTGCAGTATATCTTTTAACCTGCTAAATATTGGAGCCTAAGGAACCTATTCGTCCATCTTATCTCTATTTTCATATGGGTAAGACTCTTTTAATAGGTCCCCCCCTCTGGGTCTCTGGCTCAACCCAGATTTTGCTCTGTTCTTTAGAAAGAAAATTATTTTTCTAAACAATTTTGTGCATATTGACATCTTAGATTCCTTCTGTCCCTACAGATCCCTTGGGTTGAGCTGGTCTCAACCTAACCTTCCCTATCCAAGTCTATGTACCTGGATGCCCCGCATTAAGGTAGATTACAGTATAGATATATATATAGATAAAACTCTTGGGTTAATCCATGTCACTCGACTCATACTTCTGATCTTCACGGTGAACTTGGGTGAGTCTTTTTAGTCTCTTGGGATTTCTGGTATTATCCGTTGTGCACGCTCCTCCTCATCATTAAGTGATACTTAAACTTGATCATCATTAAATATGAAAAATTGTTCTCGTATCCTCGCTGCTAACTTACTATCCCCTTATTTTAACTCATCACCTTCTGCTAAATCTGTATGTAAATCTAAAAATTGTATTGTAGATTGTGATTGTTTTACACCACTTTATTATTTTTGTAGGTGGTTTTTTCCTTGTGTCCCACTTTTGATCTGGTCGCCCTGATGAAGGTGTGACCCACATTGGGTTAGACACCGAAACGCACGTTGGCGTTGGATAACCTCGTGCCTCCAGAAATTTCTACAACCTTCCATTGAGAGGACGCACAATAGTTGTTTTTGTTAATGTTAATCCCTTGTATAGAACCCTTAATTGCCTTGGTCTTTGGACGACATTTCCTATGATGAATTGCTCTTGAGTGGTTAGAGTGTATGAGTATGTGTGTATTGCGGATGTGAGTGTTTTTTGAGTATATGAGTGTGGGACCCTATTTATCTGTTTTGTTTGCACTAATAAAATTATGTCTTATGTTATTGTTTTGCAAACTTTGACAAAATGTTGTAAATACCAAAAATAACAAAATAAAAAATATATCTATTTTGTCATATATATAAAAAAATATTTTCTATTTTTTTCGGGGAATTTGTTTTTGTTAGCCCAGCGAGGTACCTATTTTGTAGTGACCCTGACGGGCACTCCCCATATTATCGCTAGACAGGTTGGTTTCTTTGATTGTTACTGGTCCTTGTTCCCCTGTCCGACCTGTCCATTATTCGCCTCAAGGGGCCCCTTTGTCTCAGTGCTTAGTTCCGTAGTGAACCAACTAGGTTGCTTGGAGTGCCTCTTGAACTTGGAGGGTTTACTGGGGGAAGACTGTCAGCGCAGTTGGTTATCCAGGCGGAGGAGAAGTTCTTGACAGTCTGTTCTAGGTTGGTTGCAGCGAGTGGGTGGGAGGTGTTGAGGGCATCAGTCCACTGGCTCTCTGAGACTTTGTTGCAGCTGCAGCTGCAGCGTGAAGTGCTGGGTGGCTTGGGAGATCCCGAGATGGGGAAGTGGATAATGGCATGGCCTGTCCAGGTGAGCTCACTTAAATGGCTGTACTTGGCTCTGTCGCTGGCTGTGAAGATGGGGTCGACTGTGTGTCTTGTAATGTGTGTGAGGTTCGTGACAAGTTGGGTGAGACCAATGTTGTTCATGCTTTTTGTGGAGGTTGGTAGTGTTGGTATCATTGGGGTCGTCGAGGAAGATGCCGTTTTCTGAGCCGATGGCGAGCAGAGCGATGAATTTGGGAATGGCGTTGTAGAAACTGGGGAAAGGTCCTGGAGGTCTATAGGCGAGGGTACCTCTGATGGAGGTTTTGCCATCTGTTCTGAGTTGGAAGTTGAGGTGCTCCATGGTCGGGTTGTAATTGTGTGCAGTAGTGGTACAGTGGATGGTTTCCTTGTTGGAGAAGGCGATTCCACCTCCGTGTCCATTAATGCAGTCTCAGTGTGCTATCTTGTTGCCATTGGGTGCAGCTGAGGCGATGTCGGGTAGAGATGCGGAGTTGAGTCAGGTATCGGTGAGGACATCGACGTTGGGGGTGAAGGAGGTGATGGTGTCCCAAATCTCGTTGGCGTGCTTACAGAGAGATTGTGTGTTGAGCAGGAGGCAGTGCAGATAGTCTAGGGTGGTCGTGGTAGGCATGGCAGTAGTTTCTGTGTGTGCCGGTGCTTTATTGTTGCAGGAGAAGAGGCAGTACCGGCAGGTGAAAGGTCCTACCATGGATCGGGGAGAGGTGCGGCAGCAGTTGCTGTTGCGGAGACCTGGGTCCAGGTCCTGGAGCTCGGCAGAGATGTAGCTTCGGGTGGCGGAGGACGCAATGCTCCGGACACTGGGTGTGGTCGTGCCGGCGGCATACCCGCACTGCAGCCTTCATAAGTAGGTCCTGGGAGGAGGAAGGGGTGATGGGGGCGAGGCTGACGGGAAGCAGGAGGAAGGAGCAGGTAAAAACACAGCGGAAGCGGCGCAAAGAACAACAAACAAACAGCAACAAAAGGCAAAAAACAGATACAGTTAATGAGAGCTACAATAAACGTTACAGCAGTAAAACCTAATTGCCAACAGTGTTAGAACAAGCATTTGCAATGTAATCGGTCTCGCCTTTGGGACCTTATATGTATTTAGCTAAGCAGCACATTAGCCTGGGTGCTGAAACATCTTCTGTTCTTTAACATGGAGGGAAAGTAAGCACCATATTGAGTGATGCGCCAGGTATGGGAACACATGGAGAGAAATATTGCCTTTAAGCGGGAAATGGTATAGTCCAAACCTCTGTTTTTAATATAAAATCAGGGCCTTCAGTTGTCATATCACTGAAAATACAAGATTTGAAAAAAATATTATTGTCTACGGGTGCTTGTGGAAGACAATTTCTATGGACTGAAATCTAGAGAATGCTAAAGTGATTCTGGTATTTTACTGACCTCTGCTGGTCGTTTTCTATCAAGAAAGTTAAATAGAGGCAGTTGCCAGAAAAAAAAAAATAATAATTCTCTCAGCAGAAAGCAATTCTGGTATTTTACTGACCTCTGCTGGTCGTTTTCTATCAAGACAGTTAAATAGAGGCAGTTGAACAGAAAAAAAAGTCCCTAAGCGGAAGCAGACAAGTCCTAGGGCTGATCTCCAGAGCCCACAAAGTACATACACATATAAGTATATAAGTATATACTAAAGTATATACAAGAGGTCTCGAATGCTCGACCTAAAAAGGATTAAGAGGCTGAGTCACAAAAGTCACTAAGAGCAATACCACAGCAGCTGGGGAGCTGGCCCACATACCACGAGTTCGAGGACCTGCTCACTAGAGCCGCGCTGCGGCCTCCATAAGTAGGTCATGGGAGTTGGAGGGCGCTGGGCTGCGAAGGAGGGGGGATGGAAAGAAAATGTCAGGAGTGGCGCAAAGAACAAACAAACAGCAACAAATAAAGTAAAAAACAGATACCGTTAGGGAGAGAATACAATAAAAGTTACAGCAGTAAAACCCAATTGCCAACAGTGTTAGAAAATGGACTAAGAGGCTGAGTCACAAGTCATCAAGAGCGATACCGCAGCAGCCGGGGAGCTGAAACCCAGACCACGAGGTCGAGGCAACAACTTCAGCTTGTAGCTATTAACCTGAAAAGGTGGCTGTGACATTCGTCAAAGTTTTCCCTGGTTGCAGAGGGCTTTGCAGTACAAAGAGGATGTCTGCACATGGCTAAACCTTTACACATTTACCCCAAGGTTTATGCCCTTGGTGCTGTAAATTTATGCTGCTTTGATTGTAAATTTCAACAGCTGCAATCAATCGGTCAACAAATCCCTCATCTTCGGAGATATGAGAACTGGCGATTTACCCTAGGAAAAAATCACTCAAAAAGTAGATTTCTAACTCATATCTCATATTTCCTTCAATTAATCTTGTTTAGCATGAAGGACAGCGGATAATAGATGTTTGTACTCTAAAATATTGAATTCTCCATTCTCCATATTTTACCATTAAGTTGCGTACAAACCACTCTAAAAAGTTACAATCTTTAATAGTGCAGACATCTTATGGCTGTGTTCTATGTAGAGTGCTTCTTGCATTTTCATTTTAAATTATGCTACATGTTTTATCTGTCAGTTGAAGACTGATTCCCAAGTTCAGTTAGCATTATATACTTTACAGTTATGTATTGTAGCTAATGTTTTTTCAATAAACCTGAGTTTAACATGTTATCTGGAGCCTCGCCAGTACAAAATAAGAAACAGGTTTGATCCTTATCTCATCTACGGTCTCTTAACCCTGCAACAGAGAGGTGTTGAACTTCCATCACAGATTTCTTTAGGAAGTACACCTTTGACAACCGCAGAGTGGGCCCAGGACCAGAAAAAATGATGTTAAAAATATTTGAAAAGAACTGCTGGTGTCATAGGCCAGAAGGTAGCAGCATGTCAATTCTTGATTAAAAAAAAAATCCACATAGTGCTTCAGAAACAAAAAGTACAGCTGAAAACGGACAGGTTTTCGCCTGGAGTACAAGTCTGGAACTAGGTGCCAACCATAAAGTGGCATTCCTTGCGAATAGAAGAAGGCTAATCTCCAGATCTATTCATGTTTGTGTTACTCAGGTTCAGACAATGGGGAGGGTTTTGCTGTGGGTAGCGTGGATTCCCAGAGAGATCGAGTTAGCTACATTTTGGGAATCTGTGACTTTAGAAATAAAAGAGCAGGCTGTAAACATGATGATCGTGTGTACAGAAGCCAAGAAATATCTCCCATGATGGTTATGATGTGCGCGTATTTCTGTTTACCTTTTCGCAGACGAGCTGCTGATTGGGAACACTGTTTATTGTGATGAAATTAAGGGGGCTCAGGCAGGTCTGTCAGTAGAGACTTACCCTCGTCTAGGTGGGATAGTACAAAGGTCTGGACTGAGGCTCAGACAGTTTTGGATAGGCGTTTTATGTTTTTTTAAGGGAGTGGTGGTGGGGGTGAAACATGGCTGTGTCTTTTAGGCACAGTAAACTTGGAAGAGGGGTGTGCAGTTGCTTTGCTTTGACTAGTAATTTCCACCTTGACTTTGGTTAGGCAGCCCCCAGTGAATTCAGACGGTTTGCCCACACTGTACTATCCGCTCGGTCACTGAATTATAGAGGTGTAGACAAGTATGTCTCAATGCTGTAACGATGTTACCGCGGGGTGGGGGGGATATTACAACGTTATTAAGGATTTTAGGTCATAAAGGGGGGGATAACTGGCAGTAATTTGTAATTTGACAACATATATGTGCAGATTCACCACCGGTTTTAAGCCAGTGGTAATGTGTCAGGCTTTTCTGCCTTATCACTAAGCGGTATCAACAAATCACTCTAAGTGCACGGTAACAGAAGATTGTGTAGAAGTACCGAATCTCCACATTTATACCATCACAGTGGCACCCTAGTCAAGAGGCTTCATCATGAGCTGTGCCTTGTCCTTTCACCCTGATCAGAATAAGGGCCCCACTAACATCAAATGCCATGGTACTCCCCTCCACTTCACATGATCAGAGTGGACACCCCAAGAAGGGTTGTCACCTGGAAGGTTTTCTACCGTCACCACCAGTATTTTTGTCCCGGCGGTATACAAAAATTAAGCATAATCGCCTAAAGTCGGTATTTTTAGCGCTTATGTGCACCTGCTTCAAACAGCGACTATAAATAGAAACCACTTTTAAATGTGTTCTAGAGCCGCGTCATAGATCCCTGACTAATAATTTAAATAAACAAAGGCAGAAAATTCATATTAGAAATGAATACATACAATTTTGTTTAAAGTCCTATTTAGTATGAAGTCCGGGCCTTTACAGACTCTTAAAACAACAACAAATGTCCGGTATCTTTCTCAGGTGGCAACCCGAACCCCAAGACATCATGGACACTGTTTGCAGCGCTGAAATGTCATTTTATAAATCACCGATAACACATGTTTTAGTCGAATGAGAAAGTAAACTAAGAGTACAACACCTAGATTACATTAAGTTGCCACTAAAAACTCAAAACAGTGAGCGTGACAACGAAGTGAGGAGACCACCGTGGTCTTGATGGCCCGTTCCAAGTTGGATGACCCTTTCCTATCTCAAAAAACCACAATTTTCTTACATGAGGACTTTTCGCCCACTCTCTTTACTTGAATCGTCCCACCACAAGGTGAGTACCACCCACAATCATTTCCTGGCTGATCTCGCCCTCCCAATGAAGGGAGCTGCTTATCTGACTGATCCTATACACAAATAGAAAACCATGGCTTTCCCCTGACCTCGGATGGGCTGATCCTCTTTTTCCTCCTCCTTGGTCTTGTGCTGGTCCTCTCCTAGGTAGTCGGGCATGGTGAAGCTCCGAAGACGTCGTTTGTGACACAACACTGGTTGGATTCAGGAGTCTGACTCTGAAGTCTGGCACCATAGGATTACACAGCAGCTTCCCACTTCCGGTACAAGATACAATCCCAGGGCACCTCAAGCGCACACTCGCCGGAAGCGTGCACCAGCGAAATCGGCCGACTAGAAACCAAATAGTTTTTCAGCATGGCCGTTGACAGCCCGCATGACAGTGCGCTTTGTTGCCCGCAGCGGTGGCCATTGCAGAGTTGTATAAAGCCACCACCTCGGAAGTGGCTCCGTCCGACAGCCATCACCTCCCTGAAGCCCACGAGTAATTGGCCATACATGTACAAAGTTATTATAGGCTGAGAGCTGCTTATGCTCCTTACAAGGGATCGGAAACTTAAAGAGGACCAGTCAGGTCGGACTGCGGGGGGGGGGCACGAGAAGAAAATAGTTTTTGAAATAAAGGGGCCAGTAGCCATGGAAGGATACTAATGACAACATGGCCGTCATGAGGAGGGACTAATCCAATCGGAAGGCAGCATTTAGGACCTAAACCAATTAAAAAGATGGGCGGAGAGTGAGCGGAGCTTCCACGCTATGCTGAATACTGCATGTCTCGCAAAGCAAGCAGCGCGTGCTCTGCAACGCTAGGCTCGACCTAAAAAAGGAGGCATCCCCTGTAATACAAACTCTGCTTAGAAAAATTAGAGTTCTAATATCTGATACCCTACTGTAAGACAAAAGACTCAAGAGCATACTGGACTTAACGTGCGGCTTCGTGAGCAGGTAAATGCGAACATAACCATAAATGTAATTTGTGCAAATGCACTTGGGTAGCCAATTTGAGAGACTGTAAAATATTAGCTTATCAATATGATTTGCCTCATTGAAAAAGAGATGACATAATGATCACCACTGCTACCATAGCCACAGGAGCAAGGTGGAGAGTGATAGCCAGATACTATGGGGACCAATTCACAGAGGTAAACTTACACTTTTGTGTAAGATTACTCTTTTTGAGTATTCACAAACAAATGATTTAATTGCAACTTTACGACTGTGGAGACTCTGCTGTCAGGCGGAATACACCACACTTAAAAAGATAGGCTTGTTTGATGGGTATCCTTTGGAGTTGTGACTTTGTCACCACCATCAGCTAAAAATGAAGGGGAGAACACTAGCCGATGTAGGGAAAATCCTGCAGGGAACTATCCATAAAAATTGTTATTTACTCTAACCCCAAGAAGAAAACTACATAGGAAGTTGGCTGTTCATACAGAAAGTTAGAAGCTCTACTTGACAGAACCAACACCTATCCTGCGCTGTTGTGAACATAACTTTGAGTAGAATCCAGCTATTCCTAACTCTCAGAACATTGAGTTCCAGCCCTCAACTGCTTTGTGAGGATCAAGCTGATATTCTGGTTGCACCCAACCACAATTTTCTATAAAAACCTGTTAAAATATTTTGATTGTTGTTCCAGGGTGTTTTATAAACACCAAATTATTGTTGAAGACTGCTATGTTTTTCAATTCAATTTAAAAGATCTTTTTCCAGCCGAATTTGGCAATAAAAGAGAAGACATAATAAATACATCCAATCAATACAAATAGGTACTGAAAACTGTATAAAATAAATACAATTAATTCAGTTAGTATAGCAGCAATAATAAACTAATTAGCATACAAATAAAAATCAACTGGCAAGTACTCCTAGATACTTGCAATGGAAGTAGTTTTCTTGACTGTAATAACATGGGAGGGCGAGCCACACTAGAAAACTAACCTTCTCCGGTTTTTCCGCCTCTCAATGTGGCTTTTAGGAACTAACACACACTCAGGCAATCTTGGCTGTTCAGCAGTGGAAGATGAAACAGCACTTCTATACATTAAATAATGGTTTAAGAAAATGTCAAAAGAGAGGGTTAATGAATTTGCAAAAAACATGAACTGCAGCAGCGTTTGTTCTACTAAGCCATCACTAGGGCAGGACGGAGCAGGTCCCCCCAAAGCGATACAGTCCCCCCAAAAACACACAGACCATTCCTGCTCTGAAGCGGCAGAGAAGAGATCTCTCCCATGCGGGAGGTCTAAGGTCAGGTACCCGACTGGTTCAGCAGACGGCATTGATCTATAAAAACCCTGCACAGAACTCTTCATTAATTCCGTAGGCTGTTTTATATTTATGCAAAACTCTGAGAAGTAGTGCTTAAACCTTAGCTTGTAATCTCTTGTTATGGTCGAAGGGGTCATGAACAAGACAGATAATCTCAATGCGCAAAAGGTTTTTTAAAATATAATCAAGCCATGGGATTGTACAGCCCTTGTCCAAACTGAGACAATCAATAATAATATCTCTACATAAAGAGGCCTCTGGATTAAGCTACATACTAACCCACAGTAACGTAGGCTGCAACCTTACTTTGCCCGATATGTATTGCAAATTTAGCTCTGAGCGCATGATAAAACTTGAGCTGGAAGAGAGGGAGATACAGATGCCTCTGTCATATACGACTTTCCACTGCTTTAAATGTGGAAAAGTTACAATGACCCCAAACCCCGGCACTATATAGGGCTGCAGGAACGCACTGAGCATTAAAAATCTTTAAAAGAGGGGAGATAGTCCCTTTCACCCTGACTCTTGGTAAATTAAAAACTGCACCAGCCACTCTGCTATGCTTAAGTCATGAGCTATTTTGCTATGATTATCAGGAACACATGGAGTTGAAAAGTATCACTAAGTAACTAAAATCGTTCACACTACTAAGCGATTGCCCTTTCATAGAAAGCCTGGGAATATTCATTTTGCCCCGCCCACACCCCATGATGTGTGACTTTCCAAAGTTTGTAACCAAATCCAGGCTGCTCATAAAGGAGGCAAAGCAGTCCACAAGCACCCGTAAAGCATTTAGAGTTCGAGGCACCTGGTATGGCCAATCCTGGGAATGTCCACAGGAGCTGAGGTCAAGTAGAAACTCTGGCCATTTATGTACATGATAAAAAGTAGGCCTGGCTAGTAAACTCTGTTCTGTTTGCAGAGTTTGCGCAGTTCTTCCCACTTCATGCCTCGCGTAGAGCACAGAGTTCAGAAAAAATCTGCGTAGTGGCGCAGATGGAGTTTTTTCTTTCTTGCTGCTCACCAATGTTAAATTGGCGAGTGCGAGCGAGGAAAATCCAACGCTAGACCACCTCTCTGCATGATTTCTCAATGCGGGCAGTTGTTGCAGATCGCTACCACTCGCGTTGAAAAAGCTGCCGCTCGAGTAGAACAACTACTCAAGTGGCAGGAAGATGCTGCGACCTCTTGCGCTGCATGTGGTGCCATCGATGCTGATTTTACAGCATGGGTCAAACTGCTGGCGCTAAAAATCAGCACGAGCAGTATGATTTACCTTGCTTGCGGAACTCCACAGAACGTGGCGGAGTTTGTTACTTCACGGCGCTCCTTGTAGCAGAAATCCACAAACTCCGCCCAGGCCTAATAAAAGTAACATGGCCAGGATACAACCTTGGCGCACTCCTCGTTTAAGGGAGAATTCAGTTGACAGTTCCTCATTTTGGCACCAATGCACTTTCGCTGCTAGGTCGACATGTAACAAGTGCAAAAAGCTCACTAAAGGCACCTCCACCAGTAGCATCAACCACAGCTTGGTTCTATTAACACAGTCAAAGGCTGTGGAGAGGTCAATGAAGGCCAGGAACAATGGGCAGTGACTAACAAAGGTGTATTTATTGACTATCATATTCAAATTTAGGCATTGTTTTTCATTCTCAACAGCTGTACACAGTAAGGAAGAAAACAAATTGTTCTAATTAATTGCACTGCATCTGTGTCTTCATATAAGACCCTTGTTTGCAATGCAACATCCAAGCCTCATACAATTTGTTTGTTACACAATAACCATATCCAAGAAGAAAGCCATTCCAAGCACCCATAGAACATTGCCTCGATAGCTTTTTCTCCTTTGCTTCTTGATCTTAACAAACCAAGAGGTCACTTTAAGGCACTCAAAAGCTTAAACGCTGTGCACTGTAATAGACACTGCAAAATGGAAAGAAAGGATGTGAGTAGTAGGAGACTCTTTCTGCTCCAAAGCTAATACTTCTGAAAAGTTGTGGGATACACACTTGCAAACATATATTGCCTTTTATGAGAAGGCTGGACCTCTGATTTCTGCCAACTTATCACAAACCTAAGATCCTGCAAACTAATAACTGCTTGCTAAAACTGAGCTCACAAGAGTGTTGTGGTATATCCAGACCAGGGCGTAAACCCTGGCGCATGAACATACAACGACACAAGTCTCCAGAGGGTAAACATCAATTACAAACATTTTTTGAAGACTATATTTCTATGAATCAGGGTTCGGTAACCTCAAGTAAAGTGATATGGGCTGCGGCTAAAGCTACTATCAGAGGTCAATTGATGCGCGAGGCGGCATTAGCCAACAAACGAAATGCTGCACGTCAACAAGAATTGGAACAGAACATTCAGTCGTATACCCGTCAATATACCATAGCACCAACACTGCAAAATCGTAAATCTCTAGAGCAAGCTCGAATGGCGCTAAATGGGCTTTACACGTCTAAGGTGGAGTATGCCCTTCAAAAAATGAAAACAAGACATTATGAACAAGGTGAAAAGGCAGGTAGATTATTAGCAGCACAACTAAGGCAAAGAGAAGCAGCCATGTCTATCCCAGCTATTAAATCATCTCACGGTCCAATTCTTACTAGACCACAGGACATAGTGAATGAGTTCGCTTCCTTTAATACGTCCCTCTACACACCAGACACACAAGTAAACACAGATAGACTAAACAACTTTCTTTCAAAAGTAGATCTTCCATACCTTTCCGATGATGGAAGGGCTTTTCTTGAGGGAGAAATTAGCAGGGATGAAATTGTGCAAGCAATATCTAAATTGCCATACCATAAAGCTCCTGGGGAAGATGGTTTTCCAGCTGAATTCTATCGTTGGGCTGGACATAATATAATTGATTCCCTATATGCTGCTTTTCAAGAAGCAGAGCGAGATAACTCCTTAAATCCTCTTTCTAACAAGGCAATAATTGCAGTACTCCCTAAACCTGGAAAAGACCCTTTGCTTTGCACCAGTTACCGTCCCATTTCACTCCTGAATTGCGATATAAAAATATTTGCTAGCATTTTGGCTTCTCGTCTTAAAAAGGTATTACCTTCCTTAATTCACTCAACTCAAGTAGGATTCGTTCCAGGACGTTCCTCTAGGAATCACTTGCGTACACTGGCACATACCCTATGTTATGCTAAAAACCTCCCACAAGACGCACTAGCTTTATCACTAGATGCTGAAAAGGCCTTCGACCGCATAGAATGGGACTATCTTTTTAAAGTACTCGAACGTTTTGGACTTGGAAACCAGTTTATTCAGAAAGTACGACTACTATATGATAATCCTTCCGCACAAGTTAATTGTGGAGGCTTCATATCAGAATCATTTCCCATCCGAAGAGGAACACATCAGGGATGTCCTCTATCCCCACTTCTTTTTCTTTTAGCAATGGAGCCTTTAGCAGCCACGATTCGTCAATCAGAAGCAGTTACAGGCATATCCCTCCCTATAAGTGAATCAAAACTTTATCTATACGCAGATGACATATTACTCACCTTAACAGACCTCCCTAATTCATTGCCATCTTTGCTTCAAATTATAGACACTTTTTCTTCATTCTCAGGTTATAAAATAAATTGGGACAAGAGTGAAGCCTTACCTATTTCTGATGGAACCACTAAAGCGGCTATACACAACTTCCCCTTTCATTGGCAACCCTCACGTCTTAAATATTTGGGTATCTTAGTGAATAAGGGTATGGAAGGTATGATTACAGATAACCTGAACCCACTGATTGTTCAAATGCAACGTGACTTTGATAAGTGGAAAAGTTTGAATCTTTCCATGTGGGGTAGAGTTCAAGCTGTTAAAATGGTTACACTTCCTCGTTTTCTATATACCTTAGGTATGTTCCCTTTTCATATTCCCTTGTCTACTTTGAGACTCATAGATTCCAAAATAAAAACTTTTATATGGGGCTCAATGAAACCTCGCTTAGTCGTGACAAAATTAATGGCTCACCGTTCTTCTGGAGGTATGAGTCTTCCATCCATTGAACATTATAACTTAGCATTGCAGATTTCTCAATTATCATACATGTTACCAGGAGTCTCTGATGTTCCGCAATGGGTCCATTTAGAACGCCATCTTTTATCTTCGGGCTCTGATATTTCTGCACTTTATGGCACTAAAATTGCACGTCGAAAACCCACAAACCCAATCCTATCAGCCATGTCCAAATCGTGGCAAAGAGCACACCGTATATTAGCTTTAAACTCCCATATACATGAAAAGGCACCCATATGGAATAATTCCGGTGTTCGTATTAATAAGAAGGTATTATCATGGCCATTATGGGAAGCAGCAGGTATTCAAACATTAGATAACATTTTTTATAATGGTGACCTTAAAACATTCACACAAATACAAGAGGAATTCGGTCTTCCATTGCATCAATCCCTAAAATATAACCAGCTCAAGCAATGTTTGGAAAAACAATTAGGTTCACATTCTCCGGTGCTGTTAAATTCACAGATAGTATCATACCTAAATACCTGGGGAAGACATAAAGGAGTGATATCTGGTTTATACAGAGTTTTTACATCACATCTTTTTTCTCAACCTCTAACCCAGACACTACAATTTAAATGGCATTCACGACTTTCAATTTCTTACACTACTGATGCATGGGAGACAATAATGGAGAATCTAGATAAAGGAACCCGTGAAGCTCGACTTAAATTTTGCCTATTTAAGATTCTTCATGATTGGCATTGGTCTCCTGCAAGATTAAAGAAAGCTGGTTTAATTTTTTAATTTCCCATGCCAATTGCTGGAGATGTGATAACACTAACTGTGACTCAGCACACATTATATGTGACTGTCCGTTGATTCAATCTTTCTGGGCATATGTGGGAAAAATCTTATCTTCTACTATGCCTTTACATCTTCCGTTCACTCCTGCTGTTATTATCCTTCATGACCTTCAGTTATCTCCAAAACTCACCAAACCCCAATGTCGTCTTTTTCACACAGCAATGGCCACAGCAAAAATATGTATTTTACGCCATTGGAAATCTCCATCTCCTCCTTCTCAAGAAGAATGGCTGACAACTATGTTCCAAACAGCATCACATGAGAGGATAATTTATAATCTTCAAAATCAAACTGACATATTTCTTCGTGTTTGGTCACCTTTCCTGAACCTGAATAGTGGCATGGATATTGATGATAACACTCCAGGAGTGGATATTAATACCCCTTGATCTGACATTTCACAATATTCTTTCTTTCTCCCTTCCCTCCCTCTTTCTACCCCTGGTTTTCATGCTTTTCATGCTTTCCTATTATTGTATTAACTTATAGTTTTGTTGTATTATTATTTTATTATTCTATTATCTTATTATTCTATCTTTTCTAATTTTCTTCTATTCTTTTATTCTTACTATATCTTATTGACATCTCATTTCTCATTTCGCTTCATATAACTTGTATTGATATGCTTTGTTAGTTCTTATATCAACTATTTTTCTATATTCTATTCAATATTCCTTTCTTCATATATTTTACAATTTTCGATTTTACAAATGAATTACTCCTCAGGCTGAGGAGATTTGTCATGTTACTATTTTCTATATTTGTAGTTATACATAATGTTTAATTTATATACTCAATTTATATATCTATTGAGTTAACCTATGATTGATTCTTTAAGACTTTTATATCTCTTATATGTTGCTTGCATTATTTAAATATTTAACGTTTCTCACACCGTATTTATTCAACTGTATATCTTACTATTTATCTTTATAGTTGTAAGTGTTATTTATTGGTGCATAGTATTTATCATATATGCATTTTCTCTTTTTCTTTTCCATATATTCCGTATATTCATATCATTCAAATTGTAAGTTATTATTAACTTTATTGTACTTATGATGCAATTTTCTCAAAATGTCAATAAAAAATTATAACACAAAAAAAAAAAAGAGTGTTGTGGTGTGTGCTAGGAAATGCATGCTGACCAAAAACACTGTTGTGTGCTCCCTTTAGCCCACAGGCTACCACTGCTGACATGAATGGAGCAAAACATTATGGAAGACAAACCAAAAATAAGGAAAGGAAACTGTCGGCATCTCTGCCTAATAAGTGGGAATAAACAAGGTCAATGAGATGAATTGCTTTTAGATCTAGATGGGCGCTCGAATCAGAGGCCAGTAAAAAGTGCTACAGAAAATGAACTGCTTCATTTTAAAAAGACAGTAAACACAATTAAATTCCCTCTGATTTTTCACAGATCAAAGTTTTGTCTTCCAGTGCAACAGAAAATTGTTCCTAAGAATCTCTTGCAGGTGCAAGGGCGCTACTTCTTATAAATCCTTCTTTGCAAGATCTGGTACCTTTTGTTGTTGCAAAAGTTGATATGTGGATGCTGTTATAGATAATAAAGAAATACAGATTTAGCATATTATTTTTAGCCTGTTGTAATAACATAATATGAATAGGGTAGAAGGCAAGTCTTCAACAATGTAATGATATAATTGCTAAGTGGAATGCAAATGATCGAAGAATTGAGATCAGAGTAACTTGATTTGGTAATTTATAAACTTGTAGAATTAACTCATGGTTACAGAGAAATTTTGCACATATTTATAACTTTATTATAGATTAATTTTGAGTATGCTAGTAGTAGAGTTTGCACACATAGCATTTATAGCTATTACTTTTGGATATGGTAGTAATAGAATTTTACTATGGTACATATGATGGAATCAGAATAAGCGTGCATGTGGAATTTTGAAAATTGGACTGACTTTTTGTCAGTTAATATGTTGAGTTTATGTCTTTGTTTGCGTTTGGGACTATTGAATTCACACAAAGTAAAATTGATTAACTTGAAAAAAAATTTTTTAGTTAGATTATGTATGTTCAGTTAAAATTTCCAATTAAACAGAGTGGAAGGTTATTTTAGTTAATTTTAATTCATTATCTGTCTTCTCACTGTTCATTCGCATATTTTGCATTGTGATGCATCTTTCCAGAGACCCAATGCAATTTTCTCTAGTAATTTTGTGGGTTACCTCATACATTATTTTCAGGGGTAAAAGATTGATAAATATGACTTGAAGTATTAATGGTTGCTTTAAACTGCTCCAAAAAATATATATATGAGAAAACAAAAGTGTTCATATTGCCGTCCCGAGTCTTATCAACAATGTAGATGTAATTTAATTGCCTTCTGATACATAAAACATATACAATGATGTCAGACTATTGTAGTTGTGTGTATGGGACAATGTAGGGCAGCCATTTATTCCAAATACATATTTATTCTTGAAATGCAAACACTGAGGCTAGAGTTATAAAAAAATAAGAAAACAGCAGTCAATAGAAACTTCTACTTTTACCTCTTGCTTTTGAGAAGAAACTTTTTCCTGAGTGGAGGTTGGAGTAGGAAAAGAAGGGGCTGAAATAATTGTTCGTAAAAACATATTTTAGTACAATATTGTTTAATATACTTCTACCAAAAGATATAAAAAGGTGAAAGTGACTTATACAATTGATTATTAAATTAATTAGTATCACGTCTAGAATGTTGCTATTCAAATTCAAATGAATTTTGGACAAAATGCTAAAATGTTGGTAGTTAAGCTATAATTATTATTCGCATGTGGGGGGAAGGTAAATATATTCTAAATGAATGACCGACCAAAGTAGTTTTAAGTTTTCTCTAACACTGCTGTTAAAATAACAGCAAAACATCAACCTAAATGACAGTAATTATTGTGATTTTTTGGGGGGATTTGCTGGAAAAAACCTAAATACATTTTAAAGGGCTGAAAGAAAATTTACTGTTTTGATACTTTAGAACTGCATCATCTTCCACCAATTATTTTTCAATGACAAGAGGGTTATTCCCACTTCATATACTAATTAGCAAGATGCTTAGAAATTCACCTTTTGAAATGAATCAATCAAATTGGCACTGCCAATGACTTCAGTACATCAATGGAGTCTGATGTATGGCACCATAGTACCCAATTTTGTTTTTACAGTAATGTAGAATTAGGCTTTTGGCTCATTGAGTAAAAATAATATATCATAATCACTTCATTTGCACCTAGATGTTTCTCTGTGCTATCACTGATATTTGCTGGTCTTGTAATCAAGCTGCACTATCTCCTTTTTATTAACCCTGGGCGTAGTGTGCGTAGCGGGGCTACGCGGAGGGCCACGGAGTTGGAAACAAACTCCGTGGAGCTCCGCTACGCCGCCCGCCTCCACCCCCCTATTAAGATATAAGTTACCAGGCATTTAAAAAAAACTTAAAACCACTTACCTGTTTACCGCGGCGTCCCCCGGGCTGCCCTCCTCCTCTTCCTCGCCATACGGGTACTGTTTGAGAAAACTGTGCATGCGCCTGCGCCCACGCATGCGCATTTCTCGCAAGAAATGCACGGGCGCGCGCGCATGCAGTTTTCTTAAACAGTACCCGTATGGCGAGGAAGAGGAGGAGGGCAGCCCGGGGACACCGCGGTAAACAGGTAAGTGGTTTTTAGTTTTTTTAAATGACTGGTAACTTACATCTTAATAGGGGAGTGGAGGCGGGTGGCGGGCCAACTCCGCTCCGCTGCGGAGTGTGCGGGGATTTGCCTACTCCGTGTTCTCCGCGGAACGCGGAGTAGGCAAATCTCCGCACACTCCGCGGGCGGAGCGGAGTTCTCCGCCCACGGTTACTTTTTATATGTTTTTCTTTGTAGGAAGATATGTTTTTCTAGTATAACATTTTTTACGAAGGTTCTTTGATTCCTTAAAGACCATAAGTCAATTTATTTATAGAACTTAACTGCTAAAAATGTAAGCTTAGAGTTTAAAACGTTCAAATAAACATCCATTAATGTAAGGTTAGAAGAGTTGAAAATTTTTCAGTAAGTACTGGGATTAGTATTTCTTTTGTTAGATTTTATTTAAATATTTCGCAAGTTTATTTCTCTGCTAATATTTACTGATATTTTTAATTAGTTCTAGTTCAATTCTCCTCCTCAGTTCGCTTTATGCTATCTTGCCATTTGTTGCATCTGATGACTTGCTTTCTTTTGTTTGTAAAAATTTAAACATGAAAAATAGTTGTTAGGCTTCCTATTACTACACTTTTCTAAAATGGAAATACAATGGACACTAAATGGAAACTCACATGTCATATGCTTGATACGTTTTTCTCAAATGTGGTCTTATTTTACACTGTTCTACTACCTGTTCTACCTCTTCTTGTTGTGAAATCCTAATATAATTGTACCATTCATTCTTGATACAGAACAGTGAACTATGTTTGGTTTAAATTACTTAAACTTTGCTCCGCCAGCAGAGTTTGTGAAGTTTTGCTACTCCCCGCTCTGCTTGGAGTGCAGAGTTTGGCAAAAACTCTGCCAACCAAAGGCAGAATGAAGTTTACTGGCACACTCACACCTAGTTTTATCCTCAGTTCTTTGGATTGGCCCTTTCTGCGGGTATACTCATCCGTGAAGGGCACTTTGCTGCTGCGTGGAGGTGTGAAGTGAGGGCTCCCTCAGTGTGCCTTGTGGCTCCCAGATAATTACCAACCCGACTAATTATCAGGCTCGAAAATGCACTTAAGCTTGCCACTGAAGCGGACATCTGTCAGCATGCACGCTTCCCCTCTGCCAGGCATGTTTAATGTGCGCATTCCACGCCACCGTGTAAACATCGCAGAAAGCAAAATTCCAAACACCACCAATCTGAACTGTGGAGCTATGGATGGGCATGCTTGTTCATGCCCATTTCCTGCATGTCAACTGTGTTTGCCAGCTTAGCTGGCAATAGTGCTGGCATGAGGGGGGAGTTTCATGAAAAGCAACTGAAAGGGGCTTTTCCTCCTGCTTGCCTTCGGTTCTCTCCCGGCACCATCCCACACAATCCTCCCTCAGCTCACCCACAGCTCATGGCCACTCCTCCCTGATCTCATTGGCTCTACATTGTCAGCTAGAAAGTGTACTTTGTGTGTATCATGATATGTGGCAAGGCACTGCCACCCATAGTCTCCGGCTGCTGCCCAGCTGTACGCTTCCGGTGTCACCACGATGTGAGGTATATGATGTGATGACCTCGTCTGGTCTTCAGTATGGGGTCATGTGTGTAGAGGGGCTCACTGCCCCCAGAGTCCCACACATATGAAAATAATATTTTATTTTCACTGTCTGTGATTCAATACAGTCCACGGTGTCTGAAGTTTTTCTGAGGCCGGGCTGCCAACCCACAGTTCTTGGTGCCTGCTACTGGTATTAGCAATATAAGATGCCTCTTCATTATTAAACAGAGCAGACTTGTTAAATAGCAGTTGCAATGAGTGACGGATCCTGAAAAAACAGTGGCAGTTGGGCCTGCGGAAGAGTGATTGTCTTCTGACAGGCCTGCATGTCTACAAATGCAGACATTTACATAGTGTTTGTTCAGGCTGCTTGAATTATGAATACTTTGCATGTATAGTGCATTTCATAGTAGCCATGCATTATGTACCTTTGGCTTTATTACAGAAGTAGGTCTTCTGTGGGTCAAATACATTGGGGGGGCACCTCCCCTGATCTTCCAGCCTTGCAGCGCTTCCCAGTTTGGACCAGTCCTTCCTTCACTGGGTAGTGAGATACTTGCTGTGCTTGCCACAGCTCGGCTTTAAACTAAAGTCCTTCCTCTGGAGTTAAAAACAGATGGCTGTGAAATGCCACAAGTGATAAGAAAAGCATGCTGCAAAAATAGAACAAATGGACAAAAAGGGAGAAAGTGTTTTTAATTGGGGAGAATTTTCTTATAAAACCTGATTTATAAGAAAAAAGCCCAGTTGTTTGTACTCATGGGATTTGGTTTTCACAAAAGGAAGTGAACCCACCTCAGCTCTGTTTTTTATGCACACAGGTGAAACCAGATACAGCTGCAGATTAGTTTGAGCTGCACTTGGACTCATCTCAGGAGTGACACAGGCCTGCCCTCTACCGCGATGTTTGAAATTCACACTCTGATCTCCAGGGGACTATCTGTGCTTCAAGCACTCCCTCCAAGCTCACTTTTATATTCCCACAACTCCGAAGAGAGCCAATGTCCTCAGTGGCAGATAAAAACTGGTTAACTTAAGTGGAGAGTGTGTTAAGGATTACTTTCTTATTTTTCAAACAAACCGTGCTGTCCCTGGGCCAGGGTCTCGCTAAACAAATTTATTTGCGAGACTGACAATACAACATTTGCTCTAGTAGCCATGCCACAGCTTCTAGCAAATTGTGAGTGATGAGGATGACTGCATTTTCCCCGTTCTTCTTTTAGACATTGGTGAAGTTAGTCCTACGCATCATATGACCCTTTTTCCGTTTTACTATTTAGAAGAGAGTTGCTCACTTAAGTCCATCCTCCCCTCGAGCCTAACTTGTCTCTCTACAGACTATGTGATTTTGACCGCAATTTGGTGGATCTTGATGGAACCTGCTATTTCCCTCAGCATTTGGTCCTGTGTTGTTACAAATCCAAACCAATCACTAACTTTCAGGAATCAAATGGACCGGGTCAGGGAGTTGTTGCTGCATCATAAACCAGAGCAAAACAGCTTCAGACTGCTACGTAACATAGTGTTTTATATCTCATGTGCAGCCCTCTCCATTCCCATTGCGGCTACAAATGTAAGGCTGGCAACAGTAAAAGTAAGCACAGAGCATAATTTGTATTCTTTTTGAGGACTGTTTCTACAAATTGTGTGACTGCACCCTAAAATAATTCACAAAGGGTCTGATGTACAAAGGGTAGTTTGCAAATCAGGACATACGAAAAGCACCTGACTGGTTTGCGAGCTGCCATACATTTTGCAATGTGAATGCTAATGCTCCATCCGCTCGCGGAACTCGGCAGAATCTCGCGGAGTTACCAAAAAACTCTGCTAAATTCTGCAGAGTTAAACTCCACGAGCTCCACCCAGGCCTAATATTAACATAGACTTTATGTGCCAACAGTTCTGTTAGTCTCAAATCATTTGTGTTGAGTGTTCAAACGGATGGCGAATTCTTTCAGTCTGACTTTTTAGGACACTGTAAGATGATTTATTTTCCCAGATTATAAAGGTATAATAAAGCTTTTTCATTAAGGTCTTATATTTTTGGTTGTAAAACTACAGTAAAAGCAACATCAGCAATAGAAATATTATTATTGCTTTTGTAATGGTTATTGTTATTGTTATTTTTATTTGTGTTCTTATTTTGTATTATTGCTAATATTATTATTGTTATTATTATTATTATTAGTAGCAGTATTATTGTTGTTGTTATTATTATTGTTATTATTATCAATATCATTCTTCTTTTTATTATTATTATTTTATTAGTAATAGTAGTAACAGTAGTAGTAGTAGTAATAGTCGTAGGATATCCACCGTTTCTGCATGGTCACCCTAGATTTTTCATCTTATGCTGAGCCCTATTTTTGGCTGTAGATCTCTGTGCACTTTACCCCACTAACCAGTAGTAAAGTGCCTGTGCTCCCTTTTAATATGAATTAATTATCATAACCCTAATTGGCATATGTAAATTACATATAAGTCCCTAGTATATGGTACAAGGTGTACCCAAGGCCTGCAAGTTTAACACTTATGGACTGCAGCACCTATTGTACCATCTGCTAAAAGTAGCAGTACAATCATTGCTTTATGCCTACCTTTGTAGCCTGACTGAAGCAGTTTTTAAACTGCAATTTGACCTGTCAAAATAAACCCTTTTTACAAGTCTAAACCTTTCTTTGAAATATTAACAAGTCACACCAATTTATCCTTCAGTCCACGAGGAAGGGTGCATTGTATTTAAAAGTAGAACATGTAGAAATTCAATGTTAAACATATCCTACAATGACTAGCACCTAAAAGATATTTTTAGAGTAGCAAGGCTGGCTGCTTCATAGAGAAACACTGGGGTGCACTATTGAATTTAATAATGGTATCTGTGGTTAGGAAACACTTAGAAATGTCATTCTTGGATTGTGTAATATTTATTAAAAGCCTAAGTGAAGTCAGATTTGTAATACATTTTAATGAAGAGTTACTTTTATAAACATATCTTTTCCCTGTATAATCTTCTGAGGGGCTAATGTGCATTCGCTTCCATCTGCAGTCCTCTGCTCAAGCCCTGAATGAGGTTTGAAAATTGCTCCCAGAGTTTTCTCTTCACCTGGCAGGAAGACCAGTTGGGGTGTACCCAAAGCAGATACAAAGACACAGGTGTGGGAAGGTGTTTCTGTATGTGAGAAGCTGGCCTGGTATGAAATTAAATGAAATTAAATGCCAGCATTTGTAAAGCGCACAGCTACCTCCGGAGAGGTGTCCCGGCGCTGGGGGGCCCTCGGGAAGACTAAGCGAGCTATTGCCCAGAGTCACATGGTGCTGGGCTAACCTGTCGCCGGCACCTGGGATCGAACCGTGAACCCCGTGGTCTGGAGTCAGGCACCCTGGCCGCTGCGCCACACCTCTTCCACATATACGTATATGATGTCCACTAATGTAAGTGGGCACCTTGAACCAGTCCAGACAACCCTTATGGTGATTTAAGAGGTCTCAGACAACCTTAGAAAGCTATCCAAGTGGTAGCTGTGGAGAGCAGCATTCAGGCTTAGTCTTGAAGGTGTGTAAAGCAGCTTGTTTTACCAGAATGCAATCTTATAGTGTAGATTAAATGAAACAGAACCACACTAGGGGGCCGATTCCGATTCGGGCCGGAAATCTCTCCGACCGAGCCGGACCCGGAGAGATTTCCGACCGAATCGGACCCTAGCAGTCCGACCGAACGAGTACGATGCGCACGCATGCTATCGGACTCGATTCGGTCGGACTCCCATTGAAGTCAATGGGAGCCTGTCGTACAACGCGTACACGGGCTCCCATTGACTCAATGGGCGTTGACGCGAACAAGGGCGCCCCCTACAGCGTGTTCGCGTCGATGCGGGTCGCACCGTGCATGCACGTGTAGGGGGGACCCATGTGTGTCCCCTGTGTGCGACTCGCACGCCTACGCTTCCAGGGGGGTCCAACACGGACCCCCAAAGTGCGGCTCCGACAGCTCCTTGGAGCCGGGCTGCGCGAGTCGGTCGGAGCGGTCAAGGTGCGCATCGTACTTACCCGGCCGGGAAACGTCTCCATTGCGAGGTGCGCGTCGTCCCCGTGTGAGTCGGTCGGAGCGGTCGGGTCCTGCGAACGAGTCGGTCGGAGATTTCGCAAACGCACGCATCGTACTCGCTCGCCCGGACGCACGTACGACTCGGTCGGGAAATAGGGCTCCGAATCGGATCCGGTTAAGCCGAATCCGATTCGGTGCCCTACCGGCCGAGATCAGAATCGGCCCCTAAGTCTTTATAAAAATATGTATTTATTATATAATACTCTCTAGTACATTACAGGATCTCCTACACTGAGATAGACAAAAAGCACACAATACTTTAGCAAAGAAATCACAGCAAATAGCACTAATACACAGTAGGCCCCAGGGGGGGGACCAAACCATATACTAAGAAAGTGCTATAAGAACCACGGCTCAAGTCAGGACATTGTCAAGAGGACATAGAATTGCTGGGGACCCACAGAAACACCCAAGGTAGGTAGATAGGGACCCCACGGAGAGCGTGTGCAGTGTGTGAACACGACCGCGTGCTCCATACAAGTCTATGTGCAAGTGGTGGTTGGAATTTTAAAGATTAGGAACCATTCCCAGTAGACCCTGAAGAAACCCAGTGGAAGACAGAAGGTTGGAGAGCCACCCAAACTGTGGATACTGTGGTACCGAAGTTACCTATCCCAGGGAAGCCGGGTGCAGAGGTGTGAAGTGGCGTCGGAAACCGCCGTCGAACCCAATGGAGGACTTCAGGAAAGTGCTGCTGCTGGAAGAGGAAAAAGTATCCGGAGGAATCCAAATGTGGATTCTTGAAGGGGAGTACCTGAAAGCAGAGGGGACAGAGTCTATGTCACTCAGGAGTGACCAGGAGACTTGGAAGACTGATGCCCTCTGATGTCGGGTGCTTCAGGAAAGATGACGGTGACCTTGACTCTGCAGCTGCGAGGACCAGGCGACGCTGAGGATGATCAGGACCCGGATACAAGCTGTCCCATGAAGGATGTCGAGTGCTGAGGGGTCGGTGTCTGGCGGGAGCACCAACAAGCTTTGGCAAATGCAACCCACGCAGGAAGTCAAGAAGGTGCACGGTTGGGTCCAGCATGATCCAGGAGACTCACCACAAGCAGGGGAGTCAGGTCGGTTCCCGAGCAATCAGGGGAGCCCAAGGAAAACAAAGGTGACCCTCAAATGGATCCACAGGCCGAAGACACAGGAGTCGCGAGAGGACCTCAAGCAGCTCACCAAAAGATGCAGGCCACGATGCACACAATGCGTTCTGGCCAAAGATTCTGGTCACTGGAGGTGATCAGGGTTGGGGCTACTTGCAAAGATGTCAACAAGCCTTTGCAACCAAGGGGTTCGTTATTGCAACCCCCAAAAGGACTACTGGCCTCAAATTTGATAAGAGGGTAGAGCAGGCCTTGGGAGCCGGGGAAAACCACAACGTGTGTTGTAGAGCCCACGGAGTCCAGAGGAGCTCAGGATCTGCAGACCGGTCGTCTTCGTTGTGGTGCCTGCGAATGCAGGGGAGTGACTCCTTCACTCCAAGGGAGATTACTTCGGTTGTCCTTGATGCTTCACAGGTCTTGGAAGGTTCCTGTATGATGCACAGGCACAGACGATGCAATAGACTGGAAGGGAGACGAAGTCAGGCCCAAACGAAGTCCAGTGAAGTCCAGAGTGCCCATACGATAGAGGTGCAGTGGTTTCAGTTCTGAATCTTATCCCACGACGAATCTAGGGACCTACACCCAGGTTAGCCTTTAAGTACCATAAGAAAAGGGTTGGGAAGATTCAGGGGACCCTCCCAGGGGAGGGTCTGGACAGGGGGGAGGTTACTCCCATGTCCTTTGTCCAGTTTCACGCCAGAGCGGGAGCCAATGGCTCCCAGGACTGGTTTCAACTGGACTATGCACAGGGACACCAAATGTGCCCCTCATGCAGACTTTCAGGCGCTAGCAAGCGCACCCACCCAGCCCTAATACACTAAATCCTGCCTGGGAGGTGGGCACACCTCCCTGTGACAGGATGCCTATTGTACTGCCTTCCCCTGCTCGAGCTTAGCTCAGCAGTAGGAGGGCAGAAATGTGTCTCCGATTGGCAGCACCATTTTGTGCTGTCCGGGACTAGAAGGCTGGTACGGCGAACACTGAGAGTGAGAGCTTAACGGAGGGCTCTTTCAGTGCTGGAAATCATACCTTCCACACTGTTTACAGTGTGGGGGTATGATTCCAACATGTATGATAGCAAACATGATAGGATTAGTTGCAGCCGTTTTCGAGATGGTCATCACGTGATTACGCGGTGCCCCTCTATATAGTATATGGCTGCTTCACTGACAGCCAGGGAGAATGGACTCAGTAGGCTGCAGGGGTGTCCTGCTCATGCAGGGGCACCCTTTCACTTAGAACCAAGCACCATGCCTTCAGGATGGTAAAGGCTTGCTATAGGGGTGACTTATAGGTTTTAAGTGCAGTGACCCTTAGATATAGTAAATCTATATCTTTAGTAAGTGGTACATGCACCAACATACACAGGCTGCAATGGCAGGCCTGTAGTTCTATTTTGAATGGTCTCTCTTGGGTGGCATAATACATGCTGCAGCCCATGGGAGACCGCTGGGGTACATATGGCCTGGGTACATGGGTACCATATACTAGGGACTGACAAGGGTAACCCAGTATCCAATCTGGGATGTACCTAAGTACTGAACACAACACTTTAGGGAGAAAGGAGGTAGACTGGGGTCCTGATTAGCAGGATCCCAGTCAGACTAGTCAAAATACAGCTTAGCACCAGGGAAAAAGTGGGGGTAACCATGCAGAAGGATCCTACATTTCTACACTGTTCCTCTGCCAGGATGGACATTTGGGCAGAGCCCAAGAACGTAATTAGCTTCAAAGGAATCGCCCCGTCACAGGCAGATGTCAGCTGACATCAGAACAGACTCCTTTTTCCCCCATGAGGCAGGCTCCTATCCCAGAGGGGAGGTGCTGTGCCCAGAACTGGTTTGAAGTAGCTACAGAAGAGGGGTTGCTCGTTTCCCTGGCCACACCTCTGGAGTGGACGCAGAGGCTTTCCACATGGATCTTGGATATAGGCAGAGTGCGGCACTGTGGGGTTGTTTGCTGTAAGGCACACAGGGATTTCTGCAAATGTGGGTTTGGAAGCCTTGGGAACTCTTACCCCATTGGTTAGGGAGAAATCAGGAATCACCCTCACCCACATACTGGTGCCAGACATAAATATGATGTCTCCAGTACCCTCCTCAGAACACTACTGGACCTGAGCAAAATCAGTAGATGACCAAACATGCTCTGTGAGACCTGAGAAGAATATTTCTCGGAAGGACTGTACCTGCACTCTTGTACCCAGGAGTACAAAGAAACAGACCCCAAGGGTCAGAGGCTGACTCCTGTTCAAGCTACAGGGACACAACAAGCCTACATGAGGCTTTCCAAATGAACCTGCCCTGCACCCTGCTGGCGGCCTCTGCTGGAGTGAGTCTTGACCTCCCAAGTTCTGGTCTTGAGGTCCTAGAACCCTCGCTAGGCCTGAGTGGACTTCTCCTATCAACCTTGAAAACCTGGGACTTAAAATCGTTTTGGCTCCAAAGACCTCCGGAGGACTGGGACAATCCTGCCAAGTAAATGCCACCAAAGTTTGTTGCCGCTGGGTTGAAGATTCAGGTTTCTCTCACTGGGAGCTTTTCACAGTGGCAATTCCTCTCCAGCGGGACCTTTTTGGCTAATGTATTCGGCCTCATGAAGCTCTTTGCTTTCTTCAGCTACAGCTTGCAACCTTGCCCCACTGGAGGAACCCAAGCTCCAAAAAAGTGACTAATTGTGAACGAAGAATCTTGACCTGGCAAAGTAGCCCAAAGTATCCGGCTGGCAAGGGACCTTCCTTAAGCGCAAAATGTTAATTTCTTTTTCTCTGAGCTTTCCTGTCAAAAACTAATGGCTTCAACAGGATCTCATCTGATGGCTATCCAATCTTGTGGAGCTCTGTTTGGCTACAGCTCACTGCCTTGGACCGCTGAAGATTTCCGACTTCCATTTTTGAGACTTAATCCTAAGGGGAATCCTCCATCCGGGCTGAATATGGTCCATGTATTCGTGCTCCGTCGCAGTCCGTCTGAAATCATGCATAGATCCCTATCTACCACAACCCATTAACTACAGTTGGCACTTCACTCTTTGTGGGCTCTATTTCCATATAAAACTTTAAAAAGTCATACCTTCTGTCTCATTTCCATTAGTAAGAAATAAGGCAATCCTAGAATATTTTTCACATGCAATTAGAAGAATATGGTCAGTAGCCTCCAATATCACTTTATGCTAGATGTAAGAAAGTGACATGTTTTGCATGGCCACCACCTTTTTTGTTTACTGATACTTCTGGGTTTGTATAAGCCTGGTTTGGCAGCACAGCTGTTGACAGAATTATGTACTCAACCTATAAAAAGGTTTTCAGTTTATTACCAGGAGAGGGGCTATGACTCCACCCACACGTTGGTACTCAGGAGTACATGTTTTAATTGGGCAGAAACTGTGTGCTTTCACACACAAATGTGGATGCCCTCCATGCAGCTCTGATTATTTTGTTAATTTATGTAGCTCACTGAGCCAGCAGCAAAATGTCTGAGCTTGACATTTCAGGAGCATACACGTTACATTGTAATTCTATAGCTTAAATAACTAGATAATTTACAGTCTTTGTTTTTTTCTTGCAGCAGCAGAGATGGGAGGAGAACAGTCATTAACTTGAGAATTCAGAGTGCAGTTTTGTGCTTGAAAGCCCCAGACTGCACTAACCTACATGAACTTTTAGGCCTGGCTTGATAGTCCAACTGTCTCTTGACCTTATGTGATCAACAAAAAAGAGCTTTCACAGTCCTACTGAAAGAGGGGCTTAGAGTCAATACTCATATTGGTTTCCCAGAGTACAGGGCTTTATTAGGCCGAACGTGCATGCTTCCACTAAGAAGACTGCTTGTATTGCACTTTTTGGCTTGTGGCAAGTTTTCACTCGATACAGCAGGACTGAGTTGTTTGTGGTGGCAAGTCAATGATCATGACTATAGGCCTTATCTGTTTATTATGAAATGGTATGATAAAGGCGGTAGGCCTAATGTATTTATTGACAAAAGCATATGGTAATGTTGAAAGTCATTTAAGCGTGGATTGTTATTTCTCTATAATAAAGTCTACAAATAGGTATTTTGTCACATAGAATCTTACAGATTACCGTAATAGGCAATGGTTTTGGTGTTGGTCCCCTAGTGTGACAAGCCACGGATACAGACGTTAATCTCTGTGAGAATCCTTTTCACACCGTCTTAGGAGAGATACAATTTTGTCTTAGCCAACTGTATGCCTTTCTAATTTTATGGCTGTGTCTCATGGTGCTTTGTGGAAAGGTTTATGCTTAGAACTGTAGGCCTGAGTTGGTTATGGTGACAATCTATAGCCCTGATTGGAGCAGTGGAAATGTTGTGTCCGGTGCCATAGGTCTGGTCTGCTTACTATGAGACATTATGACAAAGGCAGATGGTCTAGCCTATTTTTTGTGAAAAGTATATTTAAAGACAGAAAGCCTTTAACAGTCGATTGTTGTCACTTTGTATTACAGGTTATAGACAGATATTTATTTACATGTAATATTGTAGATAACCTTTGTAGGCAAGGGTTTAGGCACTGGCCACTCACTCTGACAGAATTTGGATTTTTCTCTGTTCAGCCCACATTAGTCACTGGGTCTCCTGACTGTGAATGATGCATTTTCTAATCATGTGTCCATTCACCTGAAAATTAGTGTGCTTCCGGGTTAGGGCTGGTTTCCTTTTTTATACTTGCATTCTTTTAATTAATCTTGAATATGTTGTTGAGTTTCTATGTGATTTATTGCAATTGTGTCAGAGGATGAATGTATGAGTCAGTGGATGGATGAATAAATAGAGTGCAAAGACAAGTGTGAGAGTGCTTGTAAGATGACTTATTGAGTTCCTAAAGCACTGACATGAAAAGTAATTTCATTTATAAGCCAGACCTATTGGCATCACCAAATCTTGTTGACTCTGTGCACTTGGGCACTGCTAACCAAGCCCTAGTGCATGTGCTCTAACCCCTAAAACGTGGTAAAAGTGTCTAACTCCTAATTGGCAGATTTAACTTTTGTATAAGCTCATTGTAGATAGTACCCAAAATACACTCATAGCAGGGAAAGTTAAATGGAACTACTGTGCCATCCACAAGTGTGATAGGCAAACATGACTCCAGGCCTACCACAGTAGCCTGGTTGCTGCAGTTTTAAACTTGCAGCCAGAACAGTAAAAATAGCCGTTTTGGCAGGAGAAAATCTTCTTTTTGAATAATAATAAGTCACCCATATGTGGGCCTTGTATCCCACAAGGCCGGATGCATGGTAATTAAAAGTAGGACATGTAGAAATGTAAAGTTAACATATCGGTACAGTAACAAGCGTTCAAATGCTATTTTTACTGTAGCAAGGCTGGCTAGCCCATAAAGAAAAACAATGGGACGTGGGATTAAATATTCATTCTGCTTTCCCTGGACTGGAAGCTAGAAACATGATTAAACCACTCTTTCTAATATTTAGTAAAAGCACAACTTAAGGGTAAAGTTGGAGTTTTGAAAATATTAAGAAAAATTTACTTTTAGAAAGTTATCTTCTCCCTGTCTGAAGCTCCCAGAAGCTAATTTGCATTGACTCCCCAGCAGAAGCTCAAGGAGTGCTTAGTCCTGATGAGGTATGAAAACTGCTCCCAGAGCAGAGACAAGGGCTTGAGTCAAGTAAAGTGTTTTTTTCTTCACCTGACAGGAAGACCAGTTGCAATGTACCCAGGCACTTTATTTACCTCCAAGGAGCCTTCCCTGTCATAAACAAAAATGTTAGGTCACACCTGGAAAGGCTCAAGCTTGTGCCCACCCAATCAGGCAGGCACCAAATCCAGTGTAAGAAAAAGCTGTCCGCTGGGCTCGTGTCAATTGACCAAGGAGCAAACCACTCCTCATTACCCTGGCCACATCTCTGGGTGGGCACACCTGCCTTGCACAAGGGTAGACATGTTTCTCCATCTTGAATTTAGGAGTGAGAGGTATTGTAAGATTGTTTTCATGAGGGCAAATAATCTGCTTGCGTTTGAGTCCAAAGTCTATTCAACTTTGTGAGGACTTCCTGGGATATAGCCTCCTGCCTTGCCCATCTGACAAATTTTTGATTTCCTGAAAATAAACTACTTCTAAAGGTAAAACCTCCAACTGGGTCAAATCTTGTTCATGTATCCAATTTGTGCTCTGTTGTGATTGACATGACACTTTTGATATTTTGTGCTATTTTTCATTAAATATTTAAAAATTCATATCTCCATTTCATTAAATTGTACAGTATTTTTGGAAAATTGGAGCGAGATTTTTATTGTGTTGTGTTTCTGATTTTGTAACTGTTTTGGTATTTCTAAATGCTTTGCACATGTTCTCTAAGTTAAGTCTGTCTGCTCTGTGCCATTGCTCCCAGGAGTTGAGCTCAGAGTTAAGTTACTGAAACCTATGACTGGACCTAACAAGTTAGTGACTTTATTACTTGTAATGGACTGCCATCCATCTCAACTAATAATTCACTTTCTCACACTGACGTAATACAGAAATTGAAGAATGTAGTTAGACATTTTGTTTTTTATCTTTGAGTTGAGTGACAGTCTTGACTCAAATTAAAGCCTTCCACAATTATCATTTTTTTACCCTAATTGACAATCAATGTCTCTTTAGTTTTGGCCACTAATGATGATGGTTTTGAACATGGCAAGTACACATTACCGAAACTGGTTGGCAACACCTAAGCATCTGTTTCCATCACTACCCATATGACGTCTCAATCTTGCAAGTTTTTAATTGTTACTTTTAGATTTTTATGAAATATAATGTGTACGCAAATTCCATAGGGCACATGTCTTCCCCAGGAAAGAGACACCAAAGCCCTTTTTCATGAGAAGTGGGACACTGTGCACCTCCTCTATGACATGGTATGATTATTACCTACAAGTCAGGCAGCAATGGTACCAGTGGGCTATAAACATCACAAATGTCTAGATTTTACCGCCCACCTGACACATAGGAAACATTTATGAATTGCTTCTCAATACAGCAGAGAAAAGCAACACCTGCTCAGTTGATAAGTATTTGTAATGTAATATGGTAATTGATGTGGATATTGTGTATTGCACCATGAAAAGCAATTGCAGACTGGTAAACCTTGATGTTCATTATCTCTTGTCACTTTCTGATAGTATGTGAATCTATAATAATATCTGGGGTCTTCATGTGTGCCTGATACACATACACAGTGAGTGCACACATGATAACGCTGATTCTTATCTAATTATCTATAAGAACCTTCTGGTCGCCAAGATCTTTTTACCTGTTGAATAGTGTAAAGGAGAGAATCTCATCTGGTTATATATCAGCATTCAATTTGTCTGAAAGGACCACTGACTCCGAATTCAAGTTTGAGAATTTATTATCGCCAAAAATAACTGAACGTGCAAGCACCTCAACACGAGGTTAAAGAAATAGATGGGCACTAATACAAATAATAATCTACGCAAGAATCTCATCCGACTCAGGATAAGAAGAATAGAAAGTTCTAGGAGGACCAACCAGACTATGATTGCTCCTATTTCTAAGTTGCTCTTCATTGGCCTAAACAAGCTTAAAATCAATTGCTGTCCCTACACTAACGCTAAGTGGCATCCCTGCATAACGATTTTCCCAGGCAAGAAAGAATAAAAGGTGTCAGCTGTGAAGACTTCCTAAGAAGTGCAATCACATAATACCTAAGCTCAGCTCTGTCCTTCTCTCTGGTCTCCCCTACCTCTTCTCTGGCCTCCTCCCTCAGGGCACTATCCCTAATACAAAACCCCAATACAATTGTACACGCCTTTGTCACGCCTCCTTGGCCAGGTCTTCTCTCTGTGCTTTTCCACTGAAACGGTGACTTCATCCTGGACGGTTGCGTTGACCTTGAGTCCCAGGCACCTTCTCCGCTGAAAGTATCATCCCTACATTCCATCTAACTCCCGTACCATGCCTCCCCTCTCTAGCTTTTGAAAACAAAGAGTTAGTCTTACTAACGAGACATGTGTCCTTGCACCTGCAACAAAAGATACTTTCAACAGAAACCTTCTACTGTGCAAATTAAATCTACCGTTTGTGCCCAGAGAGCCTTACCAAGAGAATCTTTTCACTGCCTACAAAAATAAGCTAACATAAGAATAAACCAGGCCTTCCCTAAGTATATATATAGTCAGGCCTTTACATATAACTTTTAAACACACATCTTACTTTTCCCTATGAGCATTTTCATTATGATTCATATGGAAACACTGAATTACATGTGCAACTTTAATATAGTGCACGTTTAAACTACTGCAATTACATTACATCACACGAACTAATTTCCCTATGCATTAGGTTCACACAATTCAATAAGCATTACATTACATCAATATCCTAACACCATTATGCTACTGGGTTCACTTTGTCTCAGCGAACTATTCATTCTTTACTAAACATACATGAATATGAAACTGAATATACGAATATATGTCTGAATACATTTGGGTGCGGCCTATCAGTGATTATGATGCACCCCTACAATTCACAAGAACATTTCGCTCTATCAGTTCCCCCTTTGATGACTCCTGTCATCACATCTCATTCTACTCCCTCGGAGAAGGAACCGACCTAAACAGAACTTGTTCCCATCTTCCCTGATCTGAAGTTCTCCATGCTCTTGAGCCTTTGATACTGATTGTCCTGCAATCTTGCCAATCTCATGTCATTTTCCTCAAAGCTCTCTTTGACTCTGCCTGCTCGATACCACTTGTAGGCCTTGATCATAATCCACAAGCCAGCCACACAAACCACCAAAATAAGGAGTGGTCTCAGGAAGTACCCAAGGAATCCCTTTCCTAGGTTCGCAAACCAACCTCCCACTTGACCAAAACCCTTTCCGACCTTTTCCCAGGCCCCTTCTTCGGTCAAATCCGCTTATCTTTGTGTGGATCATAGTGATGTTACTTATATATTTCTCCAGATCCTTGCTACGGTCTGGTATATAAGTGCAGCACTCTTGAACCTTCAGCATTTTACAGACTCCGCCCTCTTTGCCAATAGGACATCTAAAGCAAGGCGATTCTGCAAAACCATTCCCCTTATCGACAACATCTCTCCTTCCACTCAACACCAACGACTTTGCTGTGTTCATCGAAAATTCATCCACCACAGTCGCTAACCTCCGGATCTTCACATCATTCAAGACTACTCCTAGACTAGGTATCATAGCTCCAAAGATATCCCCCACAACGATTCCTGCACTTGCAGCTCTTCTCGTTCTTGAATGCTCTCCACCCTCCAGAAGATTTAAGTCTTCTGTATGGTAAATCTTTGGAAATATTATTGACAAATAACATGTTCCATACCAATTTGCAGGCAACCTCACATAAGCATTCTTCCCACATACGTAATACACCGTAGGTATCACTTGTACAGGACCTTGGAGAAAATCTTTTGCCACATCTGCCATGGTGAAAACGTGATCACAAGTACTCTGTCCCACTGGAACCTTTTCGTAGTAAGTCTGATAACGCCTTATACACAACTTACCCCTCTGCTCCTTATCTAACGCTATAGGACCATAGCTTCCCTGGTCTTATGCAACCGTTCTTCCTCCGTCCAATCTGTCCTGTGATGCCCTAAATCTCGGGATTCAGTCAGCTTTCTATACCTAGCTTCAACCTGATCTACAAACTTTCTCTCTACATCCGACATCAAACAAGTCAGATTGTGTCTGTGTGCAAATGCTGTATCCAATTCCAAACTCGGTATGAAGTACTTCCTCAGTCTGTCCTCGGTCTTATAATAGTCATACTTATTCAGATGCTTGTAAGCTGGGACTTCAGGAAGCACTGCGTCGAAATTGGAAAAGAAATACTCGAACTGCTCTCTCTCATAAAACAAACTAAGCAAAAGACTACATGAAATACCATAAGTCAGTGGAAGATGATGATACCTAATACCCTCATCCACCGAAGTAGGCAACTGCATACACACATAACAATCTTTCGCATCCATCACGTCAACATACTCATACAACAACTTAGCATACGCATTAAGCTTAAAATCACCCTTAGACAAATCTACATGTAATCTACGACTTTCTTCTAATAACATAGCTCTATCAGCTGCCCTGTCTACCCCCTTCTGACTAGGTGTGATAGGTGTAGGTGTCCCTGTCACCTCCTCTACTTCTTGCTCATGCGAACCAGTATATGAGACTATAACTACTATGATTATAGAAATTATCACACTACTTATAAGAATGCCTATAATCCACTTTGCTCTACGATTGGGATTTCTCGGCTCCATGATTTAGAAAGTTCTCAAAAGTCTTGGTTATCGCAAAGAACTCAGAAAAGTCTCTGTCCTTTATTTGTGACTTGCTTAACCAGCTCGAGCAACCATGAAATCTCCGGGCTTTCCCTTTCCGATCACAACTTATTTACACAGTCCAGAAAAAGACTTCCCTAGTTTTCCGTTCCTCTTCTTGTGGAAAGTCCCTAAGTTTATTCTTCTTCCACTCGGACCTAGGTTATCTTCTTCTTTTAGACCTTTATTTACAGTTCATAACTGATCCACAATGAGATCCTCATTGAGCAAGACCAGAACGTGATACAAAAGTTCAAGACGCAAAATCAGCACTTCATGTGAAAACGGCTCAACTCCAAAAGGCGGGAATTCGAGTCGATGCAAAAGCAAATTTTGGACTTCACTCAGAAGCGGGGATTCGGAACCGTGAGTGTCAGTGTTCCCTCTATCTCGAGCCCTGGCATCCGCAGCACCACCTTCACCACCACATTCGGGCTCCGACAGACCACTTCTACTGACCTCAGTCTTCCCGTACTCACCACCCCTGCATCAAACACAGTGTAAGTCCACTCAGGGGTAGAGTATCTGCGACAAGGCACTCTTGTTCTCTTTGACCTTCGCCGACTGTCTTGTGCTTGGTCTTCGTCACTTGCTTCTGTTTCAGATACTTCAGACACTGGAGCAAGGTCTCTTTCAGGTGCTAACCTCAGGTTCAGTCGCCTCTGTCTTTCAGGCCAACTTTCAGCACTTCTGTTAGTTTGTCTGCCTTCCCCTTCTATACCCAGTGCACTACTTCCTCTTTCGGCTGAATCTGACTCTTCTCCGCCCACTGCACCATCTCCTTCTTCGGTGTCTGAGTCAGGGTTCGAATTGTGGAAACCCCCTTCAGCTTGCTCTAGTGCACCACCTTCTGTGTCAGCGACCCTTACAGCTTGACTTGTCCTCTCATGTGGCCCTGCCACATCCGCTGGGTTTTCATTTACGAGAGGAGCTGTTTCTTCCAAGGGTGCTGGAACTCTGCGGGTATGGGAAGCATGCACCCAGTTCGGCAATCCTCCACACTTTACTGCTGTGTTCGTGATCAGAATCACCTGATACGGGCCACGCCAACGGGCATCCAAACAACTCTTCCTCACGTGCTTCCGGACGAGCACCCAGTCACCGGGACACAAGTCGTGGCACAGATCACTCGAGGCTGGAACCACAGCTGCTTGCACCTGCTGGGATACAGAACGGACCACATCAGAGAGTCCTTTACAGTAATCGAGAATCAAATCATCAGTGATGCTTATCAAGGCTGTAGCTGGTACTGCTGGCAGTCTCATTGCCCTCCCCATTAATATTTCATGGGGGGACAACCCGGTCTTTCTGTCTGGGACACTTCGCATGCTCATGAGCACCAGTGGCAAGGCGTCGGGCCATTTCAGGGATGTTTAAGAACACATTTTTGCCATCCGGGCTTTCAAAGTTCCATTAACTTGTTCCACCATCCCAGAAGCCTCCGGTCTGTAGCTACAGTGGAGTCTCTGGTCAATGTTCAATGCTGCACAAAGTAACTTCATGATTTCGCTATGGAAGTGCCCTCCTCTATCTGATTCCAAAGAGGTCGGGATCCCGAATCTAGGGATAAGCTCTCTCAACAATAATTTAGCCACTGTCAGCGTGTCACACCTGCGTGTGGGGTAAGCCTCCACCCACCGTGAGAATACAGATACTATCACTAGAATGTACCTCAAGCCATTGCACCTAGGCATCTCCACGAAATCCAACTGTAGTCTATTGAAGGGCCCTCCTGACCTTCCAATATGACTCAATGTAACTACAGTTTTCTTTCCGGCATTCATCTGTTGACACGTAACACACCTCTGACATACCGTCTCAGCCATTGCTCGGAACCGTGGGTTATACCACGTCTGTCTGAACACTCTCATCATTGCGTCTCTACCAAGGTGTGCCTGTCCATGTATCAGTCTTGCCATCGGACTCAACAATTCCTCAGGCAACACGGCTCTCCCATCGTTTGATACCCACACATCCACGTCTCCTTTCTCACACCCAGCTTTGATCCATCCCTCTCTCTCCTGGTTAGAAACTTCATCCTGCAATCGCTTAAGCTCTTCCCAAGTGTCTGCCATGGTCAACATTATGCTGAGATCGGTTCCCTCTTGGCTCTCTTCTATCTCTCTTCCTGTGAATATGCATCCTTGTTCTGCGCAGAAGCGGGCTACCTCGTCCGCGTAGTTATTACCCAAGGATACAAAGTCCTCCCCCTTCCCATGGGCTGAACACTTTACAACAGCAATTTCCTTAGGATGCTGTAATGCTTCTAACAATTGTCTTACATATTCTCCATTACGAATGGGTGAGCCAGATGATGTCAAAAATCCCCTCTGAGACCATAACTGCCCGAAGTCATGCACCACGCCAAAGCCATATTGGCTGTCTGTGTAAATCGTGATTCGAATTCGATCAGCGGCCAAACAGGCACGGGTCAAGGCAATGATCTCAGCTACCTGCGCGGAGCGTACTCCTTCTAGGCAAGCAGCGTCGACCACTCCTGAAATAGTACATACAGCAAACGCTGCTCTCAATTGCCCCACACTGTCTCTTAAGCATGAACCATCGACAAAGAAAATTTCATCTGGGTCAGCCAATGGCTCATCGACAATGTCAGGTCTCGGTTTGGTGCAAAGTTCGGTCACATCGAGACAATCATGGTCCGCACAATCTTCATCATCTGTATTCGGTGTAGGCATCAATGTTGCAGGGTTCAAGACAGAGCACCTTTTCAGAGTCACATTCTCTGCGGCAAGTATGACTTGCTCGTACCTTGTTAACCTATTGTTCGTTAGGTGCTGGGTCTTAGTCCTGGTCATTAACAACTCAACCGAATGTGGCACATGTACAGTCAATGGATGTCCCATTACAATGCTTTCACATCTTTCAATGCTGACACCTGTTGCAGCAACGGATCTTAGACATCCGGGCAACGCAGAAGCTACTGGATCTAAAGTAGCTGAAAAAGTAGGCAACTGGTCTACGGACACCTCCATGGTTCTGAGCTAACACTGCTAATGCACATCCTTCCCTCTCGTAACAAAACAATGAAAAGGCCTTGTTGTAATCAGGCATTCCCAATGCCGGAGCTCTGCACAAATCCTCTCTCAGTTTCAGGAATGATATCAAGCACTCCTCGTCCCATGGTACCGGATCACTCACGTCCTTGTGCGTAAGCCTCTGCAGAGGCTTTGCTCTCAAGGAGAAACTAGGAATCCACTGTCGACAATAGCCAACCATTCCTAGAAACATCCTAACTTCTCTCTGTGTCGTGGGTACTGCCATGCTCATTATTGCCTCAATTCAATCTGGTGACACCTTCCTCTTGCCTTTTTCCAATCTGTGTCCCAAGTACTGTACTTCTTTCAAACAGTACTGCAGCTTGTTAGGGGACACCTTATGTCCGTTCTCTGCTAAGTGGTTCAACAATGCTACAGTGTCAATTCTGCAAGCATCTTCTGTTTCTGCGGCAATGAGCAAGTCATCTATGTATTGCACGAGAACTGAGTTCTGTGGCAACACAAGACTCTCAAGGTTCTTCTTCAGGATCTGGTTAAAGATCGATGGACTTTCTGTATACCCTTGAGGGATACGACACCATGTTAACACGCGATTTTCTAGCCTGAACGCAAAAAGAAATTGGCTTTCCTCGTGGAGCGGTATCGAAAGAAGGCTTGACACAAATCGATAACCGTAAACCACTCGGCTTCACATGGGATCTGGAACAGTATTACTGAAGGATTCGGTACCACTGGACAACAAGGGACAACTATCGTGTTGACCTTTCGCAGGTCTTGCACGATCCTGTACTTCCCGCTTGGTTTCTGTAGTCCCATTATGGGCGAATTACAGGGACTACCTCTGATCTCTTTTAAAATACCCTTCTCAATGAAAGTCTCGATCACAGGTTTTATTCCTGCAATCGTTTCTGTCGACAAGTTGTATTGAGGTGTTCTTGGGAAATCAACATTCTGTTTCACCTCAATCCGCACTGGTTCAACCCCTCTGATTAGACCTATTTCATCGCCTGCGAAATCCCACACCACAGACGACACTGCGTCTCTCAGATCATGTGGAAGTTCTTCCACAGTCACCATTGGGTACAGATCTATACACAGAAGCTGATTGGCAATCTTAAAGTCAGCATCGTCATCTCTCGTCTGGACCTCTACTCCATTGGGCGTACAATAAATCGTGCAGTTCAACTTGCACAACAGATCTCTTCCCAAAAGACAAACTGGACTCGTATCACACACTACAAACTGATGTCTAGTTTGGAAAGAACCTATCTTTACTAGGATCGGTTCTGTCAATGGGCTGCTCATCTTCTTGTTCGCTACTCCAACAACCTGGATCGATTGTCCCGAGAGGGGTAGGTTAGGGACTACTGCAGATCTTACAGTAGACCGGGTAGCTCCAGTATCAACCAAAAGTGTTGCAGGATTGCCCTCAATCTCTGCCTCCACAAAAGGTCCTCTCTGGTCTACCTCCAAGACCGCTCCAAGTGTGCAGTCTTCCTCCCCCCTCAGGCACCGTCAGGATAAAGGGTCTGAGCTATCCTCATCATAACGTTCGAACAGGGGCATCTGTTGGTACGTTCGTGTTCCTTGTGAAATCCTTGGAGCTTGGGGAATCTGAGCGTGAGAATTGTATACCCCCCCTTTCATCGTTCTAGGCCTCGTTATTGTGTTAACTACCTCTTGCGCGGGTGCCTGAGCCCCCTCTTCCTCTTCCTGCAACTGATTAGCTGGGTTCAAAGGACACTCGCGTTTCCAATGTCCGACCTGGCGACAAAGATGACACGCAGTGGTCTTCTTTAGTGTGGCCACGTCCACTCCTGTCTTGGGGTCTACTGGTTTTCCCTTTCCCTGGACCTGCCCATTCTGGTTTCCCTGGAAATTTCCTTGCTTTCTTCCTAAGGTCCCTCCACTAGGCTGACTCTGTGCTGTCTGCATCTGGACAAGCATCAATTTGTCTTTTAGCTTTCGATGTTTTGATTCCACCTCATCACTACAGTATCTCGCATACCGCAAAAATTTCATCTAGTGGCTTGTTCTGCCAGCAGATCAAATGGTGCTGTATCATGAGGCTGATTTCCCTCTCAGACCCGTTACAAACTTTGAGACAAACTGTCCCATATCCTTAGGGTCCAAAACATCTAACCCACTATACTGTTTAAAAACTTGCAGAAGTCTTTCATAATATTCATGCACCGTTTCCTTGGGTTCCTGTACAGTCCGATCTATCTTAACCCAATCTATATCCTGAGGTGAAATCTTCGACTTCAACCATGTAATCACCTGCTCATACTTGTTCATGACATCAGGTGATGGACCATTTGTAACCGCCTCTCTTTTCGGTTCCGAAGTCGGCCACTCAATAGCGACTTTACATGCTGTCCACAAATCTCCTGGTACCACTATGTCAAACAAAGTGTTCAAATCAATCCACAATACTTTTGAAATCTTCACAAACCGCTCAACCTGCTTGTACCACTCCACCGGTTTTTCCCTCAGCCGAGGAAAATCATTTGTAAATGCAGCCAAATCACCTCTATTCCACGGCACATGCACGTACCCTCCATTCTGTACTTCCCGTAAAGGAAAATTTCCAACACCCGTCGCCCCCTCCTGGAGGCGGCGTTTCCCTTCTGCTCTCTTTACTGGTTTCTTTTTGGACCACCTTTCTTCCCATTTGTCCAACAAAATCCATATTCTCATTCCTATGATCAGGTCTCTGGTGTGCGTCTTTAATCCTGTGATTCTTTTCTCCTCCAACTCCTGATCACTGTAATGCAATCTATGTGGTCCCTGCAACGCTTTAGTTTTGTTCAGGTCCACCTCATATCTTTTGGCCAATTCCTTCAATCTATCATGTGCCATTCTAGCTTTTCGAGTCACATCTTTTGCTACAAACAGCAGCTCATCTGATCCATAAATTTCTATCCTTTCCAAAGGCAGACCCCCACTGATCATTTCGTCTACCTCTGCTTTCAGCCTCACTACGTCTAGCAACCTTGCCTGTACTGCACTCCTCAGTACTTCTCGACAACCCGAGCCATCTCGCTCATTACAGTCACTATTCTGTCCTTGTGACCTATTCCCTTCCATCATATTCCTGGAACTTGGTCTGTCTTCCGAGACGTTCTGTGCCCTATCCCTTGCATCCTATCCTCTTGGTTCGTTACTGTTGGTGTCCACTCCTCAAAGCTGACTTAGATTCCCGCAAAGACCTCGGTCTTTCTGGTCTCTCCTCTTCTCTCCTGAAGGAAGAGTCCGCAGTAGCCGGTAACGGCGTACTTGTCTCCATTGGTCTTGGGAAATGAACCACCCTCACTCCAAACCCATTCCCACTCTCACTGTTTCCTTCTTCCCTTCTCATCGGTACGGAGCTCCCTTCTCTCACTCGGTCTGGGTCATATACCGGTACTATAGGGCCAATGGTAACCGGTACTGTCAAGGAGTCCGGTAATCTTGTGTTCCCCGCAGGAGGCTGTGTTATCATAGACGCCGTTGCCCCTCCGTTCCTGTGGAAATTCTTCCCACTACTCTCATGCTAGTCTGGTTCTGGCTCTCATCAACTATTGCCACTGCTGGGGTCGTCTTTCCCTCTTCTGAATCTGGGTTAAATGGTGGTGGCCTCTCCGCCAACATCCTATCCAACAAACTGTCATCTAGATCACTGTCGTCTTCATCGATTCTTATTATTTTCCCATTTTGTACTAACAATGGGTACAACTTATCTCCTTCGATCGTGTCTGCTCTCCACCTTTTCTCCAAGGCATCCCACCTTGCATCTTGAAATGCCCTGACCGATTTCTTCACCCTTTCTTGGCATCTGTCCTTCTTCCTATCATACGCTGCCCTTATCCACGCATGTAGTGCCTCAAACTGTGTTGGTCTAGGTAGTGGTCGTAATGAAGCCATTACACTCTTGAGCTGGTACAGCACCTCTAACCTGAAAGTACCATATCGAGGGAACGACAATTCTCCTTCTGCTTCTGTCATTTTATGCCAATTCTCAAGCCAAATTATGGTATGCAATCCTACATTTTTTGCCATATAATGTGCTGGTGTATCCTCGGGAGGAGCTTCCTCTCCCTCCCGAACAACCACATGTCTATCACCTCTACAAAGTTCCCTTAAAGCTTTAAAACATTTCATGATGAATCAACTTTGTATTTGCACTCAAAATGTCCGCTTTTACTTCCTGATTCCAATCCTCCAATCCCAGCGCGGTTCACACCAACCGGCCTTTCGCAGCGCGGCACTGTTCTGACGTCACTTTTCCTCCGCTCGCAGCAGTTCCCCTCCTTTCTAATTCACTTGTTCTCGCTCGCATCTGTCCCAGTCATACTCTGAAATAATGTCCGTCCTACCGAACAATTACCTCTCTGACCGTCGGTCTTACTAGTGACCGATCAGCCTCTTGAGCTTGTTGACCTCAATCTGGCAATCGTCTGTCCGCGAAACGACCGGACAATCGCCTTTAGCACACTCGATAGGATTCAATCATTCGATGTTCTGCACACAATAACCTACGACCTGCGTTGGTTATTCACACACTCACTCATGTGTTCCCTATCTTCAGTGGGTCTGTCAATGACGTCTCGTGACCCCCACAACTCTGGTCAACGTTCTCAACTCTGGGTGTATTCTACACCACAATAAATCTCCCGGTCCGCGCGCGCTCACGGTCCGTTTCTCAATCACACAACTCTCGTTCCAACTCCGCAAGACATCACACAACAATAAAAACACCGCAATCTACCAAACACCACTCTTTTCATACTCACTCTACTACGAACTGCTACTTCCGCCGCACCGTCACTCTCCGTCAGTTTTCCACGACCTCCGACCTCCTTCTCCCGCGGTCCTCTGGATCTGCGTCACTCGGGCTCTATGGGGCAACTTAGTCTCCTATCTTGCTCTAGATCTCCCCTTACCATCAAAGGTAACCATCCTCTGCTACCAACTGATAACGCTGATTCTTATCTAATTATCTATAAGAACCTTCTGGTCGCCAAGATCTTTTTACCTGTTGAATAGTGTAAAGGAGAGAATCTCATCTGGTTATATATCAGCATTCAATTTGTCTGAAAGGACCACTGACTCCGAATTCAAGTTTGAGAATTTATTATCGCCAAAAATAACTGAACGTGCAAGCACCTCAACACGAGGTTAAAGAAATAGATGGGCACTAATACAAATAATAATCTACGCAAGAATCTCATCCGACTCAGGATAAGAAGAATAGAAAGTTCTAGGAGGACCAACCAGACTATGATTGCTCCTATTTCTAAGTTGCTCTTCATTGGCCTAAACAAGCTTAAAATCAATTGCTGTCCCTACACTAACGCTAAGTGGCATCCCTGCATAACGATTTTCCCAGGCAAGAAAGAATAAAAGGTGTCAGCTGTGAAGACTTCCTAAGAAGTGCAATCACATAATACCTAAGCTCAGCTCTGTCCTTCTCTCTGGTCTCCCCTACCTCTTCTCTGGCCTCCTCCCTCAGGGCACTATCCCTAATACAAAACCCCAATACAATTGTACACGCCTTTGTCACGCCTCCTTGGCCAGGTCTTCTTTCTTGTGCTTTTCCACTGAAACGGTGACTTCATCCTGGACGGTTGCGTTGACCTTGAGTCCCAGGCACCTTCTCCGCTGAAAGTATCATCCCTACATTCCATCTAACTCCCCGTACCATGCCTCCCCTCTCTCTAGCTTTTGAAAACAAAGAGTTAGTCTTACTAACGAGACATGTGTCCTTGCGCCTGCAACAAAAGATACTTTCAACAGAAACCTTCTACTGTGCAAATTAAATCTACCGTTTGTGCCCAGAGAGCCTTACCAAGAGAATCTTTTCACTGCCTACAAAAATAAGCTAACATAAGAATAAATCAGGCCTTCCCTAAGTATATATATAGTCAGGCCTTTACATATAACTTTTAAACACACATCTTACTTTTCCCTATGAGCATTTTCATTATGATTCATATGCAAACACTGAATTACATGTGCAACTTTAATATAGTGCACGTTTAAACTACTGCAATTACATTACACACACGAACTAATTTCCCTATGCATTAGGTTCACACAATTCAATAAGCATTACATTACATCAATATCCTAACACCATTATGCTACTGGGTTCACTTTGTCTCAGCGAACTATTCATTCTTTACTAAACATACATGAATATGAAACTGAATATACGAATATATGTCTGAATACATTTGGGTGCGGCCTATCAGTGATTATGATGCACCCCTACAATTCACAAGAACATTTCGCTCTATCACACAAACATACATTCTGTTGCCTCATTAAAGTAAACTAGCCAATTTGTGGAGAGGGATTTGCCGTTTTTAGTTCTTTGTCATGAAAGTGATGACAGAAAGAAACATACAAGAAGGGGCTCCATGCCAGCTCGTTGTGCGGTTGGCTTCTTTAGGCGAGTAGCCAAAAGCCATTGCTTGATGAATGTGTCATTCAAGCCTTGGATCAGCCTAGTAATTCTCTTACACCAGCCTTCACGAATGTTATTGTTAATTTGAACTTATAAGTCAGCTATGGAGTACTCGATGTGTGTAATGTAGGTAGTCCTTGCAAATAGAATGCCATTTTAATGTCTTTTTTGTTGGATGTTGCTCATTTAGTTTTTTTATGGATGAATTATTATTAGGTGATTGTCAGCAGCCAACACACATCCCAGCCAAGTGCTTTAAGTACGCTTGGCCATTATGTCTGTAACAATGAACACCAAGCATTTGCAATGCAATAGGTCTCACATTACTTAAAGTTTGACCTATTGGCGTTGCAAATAGTAATGCAACGCCAATACCTCAAACTTTCAGTAATGCGAGACCTATTGCATTGCAAATGCTTGTTTTAAGATGTTAACATGAGGGTATTAGTTATGTGAAACCACAGTTAACAGCATAACCACTAGATGTCACCTCCCACTATCTAGCATGCCATCACATTTCCTTCTACTATGATTTAATGTCAACAGAAAATGTAAGACTTTTGCTGTTACGAAAATGAAAGAATGGCACGTGCACCGCAGAACTACCACGTGGAGCCCTCGCCCTGGGTTAAGAAGTTCTCATAAACTGCTGTATATAGCATGTCATCAATTGAATATTTAGAGAGGTGTTCTAGTGACTGGACTGTGCCACTTTTTGGCTCTGTTCGGCTGTGAGAAATGACAGATGGCAGGACTTCTGTTGTAAACTGACGAACCGCTAGACTAAGTAATACTATATTAAAAAGTGTTAAATTCAGCACTTTTGGAGCAAAGCTTTAGGAAAGTGTTACAGGGAGGCACAACGCACATCAGGCAGAACAGCAGTGTTTCCATCGGTGAACAAAACACACTTTTTAAACTGACAGCTATATACATCTTATTCTGTTTTTCTGCCGGTAGTTATGATGCCATGTCAACATATCCAATGCATGCTAGGCCAGGCCTGTCACTAGACCACAGCCCCCTCCATCTCCTCTAAAGAATGCGCTACACTCAAGCACTGCTTCAGCTAAACCCTTCCATGTCAGGGATCCCTTACACGGCTCGGTGGGTGGCTCACCTGTCACTGTGTCAGGAATGCGCTCCATGTTACTTCCTCCGTTTGCTGACAGACACTTGTTTTTGGAATAAATTGCCCTCGTCCAAGGAATAACTTAAAAAGCACCACAAAAAAATGCGCACTTTGGGAGGCTATGGCCTCAAGCTTTCTCTCCCCGTTTCTGTTTATTGTCATTCTGTAACAAATTCATGGTTTAACCCTTTGTTGTTATGCACTCCAGGAGGGTTTTAGCCTGGCCGGGAGGTTCCAGGTTACATATTCCACTCCTGGCTTTGCGCTGATTTACTGTGTGATCATAAAAGAGTCAATCTGAAGTACACATTGGATATTTTATCTGTGGTATCTCAAGTACAGTCCATATCTAATTGACCATAGTTTCCTGTGCCGGAGTATGTTTGGAGGTGCCTATAATGTTTTTATGCTTGGTACATCTCTCAGAACCACTTCAGCAAAGTTATTACTCTAAATCCAGCGTATGCGCTTTTACTTTTATAAAGGCGTAACAAGCCTTGCTTTTCTGCACACCGCTGTGCTGCATCCCTGAAGCGGGCGCCACACTCAACTGTAAAGTAAAACAAGCATTGGCATAGCCAATAGGTCTCGCTTTTGGGACCTTATAAGTATTTAGTTATGCAGCACAATATCCTTGGTGCAACAACATCAACTGTTGCATGGCTAAACACTTATAAGGTCCCAAAGGCGAGACCTATTGGCTATGCCAATGCTTGTTAAAATAGTTACTTGAGGTTTAGTTCCCTGATCGCAGCTCTGCAACAGAGGTCTTTCCTGCTGCTTCATAACTCACTACAAAATTCTAAGGATTTTGGGAAGGCCAGTGCTGTCCTGGCTACAGAATTTCTGCAACCTCCAGTCAGTCTGGAACTCTTCACTGTGGAACCTGCTGATTGACTCTTCACAGTAAACCATTGCAGAGATCGTGCCGCAAGACTCGTAGTCTAAGAGCTTTGCAGGAATGATAGACCAGAGTGACTTGGACGCATTTTGTAGCTTGGCCCACAGATTAACAAAGTCCCCTTTACAGTGAGTATTGCACCATTGTAACTGGTTTATTATTGATTCGCATAGTAAAGATTTCAAGGCAATGCCCCCTGTGGTTCAATGTATTTGATGCCAACATTCAAATCCCCTCACAGGAGTAATTCCTGATTCACTGACTATAGGGATAGTCACTTAAGCTACGGGAGTCTTGGTTCACTAATACAGTCCAGAATCCTGGGCTGTGAGCTGGAACAGTCAGTTTCACCGTTTACACTACTGAGCTCACTATACAACCCACAGGTTCCCATGGATAAGCCTTAAAGAAGAAGAAAAGTGTCAAGTGCGGGATTGCACACATCAGGATAGATGCACAAAGAAAATGGAGAGGGGTACAACAAAAGGAAAGGGAGGGCGACGAGATGGTGGAGTGCATAGAGACACAAAAAAAGGAAAAAAGAAGGATAGCGAAATTTATACAGAGAGAAAAATTAAAGAAGAGAGCTCAACAGTACACACGAGAAACAAAGAAGAGAAGTACAGCAATGAAGGGAAACGAAGAGGATAGATCAGAGAGGAAATCTGGCATTTATGGAAACAGAGAGGAAGTACTCTAAAGAGGCCATGTAGGAGAGAGGCTGTGCAATTAGGAAGAATTAAGGAGAGCATAGGATGGACATCAAATGAAAGGGAGAGGAGAGATGGGCATTAATGTCTAACCAAAGACTGTAGTATATGTGAGGCGGACTCGGAAAAGAAAAGAGAGGTGTGAGGAGGGAAAGGAGGGGAAGAAAGGTAAACCGAAACGTGCCGTAGGCTCACAGGTAAACTATTGTTAGACCCTACCTACGGCTCTATGCATCATTAGCGCTGCTTTGTGAAACTTTTCTGATCTAGATGTTGGTTCTAAGTAAAATTAATTAAAATAAAAAACAAATTAGGGGTGGCACAGAGTGAGCATGAGTGCAAGGCGGCGGCGTGCAGCTGGTGTTAAGCTAGCGGCGGTTGTATAGGTACAGCCTGCCATACTTTGCCTTGTAGCACTGCCGTTATCGCACGCTGGGGTCCGAGTCTTCTGGGTGCGGTGTTCGCTCTGTTTCTAGGTAGGGTGGTAAGGTTTAGGCTAGTCGAACAAAGTGAAAGGAAGGAAAAAGGAAGCGTGAAGTCGAGCAAAGATCAACACGAAGAAAATGTTAGCAGCATAGTATGTACGGTCTCTGGCAAACTGAATGCAAATGTTTCAAGAAAAAAATACAAAAAAACAGAGAGAGAATTTACATTTTTTTTACAGAGAGATGGGCTAGTCTCTGTTTAAACGAACATGACCCACAGGACGCAGAGGCAGTGAAGCCCTAAATTCGATGGCCTGGTTTGCCTCAGACAGTCCAGCAACTAAAATGAATTGCTGGACTGAACTAAACACCCGGCCTGCCAAGGAATTCGGCTAGTATGTCTATGAGCAGCCATGTACGGCTCGGTGACTGTCAAGAGCTCTGGCCCGCGCATTCTTAATATAGGAATGCCTGCGTGCGACCTTCAGGAGCCGCAGGGGGGGGACGAGCCGGAGGGTCGCTTTACAAAACAGCCAACCCGGCTGCACACACACCGGGAAACAAAACAAAACCGATCCGGGGAGAGGGGCATTTGCGTGACAGCAACCGGCAGTAAATTGAATTTCAAAAGGAACAGAAGAAACCAAAACTCCAGGGGCATGCCGTCATCTGTTTAGGTCTGGAGATTCATATGCTAATATCTGCCGATGTAATAGCGTCGGCTTGGACTGCTCTGAATAAAAACAACAAGCGCGCGCTCGCGCAAGTAGGGAGGGGGGGGGCAGTGCGGCCGAGAGCAGGCAGCGTTTCCCTTGCGGGAGCGAGCGGCGCCAGGAGGATAATTGAGAACACATGGCGAAAAAGCTCGCTCCCGCAAGGGAATCGCCAGACGTGCACGCGTTGCCATTGGAAGCAATGCAACGCGTGCAAGTTTTTGCCCGCAAAGCTGTGCCGATGGCTAAAGGTCTTTTTCCTATGCAGCGCATGCGCGCTGCGTAGGCGAGACCTAAAAAGCTGAAACAGAAAGCCGTATGGCTGAAATAGAAAGCACGGTGTCCCTGAAGTGGGTGCTGCACTCAGCTTTAAAGTAAAAAAACTATCTGAAACAGAAAGCGCTGTGTCCCTAAAGCAGGCGCCACACTCAGCTGTAAAATTGAAAAGAAAAATGGCACGACGGAAGCCATGACAGGAGAGGAGGTTGTTTGTAGTCTAGCTTCTGAAGTCTGTGGTGGGTGGGGGGGGCTTATAACATAAAGCAGAAGGGAGAAGCCAAACTAAGGAAGCAGTGAGTGGCGGAAACCACATTTTATAAAAAAAGAGTTCTTGCAAACAGCACATTAAGAATGGTAGCGTATGGAAACTGCAATTGGCCAGTGCTCATCACCCTTAAAGAGAAGTGAGGTATCAGCTGCCAGAATGAATTAGAAGGCAGGAAGGAAGACTGATGCTGCACTGAGCCTATGGCAAGCGCAAAGTAGTAGTATTGATTACAGAAGGTCTTGCAGACAGCGCATGCACGCTGCCAAGGCTCGATCTAAAAAAGTGAGGGCCAGTCTCACAGTTTCATGCACTGGTTTATAATGTCAAGTAGAGCAACGGCGGACCCCTAGCTCCGCACCTCACGCCAGTTCCAGTTAGTAAGTTTGGTCGCACAAAACTACCCCTACGTAAGCCGTTGCGTGACGTCACTGTGCTCCAGATCAAAGAAACGTTTTAATATCCAATGGGGGTGCACAACTCACAAAGTCCAGTAGTCAATTGTAGATACAAAAATATAATTTCTTTATTTTAAATCGTGTTAAAAAACATCACACATAGATACTCCAGCCAACGTGTTTCATTCCCATACAAACGACTCGAATCTAACATCTCACTTTCGGAAATATCCGCATGTGGCAGTTACAGATGAGGTGAGTTCACCCAAGTTAAATGTGCGTCAGTCTATGTGCCTAATCAGCCATCGATTGATACTGACGATATTAGTATCAGGATTTGACACCACAAGAATTGGCAAGTAAGCAGACTCGATCTTATATATCGATTTCCTTGGGTGGTGAGCTTACGTAAATAAGTAAAATGGTCCCGTGGATTGTACTGGGGCCCAGCGACGTAGTGGTGAGCGTATTAACTCCTTATATATCGATTCCCTTAGGTGGTGAGCTTGCGTAAATAGTTTAAACGGTCCCGTGTATTGCAAGAAGAGGGAGGAATACTCGTGCGGTTGGAAGTCTCTTATAGGAGTTAATACGCTCACCACTACGTCGTTGGGCTTTGGTGCAATACACGGGACCGTTTCAACTATTTACGCAAGCTCACCACCTAAGGGAATCGATATATAAGGAGTTAATATGCTCACTACTACGTCGCTGGGCCCCAGTACAATACACGGGACCGTTTTACTTATTTACGTAAGCTCACCACCCAAGGAAATCGATATATAAGATCGAGTCTGCTTACTTGCCAATTCTTGTGGTGTCAAATCCTGATACTAATATCGTCAGTATCAATCGATGGCTGATTAGGCACATAGACTGGCCACATTTATCTTGGGTGAACTCACCTCATCTGTAACTGCCACAGCGCGGATATTTCCGAAAGTGAGATGTTAGATTCGAGTCGTTTGTTACTTCTTTCATTTGCCCTGATGAAGTTCCCGGTATGGGAATGAAAACGCTTTGGCTGGAGTATCTATGTGTGATGTTTTTTAACACGATTTAAAATAAAGAAATTATATTTTTGTATCTACAATTGACTACTGGACTTTGTGAGTTGCCCACCCCCATTGGATATTAAAACTGGTTTATAATGTATATTGTTTTTTGTGGCATGCACCCTGGGAACTTGTGAAGCAGGGTACAGGCATATCCAGAGCCCTGACTGCCTCGGCTGCGTAGCTATGAGAGCAGCAGGCATGGGAAGGGCATCACTGGTGATATGCTTATCTCAATGGGACATTGTGTAACTCTTCATCTCTCTCCCTGTTTATCGTTAAAAGCAGGGGCAGTCTGAATGTGATGACGAACACTTGCCTGCAAGGGATGCAGAAATTATCCACGTTTAGTTTTTTAAATGTAGACTTGCTTTTGGTTGCTGGCAAAGAAAAGCATCTTTCCACTGAAGACCTATGTGCAAAATGGTTATGGTCCTGAAATGAGTCGGCTGCATGGAAGCCTCATATGATGTGTACTTGGCGGTCAAGGCTGAGGGACCAGCCTCTATGCACAATGGGTGACACCTCAGTCTTTTCTCCCGTTTCAATGAAAAGGCATGTTTCCATTTAAAACTCATGTTATGTTTCCTTAAGTGATAAATGAATAGTAATTTTGAATGCAGTTCAACTACCATTTTTGTCATGAGAAATCCATTTTTAAGTGCATCTACCACTGAAGCAGTACAATCAGATGCAGAAGAGCAGTATTTTTGTTTCTGGAACTTTCATGTTATCCCTTCACCTTCCCTTAATAGCCCCAGATGTTCACCTTCCTGTCAAAAATCAAAACAAACAAAGCTTTATTCAATTTTTATAAGGAAAGAAATCATAAAAGCACAAACAGTACATTAAATCACATATCATTTTAACAGTTGAGGTCAATTTTCTTTACACCCCTCTTACATGTTTACTTTGTTGAAAGATTAAAACTGTCACATTAAAATTGATATCCTGCATTTTACTACACTTTTTAAAAACATTGATAAAATCCAGGTTACATATTCATTTTCTAAAAACTGTAGTGCTAGAAATGCAGGGCGACATTGTCTAATACCACACTTTTTTAAAAGAGGAAAAATCCATTTTTTTCCTTTGAACATTATAGAATTTACAAAATAAAACCACGTGGAGTGTTGTTTGCTCCGAGCGATCATCACAAGGGCACAATTGCATAACTTTTGACCAGTCGTTCATGTTTGTGAAACTGATTATTCTATGTAATATCCCAAGTCTAAATCTTGTCAATAAAAATCTATTGTATAAACCACAGACACGTAAAAGATAAGGTTGCATACTATAAGTAATTAGAATCGTTTGAATATACAATACTGTGGGCTTCATTATTTCTTCCGATAGTCTGAGAGTTTCGAGTAGGTTCAAGCCTTTTGCCTTTAACATTTTTCTTGTCCAACTAGTCATTGTATTCAGCTCGGTAAAAAGCTCCGGGTGGCCTAAATCAAGCTTAAAATCCCGCACATACTTTAGCCATGCGATTCTTAAAGCACCTTCCAATTTAAAAATATCTTTAAAAATGTCCCTATTAAGATTAGTTTCTTCAGATGTCCATATCCTATGCCATAGTAGGATTGGTTCCACTTTTATGAGATCTGTTAGGTATGAGACCCCCAATTCAGAATGGCAAACATAAAAGGAGGTGCTACCCGGGACTGCCAAAATATATTTTAAAAACAGATTTTCAATAACTTGCAATGCTTGAATATCAGAATATCCCCATACCCCTGCACCATACATGGCCATCGAGATGCACCTGGCCCTATATATTTGTAGTAGCTCATGTGGAGGCCTCCTGCCCAACTTTTTTGAAAAATTTACTAAGGCGGCAGTAGTTTTCATAAAAGCCAGTTTTCTTGCATGGACCGCACGAGTCCACATGGCGTTATAATCAAATAAGATGCCCAAATAGCTAAATCTGTTTATAAAATATATTTTTTATTTGTCAATGTACACATCTCTACACTTTTGGCTGCCAATACCACATCTCATAACAAAAGTTTTTGTTGTGTCTACCCTCAGCCCTAGATCATGCATAAATGCCAAAAAGCTATTTAACATTCTTTGTAGGCCCACTTGGGTACGGGACAACAAAACGGCTTCGTCCGCGAACAATAAAGCTGGTATAGGTCGTCCTTCTATTTTGGGGGGTCTTGACATATGTTCGACAGTGCTTGGCCTAAGCCATTTATATAGAGATTAAAAAGAAAAGGGGCCAGCACGCAGCCTTGCCTTACCCCCTTGTTGATTTGAAACGGGGCTGTACGTTCTCCATTGGGACCATATCGTATCCTGGCCTTGGCATTCCTATACAGTTGTCTTAAAAAAAGAATGATGGGGGGCTCTACTTCTAAATCCTGGATGATCCTCCATAGCTTGTCATGCCTCACGCAGTCGAAAGCTGCAGTGAGGTCAACAAAGGCTAGGAACAACCTGCCCTTTTTTGCGATGGTATACTTCCCTATGATAATATTCAGGTTTAAGCTTTGTTCAACAGTTCCTAGCCCCTTGCGAAAACCAAACTGTAATTCGGAGATGATCTTGTTATCCTCAGCCCAGTCCTGCAGTCTTTCAAGCACAATACGCCCAACTACTTTTGCCAAGGAATCTAGCAGCAATATCGGCCAATAGCAGGCGGGGTCTTGACGATTTCCTTTTTTAAATATTGGTACTAGAATCGATTCAGTCGACGTCTCTATTAAATGGGAGGAACAGCTAGCTGTAATTACCTGGGTTAACAACGGGCCCCATTGCGCAGTATTATTTTTATATAAATCTACGGGTATCCGGTCGTGACCAGGGTCCTTCCCTCCCATGCTTGCCAAGATTGCACAATTAACTTCAACCAGGGTTACCTGAAGGTCTGTCGCTGTTGTTAGAGGTGCCATGTCGTCGTCACCTACTGGTTGGCTTTCTGCAGTATTGTTGGATAGGCTGCTATTAAATATGTTCGCAAAATGCTCCACCCATTGCTCCTCCGTTACTGCGATTTCAATGGATGGACCATCCCCAGGATCTAGAAAAGGGTTCTTAACAGCCCTCCAAAAGCCGTCCATGCCTCGTCTTTCAGTGTCGCTTTTCGTAACTTCAGTGCGCTTTTATAGTCCCATCTTGCCTGCCTTATATCACGCTGATTTCTAGGGGTTTTATGTGTCTCGTGTTTTAACTTGGCGTAAGCCTGCATGCACTTTGTGCCAAACCACCCTTTTGTGTTCCTATTTTGCTTTCTTTTTCGTACAAATAGGGCCTCCTGTATAGCTGCTGTGATGTGCTGGAAAGAGGTCAGGACTACTTCATGTATGGCGTTCTCTGCCAAGCAAGCCGCAACAGCGGACCTAGTCTTGCTTAAATAATTCCTTGTAATTTCTGAGGGATCCACCATTGCCCAAGGGAGGGAATAACCGTTCACTTTATCTATTGATATGTTTTGGGGGACATGCACACCTTTAATCCCGCAATGTGTTGGTCGGTTTATGTATGAAATAGATACACTCTGTGGAAAATGGTCACTCAGAATTATGTTATAGGTGTTGAATGACTTAACTCTATAACAATATCTATTTGATATCAGAATGTAATCTTTTGCTGTTAAGTAACCTCTGCCATTAAAAGTGCTTCTAAAAGGGGATGGTGAAGCACATATCTCATTTGCAAAACCAAGATCATGGCCAAACATTATTTTGTTTAGGGATTACCCGTATTGTGAATGCGGGAAGTGCGTATCACTATTCCCCCCTTCTGTCGTGAGGCCACATACTTCCCTCCCATTATTTGGACACAGAGCGGTATTAAAATAGCCCCCCCAAATGATGAACACATCCCCTTTATTATCATTTTGGATTGACTTCAGATCATTTTCTAGTTTTTTAGAGTCCTCCCAATCTGATTGGGAGGAGCATTGTTATAAAAGTTTATCAATACAGCACAGTGCTTTTTATCAGTATGCAATGTTATTACTTGATAATATATTTCAACAAATTTCAATTCTATTTTTCTTACAATTAGCATGTTGGATATATAGGTATACAATCCCCCCTTTTCCCTCCCATGACTCCCAGCCACAGTATGGAAAGTGCGATAACCGTTAATATGAACATCGTCCTCTACCCAGGTTTCTTGAAAACACATAATGTAAAACTTTAATATAAAATCGCACCACAACGGTTTTGCTATCTTTGAACGAATTACTGCAACATTCCAATAAACTATATTAGTTATCTCGGAGTAATTTCTATCATTGCAATTCTTTAGGGGGTCATCTACAGTGATAGCAGTAGGAGCACTAGATGGTATCTGGATCTGGCTTGTACATGCTATGATGGTAGCATCCTCTATTGTGTGACTTATAATTTGCACATTATCAGCCAAGTGAGGCTGAGTCAATAACTGAGCCACTGTGAGTGGTATCCATTGTTTATTTTTAGAAGCAGGGTAATTTGGAAGATGCTTGTGACTACTTGCTTTGGTGTGTAAGCAAAAACAATGGTTCTGTGGGGTGTAGGCAACTATTTCTTATACAGTTAATTCAATTATTTGAATAACATAGACATCTAAACAATTTTAGACATACGGAACACACAAAAAACACAAGAAAAATCCTTGGCAATGGGTATTATGTTATTTTTTATATATAAATTGCATCATTTATATATACCCACATATTTGGTAACATGCTGTCAACACAAAGTGACATTTAGCGTACTACATGATCAAGTGACATATTGTGCTCAGTGACGAAATAAGGTGCATATTATATACAGAGTGCATGGCATATGTACATGGGAGGCCAGAGTGTCTAAAGGGAAAAGCAATGGCTCTGCTGCTTTGTCCAAGTTAATCTTTGCATGCAGAGTCTTAATCTGGACCAAGAGGTGCCGTCGACGTTTCAACCCAATATATGCGTTATTGAGTGGTCAATGCGGGTCTTCATCAGGACAATGGTGGGGGAGGGGTTGACAGCCTATCAGAAACCAGAGTGAATCCTGGTTAACTGGTCAACAATGGCAAGTAGGGGTCTTGTTTGTTTAGCTAAGGCCCCATCCTGTTAGATCAAGTTCAATTGACGTGGTAGCGGGTAAATCTGTTGAGACCGCTGACTGACGGCAGCGCTTTGACAGGACTCACGCCTACAAGCGCCTCCAACTTTTGAAGTATTGAACTCGCACCGAGGACAATTACATTAGAAACTTTTGCGATTCATGCGCGCCTTTGGGCGGTTCAAATGTCCCCGTAAGAGGTTTCAGTATAATAACCCGCTACTACGTCAAGTGAACTCAAACTAATTGAGATTCGCTCGCGCCTCCGTGTGTTTTAAATATCCCTGAAAGCGGTCTCAACAGATTTACCCGCTACCACGAACTGGTTCATCACCATATCTGCTTCAACGCTCTTCATCCATACCGTCAGCACAATTAGGATCTCTTATTGCAGCATAATTACCTACTTATTGAAGCCCTTTGGAACAGTATTACTCTGGCCCGTTGGCCAAGGCTTGATTGCAGTGAGTTTCCTTCTTTCTCTATGTGGCTGCTGCACCTCCACCCTCTTACCGCCTGCGTTCAATTTCAATAAACTGTGCCCACGCTGTTCTGCTCCACAGCCCGAGCTTCCTGCACCACGCTCGGCAGGCTCCACAACTCGAGTGAGACTCAGACATAGCCATTCACGTAAACCAATCCCCTTCCTGTCAATTTCCACCCTGTAGTCTTCACTGTCCGTTTCCATGGCCTTGTTTTAGACCATTCATTGAGAGCTTGCATATTCTGCCTTTCATTCACCATTGTTGTAGCTCATGCAATGCACTGGGACCTAGAGGTAGGATGTTATTCCAGAGGTTGCATGTTACTTTTTTTTAGACACAGTGCATTCCAAGGAGGTGGCTGTGTTTACTTTTGAGGGGGAAGAGTATGGAGGGAGTAGAGGATAAGGGCACAATTAAGAAGAGAGAGGAAAGTGATGAACAAAATGGAAAGAGTGGAAGAACAGGGAGGAGAGTGGAAAAAGGGGCAGATTGGGAGAAGGAAATAAAGGTGAGCAAAAAAGAGAAAATAGATAATGATGAGCAATGTGGGTAAGGGAAAAGGAAGAGAAAGGAACATAAATCAGGGGACGGAGATGAGGATGAGTGTGAAACAGAAGAGAGGGAAGAGAGACACTGAGGAAGGGGACAGAGAGGGGACCATGAAATAGATGAAGGAGATGAGAGGAGAGGGGGGTGGAGACAGAGATGTGAAAAAGAAAGACGAGTAGAATCAGGAACTAGGAGACCCGTAAATGACATTATGGTAGCAGGTGCGGTGACACCATAGTCCAGGGGTATGATGGGGGTGCTGCACCTCATTTATAGCAGTATTTTATCACTGGATAGGGGTTCTAGTTTCATTGCCTGCACTAGGACCATCACCCTCCCACGCTATGCCACTGTTAGCATTACACTTTACATCTGTTTCTGTTTGTTCTTCTCCCAACAAATTATTGTCATCCCCCTTCCAATTCAGCTGCCCATTTTATTGTACTATCCCCTGCTGCTATCTTGAGTGATTCTGACCCTCCTTCTTTTACATTTTAAACTGCATCCTAAAATCCCAATTTTCCTCCTGTGTTGATCCTGCACATTTCTCCAGATGCTGTCGCCTTCCATGTTTCCTGAGTTGCTGCACCTGCATTAACGCTTCTAGTTTGCCCTTAAAGTATGATACCCCTTCATGTTGAGTCTACGTCAATCTAGTGGAACCTTTGCCTTTTGTCATCAACTAGTTTGACATTTTAGTTTCAGTTGATATTTTTCAAAATAAAAACTAGAGGCATCATTTACAATATTTTCCCGTAGGGCAGAGCTGCAAGCCTTCCTACTGCGCTGCCCTACGACAAAAGAAAAGGACAGGAATGCGCTGTATCTATCAGACATGGTACATTCCTGTACTCTTTCCCTGCGCTGGCATTCAATTGGCTGCCATGCACCAATGCAGGCACCCTTGCACCATGGTGCAAGGGTGTCAGCGTTGTAGGGATGATTGTTTTTGTGCAGGAAGGAACACCTTCCTGCACAAAAACAATCAAAGGAGGTTATTTCCTCTTTCTTTGTGTGCTGCTGAATGCAGCATACATAGAAAGAGGAAAAAACGAGGAGAAATAATGGTATTTCCCCTCATTGCACCCAACCCTACGTCTCCCCTGCAAGGCATAGGCTTTTGATGCATTCACAGGCACGCCTCCCCATTGTAGTGCGAGGCAACGCAGTGACTTGCACTGCGTTGCCTCACTCCATATCTAGAAGGTCAAGATAAGCCACACAGAGTGGCTTTACGTGGCCTTGTAGATATAGTGAAGCCCTGGGCACCAACAGAACATCACAAAAGTGACGTTCCGGCAGGGCAGAGGGCACAGTGCTTGTAAATGAGCCCCTACATGTTAGCTGAGTGCATATCTGTCCATTTCCTTTTGTTTTGTGCCTCTTTAGGTCAGAAAGAAAACACAGAGGCCCCACACTGGACAATGTAAATGAGTAGTCAAATGCTATTCACAAACCTAAGGCAAGAGATCTTCGCTTCTCCTATCTATTCTGTACAGAGTTCTCTGCACCAAGTGGCGGGGATTACTGCACACTTTTTTTTATTTTAAATGTGGAAGGGACAAGAGGGAGTGGTGGGAAAATAGGAAATAATTTGTACAAACCTGTGAGGTTAAAGGAGATTTAAGGTCATTCTAATACAAAACACACAACCAGATAAGAGTCAAACAATAGCTATTCACAAAATACATGTCTATTTCTACTACAGCTTTGATAGTGACAAAACTGAATTTAATGAACCCCAGCCCAGCCTTAAAAACCCTGAAGTATGCCAAGCATCACACATACTCAAACGCTGATACTGCAAAATACTCCCAAAAAGACATTTGGGCAGGCTGAAGCACTAACAACCCATAAAAAATGTAAACTAGCAATTTTAATAAATTATACACACACACACACACACACACACATACACACATACACACATACATTACACAGAGGTGGTTGCTACTTTGTAGTTATAGTTACATCAGATATTCCATAGGAAGAGCATTCTATTGTTTCACTACTAACCTTGGAGCCGTTTGGCGAATTTCCACAAACATTTTTTTTTTTATATTCCATCCACCTCAGTTGCTTCCTGTAAAGATTTAGGGGCATATTAGCAAGGGCACTATCGCCGCTTTAGCGGCACTTTTTGCCGCTAAAGCGGCGATATTCTTATCGCCCTATCAGCAAACTGTTAGCGACAGTTTTCGGGCATTAGCGCCCGTGTTTTTACGCTTTGCATGTCAGCGATATTTATCGCTAATGACATGCAAAGTGGGCGTTCCGACGAACAAACCTGGGAAACACCCGCTAACAGGCCTATCGCCTATTAGCAAGGTGGCCATGGCCCCAGTTAGCGACGTGAAAAGTCGCGCTAACCGGGTCATCGCAACTTATTTAACACCTGCAATTAGCAGGTGTTAGCCATATCTAACATGGGGGTGGATTATGCTGATACGACCACAGGGTCGTATCAGCAAGGTTATCGCCATTTTGCAGGAAAATCGCTGGAAATCCAGCGATGTTCCCTGCAAAGCAGCGATTTCCCGCTATCGCTGGTATTTTTATCGCTTTTGAGATAAGCGTCGCTGATAGCACGCTATCTCAGCGATAACATCCAGCGATAGCCGGCGATAATTATCCTAGCGCTAAGTGCGCTTAGCGATAATTATCGCCGGTTGTTGCTGATATGCCCCTTAGGGTGATCTGTCTAAAAGGGGTTGAAAAAAGAGAGGTCTCCAAAGAATTTTTCCCAAACAATTTCCAAAGGAAAAATTAGAGAATGATACAACAAATTTGGCAGAAAGCTGGATCTTTACCCGGAAAGCTTGCTTTTTGTGACTTGGTGTAAATCTGTTGAGTCGTTTTATAGAAATTAAGGTTGAAAATGTATAGATATCCTTTGCCTTGGAACTCCAGTAAGAAAACAATGACAAAAAAAGAAATCTGATTGGCTGTTCCCGTCGGAGTTCTACAGGTCCGAACGACTGATGGGTTGCCGCAACACGAAGAAAAATGTTGCAGCCGCCATTTCAAGACTCAGAGATGGTTTATCCCAGTCATGACATTTTTTTAAAAAGTGACTCCCTACAACATTGGGGGTTACCCGGTGTGCAACTTATCTTGGGGTATGTATCTGTAGTCAGGTTAATTATATTGTTACATTATACTACGATTCTCTTTTGAAAACTGTTGCAGCCAAATTGCGCAACTGGCATCGACTACCATTAAGTATTTATGGGAGGTGTAACGTTATAAGAATGAGTATCCTCCCTAAATTTCTATATTTATTTCGCTCTATAACACTACGCGTCCCCCCTTCCTTCTTCAAGAAATTGAATAGTGTTATAGGTAGTTTCATATGGCCGTATAAGCAAGCCCGGCGGGCTCTCAAGTTTATGAGATTAACATATGCACAGGGGGGTTTCAAGCCCCCAGATTTTCAGTTCTATTTTTGGGCTTCTTTTGCTGGTCGGCTCCGTTGCCTGCTCTGCGGACTGGATGCCGGCCCAACATTGCTACCTTATCAGCCTGCTTGTGGCCCAATAGTGGGGTTTACGTTGTATAAAACTGCTGACCCTAATTACTTCAAGCCGGTAAAGTTTAAGGTAATTATAGACATAAATCGGATTTGGCTTGACATCTGTAAGCAATACTCTTTCCCGGCGCAGCATCAATACACCGTGCTATGGGGCAATCCAATGATGCCCAACATATTCCAGGATTGTACTGGTAAAGACTGGCAATCTAAGGGCATCATCAGACTGGGCCAACTTTATGATGGACAGGGGTTCACTCTTTTACGGCACTTAAGGATGAATTTGGCCTCTCGCAAAAAACATCCTTTAAATACCTACAGGTTAGGGATTATTTTATACGAGGCAAAAAGTTATTAACATTGCCGAACTTGTCGGAAATACTGGCCAGAATATATACACGCACCCGTCGGGGGGTAATTGGCTCAGTCTATCAAAAATGTTTGGCTCGGGCTAACGATGAGAGCTTACAAATCGCGGCTAAACTTAGCCGGGTCCTACAGGCTGAAATAGCCGCTGAGGACATTCGGTAGAGTATGGAAGTACTTGATCAAGTGATAGCATCAGTTAATTTAAAGTTGCAACAGCATTGGGCTGTATACATGCTGTACTACACTCCGGCGGTATATCTAAGTGGGCTTCTGGTAATTCGGAAAAATCATTTTGTCCGAAATGTCAGTTACATGCTGCAGACCTCAGGCATATGTTTATTGATTATCCAAAGCTCGACGTATTCTGGAGGGGGGTCACTAGTATTCTCAGTCCACTCCTGGGCCCTAATTACCAGCTCACTGAAAAATACATTTTTCTTGCGATCAGAAGTGGGGCTGTTAGTAACTGGAGTCTCCTGGCAACTATTATTATTGTTTGTGCCCCTTTATGTATTGCTAGAGCCTGGGTAGATACTATCAATCCTAGTGTTAATGAATTATGGGTTCTACTTAGACAGGTTTATGAGATGGAACTTGCTTTGGCTAAAACTAGGGGACCGCGTTCTTGGTTGAAATTTTATCGGATTTGGACTGACCAGTTATGGGAGCAATAAGGCGTTGTTTACCCATGACGGTGTTTCTTTTTCTTTTATGTCTTTTACTCTTGGCTTTAAGGTTCTGTGTATGGCCCGAATCTGAAGTTCTAAAAGATTTTAATTGTTTACAGTAACTGGAAAAAACCAAACCTGAGATTTAAAAAAAAAAAGATTTTAATTGCTACTAGTAACTAGTAAAATCCTAATACTAAATCAGTTATTTACATAGTTTGGGCCCGTTCTGCCGAGGAGAAATTATCCATTTTAACTAACAGTTCAGAACGTTTTTTTTGCTGTTAGACTCTGCACAATTGCACTTTAATTATAGTTGCTAAATGTAAGACTCTGCACAAGTGCTTTTAACCATTGCTGCTAACTGTAAGATATTGCACAGGTACACTTTATTTAATACATCTTAATTTTTGAAACACCAATGTATGCATTTCAGATTTGGGGGTAGGGCAGGTAGTTCCCTTGAGAAGGTTTTTATTTTCCATTTGGAGAAATGGTTTTTGTGATAGGTGTAAAATATGAAACAATTTTAAAATGTACCTTGATATTACTCGTATCAGATTGTATTATATGTGCTTTTGTTTTTATTGTTGCTATATTAGACAGACTGATTTGGTTTAATTAAGTGCACTCTTATTATTGCTGTTAGATGCTAGACACTGCACAAGTGCACTTTACCTATTGCACCACAGCTATGGTATATTGAAATGTGAATTTTAAAAATTGAGGGTAGTGTGGTCGTTTCATGGTGAACATTTTAGCTTTAATTTGAAGGGATATCTCCTGTGACTGGTGCGAAATATGGTATTGATCACCAATGTAGCACGATATTTCTCAAAACAATGATGTATATGTGCTCTGTCAGCTAAAGATGTGATACTAGTTAATCTAATTGGTATAATAATGTTCATAACGCAATGTGTTTTTATTCTTGTTTGTAATGATTTTTATTAATCAACAAATAAAGTATTTCTTCTTCTTCTTGGCTTTAAGGTATAAGATTTTCATTTTTTTCTTCTATTTCTCTTACTTCTTATTTTTTTGGGGTGGGGATTTATCTACCCTTCTAATGTTATGTATATAATGATTGTTTCACTTATGGCTTAAAAAAAAAAATGACTTAGTGGGGTGGTGTAGAGATACCCTGAGCACCTAGCCTTTGTTGCGGGGAAGAGAGCCTGGAGCCAAATGTAAAAATTTAAAAAAATTAAATGTCACCATATTCCTAGGGGACACCCGCGTGGCTCAGCATGTCCCCCGTGTGGTCCCGGGTTCGTCTCGTGAGACCAGGAAGGAACCCCCAAAAACTTAAATCACAGCCACCAGGCTGTGCAAAGCTCTTTATGGAGAGTGCACTCCCAATACATTATGAAGCCTCATTACTTGGGCAAACTCCTATAACACACAGCCTGCGCTCAGTGTTTAGAATGTATGTAGAGACCTCATCCTCCACAGTTGAGCCCCATTAGGCCAGAAAACCTCTACTATGCATAATTTGCACTCAATGCGCTGGGCAAACTTGTGTAGAGCTCACTCCCTCAAGACACACAAGCACTATTAGGTGTGCAAGCCCCTACTATTCACAGTCAGCACTGAGTGCGCAGACTGTGCCTAGAGCCCACTCCCTCAAGAAACACAAGCCCCAATAGGTGGTCAAGCCTCTACTAATCTGTGCTCAGTACACAGACTGTGCATAGAGCACACCCTCTCCTCACACACACACCCCATTAGTGGGCAAGCCCATACTATTCATAGTCAGTGCTCAGTAGCAAAACTGAGAGTAGAGCCTACTCCCTCCAGAGACCTAAGCCCCAGCAGGCCGACAAGCCCCTACTATGCACAGTCTGCACTCAGTGTGCAGACTGTGCATAGAGCCCACTCCCTCCAGACATGCAAGAGCTATTAGGTGAGCAAACCCCTACTACACACAATCAGCACCGAGCACGTAGACAGTGCATAGGGCCCACTCCCTCAGAGATCTAGGGCCCATTAGTCCGCAAGGTCCTTCTACACACAGTCTGCATTCAGTGAACAGATTGTGCATAGATCCCACTCCCTCAAGAGGCATAAGCTACCAAGCAAACTCAGTGCTCACTATGCAGACCATGCGTGGAGCCCACTCCCTCCAGAGGAACAAGCCCCATTAGATGGGTAAGCGCCTATGATGCACAGTGTGAGCACTGTGTGCAGACTGTGCATAGAGCCCACTCCCTGCAGAGTCCCAAGCCCCATTAAGTGGGCAAGCCCCTATCACGCACATCCTGTGCTTAGTGCACAGACTGTGTGCAGAGCCCACTCTCTCAAGGCTCCCAAGCCCCCGTTTTTGGGCAAGCCCCTGTGTTAGAAGTGTCATCCTTAGTGTGGTCTTCCCCCAAACCTTTTACCTGCTTACCTCCTCTTTTTGCTGATTCTTTTTGCTGCCCTTGGGACTCTGTAATTATACAGGAACAATGGTCCCTCACATCATAGATAAATAGAACAGATCAACACAGTGATAAAATAAAGACTGTGTTATAGAATTCCTTTTGGAAAAATAAATAGTTTTCTTTACATCATAAAAAACACAGTAAAAAAAGAAAGTGGGATAGCGTCAAGAAGCGGAATTAGAAGAGCTCAGGCATAAGCAATTACGGCCAAGGTACAATCAACAATTAGGCCCAAAAAAATAGTAAGAGCACCATTGCACCAGTATACAGTAGTTATATTGAACAATTACTTGTCAAGGTGCTAAAGTCAACGGCGTTTCGATCCCTCAAGTAATAGTGGGATCATCATTAGGACAAGGGGGTGTTGCCTGAGAAAGATGCTTGCTGAAATGAGGAATAAAAAAAGAAAGGAAGAAGAAAAGCAGTGGGCAAAGTGGGAAGGAAAAGGGGAGGGGAAAACAGGAGAGAATAGGTTTATAAAGCAAATTAATTGCGATAACGATGCAGGTGATCCCTGAGGTTCGCACATGCTGGTGAGTGCCTATAGTGAAGATAATCAAGTGGGATTCTGAATCCCAGGTGCTGTGAGATAATTTCATTTAATAGTACAAGGCGGCCGGTGATCATGCCAAGACCCTGGCAACTTGAAAGGCAACTAACCTGATCAAGCAAAATTGAAGAGCAGATACAATGTTAGCAGGGGGGCAAGTCAAATCCACGGGGTCCAAAGCAGAATCTAAAAGCCAGAGTCAATAATCATCAATAGGAATGTGGTAACGGAGGACAGGGCAATAATTTGGCAAGAGAAGTGTTGCATGTACCAAAGTCCTGGGTGCACCACCAAGGGCATAACAAATTACTGATGCGAGTCAGGAATCAGTGGGGCGAGGGAGGTGGAGTAAGTGTCCAAAGACTATCTGCGAAGGAGAAGTAGAAGAAGTGACGGTGAACAGTATGTGAGGGAATTCAAGACGGGGACAGGCAAGGGTTTACATGAATGTGTCCACCATGGATTTCAAGAATGAACTCCAAGGATGAGGAAGCTGGCTGGAGCGTTCCTCTACAGGCGCGGAAAGGACCAGTAAGGTTAAGAAACGACCCCACTGTCAGGAGTGCAATAACCCCATTTCCAAACACTGTTGCACAAGCGATATGCCATGCACTTACCTACGGGTTAACCGGTGGGTGTCTCATGCAACACGGGCTCACAGAGATCTGGACTGGAGTGCCAAGGGATGAAAAGGAGTGTGACGCATTACATAAATGCGGGTGTCGTGATGATGTCACGAAATGGGTCTAGTGAGAGCAAGAGGGCCATAAGAGCCAAGGTGGTGGCCATGTTGTGGAGGACAATAACCAGAGGAAAGGTAGGAAGAATAGTACAGGGGACAGTATCATTACAACAGCATGCACCAAGGTTCACATTGGCCAATTGAATATTGAAAAAATCCAAAAAGGTTGCCTGGGATGGGCAAAGAGACACATATGGAGATGAAGGATAAGAGACATGGAAGAGAATAATAACATAGCAAGAAGACATGCATTTAAAGTACATGATGTGAAGCTAATAAACATACTAATGTAGATAGCAGCAGCAAAAGGGGGATATATTTACAATCATGCAGATCGACTGTAGAGGTACTGAAAGAGCCAACATCAGGGTAGTGACGTCCAGTCCTGTAGGCTGTGCGACCAACGGTGCATTGGGTACCTTGCAGCGAAGACAGCTGCGGTGTTGGCAGATGCGGATACGTATTTTTTTGCGATGTTTGACCAATATATATCTTGTCACAAGGGCAAAAATGTGCATAAACAACATTCACAGTATTACAATTAGAGAATGGATTGAGAGTAATCTTGATGTTACCAAATACAAATTCCTAACGTTCAATATTGAATTGACATACAACACAATTCCCGCATTTAGGATGTCCCACTAAAGGGGGTTTACCCCATAGATCAGTTCGGGTCTGTGAGGCTGTAGAGAGGGAAGAACTCGCCGTACACCAAAATGGTGAGAATTGAAGTAAGCTTTAATGGTTTGACTCCAATCCCTGAAATTGTATAACCCAAGTACTCAAACTGTTCAGTAAGGAACATACTTTTCTCTTTATTGAGTGTCAACCCCACTCAACTCAATGTTTGCAACACCGTCTTCAAAGTAACATTATGTTGTTCCACTGTCTCTCCCACAATTAAGACATCATCTTGAAAATAAATTATGTTTAGTACTCCTTCCAACACCTACGCCATTACTCATTGAAACTCGCTGGCAGCCGATGCCAAGCTAAACGGCATGCGTGTGAACTGGAAGGTAGCTTGGGGGGTGATGAAGGCAGTCAAAGCCTTAGAGTCCTCGTGTAGTTTGATTTGATGGTAAGCACTCCTCAAATCCAACTTTGAGAAGTACTTACCATTCTTCACTGAGTCCAAACGTTCACTGATGTTGGGAAAAGGAAACATATCCATAATGATTTCTTGGTTAAGTGACCATAGGTCCCCACAGAATCTCAATCGGCCATCTGATTTTTGTGTGATCACCACTGGAGAAACCCATTTGGAGGCCTCCACTGGCTCAATTATACCTTCTTGCAGCATATCATGGAACAAATCCTTGCCACCATCTTTTACTGACAGAGGAACCCTCCTAAAGTTGTCTTGTTTTGGCACAGCACCCTCTTTCAAAAAGATCCTGTGTACATATCCTTTGGGACATCCTAACGTCTTATTAAACACACCTGGTACACCTTCCAATACTTGCTTCCCTGCCTACCATAACCATCATCATCATCATCATCATCATCGTCATAAAAACGTTATTTCGGTCTTACGACCATAAAAGTGCGAATGCATACAGTACATGGATCCAGGATAAATACATATCAAAAGTTCATGAGCTACAAGATATCAAATTTCAACTAATTTAGTTATCCCGGACATTCAAATAACTAGTTAAAATAACATTCAAAGTGATCAGGACTGTGAGAGCAAAAGCCTATGCCCCGATAGAATTACGCAGCATGGGCCGCGATGCAGTCACAGTACTAAAAATAACTCTATAGTCAAAGCGAAAAGACATAAATATTTTTTTTAATTGACTAAAAAAGTTGGTTAAAAGAAAAGGAAAATGCAAGCAATCACATTTTATATGCGGACCTTCTAATGATCCACATTTTACCAAGGAACTTGTCAATTGCGCAAACGGCTAAGAGCCTACAGTCAGATTTTAAAATGTGCAATGCTTCTTGTGGCATCGAGTTCCAAGCAGCCTGCAAACAGGGGATATCTATTTAGTTCTTGGGGAATGATACATGGGGCACACACAGAAAATATGGCTAATTGTCCCAACTGTAAGGGAACAACCTGGACAATACAGCATTGCGGGGGAGGGCTGTCGCCAAGCAGCTGTGAAGGAGTTCACAGGCAGGGAGCCAAATTTAAATTATATATAGAGATTCCTATCCTGCGGAATCATGATGGCCTCCAGGTATTGTTCATAAACACTTAACATTTGGAATTCCATAAAATCCAATGTGAGGCAGTCCAAGACAGATAAGAAACATATTGGTCTGTGCCACCCAGTTCCAATATTGGGTCTTAATCAGTTCTTTACTAGACAATAGTGCCAGGTCTTTTGCATACCACGAAGTCCCCAGCCCTATTGTAGAGAGCAGGGACCTCACCTTAGCGAACGAACCAATTTTCTCGAAGCGGTTGAGTGTTCAAACGTCATCAAGTGCAGCAGCATATCGGAGGAGGTCAGGAGTCGATTTTAGGCACAGCCAAAAAAGCAGGGTACATAGCCTAGCTTTATCCACGATTGAGGGTCTACCCATATCTAGTCTTAGTGGGTGGAGGGGGGTGCTCTGGGGGAGTGAGCACAAGGCTCTCAAGAATGTATTTTTGGTCACACAAAAGACCCTCCAATGTTTCGAATCCCCAGAGTTCGGCCCCATACAATGCTGAGCCCATTACCTTGTGATTATAAATCTGGAGTGGGGCTGCTACTGGTTGGTCTAGAAGGGTCCTATGCTCTTTAATCAGGGCTCAAGTAGTCTGCCTCTGCTGAAGAATCCACTTCCGGATGTGATGCTTCGAGGCCATTTCCTCGGAGAGAGTGACACCCAAATAATCAAAGGTGGTCACTCCCTCGACGGGAATCTCCCCCAATATCAATTTGCCTTTCAACGATTTATGAGGATTCAACATTAGGAGTTTGCTCTTCAAGGTGTTAACCTCCAAGCCTCTTATTCCACAAAAGGCCTCGAAGCGATCTAAAAGCAGTCGCAGACCACTAGGGGTCTTAGAGACTATTAATGTATCATCAGTAAACAATAAAGTTGTTACTTTGACCCCCCCCCAGAGTAGGAGCATCAGCAGGAACGTCAGTAAGATATTGGACTGCTCCATTTATAAAAAGTGAAAAAAAAGTAGGAGCCAATACGCAGCCCTGTCGTAACCCCTATTGACTCTAATCGGGTCTGTCAATTGTCCTTGGCTAACCCAACGAACCCTTGCGTAGTTGTCCTCATGGAGACGATCAACCAATGCAAGGATCTCAGAGGGGAGGCCCATCTCCTTTAAAACGCACCACAGTTTGTGCCTAGGGATGAGGTCAAATGCAGACTTTAAGTCGATGAATGCTATGTACAGACTTCCCTGTTCAATAGTCACAGTTTTCCAGGCCAATAGGAGAAAGCGAAAAACCTGGTCGATAGTGCTGGTTCTCTGTCTAAACCCTGCTTGGAAGGAGGACAAGATGTTATTGTCTGACATCCAAGTCATAATTAAGTCTGGGAGGTGAACTCCGCTACGCTCGCGTTACGCGAAGCTCGCGGAGTTCCAAAAAACTCTGCTTTGCATAGCAGAGCTGAGTTTTTTTCCTCGCTATCATTCGTCAGCGTCAAGTTGACGAGCTCAAGCGAAGAAAATCCACCTCCCGGCGAGATTTTTCCTCATTCGCGATCATCAACATCAAGTTGGTAAGCGCGCGCATGGAAAATCAACCTCCCAGCGAGATTTCTCAACGCAGACGGTCAATTTTCTCATTGCGAGTGGTCGCGACCGCTCGCGTTGAGAAACCGTCCATTCGCGTTGAGAAGCTGCCGCTCGATTAAAAATCTACTTGAATTGCAGAAAGGAAGCAGCGCCCACTTGCGGACAAGCACCTGGCACTGAAAATCACCACGAAAGGCATTCATCTAACGCACTCTGCTGCTCGCAGAGCTCCACGTAGCGCTGCAGAGTTTTTTTGCACTTCGCCGAGGTTTAGTCATAATCTTCATAAGAAATGCACGGGCAAAGACCTTTTGAGCACTATCTATCAGGCTAATAGGCCTGTAGTTGGAGGGCAGTGAGCAGTCACCCTTCTTGAAGACCGGAATCACATGTTTCCCTTCCAAGAAGATGGTATTGGTGCGCCTGCGGCAATTCCATTGGCTAGTACCAAGATATATCTGGACCAGTTCTCGATGTCATTAAGAAAGAAATCGCCAGGAATACTGTCAGGCCCCGGCTTTATTCCTAACAACAGAATTAATGCTGTACGTGATTTCGGCTAAGGAGAAAAGCCCATTAGTCTGGGGGCAAGTATAGTCAGGAATGGAGGCCTGCCTAGCACAATCCCTAGATCCAGTATATAATACAGAGAACTGATCATGCCAGTTGGCAATGGCAATGTTGTTAGTGGGTGGCCTCAGTCTTTCTGCATCTCCCCAAGTGACTAAAAGCCAAAACTGTTGTGAATCATTCCTATGGCAAGCATCGCTAATCTGTAGCCACTGATTTGCTTCCCATTCCTTTTTTGCTCTGACCAAAGCTGTCTTATAAGATCTCCTAGTTTCTCTTAATTCCATCACGTTATTTGCTCTAATTGCGGTGGCCAGTTTTGATCTGAGGTTCCTGCACTCCTGGCTAAACCAGGAGGACTGCAGCCTGATAATTTTTGAGGTACCCTGCGACCTTAGCGGCATTCTAAAATAAGAGACTAACTGGTTAAAAAGGTGTGTATGACAAGCCGTAATCTTAGGAGAACCACCCTGATGCTCAAATAAACGATATATCTCTCTGGTGCTGTCTAAGAGATTACATTTAATTACGTCTAATTTCCCAAAGTCCATAGCTACGCATGCCCATTTGAGACGCCTGCTGTCATTGGTTAGACATACCTCCTTAGTTGAGAGAGTTGAGCTTGGGAGTCTAGAGTTTTTGGCCCAGGGTGATATCAAATCGAGCTCAAGAGGGTTGTGGTCACTGTTAGTAGTAGACCCCACTGCCATGTCAATCACTCCAGGTCACATTCTCATATCTAACAGGAATAAGTCAACGCGGCTCATATTAGTAGTTCTATTGTAGGTGTTTACCCCCTTCTTATCTGATTTAGTATGGCCATTGAGGACCCTTAGGCCATGCTTAAGGGTTAGACCAGGAAGCTGCAACGTCGTTCGGGTCAATTTTTTGATGGGCGGCAGATCAAGAGTGGGGACGAGCCACAGCTCATCTTCCTTCCCAATATCACATATATCTTCCTCATCTAGGAGTTCAAAGGTGACATTAAAGTCACCAGCTATAATTAATGGCATCTGAGAATCCCTATTGTCAAGACAATCTTCCAACACTCGAAGAGTTGGTGATCTGCAGCCAGCCTTGGTACCTCGGGCAAAGACATTAAAAAGGTCTACCCCTAAACCATTCCTACCCCTAATTTGGATCGCTAGTATGTCAGGACTATTGGTCTTAAGCTCACGAATAGTGCATTGGTGCGCAGTTTTTACCCAGATCAGCATTCCCCCAGCAGGTCGACCTGGTCTGCTGGTAATTGCTGGACAATGGAACGTGATATAGATGGGAATAAAATTAGGGGACGTAGTCCAGGTTTCCTGAAGGGTACACATATCATATTGTATGATATATTGGATCCAGTGGGCAAGTGGCACCTTTGACCTCACTCCAGCCACATTCCATGATAGTAGGCTACGTTTTGGAGGCAGTCATCGGACAGCTGGATGGGAAAGCTGGTTCCCATCCATAATGTACCCTTGTTGTGTATCTACGGGGGGGTTCTGCTGTTGATAGAGTCCCCTCGTTGGGACTATTAAGACTAAACTGCTGTAAATCAAGGGTCCTGAAGCAAATGGGCTGGGGGGTTGGAGATGAAGTATCAAATAATACCTTACTTTATTTGATAAATGATTGGTCTTACTTGTACGTAGGACTACCATAACCTATTTTGCTGCTCTTGGGTTTATAATGATATTAAGATCAAACTGGTGTATCCAACCTAAAATTGCTGGTCCACCCACCGAAACATACACTTTTCCATTTGTGGCTCGTGTCTCAAATTTAATTTCTCCTTCCATGTACCCCAAGATATCAATGGGTTCACTCTGAAACCCACAGGAATTGATGTCTTTTGGCCTGGAATCAACCATGAATTCCACCTCCTTCCCACACACCAAAGATTTTGCAACTGGCCTTGTCACCCTGCGATCTTAATTTGTGTTTGTACACACAATCTGCTGTTTAATACTCTCACCTACCACCAAAATTCTGACCCCATGACCTCCATCACCATACCTACCATCGCTCATATCTTCCACTGCTCCCACTTTTGACTTCTAATCATTACTACTTACAATGTAACCTTTACACATGCATGCATAATGTCCTCTGTGTCCACATTTCCTACACTCCTTATTGATGGCAAAGCAACGTTTAAAATCTGCCATGTGGGATGCACTCCCACAACGAGAGCAGTCTCTAACTTTTCCCTTTGGCATGTATGAAGGTGCCCCTGTATCGTTTTTCTTAGATACCATGCACACATCATTCTCATCTGCGTTGATCGCAGAAATATCTCCTTCCCTCTCTCTCCTGTTAAGTTCCTTCATACACTTTTGTGATTCCTCAATAACTTTTGCCATCTCAATCACTTACTTCAGTGTTAGATCTTTCGCCGCCCATATTCTTTCCTGGATCTTCCTGTCTTTGCACTGCACGATGAGCTGATCACGGATCAACTCATCTGTCATCACTCCAAATTGACACTCAATTGAAAGATCCCTCAGCCTGGCTACGAACTCATTGATAGACTCATGCTCTGCCTGAGAGTGAGTGTAAAACTTGTACCTCAACATAACCAAGTTCACCTCTTTCGCAAACCTGGTCTCCAGTCGCTTAATGACCTCCTTATATACATTGGAAATAGGCTGACCATTTGGTCCCACTGCCACTGGTAAATACTTAAAAATTCTTTGGCCCTCGTTACCTAGTACACTCAGCAAAAGAGCTTTCTTCCTAGCTGCTGAAAACTCGTGCCCATCCAAAGCAACAATATAATTCTCCAGCATCTCTATCCAGTCTTCCCATGGTAAGTTTGGAACTCCAGGTAAGTTTAAGAAAAAAAGTGATGCTATAATGTTATTATGTGAAGCCATACTCCTATTAAATGTTAAAGTGTGTATCAGAAGTTACTATCACTGGTAAGTATCACACCTCCACTCATCTTGTTCTGTATGAATTATTAATTTGTTTGAAAGAAGACAAAAGCAACAAAAATTCTGCTAGGTAACAAGGTGTGCGGATCACCGAAGACCAACACAAACCGGTTTGTCGATTAAAGTATGTACTGGGAGCTACTGCCACTGTTAAGTATCACGCTTCCCTTCAGTTTGATATATCATAAAATTCACAACTTTGCAGTAATGATAAAAATAAATTCTACCAGGTAACAAGGTGTGCGGATCACCAAAGACCAACACGAACCGGTGTGCAGATCACAGAACACCTGTGTCTACGCTCTCCTCAATCCGGATGGTAATAACTTGTTCCTTACTCTTTGTTTGCATGCATGCAGTTATTTGCCATTCCTAAGATGGCCGCAAGTTGCATACAACGCTGCGTTCCAGCAGCACAAAGTCAGGAAGACAAGTGACCCAAGTTACATTGTTGAGTGTGCCTGCAAGTGTTTGCTGCAGATGCTACGGCTGCTCGTGCTTAACCTGAGCGTGCGAGCGCACGAACAGGAACACCCTCCCGCTCGAGACACAGAGGTGCCGGTAAGCCTCCAAACATGCACTGTACTTTTTTTTTTTTTAGTATACTTTGCTCTCTAGAAGTCGGATTTCCTCTTTCCTGACTTCTGATATAACCGGAATCCTTCAACCACATCCGTCCGTAATCACGTCGGCAAATCAGTTGCGCCAGACCACCCAGGCTTTGTTTGCTCTCCTTCCTGCACGTTCGTTGTCCACTGATCCCTCAAATATTGTCGCCAAAATGTAGAGAGGGAAGAAGTCGCCGAACACCGAAATGGTGAGAATAGATGTAAGCTTTAATGAGAGAACACAACCTGGCGTCAGTCCTCCACAAGGTGCCAGGGCAAACTGCCAACCTTGGAATTTCTTCAGCCTTACACTCTAGTCAGAACTTGGAACACAGAACATAAGTAAATGACCTAGACCCACAATGATACTTACATCATAACAGAGGCCTTTTTAGGAGGAAGGCTAGCTCTAACTAAGTGATCTTTGATGTTCTGATTCTTTCAAAATGCAAACAAAGGGCGTTTATGGTTACAATCAACTGCATTAAGTATGAGCCAATGTTTCAAAATGCACTTCTTGACTTGGTTGGAAATAGGGGAAAAAGTGGTTACACATAACATGTGGTTATTAGCTGTTTTGGGTGTAATATTTCGCATGGACAATACCAAGCTCTCTTGATGTATTTGCAAACAAGTTTGCAAGAATATCCTCTAGTGTAGAGTCTTGTGGCCACATTTTTTGCCTCAGGAAAGTAGTCTTGTTTAAATGAACAACTTCTAATGCGTAGAACTTGTGAAAAGCCTAGTGAGTCCCTCAAAGCACGGGGATGATGGATGACATAGGAGAGAAGGGTATTCCTCTCTGTGGGCTTGCGATATAAGGTGGTAAAACGTTTGCAGTCAACAGGTTTGATCAAAAGGTCTAGAAAGGCAATCTGACTTACTGTGTGTAAGCGTAAATTTGAGTCCATTGCAATTGGTGTTGAGCCAATTGAGAAAGGACAACAGTGTGGGTTCAGTCCCACGGCAGATCAAATTGAGGAATGGGGTGAGGGGAGCCAGTACCTTAGAAATATCAAATCCATCCATATACAAGATGGCAAAGTTGGGAGCGAAAACCGCTCCCATAGAGGTACCTTTGACTTGTTGGTAGAACAGTCCGTCAAAGGAAAATAAGTTACGTATGAGACAAATTTGAAGAAGATACAAAATAAATTAAGTAGGTACAGGGTGAATTCTGGTTCTGGAATCAAGGATTTTTTCAATAACATGTAGACCCTCAATCTATGGGATGTTAGTATAGAGAGATTCCACATCCAAAGTACACAAGACTTCAGTATTGGGGTCAAAAGGAAGGTGTTCCACTTGAGTGATCATGTCCATTTTGTCTTTAATGTAGCAACATGTTTTGGGAATGAACTCCTTAATGAAAAAGTCTACATATTGTCCAAGGGGGTCAAGTGTGGAGCCACATCCAGAAAAAATTGGTCTGCCAGGAAGAGTGTCAGTGTTTTTGTGTATTTTGGGAAGGTTGTAAATAAACAGTGTTCTGGGGGACCTAGTATTTAGTAAAAGAGATTTGTTATGTGACAGAAAGCCTTCTGTTACGGTTTTCTCTGTGATGTGACGAATCAGGCTCTGAATTTCAGCAGTGGGGTCTGTACCTAACCTCAAATAATGGTCAGTATTGGCCAATTGTTTGAGGATCTCAGTTTTGTATGGATCGATGTCTTGAACCACAATTATCACTGCCTTTGTCGGCAGGTTTCACAACCAGAGGATAGTTGTGCTTGAGATTAGTCAGTGCTTGTTTTTCTAGTTTGGAAATGTCCTGAAGAATTACTTTCTCAAAATTAAATACCTCTGCTGATAGGGAACCATGAGGAGGTGAAAAGGTAGATGGTGGGCGGAAATTGGTATTGTTGGTAAAGGGACAACTGGAATTTTCTCAGAAGTAGAAGTGTAGGCGTATTTTTCCATAGTAATATGGATTTCCAAAAAGTTGGGCCAGAGAATGGGTCAAAGGAAAGGCCTCTACTCAACATTGATATTTCATCCTCTGACAAAATGTGTGATGATAGATTAAAGATATGAACTGTCTGCAAAGTTTCTCTAGTAAGTAAAGAGCTATGGGACATGATGTTGCTCGTTACCACTGGTAATACTTCCGTTAAGTTTGGTGTTCTCCTGGAGTGCTTAACCATCGTGGGGGACGGCCTCTGCTTCATCTGTTGGGGTGGCCCTGGCTTCTTCCTAAAAAGGCAGACGAGTTGGGGGTGTTCAGGATTAGCTAGGGCCCTCACCGAGGCTGGAACTGTCCAAAGAGTCACCCGATGTGTTGGAAAAGCCAACAATAGTATGTTGTTTATTGTGTCTACCCCATGGGGCATGGAAAATTAGGGCCTGTATAGGTCCTGTTCTTATAGAAGTCGTTGGTCAGGTAAGGGTATGTTCTCTCATTCTTGTAGTTCTTTATGTCACGTTTAACCTTCACTGTTTTTTATTCTGTTCAATCCTATAAAACTCACTTACTGCCTTCACAACTTTTTCCAGAAGGTTCTGTGATGTTACTGGTCCCGTTAATGTATTTCTCTAAGTCAGCAATTTCAGTTGCTACTTTCTTAATGTGTTTCTTAGATGAGTGAATCCCAAGCACCATCCAGTGCCTAGAACATGCGTTTCCAATATAGCTAAAACTGTTCAGGTATTCTTTACAGTCAGTGAAGACTCCAGGGATATTTCTCACTTGTAGGCCTACAGGGATAATAAATGACCTCAGATATTCAGTGATTATATGTATCATTGATTGTAGTCTAAACCAGTTTTTTCTTACATTACTCTAATTGCTCAGGTAGGGAAATGTTAGCTGGCTGTAGGGACTCTGTGGTGTCTGGGAAGAGGGAAGGGCCTTCTAAAATCTTTTTGATATAGTTGTCCGAGTAAAGTGGAGCATGGTTTGACATAATAAGATTGATGGTTTTTATGATGTAAATAAAAGTGTTTATTCTTTCATTAGGAATTCCATAACACAGTCTTATTATATCACCGTGTTGATCTGTTCCATTTATCTATGACGTAAGGGACCATTGTTCCTGTATAATTACTTGTACCCTAGGTCCCTCTCAGACCCATAATGTTCCCTTGTTTCTTGAAAATATGGCCTTGGGACTCTGAGCACTTTACCACTGATGATCAGTGCTAAAGTGCACATGCTTCTCCCCTAAACATGGTAACATTGGTGCTTACACAATTGGCATATTTAATTTACTTGTAAGTCCCTTGTAATGTGGTATACCATATAAATGCTACTAGTGGGCCGCCAGCACTGATTGTTCCACCCACACAATTAGCCCTTTCAACATATCTCAGGCCTGCCACTGCAGAGCCTGTGTGTGCAGTTTTACTGCCACTTCGACTTGGCCTTTAAAACCCTTCACCAAGCCTTAAACTTCCCTTTTATTACACATAAGTCACCACTAAGGTAGACCCTAGGTAGCCCATAGGGCACGGTGCTGTGTAAGTAAAAGATATGACATGTACTGGTAAGTTTTGCATGTTCTGGTAGTGAAAATCACCTAAATTCATTTTTCACTACTGTGAGGCCCACTCTTCTCATAGGTTAACATTATAAGTTCTTTGACACACTTTTAGGCTGTAATTCCTGATTAGAAAGAAGTAGCTGTGTCATGTTTTATATCTTTGGAATAGTAGTGACAAATCCTCTTTACTGGTAAGGTTGTGTTTGACATCACTATTTTAGAAATGCTTCTTTTAGAAAGTGGGCATTTCTCTACTCTTACAGGTCTGTGTGCCTGTAGCCTGTCTCCAATGATCATGTCTTGCGTGGGTGACAGCTTCACTTTGTGCAATCCCTCTAGACAGCCACAAACACAGGAACGTTAGGTTCGACTGAGTACTCATCTGCATGCTGATGGCTCTTCCTGGGCAGGAAGGGCGGGATGGGGCAGACATTTTCACCTGAATAGGCAGTGCCCTGTCTCCACACAAAGGGCTGACAACCTGCAACTGATAGTCTGCAGCCAGGGATGGGAAGAAAGGACCTATGTGCACTTCAAAGACCCTTCTTTGAAGTCACTCCCACTTCAAAGGCACAACTGGGTATAAGTACTGGGTCTATGACTCCACCAAACTAGACACTTTGGACCTGTAACTGAACTCTATCAGAAGAACTGCTGTACTGCATCAAGGACTGACACTCTGCTGGACTGCTGAACTGGAAGATCTGCTTTTTTGCTGCCTGCTGCTCTCTGACCCTGCTGAGGGAGAGCTGAATCTGCTTTGCAGCTATAGTGATCTCCAAGGCCATATTGGCTTGCATCCTGTTGCTTGAGACTCAGGGCTATCAAAGTCTCTACACCTGCTCCAGTGTCTGGTTCACTGGAAGTAGACCCAGATACTTGCAACAGAGAAATAGATGCATCTCCAGTCTGCGTGTAGCAGAACCAGTGCATCAACCCTGTTGTGGAAGTTGAACCGGGGCATCGCTCTCAAAACCAATGCATCGACTTGAGAACCCTGACCTATCCGAACCGCGCATCGTCACTACTGCAAGGTGGAGAGATCAACGCATCCCCTTGACTGCATGGGGGAACTCGGCACATCGCACTTCAGAACTAACGCATCTCGGCTCGGCGCTTTGTCTACGGAACTGATGCATTGCCATCACTGCATAGAGAAGCCCAATGCAATACCTCAACTGCTGGTTTGACATTGACACATCGCTCATTTTCACCCAGCTTCTCGCTGTTGTGACCAGGATCAAGGTACTCTGTTCACCGAGCCTGCATGGCTCCTGTCCCCGGCCTGGGCTCCATCGTGGTCAGGTTGAACTGTTGACTTTGCTCTATGCACTACGACCAGATAACACCCATAGGCGCTTATTGTGTCTTAGTGCTAGAACTCTTTTTATTCTTTAAAAATTCATATCTTGAGACCTACGTTTTGGATTTTTGTGATTTTGGTCTTGATTTATTCATAACATGATTGTCTATTTTTTCTAATCATGTGGAAGTCTTTTTGTGATGTTTAAGTTGTGTTACTGTATGTGTATGTTGCACAAATACTTCACACATTGCCTCTTTAGATAAGCCTGACTGCTCTGTGCCAAGCGACCAGAGGGTGAGCACAGGTTATCTCTAAGTGGGTATATGGCTTACCCTGATTAAAGCGGTGGTCCCTGCTTGACAGTGCATACCTCTGCCAACTAGAGACCCCATTTCTCACACGCTACTACACACAGCCTCCACTGCCTGCTCAGCTCTTCATGAAAAGACCACTCCCTTCAGTCACCTAACCCCAATTAAGTGGGCCAATCACTACTACAGAGAGGCTACACTCTACGCAACTATTCGTGGAGAGCTTACTCCCCCAACAAGCTCAAGCCTCCTCATGTAGTGAATGACCTATTACGTGCAGTTAGGGAAATTAGTAATGTTTTACTCTACATTAAAAAACCTAGAAAAACAAAATTTAAATTAAGGTTATAGTTAGAAGTGGTAATAATGTGTTACATTGGGGGCGTGGCTTGGCCGTTGTTGAGCTCCGCTAGCCGAGGGACACAAAGCCTATAATCCATCTTATATCCGGCCCCCAAAACAAGCGGTACAGCTTCCGATAGCATCGGGAAAACATCAGGAGCGTGTAAAAGCCGGTTCATGGGGAAGAACGAAGATTGGAAGGCGGAAATCCGGCACTACGATAGGATCGGCAACGGAGAAGCCTGACTGTGTGTAACAGCGGGACACAGGAGGCAAAGACGTCTACGCGCTACGCCAAGAGGAACTCCGATCAGCGGCAGTGACCCGAAGACCTCTCCTTCTTCCTCCCCCCCCCAGTGACACGAGATCCCCGCGGTGCTGCATGGTGCAGGCCATCGCACACACGAGCAGTAGCAGGGGTTGCAGGCAGCTGAGAGCTGCGTGACTGGTCGAGGGCAGACACAACGTAAGGGTCCATCTCAGGTGCCTGGCAGCTGTGGAGCCGGGTCGGGACTGGAAACAGTCGGTAGCTGGGCCCCACCCGGTGAGGAGACAGGGATCTCGAGTGCGGCTGCATTGTAGATGGGACCAAGCGCAGGCCTGCTTGTCAGTGCAGGAATAAGTTAAGGAAAGGAGCCTGACAGCACAGGAGGAGTTGAATGAGTCCACTGAAGGGAACAAAACGTCATGCGCACCCTGAAGGCGAAGAGTACCTCTAATAACAAGGTCGCACGAAGTGCGTAGCGTAGCCGGTTGGATTATCGTGCAGGGGGTACTCATTGGAGCGTGAAAGAGAGCGGAGGTGGACAGTGAGAGACACTCCAAAATAGAGTGCATAATGGGAAAGCCTAAATCTGTGGGTCCCACCCAAACCAATAGAATGGACAACTACACTGTGTCTAAAAATCCTGCGGTGTCGCAAACGGAAGAAACGGTGGAGCCTACGCTAAGTGCAATCATGGCGGCTATCCAAGACCTAAAGGGCACACTAGAGCCTAAAATTGATTCAGTGCAAGTGGAAATGAACCTGATTAGGGCAGATCTGCACAAACTCTCCGTGAACGTAAATTCAGCGGAGACGAATATCACTCAACTCCAGTGAACCACCAAACGCATTGAGGCCCAAGTACAGGCGCTCACCGAGAAGACCTCGGAAATGGCAGCAAAGCTGAAAGACCAGGAAGGTAGAGCGTGGAGGAACAACATTAGGGTGGTGGGGGTCCTGGAGGGGGCAGAGGGAGGGTCGGTAGACCTCTTCCTGGAAGACCTCATCATGAAAGTTCTAAAGCCCAAGAGACTCACCAATTTCTTCTCGATCGAACGAGCGCATAGGGCGCCAATACCGCCGCCTAGACCCGGGGCACCCCCAAGGAAAAAAATAGCGAAAGTGTTCAACTACAGGGATTGCGACGCAATACTTCAGGCTGCCAGATCCATGGGAAATATTAAATTGGATAACGCTCAGATTCGCTTTTTTCCAGACTTTACTTTACAAGTGCAACGACAGCGGAGGAGTTTCGAAGCAGTAAAGCGGGAGTTAAGAGAATGTGAACTGAAATACATGATGCTGTTCCCAGCAAAGTTACGAGTAATTGCAGAAGGCAAGACCTGGCACTTCGCAACCCCAGAGGAGGTCTGGGAATGGCTGGAGGGCTGGCGGCCAGGAACCCGAGCAAAAGGCAAAGATAAGACATTTGGTCGAGGATGGCAGAAACATTCCAACCTCTCCCCGAGCCGAGAGCGAAACTCCAGCGAAAGGAATGAAGAGTCGGAGCCCAGAATAGGTGCAAGAGAAGAGGAGTAATAAACAGCAATCCGGAGTAAGGTACAATGGGCTCGGCTACAGAGACTGCCAAGAGTTCAGAGCAAATAGGAAAAGTGCCTGAATTTTGGTTGGGACATAGTAGTGCTAAGGGACACAACAATTCAATAGAACGTGTGCTGCTTGTAGGGGGGGATAAACAGATGAGAGTGCTTAGAAGGGTTTGTCCTGAGGGTGCGGGTTCGCGGTGCGGTTTCCTCCCTGTGGTGGCACCGCAGGGACGCGACCGAGCCTCCCCTGGATTATAACCGTTTAATGTATGTTCGAGGGCGACAGGCACTCTGCAGGTTGGGAAGTTGGGGAAGGCACAACCTTAATAGCAGGGGAGCAGGGTGGGGTGGTGGGAGGGGGAGTTGGGGTTTACGGGTTAGTTTATTTCAAAAGTGTGTTTAAAATGTTTAAAGCTCAGAAAAGTACCAGGCGCTACACAGGGACACAGAACAATGGGAGGAGGCATGCATTTGCTCCTCTGTACAAGAGATCGGCACGGAGACTCTACAAACAATGGAGTATTCTACGACTTTGATGAACCCTTTGAGAGTGTTGTCTTGGAACGTAAATGGCCTGAATGGTAAATTAAAATGCTCTTGAGTCCTGCAGTATATTAAGCAACACAGGCCGGACGTTGTCCTCATGCAGGAAACGCACCTATTGGGCAATCAATGTAAAGCGTTGAATTGATTTGGATATATACTAGTGGCACACGCAGGATACACCACGGGTTCCAGGGGTGTGAGGGTGCTTATTAGGAAATCACTCCCATTCATTCAGGGGAGGGTATGGGAGGACACCCTGGGCAGGTACGTAGCAATTAGCGGGACTTGGGAAGGGAAAAGGCTAAACCATTGTTCGGTCTATGCCGACACCAACACCCCAACGAGAAACAATACACACATTTGGCAGCCATGAGTGTGAGCCTGTCAAGATTAGATTATATGATAACACAACTTACGGGATTGGGAGAATTTGTAGGTGCAATACATAGGGCGCGCGGAATATCAGACCATTCCCCAGAGGGGGTGGGTCTCATTGGCCCCCAAAGGGACTACACGCTGCCGCCACGGGTGGATCCATGGCTATTCAAGGATGAAGAATTTAGAGAAGATACTAAGAAAGGGGCAGACCTCTTCTTTGCTGAAAATGTGGGTTCAGTAGAATCTAAAGTGATATTATGGGAGGCCTTCAAGACAGTGCTCTGAGGGAGGATTCAGGCACGGGTATGGGCCGAAAAGAAGGAGAAAGCTCTTAAGTGTCACACCCTAGAAGATGAAATAACGGTACTGGAATCCCAAGTAGTGCAGGGTGGGCATGACTCGGCAGGCGGGCAGCACCGACTGCGGCTCCGTCAAAAAGAACTAAGAGATCTGCTTGAAGAAAGTACCAAAGCCTAGGCGTTGGCCACACAACACAGACTATATGATGTGGGGGATAAGGCAAATAAGCTACTGGCCTGGTTAGACAAGCAAAGGGCGGAGGGTAGGTGGGTGCCTAGCCTGATAGACCAAAAGGGGAATGGGCTTGTCACAGGGAGAGACGTAGCAGAGGGATTCGCAGCATACTACGAGCAGGTATATGCCTCTGCCTCCGTGAAAACGGAACAAGACTGTAGTGATTTCTTGCAAGATATCAAGCTCCCGCGACTGTCAGAAGTAGACAGATAAATGTTAGAGGAAGATGTAACAACTGAGGAAATTAAAGCAGCCACCCTCTCCCTACAATCAGGCAAAGCAGCAGGCCCTAACGGACTTCCAGTTGAGATGTATAAATGTCTACTGGAGGGCACTGCAGGCCACTTACTAGCTATGTTGCAAGAGGCCAAAGAGGATGGTAAACTCCCCGTAGATCAGAGGATGGCAGTAATAGTGGTCATACCGAAGGAGGGCAAGCCGCCTACAGAGTGTGGTTCATATAGGTCCATCTCCCTGCTCAATTTTGAAGTTAAGGTCTTGGCGAAACTTCTGTCTATAAGATTGGGCAGGGTGATCACCTCACTGGTGCACCCAGACCAATCGGGGTTCATGCCCCATAGGGGGATCAGACTTAATCTGCGCAGATTATTCGGGGTACTACATCTTACGGAGGCAACTCCGAATGAGCAGGCAGCGCTCCTTTCATTGGATGCCAGAATGGCGTTCGATAGCGTGGAGTGGAACTATCTTTTTGCGGTGCTGGGGAAATTAGGATTTGGACCGAAATACATAGGGTGAGTGAGACTACTCTACCAAAATCCATTAGCCAGGGTGCGGGTTAACGCCACAGTGTCAAGGGTGCTTCCCCTGCAAAAGGGCACAACACAGGGGTGCCCTCTGTCCCTCCTACTGTTTGCCCTAGCCCTGGAGCCATTGGCAGCATGGATACGTCAAGATCCCCTGATATGGGGGATACCGATTGGGGAGGAATGGAAGGAACGTATTTCATTGTACGCTGATAATGTCCTGTTATATGCGACAAGGCCGCGCCAGTCAATCGATAGGATTCTTCAAATATTTAGAATATATGGGGAATACTCCGGATACCAAATTAACTGGAATAAATCGTTGTTCTTCCCCCTGGCAGGGAGTATCCCAGACTTAACATCCAGATGTAGAGTCCCTGTAGAGATGAAAGGGTTCAAGTACTTAGTAATTTATGTAACAAGAAGTGCCCAGGAACTCTATCGCCGTAATCTAGGCACTCAGCTTGATAGGTTGGGCGCGGATGCCAAACACTGGCTGACCCTGCCCCTCACTCTGAGGGGGCGTGCAGCATTGTTTAAAATGATGTCTCTCCCACGTCTGTTGTATACTGTACAAAATACGCCATATGAAGTACCCCAGTTATACTTCCAGAGAGTAGAGGCGGAACTGCGAACACTGCTGTGGGGGTGGAGGGGCCCCCCGGATAGCGTTGCGTAAGTTGCAAAGAGGGGTCTATGATGGAGGGCTGGCAATCCCGGATGTCCGTAGCTACTACTGGGCGGCCCAACTAGTGACAGTAAATGGATGGTTTTTTGGAGATCGATCGGAACCGGCTTATAGAGTCGATAGATTAGCCATGGGTAAAGGTGGGCCCAGATCGCTGTTATATACTAGGTGATTGGCGAGCACAGTATCGCACCACACCTGGACAGTAGAATTGGCGTGGCGGGGAGCAACAAAATTCCTAGGGTGGGAGAGTAAGTTGACTGGGATGACCCCACTCTGGGTAGGTACCGGGCTAAGATTGGTGAATAAACTGAAGGATTTTTCGAAATGGGATTTGCTGGGCATTGAAACACTTGGGGATGTATGGAGGGGTCAAGCCTACATCACATTTGCAACCCTGCAATCAGAGTATGTAATGGGAAAAGGGGAGTGGCTATGATACCTACAATTTGGACATGCCATATGCACCCATATCAAAGAAGGGGAGACACTGGTGGAAACTGCACCGCTAGAGGACAGAATACTGACTGAGCCTCTGTTGGAAAAGGCCATTTCTCTGATATACAAAAAAAATTGTCAATAATGCCCCGGAGGTGCTGAACTTATTGAGAGCAACCTGGGAGGGAGATGTTGGTCCTGTAGAAGATGAGGAATGGATGGAAGCATTACAAGGCCCGAAGGAAGTGGCGATCAGGGCGCGATTTAGACTAATTCAGTTGAAAGTGCTCCACCGAGTTTACTACCCCTGAACGGTGTTATATCGTATGAACAGAAGTGTGGATGCAAAGTGTCAGAGAGGGTGGAGATTAAAAGGGAACTCCTATCATCTTATCTGGGACTGCCCAAGATTACAAGTGTTTTGGAGGAAAGTGGGGGAGGTCCTAACATTGGTCATGGGAGTTGAGATACACCTGACACCGAAATGGGTGTTACTGATGGTTGCCGGAGAGGAAGATTGGCCCAGATACACGAGACAATGGCTGACACTAGCATTGGGGGGAGCCAAACGAAATGTAGCGAGAAAATGGGGCCGGCAGAAATGCCAACACTAAGAGTATAGAAAACTGACCTAGATTGGTGCAGACAAGCAGAACACACAATATACAAGAGCAGGGGTTGCCCGAAAAAGTGGGAAAAGATATGGGGTCCCTGGCAGTCCTACAGAGGCCTTTAATGGGGGTGGGAGAGGGGCATTGTAGGCAGAGACTGTATTGCCATTGGAAAGTTAAATGTGTACAACTATTTGTAACAAGTCATACTGTGATATGATGTAATTGTCTCCTGATTGTAATATTTGCTGAGCTGAGTTTAATAAAAAGAATTCCTCCAAAAAATCATGTGTTACATTACACTAAAACACAATAGAAATTCACTGACAAAAACAAATTTTAAAGGGACGTTATAGCTAGGTCTAGTAAAAATATCTTAATTTGCATAAAAAAATTGAAATTCTCTGAAACAATAATGGTTATAGTTAGGTGAAAATGTCAGTTAAAAATACATTTTTAAATTTAAAAACCACTAAAATTCTTCAGTCATAGTTCACTGAGCTAACCAAATCTTGCCGCCCTGCCCTCACATATTACATCACTCATGACATGTTTAGTCACATCATTAATGACATCAATAATGACATCTCAAATGACACCTTTGATGACATTACTGATTTCATCACCTAATGAGTGTTAATTCGTTATATGCTTCTGACGCTGAAAGGTATTCAGTGCTTTTTGGAATGGGAACCCTAATGATTAATATTTTCTGATTAAGGAGTAAAGTTGTGTAATAAAAACCTATTGTATGGTGGGCAGAGTAAATACTTTGATTTATATCACACCTAAAAAGGAAGAAAGCAGCTCTGCTAGTACATTTTCCTTTTATATAAAACTCCAAAGGAAAATTTTAGCCAACGGCCGAGACTCTGAACTGGAGGACTTAGTGTTGTCAAGGGCGACTCAACTTTAGCAATAACCATCCTCACAGTCTGAGGTAAGGTAATTTTTTATTGTACAGTTAATTAAAACTCACAACTTTAAAAGAAGAACCCATTGAGACATTAAAAGTATTTAAAAAAAGAAAAGAGAAGATAAAAATCATTATCTCAGTTTACACTATAACATTTAAAATCCAGTCTTTCAAACTGTTATGTTTTAGGTAAAGGACGTATTGAGTCTCGGTATTATTGTCTGTTCAGCCATTTTGCGATGGATAAAAATATGGATAAAGTGCCAATGCTTCAGAGTATCTGTTCAAGCCTTTTAACGTATGTTAGAGCATGGATAAAGTGCTTGTGCTTCAAGAGTGCAATCATTGTTGGCTATTAAAGTGCTCAGTCAAGGTAGACCAGCTGTCTTCTTATTCTGCTGTCGCTTATGACATAAGCTTCAGTCTTTCTGCCACTTTATCAAAATACTTTGTGACTCAGCAGTTGAGTTGGATCTCTTCTGGGTTAAAACATAGTTTTACTGCCTGCAGGTCCTGATGCCCTTCTGATTTAATGTTGGTCGAAGCAAGGCATGTCTTATGTCTAACAGGCTTGGACAAATGCAAATTATATGAATTAGATCCTCTTTTCCTAATCCGCAGAGACGGCAGGACTGTTCCTCTGGTCTCCTTTTCCATGGCGGCAAGTGAGGGAGAATTGGTATAATGCCAAAGTGCAATTTTAAGAATTTTTCTTTTATGTTTTGTTTAACTCCCATTTTTAAATAAGCTTGTGGCGTAAGAGTTGCGTAATCATTAAGTACTGTCCATCCGTGAGCCCGCTTGGCCAAAGTTTCCTTGTCTTCTATTGAGGATATCAGTTTTTGTTACTTTGGTTACGACTTTTTGAAGCTCTTATGATCTATGGAGGATTCCCAGAGGTTAGTCAATTCAAGCCTTTCCAATGATTCGAGCAAGTACTCTCTGGCGAGTGATTTCTCTCGGTGTGGCAGTTCAAACCATAGATGTGCATTTAAGGAACCCTGCTCAGAGCCTCTGATCTTGTGCCAGCTTTTTATGTAAGCACCCCTTCGTTCCACGGTTTGCTTCTGAAGACCGAACTCCAGGCGTATTTGGGCAGGTGACACATAATTTGGTAGCCGAAAGAATGCTCTGTATGACCTACCAATTATTTTGTCTAAAACTGTTGCATCTTTCCCTTGCATTGGTTCAATCCCATATGTGAGCACTGGCTGCAAACGTGCTCGAATCACCTGTAATAGGGGATCTAATGTTCGATCTGGTAGGACTTTCTTCAGGGGCTTCATTGCGAGGTAGCTCATAGTGCCCTTCCGTCGCAAGGCTTCCAGTTGGGGTTTGTACAAGCCTCTGCTGTCAAAGGAAAACTCCAAGATACTTGTAGTTGGTTACCCGGTCTAGGCTGCTCCCATCCAGGTACCACGTAATTTTCTTGGTCTTGTTGTAATTCACTGCCATAATTTTTGTTTTCTTTAAGTTAATGTGTAATGCATTTCAATGTGAAAATGTGTTGGTGGTATCCAGCAGATGTTGAAGGCCGATTGGGGTCCGACTTATTAAAACCAGGTATAGGAGATTGGACAGCAAGATATTTCCCAGGCGTGGGGCGTGTGATGTACTATTGTCCGATTCCCCTGGGAGGTCTGCTAAGAAGAGGTTGAAAAGCGTAGGGGCTAAGACGCACACTTGTTTTAGGCCTTTGGAGGTGTTGATTCGCCTTGAGAGGTGCGTCCCGGCTCCCAGCTTGATCTTGACCCAGGTATCTGAATGTAATAGGATCAACTGGTTGAGGAGAGGTTTAGGTATCCCCCACTTATCCAGCTTCTGCCAGAGTTTGGCTCGATCAACTTGGTCGAATTCTGCGCTATAATCAATGAAACATAAAAAATAGCGAGCACTTTGCAGCTTTGGCCGCGTCTATCAGCAAGGTTAGCGCCATAATGTTAGTGGTGGTGCCATGCCCTCTGCAGAATCCTGTTTGATTTGCGGGAATTATGTATTTGGACAATGCCCAGGATGACAATTCCTCTAGGACTAGCCCCGCATAATACTTCACCTCTATATCTAGTAGGGCGACGAGACGGTAATTGTTGGGGCTACTCCTATCGCCTTGTTTGTTAATTGGGCTGATTATCGATCCTTTCCAAGAGGCTGGGCTTGTTTCTGTTTCCTGAATGCTCTTGAAGACTGGTTCCAGAGTGTTACTCCAGAATTCTGCATCATACTTATACAGTATTGGCGGGATTCCATTTGGGCCTGGGGCTCCTTCCGGCTTCCCTTTAGAAATTTGTAACTTGATCCGAGCTGCTGTTATTTCGTTACTAACTTCTTTGCTGTATGATGATAGTTTAAAGACCGTTGTGCAATCCGCCCCAAGGTCCTTTTCTTTGCTCGGGTTCTTATTGTGCTTATTGCCTTCGCCATTCCTTTGTCTAAGTTGTAATCCCTCCTGTTCCTCTTAGTAGTCCACATATTTTCCTCAGCAGAATTCCCCTCTTGAAAATTGTCGTTAAAATGATTATACAGTTGGTGTGCCCAGTCAGATTCTGTAATGTATGAATTTATTCCTTGATGCGCTGGTCGTTGTAGGCTATTTGTTGTCCGCCAGAACCGGGCGCTGTTTTTGAGTTTCGAGTCGTGCAAGATTTTTGCCCAAAGGTCTTCATTCGTTTGTTTTTTCTTTTCCCAAATCATCTTTTTTAACTTTGCCTTTAGTTGCCATAACTCGCTTTGCAGGGCTAGGCATTGTGGTCATTTGCGCAGCTGTCTTAGGGCTTGGCTTATATTCCGTTTGAGGTTTTTTATTTCGCGAAGGGTTGCCTTCCCTGGAACAGGGCCCCGTGGTCTCCCCGTATGGGTCTTCGTCTTTGTGGCAAACCTTATCCCAAGATCCTTTGTGAAACCCTCCCAAGCCTCTATTGGGTTCGCTAACAGATTGTTTTCGCGATTGATTAGTATGTTGGCATTATTGGATAGCACTTCAATTTTATCGGGCTTGCACCTTATTCGTTTAAAATCCGATGTGTCTGCGGTGCCCGCACTTGTCGTTTCTTCCAAGTGGTTTCCTCTGATTGCGTTTAGCGTCACTTCTTGTGGTAGATGATTACTTTGTCCGTTTTCGCCCATTGTAAATGAGACTATGCTATCAAACAGGGGGAGGGTTGCCAGGGTAAAATCTAAATAGGAGGAAGTAGACGCTGAGTGGAACATTGGTGCTGGTGGGTTATCCTCTTTGAATCGGCCGTTCAACACCCTCAGGTTTAGTTGTTCCAGATCTTTAAGTAATTCGATTGAACCTCTTGTTTGTCCAGTTGGAGGTGTTGGGGCTTGATTTGGTATTCCCCACGCTATGTTTAGATCCTGAGCTAACTCATCTTCTGAGGCTGATCCAAAGAGAAAGGAATTGAATTCACCTGCTAAAATTATGCTTTCAGCGTCCCTCTCTTCTATTATTCTTGCCAATTCGCAGACCAATTCTTTAGCTGCTTTCTGCCTATGCTTCGGGTGTATGTATGTATTGATTATAATAAGTGGCCGGTCTACTTTATTAATTTTGGTTGTTATGGCTATTGTGTGAATGGCGTTTGGAGCTGCAATTTTAGCCTTAATCACTTCATTTGTTCCTACGGTGAATATTGAAGCAAATAACATCAGGCCGCCTGAACGATGGCCAAAGGTTGACCTTTTGATAGCTGGGACGATGTGCGACGTGTATCCTTGTATATCTATCTTGTACTCTTCCCAGGTTTCTTGAAATAATACCAGGTCAAATGACTTTATGTAATTTAGTATGTAAGGATCCTCCAACTTATTCGCCAATCCGTTAATATTCCAGATGCACAATCTAATTTTTGTTAGGTCGACAGGTGCAGGGGGTGGATCGAATAACCCTTGTCACTGTATACCCGCCATTGTTATTGTATGTTGTATTTTTGCCCAGCTAGGTGCAGATGAATGTATTATTGAGTTTTGGTTATTTGAGAGACTCCGATGGGGTCCTGGGGAATGGCTGCGTGCTCCTTTCAGAATTGATGTAACAGTATGCAAAGGTTCTTTGTTGCATTCTTCTAGGAGAGGAGTAGGATAGGCTATTCTTTTTCCTGGTTCTAGCCTTATTCCCCCCTTGCAAAATGTATTGGTTTCTTCCAGAATTAAGGTGCAGACAAGCAGAACACACAATATACAAGAGCAGGGGGTGCCGAGACAATGGGTGACACTAGCATTGGGGGTAGCCAAACGAAATCTAACGAGAAAATGGGGGGGCGGCAGAAATGCCAACACTAAGAGAATGGAAAACTGACCTAGATTGGTGCAGACAAGCAGAACACACAATGTACAAGAGCAGGGGGTGCCCGAAAAAGTGGGAACAGATATGGGGTCCCTGGCAGTCCTACAGAGGCCTTTAATGGGGGAGGGAGAGGGGCATTGTAGGCAGAGACTGTATTGCCATTGGAAAGTTAAATGTGTACAACTATTTGTAACAAGTCATACTGTGATATGATGTAATTGTCTCCTGATTGTAATATTTGCTGAGCTGAGTTTAATAAAAAAAAATAATAATAATGTGTTACATTACACTAAAACACAATAGAAATTCACTGACAAAAACAAATTTTAAAGGGACGTTATAGCTAGGTCTAGTAAAAATATCTTAATTTGCATAACAAATTAGAAATCCATCCTCCCAGTCTGAGGGCAACCTCCCACAGCAGTAACCAATACTTTGTTGGTCACAGACAAGCAAATACTATAACTGTTACAAAATAAATTAACATATGGAGCTTATAGTCTCCTATTGCTATTTTATAATGGATATGGGCCTTAGCTACAGTTTGTCAGATGGGATACCCCGTCAAAATGAGATAGATATCCCGTCCAATGTATTATAGGTGGGCGATGGACAGGACACCCTCCTCGTTCTGTAATAGGGTATCTGTTATAACCTACTTGTCTGGTTTATGCATCCTCCCCATTGTTGTGCTCTGCCTTGCTGCTCAGCCATTGGTGATGTCATTTGGAATGCTGAGAATGTTGGTGTTTGAGTGAGATCAGTTGGTGTGAGAGGGCTGAGCAGCAAGGAGGCTGCTCCTGGTGGGGCATACATTATGGATCTTACCATCATCCTGAAAGCTGTAATTGATGAAGCATCTTAATGAATAAACCTGTTACCTATTTCTACACGACCTGACTACGAGGTTTACTTCATTTTAACACTGGCGACGATTTGGAAGAACCTACGCGTGTGCTACTTCTATGGATAATGGTTTATGAAACTTAAAGGATTTTCAAGTATATGGAATTTCAAGAGAACTTACGAGCTGTGTATTTAAGGAAGCTGGCACCAATGAGCCCCACCAGTGACCACTCCACCGGTCGCCCTACCACGTAAGTGCCAGTTCCTGCTGTTTGCCTACCTTGCTACCTGCCTGTTCCTGCTGTGAGCTGTTCCCAATCCTGAGGACTTGTTTGCTCAGTGGACTACTGTGATTGTCACGACATGTACAAGGAATGACTACAGATTGTGGCAACTTGGGTGAGTGTTCCCCATATGAGTAATTAGACTAACAGAAGTTCTTTACATTCCTCACCACCTGTGAACCGTCAGCCCTAGCCTGGGCCTGCCAGTTCCTGTTGAACTTTATTTGTTTGAAATCTGCTTGACTAAGGTGAGCCCACATGCTTGTAGAGCAGAAGATATAGAGCATCACCTGATGTTGAAATCTGCCTACCGATAGACTATTGAGTTTTACGTGTTTAACATGCCTGACAACTATCTGAAGTCATCCGGAAATACTGTTAGGCGGCACGTTTTGGATTGTGTTGTGGTCTGCATATCACATGGAGATAACCGGCAGTGCAGTCCCTTTATTTGTGCCATAATGAGAAGCATCGCCTGAGGGGTCCCCAAAGCTGGTCATGGAGTTACCTTTGGATTAAAGTGTTTCCTGAGTTTTTGATCACTATAAGAGTGTTTTGTTTGTTTCCTGTGTCTGTGCTAATTGAAACAACCCGGAGTTCGTGTTATTTTCAGCTTCTGCAGAGCCCCGCTGATGTATTTTTTTTACATTCAGCTTAATGGTGTGGGTTTTGGTGCTTTTCACTTTCACGTGGGAGTTACTGAGCGACTTCATCACAAGGAAAACTGCACCGCTTCTGATGCATTCTTTGTTTTTTATTCTTTTCATTTTGCGTTTCACCGCTGTGTGCCTCTGCAGCTTGACAGTTGAACCGCTGCCCTTCAATTTGAGATTGGCACGAGCTGTGCATAACGCACACACAAAGCTCGCGCTGACTTACCTACATTCAGATGTCCGGCGATGCCTCCTCCTCTGTGACGTTTTCTCATCCATGAAGTGTATTGCTGCCTGGCACGTTTGGAAGCACGCTGATGCTGCAAGCCATCCGGCTTAGCGTCACTGCCGTGCCGCCATCTTTTGGTTGGAGGATGCAGCCATATGGTGTGCCAGAACGTCAGGGAAGTCTCGCTCTGCAGTTGTCAATAAAGTTTTTTTTTCCAAGTCCTTGAGACCGCGATCGACGCCTCGTCATGATCGTTTCCTCTCCTCATGTTTTTTTGCTGCAACTCTTTACATGTAAATGCAGCAGTTGACTGTCTCAACGTGTGGTGGGGAGTTCGTATCTTCGTTGCTGCAGACCTTGGACTTTGAACTTTGCTGGCAGATCGGGTGCCATTAAGAAGAACTTCATGTCTGGTGAAAATTCGGGTGAGTGATCGCTCACCGGAGTAAGAGACTTCTTTTGTTTTTCTTCATGTTATCAATGTGATACTGCTTTGCGAGAGGGTGGTTTGTGTTTTTGTTATTTGAGTGGTGGTGTTGTCTCCCTAGAATGTGTAGGTTGTGGGCTGGTGGAGCCCAGTTTTGTGGTTCATGGGAAGGCTGTTGCATGGAGGTTGGGGCCTGAGTGTGTTTTGGATTGATTTTAGGGGTTAGTTATACTTTGATTGTTTCCCCTTTGTCATGACTGTACGCATACCCTGGATTGTAGTATGTTGCGAGAGTGTTTTGCGTTAAAGGATACCCTAGATTTACTTTGGGTTTGATGATACCCATACTATGTTCGAGAGTGTTTTGGATTTCAAGTTGCCATATTTTGGTGTGGGTGGAGTCTTATTCCTCTTCTTAGAGGTTGGACCCACTGTTCAGTTTCAAGGGAGGTGTATTCCCCTATAGGGAGGTGTGTTCCCCTATTACTGCGAGTTCCTACATTACATTTTGTTCAGTTTCTCAGGGAGGAGTGTTCCCCTATAGGGAGGTAGTTTCCCCTATTATTTTTTTTTTTCAGTTCCAAAGGGGAGGGTGTTCCCCCATAGGGAGGTGGTTTCCCCTATTACGCATTGTTCAGTTTCTAAGGGAGGTGTATTCCCCTATAGGGAGGTGGTTTCCCCTATTACGTATGTTCAATTTCTAAGGGAGATGTATTCCCCTATAGAGAGGTGGTTTCCCCTATTACGCTTTAGGGGATTTTGTAATCCCCAGTCCTACCATGTGTTGTATATGTGCAGTAAGGGGGGTGTGTATCCCTGGCCCTGCCATATGTATTGTAAGTGCAGTAGGCCCTGCCATATGTATTGTAAGTGCAGTAGGGGGTGTGTTGTATATGTGCAGTAGGGGGGTGTATCCCTAGACCTGCCATATGTATTGTAAGTGCAGTAGGGGGTTTCGAATCCCTAGTCCTGCCATGGGTTGTTTCTTATTTTTCCTAGTTTGGTAGTTTTTGTTATTTGTGATGAATTTATGGGACATGTCATATGTATGTTTTATTATCTTGCACTCATTTGTCTTTCTAATCATTATAAGGGGGAAGATGTGTTATAACCTACTTGTCTGGTTTATGCATCCTCCCCATTGTTGTGCTCTGCCTTGCTGCTCAGCCATTGGTGATGTCATTTGGAATGCTGAGAATGTTGGTGTTTGAGTGAGATCAGTTGGTGTGAGAGGGCTGAGCAGCAAGGAGGCTGCTCCTGGTGGGGCATACATTATGGATCTTACCATCATCCTGAAAGCTGTAATTGATGAAGCATCTTAATGAATAAACCTGTTACCTATTTCTACACGACCTGACTACGAGGTTTACTTCATTTTAACAGTATCCCGTCCACCAAACTCTAACTAAGGGGCTGTATTTATTATGTGCCTAAACTGTGCACTTACATAAATAATTTGGGTGAGTCTTCTTTTTATTAATATTGTACTCAGTACACCTTTAACTCAATTTACAAGCTGCAAAACTCCTGAAGCATCTACTTTATATATGTGTGCGTTATTATTATTGCAATACGCCAGTACTAAGTTCAAAAAATGAGAAACAGATGTAAACCATCTTCAAAAGATTTGGAGCCATTAAAAATACCACAGAAAAATTAGTATGTTCTAAAACTCTTGGGTTTTCACTTCTTATCGCTCCAAATATTTAGAAATGAAAAGCCAAAGACATTAAAATGTGCCTCTGGTGTAAGCTTTCATGCTGCCTCCACATATTTGCACAGTGGCCAACTGCATATCATATTCTCACCAAAGAGAAACCAGAGCAGCAATGTGCCAAATATTTCAATTCTAGCATCATTTACTATTAACAGCGTTTGTCTTTTTTTTAAATAAAAGGGTCTTCGAGTTCAAGAAAAGTGTTGATTTATACGTGTTGTCCCATCTTGCACCGTGCTGAGCTTCTGGATATTGTGTTCAAACTATATATTTTTTTACAGTAAGTGTGTTCTTTGTCTCCACATTTGACATTATCTTTCTTCTGCTACTAAACAGCAACTCTTACAGAGCCTGATTTATTCAGAAACGTTAAAACGGATTCACCCAATTCTCCAAACGAAAGCACTTAAATCTAAACAAACTGCAAATTTCCATGCAAGCTACTCATTTATTCCTCCAAACTTACTCACGAGGATTGACAGCTCGAGTTTGTGTGGCAGATATACGCATTAGAACGTTGTGCTTATTTCCCTTTCTATCCATCTTGAAATAATGTTTCCAAATTCCAGGTAGAAAACATCCTTCCCTTTCATGCTAATCAAATCAAGAAGGCAATGCATACCCTTTCCCACTGTGCAAATAGGCTTCTAATTACCTTTTGAAACAGAAAACGTACATGTGCTTCAAGAGTGGGGAATGGCCGTGCAAAATGACTGTGAATATCCACAAATTTCTGATTTTGTGAATATTTCAATATTTTCGCATGACCTCTCCTTGAAAAAGCAAGATTCCCAGCTCTTATGCTACATTTAATAATGTGGAAAATGCACAATACTAGCCGATTTTCCCCTGTAATTAGGAAAATTGCAGTTGGAAATATCCAGAAATCCCGAATATGAGACTCAGGTTTGAGGAATTCCAGTCACAAACTGAACTTTCTGTGCACCTAAACTGCAAATAGGGGCACAAAATATTTTGTCAACTGGCCCATAGAAAGCAAGTTTTAAAAGAATGTGTCTGCAGTTCATAAATCTTGCACATCATCATTCCGTCTTCCATTATTTAAACATACCTAGGGTTGAATTCACATAGAAACTAACAAACCTGCTCCCACAGATTTGCACAGAAGTGTGAGTGCAGATGTATTCCTTTCTAAATTCAGGGATTTACAAGACATTGTCATGGTGGCCCGACTCCCACTGCACAGAATTCTTAGCTGAGAATTCCACACCTCGGGAGTAGGATCACCTTGACAAATGTACTTTTTTTTCCACTGAAAAATATTTTTCTCCAAGGAAAAACCCATCCTCTACACCCCAAACATATCTGGGGATGATCCATTCCCACCTGATAAGGGACTTAAGGCAGCCCTTTCCTGAAGTTAAAACCTAACCCATTCTAGGATAAAAAGGGAAAGAAGAGAAATTTGCGAATGCGCTTGTGTGCATTCACAAAACTTCCAAGGTGAACCACGACTTGGAATGCCCATCTTTCCACTGTTTGAGTAGGATTTATGACTACTGAGAACACCATACACGTAGCAGAAATCTACGCACATGTAAGAGTATTTACACTTCATGAATCCCTTTGTAAAGTGATGGCAAATTTAAAACAGATACATTTGATTGTAAGCTTACCTTTCTGTTTGAATTTACCATTGTGATTAGCGCTCTTAATCCTCTTTGCTTCTTCCCTATTCTGTTTGCACTTTCCATCTCTGCCGTATTGTCTAATAGGGTGAGATTTACATTTGATTCTTAAAATTTGAAATAATGTTCTTTTAAATTTTGAAGATGGATTTTCTTTACTGTAAATATATTTTTTAAAGTTTTGCTTACATCTTCCTAAAGTTAATTGTATACAAAGTTCCTCTCTCGACAATTGCTTGCAATGCAAAGAGCACTGGACTACTGTTTAGAACGTCTGGAACTGAATTTGTAGACTTAAAGAGCAGTAAATAATCTATTAGTCTGCTGTTGTCAGGAAAAGCTATTGTGGTATGTTTCCCGTGCATATTTGTGGCTGGTCATGTATATTCTTCAGCTGGTGTCACTTCAGAAACTATTTATATTTGAATGTTCTTTCTCATCTCTGAAACAAGAACGTTGGTTTGCCTTTGTTGATTTCTAATTGAGTTTGCTTACAGTACAATATAAACTGGTAGAAACATTTCAGCAACTGTCTTACTGTTGGATTTTGATGCAGTTACATCATTTCTTTGTAGAAGCCCATTCAATAGGAGGGAAAACATTTGGACACATCCTTATACATTATTGTAAAATATCCTACTCAGGACTCTTTGCTTCCCGTGCTTTATCTAAGGAGCCTTCACTCAACTCTAATTATAAGCTGTGACTGCACTGAGAAAACACTTTACTGAACGGGCTGCTCTTTTGGTTGAACCAATAAACAGAGGGCCTGATTCACACATATATACTGCGATTTACTCTTGCAACACTCCTGACTTCTAGGAATAAGCAAGGAGTAAGACCGGAGTGCACCTGGCTCACTCATGGAATTCAGAAGAACGAATCCCAGGATACTAAAATAAGTGACACATACTCATTTAAAAATCTTTGTGAGTTGGGCCCTATGTATAGATCTGAAGTGATTTGAATTGATCCATGTTCCGAGTTTAGGCCGGAAAATAACAAATACCCACTTCTGCAGAATATTGGTTTTTCAGAGACAAAGCTAAAATGATATACTGGTCAACATTTCAAAGTACCCTATTATAAGTTTCCCTTGGTGCCAACGACATACACATAGACATGTTCTGTGTCTGCATGTCAATTCAAACTAAAATGAATAGAGGTCTCATTCACAAAGGTTGGGCTATGATGTACTCTTGTACTAGAATTCATTAGTAAACTTGGAATACTACAACACTACAAGTAACATATTTTCATAGCAAATTCTTTGTGGATCAGGGATATGGTGGTCAAACCCAACGAATACAGACTTTGAGTGGCTCATGTGAGAGGACAGTTTCGGTTCCAGATGTTTTTGGCTATTGAGACAGATGGACTGGGGCCCAAGATGAGGTCATACTGATTCTGATGATACAAAAGTGAATGTAGGGATATTTGGGAAGGATTGCAATCCCCATTCAAGAAACCTCTGGACCAAAACTGAGGGGGAAATTCCTGTGAGCATTCAGATTCAAGTGGCTTATCTACTTACGCAAGACAAGCGTGGATACTATACTTAAACTGGCTCAATCAATCAAGCAATTTCAAGCATGTCATGTAGCTATATTGGAAGAGTATTTCTTCATATTAAATCTCCCAGAATAGTTTACAGCCATGCTTTTCTCTTGAAATCCAGACAATATTTTAAAAACTTCATGAGAAGATGTGGATTTAAGTGCTCAGTCACTGAGCTGGTTCATATAGTGTTATAATCTAGAAGCAGTTGCAATTGAGGGGTCACCTGTGATAGTTACGCTACCACTATTACTAATGCATCTATAAGAGCAGGACATAATGCACTCATTTTAGCAATCTTTGCACAGATAGCCATGGTAACAAGAAGGTGGGTTCAACATTTGCCTGGGCTTGTATGTCACAATATTGCTGTTTTCAAAACCGTGTTTTCTTAATCACATACAATGTACAGAGGAGGAGGGCCAAGCTGTGAGGAAGATGGCAGCTCTCAGAAATGGCTCCATTGGATCCCAGAGGCTAAGACTCTTTTAGTTGTAGTCAGAAGCTGTACAAATCCTGTCGGCAGTGAACTGGGAAGCCTTGACATTGTGCCAGGCCTCTGTGTAAGAAAAACAGAGCATGATTGCTGAGAGGCCCGAACAGGTTAACCAGTAGTGCCAGAGAGTCATTTGCAGAAGGACTCAGCGGGCATTGTTGGGGCTCACATGGCCCATGGATGAAACAATTGCAGAATCCCCTAAGTCTGTTTTCCATGATGCAGCCCCTGAAATCACTGATGGGAGCAGATGGTCATAGCACATAAAAACTTCGACAGCAGAAGACACAAAATCGATGCTGCACCCTGCCATTCTACTGCAGGCCACACCAGTGTAGCGGCAGGGCTGATTAATCGGTTTTGATACTTACTGCTAAACAGGCAAGATCAAATTGGGACACGGGGTCTGAAACAAAGACCTGTGGAAAACCTCTTTCCAGCACCTACCGCTACAACTAGCCTGTATAATTATATTAATGAGTTGGCCTCTGTAGGAACACAATACACTCACTTACCCATTGACGCCAAACGTTACATCTGAGGTACATCTTTTGTACAGTGGGTAATGGATTTAGGGACATAACACAGGCTGTGCTAAGAGAACCAGAAATTATGATTGGAAAGTCTTTAAGGACAGAACAATCGACAATTGCAGATTTCCATGACAAATGACACAATTAGCGTGTAGCAATATTTAGGTAGCAATACCGATAATAGCATGGACAATGAAATCTGATGTTTTTCACATATATGGTCCATTGATCTATGGACCCAATGATTTTGACTAAATGTTGGTCTTAATGGAAGTATCCTCCATGTAATGCATATAAATTTATCATTCACCAACTCAAGTTCTTTCTGGTCCCAATGTGTATTGAATACCGACAGACGGGACTGTTCACATTAACTGTTATGCTTTTTATATATATTTTATATATATATATGTTTCCATCCAATTGACTCTCTATTTAGCCACGTTCAGCATTCCATTTCAAATGTAACTATGTAGCCGTCACCACTCAGGCACGTTGTAATCCTTTTATGTAAAACACTCTGCCAATCTTTAACAACACAATGCATGCATTGCACTAAATAGTAACTCATTTTAAGATGGCCAAAACGTTTCCCAGAGGTATCACATGACCCACCCGCCTTGCCTCTATAGCACTCCCCCTTCACCTAATCACCTACAGCTCAATCTGCGAACATGGCACCGCAGAATGACTAACGTGTTGCAGCCTGAAACATGCCGGTGACTCTCCCCCCAGCTCTAGTGGATAGAGGACTCCGCCGCATCGACCCAGAAGTAAGTTGTTTATTTCCACCTAGCCCACACAGCCATATTTTGAGGTCAAAACCTCATTTGATCAGAACGTTTTCATCACAAAGGCAAATCCCTATAATCAGGAAGTGCAAGCCTCATCAGCAGTGGTAACACTATGGCTTGTCACGCCCAATAACACTAATCCCTTTAGCCAGGTAAAGCCACCAAAGCAGCGGTAATTTCATGGCTTCTAGTTCTCATCATTCCTTGTCTCTCCAAGTAGCACCTGGCACCTCTGCAGTGATTCAGCACCTGTAATGGTTTATATTTGCAAAGCTGATACTATTTCTTGCTGCTACTCTAACGCCCAAATTTGTTTAGCGTTTGTCTGCGCTTTCCTTCCCTGATACCGCAGTACAAGGAGCTCTCTGACATTACTCCCCGGCACTCCTGCAGGCTCACAACTCCTTATTTGTTAAATTACAGGCAACACAGCAGAGATTTGAGTTCACCCCCTGACCCAGTGCCTGCATCAACGTTAAACTGCACAGCGGACGTAATTTATCACCGCTACATTAGTGACCCGACTTTCTAGCGTTTTTTAAAAGGCTTGTTTAGGATTTAGCGTGTACCCAGGCGGCCAACTTCCTAAAGGACCTGTTAGTGATTCATCTCTTTCAGTTGGTTAGCTCTCCAACACACAACAGGTGTCACACCCTAGAATGAATTTTTACCAACATAACTAACATGACAGTAGAACCCTTTTTGCCAGTGGTCTGGACGGACCATTACATTATTCCATTCTCTATCTCAAAAATAGGAGAGCACATACCTAAAGCTATCTACTCCAAGAACACACATCAATGGTCCAAACTGGAAATGGCCAGCTTTGAACTAGCCTCATGAAATTCAGTTCCAAATCATAAAGAATACAAAGAGGTGTCCATGTACTACTTAGGACTCAAAAACTGGATTAGTAAGAATCTGGATGAGTTAGTACCATTAAAAACCAGTAAACAAATCAACCACTGGAAAAAATTCAGTGGTTGTCCCAGGAACTAAAAAGAGAATGTAAAAAATGTGAAGGAAAGTGGAGAATTAATTACGACGACACTTGCAAACAGGTCTCTAAAACCTCACTGAAAAAAATACCAGCATGCCATCTGTAGAGCCCGAACTAACGACTTTGCAGGAAGGATTAAGCGAGCCTCAAACTCTTCAAAAGAAATTTACAAAATCGTAAATTCCTTCCTAAAGCCTGTTACACCAGAAGCCGCCCCACACCTGTAGGCGGAACACAGTGAACTACTTGCGAACAACTTTCTTGGAAAATTGAGGAATAGTTACGATGCTCTATCAGGCTCAGCCTGCTGCAAGGCCAACATAAAGGAAAGGCCCACAATTAGAAATACAATAGCCAAACTGTCCTCATTTCCTCAATTGGGCAAATAGGAAGTTATGGCTGTAACAAACTCAATCAAACTGGGTTGACCACTTGAACATGCTCCAATAGATATTCCAGGGGAGATGTGATGCTTTCTGCATTGACAGATATATATATATAAACCCGCTTTGGATCCAGAGGCAATAGACAACTATCGACCCATATCATTACTTACTGCAATCAGCAAAATCTTAGAAAAAAACTATAAATAAACACTTTGCAAAATATTTGAAAGCCAAACATATTCTGCACCCCACTCAAACAGGCTTCTGCACAGGCTGTAGCACAGAAAAGGTGCTCTTAAGGCCACTGAAGATCTTAAAATGGTCTTAAAGTAGGATGGCTCAGCTGCTCTGATCCTCCTTGACCTAAGTGCCGCTTTTGATAGGGTTTTTTTCCCATTGTACTCCGTCGGTTGGAAGAAATAAGCATTACAGGAAATGCCGTAAAAAGGCTTGCCTCATTTTTGGAGAAACACAGCTTTAAGGTTAGTAAGGGGCCTTATCTTTCAGCGAACCATCAGCTAAAGTGTTGGGTCTCAGGGCTCTTCTTTGAGCCCCACATGTTATATTGTGTATGTCTGCCCTTTAGCCGATATCCTCTGTTTATTTGGCTTTACAATGGTATCCCACATGGAGGATACTCAGCTGATTGTCTCCCTATCGCCCAATATAGGTTCTATCTTCATGAGTCTTAACAGCGACCTACAGAGAAGGTCTCCAAATGGATGGCAGCCAGCTAACTAAAACTAAATGGGGAGAAAACAGAGGTTTTGTTGATCGGCAATAACCTCACACTCTGGGAACAGATCAGCTGGCCCCCTTCTCTAGGACAATGTCCATCCCCCAAGCTGGAAGTCAAGAGCCTAGGGATCACTTTAGACAGGCAGCTTTCCATGGCATCCCAGGTAAAAAAAGGTGGCTGGCAGCTGCTTCAGCCTCTTGAGATCCTTAAGAAAGACCCTGAAATGGCTCCCGATGGAGTAACGAAAAACAGTGATTGAAGGATTAATCCTTTCCCGCCTTGAATATTGCAACTCACTTTATTTGGGCAGTCAAATGTCGGTCATAAAAAAACTCCAAGTCATTCAGAACGCTGCCAATTGAACACTGCTAGGCATTCCCAAAATGCAGTCAGCACACAAAGCACTCAAAGCTATTCATTAGTTGCCCATATGTTGCAGAGTACAATTCAAGGCGCTCTGTATTACCCATTGGGCAAAATACAAAGGAGGCCCAACTTAATCTCCTTATTGTTCCCAGAGTCAAAAAAACTAAAATTTGAGGTCACTCCTTTACATTTCTTGCACCTAAGCTCTGGAACTCTTTGCCTAGCCTGAAAATGGAAGACAATTTTAGGATTTATAGAAAGAAATTAAAAACCTATCTTTTTCCTTAAATCCACATCAACTGTAGTATGGATTATAGGTCCATTGTTGACATCTGCTAAGTTAGCATGAGCTTCGCTGCCATGAGGCTGCTTTTGCGCACGACACTGCAAGCATAGATTTTGCAAGACTCTGTTTGTGCCCTTTCACATGAGCACTGTCAGCTTTTCGCGTTCTCTGCCGTGCTCTGAGGTTTAGTCTGCACACGATGTACAAGGTCGATCAACAATGCCCCTTGTTATTATGTTCTGGTCAGTCCCTCGCACCTAGACATAACATGACACACAGCTGCACTACTGAAAATCATACGCTTTAATATTGCAAGCTAAACATGTTGTGCAGGCACTTGGAGAGACTCCTTTCTGAAGAGAAGAGCTCTGCTTGTCCTGAGATGTAAACCTTTCATCTAGGCCTTGAGGTATGGGGTCGGCTGACAAAGCCCAGAGGTCTTCTTTTTTATAATAAACTACTTCTTACAACGGGGAGGGTGGTTAGGTATTGTAGCCCTTTTCCACTGTCTTTATAAAATGATATCCCCGTTTATATTCTATGGAATTGTGACAATGCTGACTATATTGTGTTTATGCATTTTGCTGCTAGTAATGGCACGTGTACTGTACCATAGAGCGCGTTAGTTAAAATAAACATTTTAAACTATACCGTGACTCTGATTACTTCCATTGTGGACAAGTATGAGTGAGTGAGTGAGCGAAAGAGTTGTCTCGCTCCCGCGATTCCTGAGAGAGTCGGGAGTGACATGTTCTGGGTTGTCTAATCATTGGTAGCTTCGCTGTTAGAGGGAGAACGAATGAGACACTATAGCTAGTCGGTTTGGGATTTTGGGTACTAATGTGATAGGTTGGTACACCCCTATCCACTGAGGTCCTGTTTTCCTGCGCATAGTTCTGTACATGTGCAGAATCCCTGCAACATGGCGCCGCCAACGTTTGGTCTGGTACTTATCTGCGAGACGCTTGAGTAGGGCTTGTCCACAATACCCTCGCTTTTGTCTCCGGAGACAGCTGTGACGGTGTGACCTCCTATATTGATGTTTTTATAGGTTCTTTCAAGCTTGAAGTTTTAAAAGGTTTCTCTCTTTTATTTTTAACCCATTATTGTGCTGCCGCACTTTCGGTTGTTGTTCCTTTACTGTCGTAATGGCAACTGCTATTCCGGCTCATAGCCGCGCCGCGCTCAAGGCATATTTGGCTACATATGGAGTGCCTAATGCGGGTGTTGAGCTTATCTTTGTAGTGGAAGTGAATCCAGCTTACCACTTTGAGGTGTTTTATTCTTGAGTCACTTTTCCGGCGGTGGATGGAACAGATGATATGTTTCATGAGTACACTGCCACGGCCCTTCCTCACGCTTATCTGCCTAATAGGGCTCTCGAAGTTCTGCTTACGGCTTGGCAACACCAAATTTGGTTTAATGGCGCCCTTCCTCACCCAGTAATGCCGGTCCGTTTAGGCCCGTTATCAATAGATGGGGCCACTTGGCCCGTTTTGGCTGGGTATACCCCACACCCACGTTATTTGACTGTTCCGATTGCAGACCTTCGCGTATTGCATACTTCTTTGATACGAATACATAGGGCTGTTATACAGTACATCACGCGCAACGTCCAGGTGGGACCACCTGGCTTTGCCGCACAACCTGCGGGGCCTGGTGGTGTGACCATCAGTCACCTTATGGTTAATTCAGTGATGGGCAAGCGTCCCCAGAATAAGGATGAATTACCTTATTGGCTCGCTGAGAAATTCGGACAGTTAGAGGCAGTTTTTCCAAACACCTCTCCTGTAGAAAAACACAGGATTTTGACTATTAGTTTGCCTAAAGACTTACTTTCCGAGTTAGCTGATTGTACCACCTGGGGCAAGGTGTTTGCAGCGGTATATTCGAAGTGCTTCGGCACCCCTTCCATGACCGTACTCCCTTCCGTGATTAAGAGTGTTCAAGATGAACACGGTGCTGAAGCGGCTGTTGAGCTGGGGATGAGACTGGTGGGGGTGTTCGACGTGGTTGCTGATATGATCCTTGCCAACGTCAAGGGCGATGCAGTAAGCTTTCAAGTCGCTAACGGCTTGGAGGCTGTGCCTGATGCAGACAAACCACGCGAGTTGCCGAAGATTATTGCAAAGGCTTATAAGACAATAGGCCGCAATAGTTTGGGAGTTAAGCCTTTTACTCAGTCACAAACACAAACTCAACAAAAAGCCCAGACTGATAAAGATGGGCGTCCAGACTTTCCTAAAAAGAACTGGAAAAATAAAAAACAGGGGCAGCAACAACAGAAGCAAGGTTCGCGTGCTGGTTCACCGACACCTGAGTCTTCTGAGCGTACATATGACTTGCGCGATCGCGCTAAAATTAAGTCTCCTGATAGATTTCAAGTCCCTGATCCACGTTCTCCTCATTCTTCACAGGACACATCGGGTTCTCAAGTCAGAGGAGGGGAACGACAAGATCGTGGCAAAAGTCATCCTGCGCCACAAGGATGTGATCAACCCCGTCAGTTTGACGTAAAGGGGAAAAAAGAGGAGCAACCACGCTTCCGTCCCCTGTTTCAAAAGAAAAAGGTTGCTCCTTTGACAGCGAGATATGCCTCAGACGGTGAGAACCAGACTGCTGGATTGGACTTGGGCGGTGACTCTGCTCGACAGCGCAGCGGAAGTTACCATAGTGCAGGAGGCACTGCATCCTTGTCTGGAGGCGACAGCAACTGAAACTTTCATTACAGTAGAGACAGCGGACACCCGGGTTGCCCCCCCGGATAGGCTGTATAACATAGTTTTTCGAATTGAAGGTGACATTGAACGTGTAGTCACAGGGATTTTTTGGGGAGAATCTGACCGCTTCCTATGACATTTTGTTAGCAGTGGCAGATTGGCCCCCACCTTTTGTACTGGCCGCATCAAGGGGGGAGGACGTGATACTTCCGAGTTTTTCGCGTTACATCCCCAAGGAGCACGCAGAGGCTTTTGCAGCTGAGTGGGCTTTAGCCCTGGCGCCGGCAGTGTACCGTAATCAGGTGGGCTGGGATAAAGATTCTCCGCCACATGAAATTCCATTGCGGTCTATGCCTCAACCTCTACCCCAATATCCCATCCGGCGAGAAGCCAAAGGTCCCGTGTCTGATGTTCTAACTGAGTTGGAGTATCAAGGAATGATTGAGACATGTGTGTTACCGATGAATAATCCTCTTTTTACTGTGTTCAAACCCGATGGGTCTTATCGCACAGTTTTAGATTACCAGCATTTAAACTCTCATTGTCGTACTTTTGCGGTACAGAATACCCATAGTTCTGCTCTTGTGGACAGTATTGTTCGTAAAAAATATAAAACGACTCTTGACACTTCCAATGACTTCTACAGTCATAACCTGTCCCCTGAATGTAGTCAGTGAACCGCATTCACGGCAGGTGGAAAACAGAAAAAATGTCGGTGTTTACCTATGGGGTATAAGAATAGCCCCGGGGTTTTGGCTGCGCATGTTGTCTCTCTGCTGGACAGCATAGATCCAGATGCATACTCGTATGTTGATGACATTTATCTCACAGACGACAAATTATGGCCGCATCTATGCCGTATTGACCGCATCATCCTTGAGTTTGCGGAATACGGATACAAATTTAATTTTGCTAAATCTCACATCGCATGCTATGCGGTGCTTTTTTTGGGCTATGAGCTCAATAATGAAGGTCGGGGCTTGGCACCCCACTTTCTGGAGAAATGGGCACGCTTGCAATCTCCAACTACCCTGAAAAAACTTCAGTCTTTGCTAGGATTTTTAAATTTCGGGAGGTCTTACATTCCCGAGTATGCCCAGCGTATCAAGCCTCTTTATGCTTTGATACAACCTACCTTTTCAAAGGCCAGCTGGCTCCCGGAACATTCTGCTATTTTGCATTCTTTGCAATCTGACTTGCTTGAATCTAAGTACTTGTTGACACATGATAACCACACAAACCTGGTGATACGAATCGTGCCAGGCGCAGTGGGTTTCACTTACTTGACATACAATGAAAATGACACAGTACCTATTGCATACAAATCGCACTTGTACACTTCAGCCGAAATGCGGTTTTCCACTGTCGAAAAGGTTTTGACAGCTGTGCAGATGTTGGTCCTGAAGGAACGCACACTAGCACCGGGGAAACGCATTTTAGTGGTTACACCTTTCCCTGCTTTAGAAGCAGTAACTAAGGCGAGTGTGCCAAACTCTAAAGCATTGCATCCCCGGTGGATACAATGGGCTACTTCTTTGATGTCTCTGGATGTCACGTTTATCTTTGACCCCTCTCTACAGATGCAGGAGTTCTTGCAGTATGAACACGTTCATCCTCCTCCTCTGTCTTTGCTTCCCTTAGAGGAGTACACATGTATCATCTACACCGATGGCTTGGCGCAACCGGCCACTGGTTCTAAACATGCTTATTCAGCAGCTTGCGCTATTGTGACTGGTACAGTGGTGAATGGAGAATTCAAGTCTCATATAGTGCATACACAGGCGCTAGGAGACTGTACCGCCCAATTGGCCGAGCTGCGCGCTCTGGTTCTTGCTCTTGAGTTTGCTGATCCGAGTGTTCCTACACTCATTGTGTGCGATTCCTATTACTGTGTTCAGTCTTTTAATGACAACTTATTCTTTTGGTCTCAAAATGATTATCAAGATTCTAAGGGCAGCACAATTAAGCATAAAACGCTTTGGGTTCGAGTGGCGGATCTTAAACAATGTCTGCCACTCACATTTGTTTTACATACTCTTGGCCATCAGCGTGTGGGAGCACACGCTCTTGGAAATTGTTTGGCTGATGAAGCAGCCAAATCTGCAGTTGCCACGTGTTCCGTAGCAGCCGTTACAAGGTCCATCACTAAGATTGATAATGACATTTTGGCAGCAATTGCTGCAACTGCGGAGGGCTCTAATTATCCACGGGGTTTCCCTTCTAAGTATTCTTATCAGTTAACTCCTGAAAATGTTCCTTTTGCTAGAATACCTGACGTTGGGGATCGGCTGATTCCCAACGCGGTCCGCAGAGACACATTAATCAAAACCGCACACGAAGGTATGGCTTCGGCCCATGCTGGAGTGTCAGCGACTGTTTCTATCTTGCAGGAACATTATTGGTGGCATGGTTTATATAAACAGACCCGTACTTATGTGCTTTCTTGTGACATCTGTCAACAGATCAACCCTTCTACGGTTACACGTCCACCACAAACACAGCTTTGCATTGCAGATCGCCCCTTTGTTTGTGTATATCTTGATCACAGTGGTCCATTTACTTCTGATACTGCATATAAATACATTTGGTTGCAGTTGATTCGTGCACTTGATTCCTTTGGGTTTGGCCACAACGTAGTGCTGATGCTCGAAATGTCATCAGGGATTTGCTTGTCTTTATAGGGATCTTTGCCTGTGGCACCTTTCATTCAGACCAAGGTCCAGCGTTCGCCTCTAAGGCGTACAAGGACGCAATGAAGTCTTTGGGGGTGCTGGTGCAGTTTTCGTCTCCATACAGACCTGAGGGCAATTCAATTGTGGAGCGAATGAACCGTGACTTAAAGCAATACTTGACAGCTAGAGTCTTAGGTACTGGCAGGAACTGGCTGGCCCACTTGTATGGGGTTCAACGTGCACTTAATAATCTCCCTAGAAGACCTCTGGGTGGGCGGACCCCATACGAGATGCTCTTTGGCATCAAAATGTTTGTGCCAGACCTTGATGGTCTAGACGTTGCGGCGGCAGCCGCGACCTTTGACGTAGATAATCATTCTACTATGTTACAGGACCTACAAGACACCTGTGCCCGTCTTGCTACTGAACATTTGCCTTCGGCAAAAGATGCTGCACTGCTGATTCCGGTGGCCGGCTGGCTTCCAAAAGTTGGTGATCTGGTCCGAGAGAAGTTGGAGAACAAAAAAGAATTTGGTCCCTCTTATCGTGCACAGGTTCCAGTGCTTGGCTTGAAGGGTACTCGTACAGTCATTTTACCACCGCTTCCTGGTCGCAAGGACAACAGATACATCTCCATTAACAATGTCAAGCTACTTGAAGAGTATTCTGACGTGATGGTCACGTGGTCGGGGAACATGGCGGCTGGCTAACGCCAGTCGGGAGAACCCCTGTGCGAGGCGAGCCAGGAGTAAGGAGAGCCTGAAGAAATGAAAGCGGATCGATTTGTGGCGCATGGAATCGTGTCACGAATAGCTGCGTGAGCCTGGGAGCTTCGTGGTTTTCCCGTGAGGATATCGAGGGAAACGGTGCAGAGAGCGGAGAGTGGAGAGCGGAGAGCGGCTCATTAATAGTTCCCTAACGGTTTGGATTGTCTTATAGACCGGCAGCACTTACTACAGTTAATACGGTAGGTCTCGCATGGGTTGCGATACCGATCGTCATACTCTCACCGCCGAGGGACGTGGCTCCCTCACTTTGGGGAGTTGGAGTCGGGCGGCGGAGTGTTGGAGGAGATTTCGTGCTGCTGAAGTATTTTATGCTGGTAAGAGTATCATTTTTGAGCCTGCCGGCAGAACAAATCTCGAGGTAAAAAAAACAGTGTGCTATAAGGATTTTAAATTTAGACTCGCCAAGTTTGATTTGCTAACAGATAAACTTTATCGGTGTATCTCTCCCCCGTTACGGGTCCTTACAACAGAGGCCAGTCTTGACTTATACACTGAAGGGGGAAGGAGTGGATGGAGAGTGAGTTTCTCCCCGAGTTATAACTTCTAGCATATACCAGTCTGTAAACCCAGGAGAAGAGGGTGCTAGGGCATCTATTGTTGATTACGTTTCCTCTGGCGAAAAATCCCCTCAAGGTGGGAATATCAAAACTAAAGAGGGCAGATCATTACCCGAAAGGAGTAGATATCAACTTCGATCGTTTCCTGGGAAAAAAGTAGTGGAACCTCCTTTGGGGGTAACTCCTAAATCTCCTGTAAGAAAAAATTCAAAAAAAGGGAAAATTTAAAAGTGCAGGACAAGAGAGGTGCAGTCGGTGTCCAAGCCACTTCCATCTCTTAGGTCATATTTTAAAATAATGGAGCAGGTAGCTGGTTCTCAACCAACCGTAGGGAAATCTCCGGGTGTATCGAAACCAATGGAGAAAAGGATACCCCCTGCACTACAGAGTATTCCATTGAGGCTTGAGAATCGTTTTTCTTTGCTAGCCGAGGCTCAGGAAATCTCAGATGAGAGACCTCAGAATGAGATACGGCCTGAAGATGACCCAAATGGAGCTAACTTGAATGATGAAGTGAGTCTTGCAGCATCATATGTGCCACAGGATGAAGCTTCCTCAGGGGTCGTAGGGGTTGCAGGTGATCAATTGGTGAACTTGTTAAACAGCTTGCGGCAAGAAATATTAGCCAAATTTGAGACTTCAGAAAGCAACCAAAAGGTCATTCAAGATAGAGGGGAGGTTCTTGAGCAGAAGATTGATGGATTGGCTAAACGTACGGAGAATCTGGAAGAAGAAGTGAAGGTTTTGGGAGAGGCCACAGCTACCAATCTTAGAGAGATTGACAGACTTAAACAAGAGAATAAGGCAATACAACAGGATATGGAAAGGCTTGAACTTCAGGTTAGGCGTAATAATATTCGCCTTTTGGGAATCAAGGAAAACGCAGAAGGGGCGGATATTAAAGGGTTTGTCGCTAGATTGCTGGGAGAGTTACTACCAGATAGAACGGATATTGATTGGGGAAAAGAGCTCCAGAGAGTCCATAGAGACCCATACAGATTACAGATAGGGAGAAAAACCCAGAGGAAGATATTAGTCTATTTTCTTACTTTTTCCGTCAAGGAGCTTGTTTTAACTCGTGCATTAAAAGATCGGTCATTGTCAAATGGGGACTCCACTTATCTAATACGATCTGATATGGGTAAAAGAACAGCGGAGCGGCAGTGGCTTTTAGGCTCAAAAATGAATGAACTCCGATCGAGAGGTGCACAGGTACATATGAAGTATCCTCCTATGTTGAAGATCATGTGGCAGAATAAAATGTTCAACATCCGAGAACCAGAGGAAGTAGATGCCCTTCTAAAGCAGATGGGAGGGTCAGAATAAGGATTCGAGTTATATGACTTCAGGTCAGGGCATATGATGTGTAAATAATACTACGTTGCTGAGGTCGTTAGTAATAAGAAATCATAATCTAATAAGGGAGCTTATTAGGTATAATTGATGATCGGTATTTCACGACTTTATGACACTATTACTTAAGTTTATGGTATAGGCGATTTGTAGAGTTCAGGGATGTTTTTTTTTTTGTTGTTTTTTTTACCTGGATTCGTCTTGTCAGCACGGGGGTATCTCGAAGGCGCTCGCCTTAAGAGATAGAAGGGGGGGTTCCCCAGGGGGGTGGGAGGAGGGAGGCACGGGGTGTTGGGAGCATTTGGGAGAAAAAAGAAAAAATTAGTGTCCTCTATCTGCCATATAGTATTTTTTACAATGTTTTTTTGATAAAATATTGTTTTTTCTTATTTTTCTTGTCTTTCCGCAATAAAATGAAGAGTACTGATTTTGTACTTGTCAGATTAAAAGAGAGAGGGTATTTTTTAACCTTAGGAATGAGTAAATGTTTAGTGAATTTCACCTCATGGAATGTGAATGGGGTGAGATCTATGAGAAAATTGGCGCGTATAATGGAAATTCTTAAGAAATCTGAGGCTAATGTCATTCTTTTACAGGAGACACATTTGGAAAGAAGTGAGTGTTTGATTTTGTTTAAAAAATGGTCTTGGGTTCAGGAGGTTGTTTCTTCTAATCAAAGGGGTAGTACAAGGGGGTGGCTATAATTATTAAAGCAAATTGTGGTATTAAATTGGAAAGTTACGATACAGATTTGTCTGGGAGGTGGATACTTGCTAACATCAAGATTCAGGGTAGGGTGTTAGGGTGTGTTAGTTACTATGGCCCGAATCAAGATAACCCAGACGCTTTGATCAAACTAGAGGCCGCTCTTGTACCAATTAATAATCCAGTGATTATAGGAGGTGACTTTAATCTAGTTCAAAGATCTGATCTGGATAGAACATCTAAAGAAAAATATGTCACTCCCATACAATCAATGGCTATACTTAAAACTATGATGCAAGAATTAAATTTAGTTGATGTGTGGAGAAGTAAGATGGGAGATAAGAAGGGTTACACCTTCTTCAGTAAGAAATATGGTCATCACTCCCGTATTGATTATTTTTTAATTGATCAAATATTACTTGAGGGAGTGGAAAAGGTTAAACATCTCCCTGCCACTATTTCCGATCACTCTGCTGTATGTCTGTCCTTGAGATTTCAGGAAAAGAGATCTATAACAAGATGGACCCTGGATCGGACAATCTTACTAGATGAGGCTGTCCAAGTTAAAATCCAAGAAGAGGTTGTTTCCTTTTTTGAAATTAATGATGGGTCAGCTAAAATACAGGTAATTTGGGACTCTTTTAAGGCATTTTTGAGAGCTCTGGGTACTTCTATTATGATAGGAAAAAATGTAAGTCTAGGCAGCAAGAGAAGGAGCTGCTGAAAAATATTCAAATTAAAGAATCAGAGTTGCAAAAAGCATCGTCAGAGTCCTCTCGCGAGGTGCCTCTTCTCACCAAGGAGTTGAAGAGCCTCCAGCAGGAATATCAGGATGCTTTAGATCAGATCTTGATAAATAGATGGAGGGTCAGTAAACTCCAGAATTTTTCATATGGTGAGAAGAGTGGTCGGCTGTTAGCCTGGAAAGCTAAAATTGATAAAGTTCGAAACCAAATAAGTAGTTTGAAGGAGAGTTCAACTGGTCATATAGTAGATTCCAGTATTAAAATAGGAGCTGAACTTCGTGGTTATATGGCAAAGTTATATAAAGAGGATATTAACCCAGGGTCGGAAAAGATTGTGAAATTTTTGGCTGAGGCTGAGCTCCCTCCTTGAGTGAATATCAAAGAGAGATGTTAGCTTCTGAAATAGGTGAAGAAGAGATCCGGTTACAGATGAGAAAGATGGCAAGAGGGAAGGCAGCTGGGCCAGATGGCCTCCCGATAGAAATTTACTTATCTTTTGAGGATAGTATGATATCTGTTTTCAAAAAGCTTTGTAACACCATTTTGAGAGATGGAGAAGACCCCCGATATCTTGGACTGAGGCAACAATAGTTTTAATTTTAAAACCAAATAAAGATCCGTTGCTGGCAGAATCTTATCGACCTATATCCTTGTTGAACACGGACTATAAAGTGTTCACCAGGATACTGGCAGCCAGAGTCGCTAAGATTATTAAGAGCTTAATTCATAGGGATCAGAGGGGCTTTATCCCTGGAAGACAGCTCAATGAATTAACTTTCACAATGTTAGGGGTAGTGGATTTGGTAGAATCTTTTAATCTTCCAGTAACATTGGTTGCTGTCGACGCTGCTAAGGCGTTTGATCAAGTCCACTGGCAATATCTTTGGGAGACTTTAAGAGTTTTTGGATTCCCTAAGAACTTAATAAAAGCAGTTCAGTTATTATATAGTGCACCTAGTGCCAGAGTGTTAGTTAATGGGGAGTTAACAGATCGTCTTAGTATTATCCGGGGAACAAGACAGGGATGCCCGCTGTCCCCCCTGTTGTTTAACATATACATTGAACCCTTTGCAGCTTTAATTAGACAAGATCCAGCTATTCTTCCATTCAGGTTCAAAAATTTAGAGGTTAAATTAGCCTTATATGCGGATGATCTTGTTTTATATACATTAAATCCTCGGGAGGCCATCCCTAGTTTGATGGCTAAAGCAGAACTATTTGGGAAGGTATCGGGGTACAGTGTCAATAAAGGTAAAACGGAAGTCATGGAGTGGAATCAATCGCCCCAGACTCTGGGGACAAAACATCAGATGCGGTATCTTGGCGTCATAGTCACCCAGAAATTACTCGATGTTCCTGCTGCAAATTGGAGGAAGATTAGTCAGGAAGTAGGGAAGTTATGGACTAGATGGGCAAATCTTCCTCTCAATTTGTATGGCAGGGTTAACTTGATTAAGATGATCGTACTTCCTAAGGTTACTTTCCTTTTTAACGCTATACCCCTTCCATTCAATAAAAATGAGGTAGCAAAATTACAGGGCAAGATTGGTAGTTTTCTTTGGGCTTCAAGAGGCGCCCGTATATCTTGGAAAAGGCTGAGGAGAAAGTTGGAGAAGGGGGGACTTGCCTTACCAGATTTATGGGTATATGCACATGTTTTTCATTTTAAGAATTTTCAAATGTTGTTAAATAAACCAGATGAATCTGCTTTTGGTATTTTGTATAGGGCAATGCTTAGTGATCTGGGGGATCAACCTGAGCAGTTTCTTTTTAAGTTCGGGGATCCAAAGTTCTTTAAAAAGTCAGATTGAAGATCTTGTTACAGGCAGTGAAGAATTGGGTTTACATGCGGGAAAAACTTGGAATACCCTATTATTCTGACTATGCACCTATTTGGGCTTCCCCAGGTACTCCAGCATGTTTAGATGATCTGCTTAGTCTACCATTGAAACAAGCGGGCTTTACATGCTGGGCTGATTTAAAATCAGGTACGGATTTGGCAACATGGGAAACTTTGACAGCATGTACCTGTGGGCAATTAACTAGATTCAAATTTTATCAACTTTCTTCCTGGTGGGCTAGACAGAATTGGGGGACCAGATGGATGATGCATGGTTAATTCAAGCAATGAAAGTGGGGGTATTAATAAAGAAGTGGCTTTGTGGTATCGAATTTTGATTGAGGCAGAAGATGATATAGAGAAGGATATTCGAAAGCTGTGGAGTGAGGGTGTCGATGATATTAATTTGAAAGAGGCTTGGATGAACTCATTTGCATTACTTCATGAGACAGTTAAACCTGCGTTTCTTAAACGGAATCATCTTTTTACTTTGTATCGGGTATATTGGTCCCCTGCGAAACTAACAAAAATGTCTGGAACGCATTATGTCTGTCCGAGGTGTCAAGATCCAATAGCGGATGATTGTCATATGTTTTTAACGTGCCCGGAGATTACTAAATTTTGGATGGATCTCAGTGAATTTTTGTTGGATGTTACTGGTATTCAGTTGAAAGTAACTTCCTTACTTATATTTTTTGGAATAAACCAGGGCAGCAATGTTGTCTCAAATAAGAAAGTTGCAAGATTAATTTTTTATGTTATTCTTTTGGGAAGACGAGAGATTTGTAGGGCTTGGAAGTCGGCTGTTCCACCCCTGTTTTCCGAGTGTAAAAACAATATTATATACATAAGCCAACAAGATATGGCATGCGATCCTAAAAGTCGAGAGAGGACATGGGCTATGTTGGTCGATTGGTGTCAGAGGAATGTGGTTCAATGATTAAGCCAATAATTAGCTGTCGGCCTTGGTCCTCCACTTTCGCATGCTATGCTTAAGAGGGTTAGGAGTGGAAGCAGCTAGATTTCTTGTGTGGAAAGACTCTATTCCTGTCTGGTGCACAGTAAGGGAAAGTGAGTATAGCCAACAAGTAAATTGGCAGAATGAGGACCAAAAAAAAAAAAAAAACAATGTCAAGCAACAACATCTGGCCGATTCTGAATAGTGTGACGCCTGCTGTTTCGTGCCCCACAATTTCGAGAAATCCTGGGGTTAGCGCTTCTTACAGCTCACCTACTGACACTGTCATCGAGATGGACCCTGTTGTTGACCATTTGTCTGTCCCTCCTGCTCCCTCCTGCAACGAGGAAGTTGAGTATACTTATCCCACAAGTGAGTCTTTGCATGGCTTGCCCGAAAGTCATTTGCACCATGGCTGCTTTTCTTTTGACTCATCTTCCACCACTTCGATTGGCCCTACCAAATTGTCTATTTTTGTTTCCTGGTTTAAACAGACTTATTTGGTCCCCCCATGGACGTACATCTGGTTGATAATGATCACGATTTTTCTTTTCATGTCCATTGGTTTTGTGACTGTGTTTTTTTTGCTCATCAATGGTCACTACTTACCAGAACGCTCTGCTGTGAACTTGGTTGATGGTATTTTGGCCCCCCACTCATCTTCCCACATCATGAAGCGTGACCATTCTCTTGTGAGCATTTCAGCGTTTCCAGTTGCGGGTGGCATCATCTGGGATAAAGTGGATTATAATAATTGGCGCAAATACACAAATTATTCCATTGATGCCTTACAATCTTTGTTTCAAAACAACACGTTTAATGTATCTGAAATGGATCCTTTAGGTTGGTTAGTTTGGCAGACGAATTCAAAATTCCTGCCAACTCCGGTTTCATAACACTAGTTTAGGTTATATACAAGACAGACCCGACCCAAGATTTCCAGATACACATTCGGTGACAACCTATTCGGTTGGAAAATTATGTCAACAGTGGTTGCAGCACTCTACTCTATCGTCCATTAAACAACATTTATCGTTGTTGTCCAATAACATTAATTTGGCCAACTTTGTCTTGGGACCCAGGGTTCCTAGAACAAAGAGATTCTATTACGCAGCTTACAATGAAATATGGAAACTTTCACAAATTGAAGCGGCATCACGTCTGCAGGAAATTGACCAGGCAAACTTAGAAAAGGTTCTAGCTGTTGTCGATAATAGTATTAACACAATATCTTCCCGCATTTACACATTGGATAATATTGTTTCTTCTGTTATTGATATTGTGCAAGAAGATGTGTCTTTGTTATATCATGGCCAAAATCAATTGCGTTCTGTAATGCAATTCGCATGGACTTTGCAAGCTCTAAAAATGGGAAAAGTTCCATGGGATTATTTGAATGCGACTGCATTGTTTTTACCATTTAATTTGACTGACAAACAGCAGTTCATGTCCATGAAAGATGCACTTTACACTCTTCTACACGTAGAAAAAATAGACCCTTTGCCCTTTTCTGTAGTGGAAACTGATTCTGCTGTTTGGATAATTCATGGGGTTATTTCTTTGCCTTTCTCGCTGTTCCAATTCGGCTCCTGTATGAAACATTACCCGCTAGGCCGCTTTGAACCCCTGGGTAGGGCTTTTCTGCATGAACTGTGGTCTTTACCTTTCATCTACCGATGTTTGCGGGAGGAAACTGAAGTATACCTTATGGGGGAGGACTGTGATTCTACAGTGGGTCATTCCCTTGTTTGCAAAAATATAAAGTTACACGGAGCATGTAATATGTCAGCTCCGAACCTTGCATGTGTTTTAAAAGGTAATCCGGTTCCCGCAATAATTCCCACATTCACTCTGCTTACTAACGGTAGTTATCTTATTCTAAATAACCAAGAATGCTGCGGCTTGCTGGCTGGCATACCATACATAGTAACGGTTTCACAGCGCGTAATTTGTTGTAAAAATGTGTTTTTTCCTCCTCCGCGTGGGGTGTTCGATAGCTCAATTTGGCCTTCCATGCCAACTTTGAAAGCAGATTTCAACAAGTTGAGCAGATTAAAGGCGCTTTTAACCCAACAAGAAGTCTCCCTGACTTCCGCCCGAGAAACCTTCAGCCAGCAGGTGGCTAGCGCTGCTAGCGAAATTCAAACACTTTTAACCACTAACCTCCCACTACATTTTGGGGAGTTAATACACCGCATATTTAATGCGTCTGATACGAGTGGCCTTGCTCATTTTTTTAAAGCTGTCAGCTCTGGCCTTCTGACTTCTTTTCAGACAATATTTGGTGTTATACCTGCATTCATTCATTCTATCTTTTCCAGCGTCTTTGGTGGATTCCCTCTAATGCTGGCGTTAGCTGCTGGAATCCTGCTTCTCCTGTGTCTGCTGCGCGATGGCTGCTCCTCTTTTGGTGTTGCTCAGACAAGACCGGTTGCGATTGCTTCGTGACCGCTTGCATGAGTGCTTCGGTACACTACCACTAGCAGCTCTCAAGGTTCAAGGTTCAAAGACACTTTATTCGGATAACGTCGTATCCATAAAAGCACAGCAACAAAACAGATTAAAAATATACAAGTAAGAGAGTCATAATAAAATCATTAGCAACATACAATATACAATAGTCTTTCAGATTCATACAAAAATTCATATATAAATAATGTGAAGACTCAAAGATTAGACATCATCTGACGTGTTCGAGCAGCAATTCTCAAAAAAGTGCCTGTGCGAAAAACCAGATCTTCGTCATCCAGAGTAAGTAGCAGAGTAGCAGCTCTCAGTGTGTCTTATGGGTTGTCCTTCCGCTTTGTGTACTTCACTGGCGTGCAACCCGTTTTTTCATGTCTACAATGTCCGTTTACATGGGCATTGGATTTGTGCCTCTCCAATTCATCATGTCCGGACCCGCATTTCGACCAGCTGGTGGGTCCCTTAGTGGCCCATGAGCGGGACTGTTCTGGGATTGGCTTAATGGCGCATGCGGCTGCGCTTGGAGTCTTGGCTCAATGGGATGTCTGTGAGGCTGCGCAGAATCTCCTACTTCAAAGTTACATTGAATATCATGCAAGTTGTCCGGAGATGCTAATGGAGGCACCCGCATATGAGGAGCACACTTGTTCATTCGATTTGATTAACTGGATGGCTTCCCTTTTTCTACCAACGACAATGATGTCCTTCTGGAGGGTGTTGCATTTTTTTGCTCCTACACTCTGATGGATTAAATTCACTGGTTCTTGGATTTCGGATGCCTTTATACTAAATTACTTTTTTCCTACTAGGTTTTTTTTTTCTCTCCCTTCTCCGTTGTTCAAATCATTCACTTTTAAAACCCATAGACGTTTGTGAACTCTGCTCGCACTTTTTGAACTCTGTTTTCAATCTATGTCTATATACGATGGCCTTACCAGGGGGAGGGTGTAGTATGGATCATAGGTCCATTGTTGACATCTGCTAAGTTAGCATGAGCTTCTCTGCCATGAGGCTGCTTTTGCGCACGACACTGCAAGCATAGATTTCGCAAGACTCTGTTTGTGCCCTTTCACATGAGCACTGTCAGCTTTTCGCGTTCTCTGCCATGCTCTGAGGTTTAGTCTGCACACGATGTACAAGGTTGATCAACAATGCCCCTTGTTATTCTGCTCTGGTCAGTCCCTCGCACCTAGACATAACATGACACACAGCTGCACTACTGAAAATTGTACGCTTTAATATTGCAAGCTAAACATGTTGTGCAGGCACTTGGAGAGACTCCCTTCCGAAGAGAAGAGCTGTGCTTGTCCTGAGATGTAAACCTTTCATCTAGGCCTTGAGGTATGGGGTCGGCTGACAAAGCCCAGAGGTCTTCTTTTTATAATAAACTATTTCTTACAACGGGAAGGGTGGTTAGGTATTGTAGCCCTTTTCCACTGTCTTTATAAAATGATATCCCCGTTTATATTCTATGGAATTGTGACAATGCTGACTATATTGTGTTTATGCATTTTGCTGCTAGTAATGGCACGTGTACTGTACCATAGAGCGCGTTAGTTAAAATAAACATTTTAAACTATACCGTGACTCTGATTACTCGCATTGTGGACATGTATGAGTGAGTGAGCGAAAGAGTTGTCTGGCTCCCGCGATTCCTGAGAGAGTCCGGAGTGACATGTTCTGGGTTGTCTAATCATTGGTAGCTTCGCTGTTAGTCGGAGAATGAATGAGACACTATAGCTAATCGGTTTGGGATTTTGGGTACTAATGTGATAGGTTGGTACACCCCTATTCACTGAGGTCCTGTTTTCCTGTGCATAGTTCTGTACATGTGCAGAATCCCTGCAACACAACCATCCTCCCTCTAGCTAGTTCTGTTAGCACTGGAAAGCCCTCTGTCAGGTAGCCATGTGCTTTTTAAAACTGATGAATAGAATAGAATAGATTGGTGCATCAACCCCTGAAATTGCAGCATAAGGTGGACTTTGTCAATTCCTCCTGTTACCGCTGCAGGCTCATTATTTCCAATTTACTTGTAGACATCACAGTGACCACAAGAGCTCATTCCCAGTGAGCCCCTTGCACACACAGAGAGGATTTAGCCTCCGAGCAGAAGAAGGACTTCGCTGCCACCCCCTTGTATACGGTATTCACTCACCATAAGTTGTCAGACTTTTGGCACGTTCCACCCACTGACAAACACCGGTCCATGATGATTAACTCTGAGATCCATCTTCCCACAGCTGGTAGGTTGCTGCCCACCAGTGCACAGATTGCACCATGCAGCGCTCTCTACAGCTCATTCTTTTGACAGCTTCCTGGCTTCAGCTCGAGCGGTCGAACACATCCGCCGCCTTTACCCCGGCTTTGTTCCCCATTTTATCCCCAATTATTGGCCATGGGTGAACAACTAATGAGAAACCATGTTTCTCCCCAGGCTCTTGCTTAAGCAACCTCTACCCCATTGTTAGACCTGGCACCATTGGCGTGGGTCTCCCTTCCATTTTTTGCTGTTGCCTCCTATGTGTTTGCTATGTTTTTGCTGGTCTAGATGCTTTGGGCACTTTGCCACTGCTATTCAGTGCCAAAGTGCAAGTGCTCCCTATTGTAAATTGTTGTAATGGATTAGTGACTCCATGATTGGCCATTTGATTTACTTGTCAGACCCTAGTACAGTGCACCGTGTGTGCCCAGGGCCTGTAAATCAAATGCTGCTGGTGGGCTTGCAGCACTCGATCTGCCACCCACAGAAGCAGCTTGTAAAATGTGGCTCAGGCCTGCCATTGCAGAGCCTGTGTGCAGTCTGGGACTGCCATGTCGACTTGGCAGGTGCACCCACTTGCCAGTCCCTAAACCTTCCCTTTTCTGCATGTTAGTCACCCCTAAGGTAGGCCCAAGGTAACCCTGTGGGCAGGGTGCATTGTATGTGAAAGGTAAGACATGCCCTGATGTGTGTGGCATGTCCTGATAGTGAATTACAGCCAATTTCGTTTTTCACTATTGCAAGGCTATCTGTTCCCATAGGCCAGAGTGAGCAGTTTGATTATAACATCTTATAAACATAACTGACCCAAGGAACAAGATAGGAAAATAAAGTTTAGTATGCCTGAATGTTAAAATACATCTTTTAGTGTGGGTGATTTTTACATTCTGTGTTTGAAAATACCACTTTTAGAAAGTAGGTATTTTCTTGCCTAACCATCCAGTATGCCTCTGCTAGGTTTGTGTATTCCATGTCTGGTTTGTGAGTGACAGGGGACTGGAGAGGGCTTTGGCTCCAGCAGTCTGATGAGTCAGGCCTGGGCTGAATAGAGCCCACATTGAATAGAGAGTAGGGGGAGGAGATTTCCTTTCACTTGCCTGAGCCTTCATAGAATAGAGAGTAGGGGTAGGAGTTTTCCTTTCAGCTACCTGGGCCAGGTCTGCTTTCAACAATGCTGTCTCCACCTCCTGTCAGGAAGCTGCACCAGGGAGGACAGAACTGGTTTTGACTAGGTACAGACACTCTCTGCCTTCAGAGAACAAAGGATTTAGTAGTATAAATATTGGGGCCCAGACCCCAGAACTTTAGATCACTTCTGGGAATCAAGACGAACCTTTGCCAAGGAGAGAAACCAAGGAAGCTGAAGGAGGAGACTGCCCCTGTGCTGTTTGCTGTTTGGGGTTTGCCTGCAGTGGTTACTTATTGCCAAGGAAAGGAGAAAAGGAACTTTGTGTGTACTTTAATCATCTTGAGGAAGATCTCCAAGGGCTTGAAACTGAGCTTGCCTCCTGTTCTGAATTCTCAGGGATACAATGACTTCACCACCAGGTCCCCTGAATTTCCTTGCTGGGAATTATACCTGCAGAGAGGTGCCTGCTGTTGTTTTGGGCCCTCTGGAGACTGCGTGTCGCTGGGAGCTGGAAGCGCGACGCAACGAGGAAGAAGCATGTCGCCGCCGCAGCTGTTGCCTGTCGCGGCTCAAGAAACCATCAAGTTCGCCGCACGGTCGCCGGGCATGCACGCATCGCATCCAAGTTATTGCATCGCATCAAAGACGCCATTTTGTCGCATCGCACCGGATCGTCGCATCGCATCGAGGCACCATCTTGTCGCATTGCACCGGATCACAGTAAGAAACAGACGCTTCGCCTCCTCTCCGGTAAGGAACAGACGCATCGCCTCCCCTGTGCTGCAGTAAAGAACAGGTGCACCGTCTCCCCCGAAGCAAGGAACTGACGCATCACCTTCCCTGCGACACTTTTGTTTATGTTGCGTTACGCATCCAAGGTACTTTGAGAGTAAAGTGTCGCATTTACCATCTACATTGAACTAAGCTATTTCTACCATTTGAAAGTCATTTTTTTTAATACTGTATTGTGGATTTTTGTCGTTTGGTCTTGTGTTAAGTCCTAGATAAAGATTAGTTATTTTTCTAAACTGGTGTGGTGTCCATTTGTAGTGTTTTCACTGTATTACTGTATGTGTTCACAAATGCTTTACACACTGCCTCTGAGATAAGCCTGCCTGCTCGTGCCAAGCTACCAGCGGGGTGAGCAGGGGTTATTTTAGGAGTGTAGCCCCCTTTCCCTGACTAGAAGCAAGGGCCCCTACTTGGTCAAAGGTACCTACCTCTGCCAACTAGAGACCCCCATTTCTAACATTGGTGGTCAGTGGTGAGGATTTGGACTTGCATTTGTGACTCACATACAGTGATTGGTGTACACTACTAGTGAGTGCAGACCATAACGCGACCACATACATTTTGCTAGAATTCTTTCCTTGGGACTTCTATGTTTGCTAGAAATGCCAATCCTTGTTACCATGAGCAAAGCAGCATCCAACGCATCTATGGATCTACAATTTGAAGAAGACAGGGTTGATATCTACACTGTGCCACAGCTTAAAACCCTCTGTAAAAGATTTAAAATCTCTGTGAAAGGCATCTCCAAGAAGGAGGAGTTCCAAAAGGCGCTGAAGGCCTGGGTGGAAGCTAGAAAAACTCCTGAGCATTCTGAAGAGCCTAGGGAGGAGGCAGAGAATACAGATGGACAGCTAGATGGGCCATTGGGTCTGACCGGGGAGAAAGTACCTTCCAGGGCAGGCAGCAGTGTTTCTTCAAAAGGCCTGTCTCCAGAAGAGCTGGAGGACAGGGAGAGGGATAGGATGCATAAGATGGAGCTAGCCAAGCTCAAACTGGGTGGTCAGATGGAATTAGAAAGCAAGAAGTTAGCCTTGGAAGAAAAGAGAATGCATTTAGAGCATGAGAGAATGTTGAGGGAATTGGAATTGAAAGCAAAGAGTTTAGAGATTACTCCCTCTGGTGGCAGCACACCATCCATGCCTGTAGAAGCAAGAGTATTCATCCCAAAGATGTAATTAAGGAGTTCCACAAGCATATAGATATTGGGCAATGGTTTAAGGCCTATGAAGTGGCCATGTCCTCCCACCGGGTCCCTGAGAAGGATTGGGGAGCGGGGTTGTGGGGGCGGTTTCTCTGTGATGGGCGGGACACCTTATTAGACTTGCCCTCTGAGGAACAGAATTCCTATGTCCACATGAAGGAAGCCATGATGACCAGGTATGGGTTGACCCCACAGCTTTATAGACAAAGGTTTAGAAGGTGTAAGAAACTGGAGTCAAGTACTTGGGTGGAATATGTGTATTTTTTTTGCAGAGCATTGGATGGTTGGGTGAAGGGTAGCAAAGTGAATGATTTTGAAGCGCTCTATGATTTGATTGCATGGGAGCACTTGTCCAGTAATTGTTTTCCAGAGCTACGCCAGCACCTGATTGATAGTAAGCTGACTATCCCTAGGAAGCTTGCTGTGGAGGCGGACTGCTGGGTTAGTACCCGGGTCCACAAGGGTCATGTGGGAGACTTTGCCAAAGGTGGGCAGGGTCCCCATCAGAAGAGTGGGGGTGGACAAGGGTAAACAGAGGGAGTTCCAGAAAGGGCCCCAAAATAATCCCCAAGGGAACCAAGGGAAGGGTTCCCAGCCTCCCCCTGAGAAGAAGTCAGGGACCCGACAGATAAGCCTGTTCAAAAGGGGCCCAGGACTTGTTATACTTGTGGTCAGGTGGGCCACTGCTTCTGGGATCCTAAGTGTCCCCTGAAAGGAAAGACAGCACCCACTGGTGCACCGCCCTGGCAGATGGCTAGTGTAGCCCTGGGGGAGGAGTTGGGTGCCCAAGGTGGGTGGGGTCCTGCACAGATGTCCCTGGTCTCTTTAGGAGACAGTGAGATGGTCCCTAGCACCCAGCTGCCTGATAACACTAAGAAATACAGGCAGTGGGTGACCATCAATGGCCATAGGGTGGAGGCTCTGCGCGACACCAGAGCCAGTGTGACAGTTGTCAGTTGTCGGCTGGTGTCTGAAGAGCAGGTGATCCCCCATGCATTTTACCCTGTAGTTGCTGCTGACAACTCAGAGAGCCAGTGTAAGGTGGCCCAGGTTCCCTTTGAGTGGGGGGGTCTCAGGTACCTTTCAAGTAGCTGTGAGGCCAGCCATGCCTGTTGACTGTCTGCTAGGCAATGATTTGGAAAGCTCCCCTTGGGCTAAGGTGGAGAGAAGGTTTCATTTGGAGATGTTGGGTCTGCCTGAGTGGGTATGTGTGACCACTCAGTCCATGGCAGCCAGTAAGGGTATTCAAGAGGACCTGGAGCCTGAAAGAGTGGCCTAGGTGCCTGCCTTAAAAGAGAAGAGGCAGGGGGCACGGAAAACCAGCCCCCGAAGTTCCCACGGTCCAGGAGGAGGCAGACCTTGAGGGGGATGCCCTGGAGCCTACAGGGGAACAAGTAGCTGAACTGGGGGACCGGCCTGAGCTGACCCATTGGCAGCAGGAAGGAGGACCCTCCAGGGAAGAATTCTGCGAGGAGCAGAAGAAGTGCCCTTCTCTTGTGGGTTTGCGGCAACAGGCCACAAACCAGGCAGCAGGTAATCAGTCTGGATCACATTGGATCTACTGGGAGAATGGTCTCCTGTATAGCGAGCCTAAGGTTGCTGAGCCTGGGTCAGCCCGTGTGCTGGTGGTACCCGAGCACTTCAGAGCCTTCCTACTGGGTCTGGCTCATGATGTGCCTTTAGCAGGATATTTGGGGCAAGACAAGACCTTTGAAAGGCTTGTCACCCACTTTTATTGGCCCCAAATGCGCAAGAGTTCAGATACTCATTGCGGGACCTGTCAGACTTGCCAGGCAAGTGGTAAGAGTGGGAGGAAGCAAAAGGCTCCTTTCCAACCGTTCCCTGTTGTCAGCACCCCCTTTGAAAGGGTGGGCATTGACATTGTGGGGCCTCTGGATCCCAAGACAGCCATGGGCAACAGGTTCATCCTGGCCTTGGTAGACCATGCCACCCGGTACCCGGAAGCCATCCCTCTCAGGACTGTGACGGCCCCCGTGGTGGGACGTGCATTGATGGGGATTTTCTCCCATGTGGGGTTCCCCAGAGAGGTGGTGTGAGACCGTGGTACCAACTTCATATCTAAGTATATGAAGTCCCTGTGGCAGGAGTGCGGTGTAACCTACAAGTTCATCACTCCTTACCACCCCCAAGGTAATGGGCTGGTTGAGAGATTCAACCGGACCCTAAAAGGCATGATTATGGGTCTTGAGGAACCTATGAGGCGTAAGTGGGACATCCCCTTGCCATGCCTTCTGTTTGCTTATAGAGAGGTGCCACAGAAGTCCTTAGGGTTCAGTCCCTTTGAACTGCTGTATGGTCACCCTGTAAGAGGACCTCTGAGTTTGGTAAAGGAAGGCTGGGAGAAAGCTCCCAGTAGACCTCCCCAGGATGTAAATAGCTACATGCTGGCCTTGAGAAACCAAACGCGGTGTTTCAGACAACTCGCTCAGGCGAATCTGGAAGCCAGCCAGGAGGAGATGAAACAGTGGTATGATCAGAATGCCACTCTGATCGAGTTTCAGCCTGGACAGAAAGTGTGGGTCATGGCCCCCGTGGAGCTTTGTGCGCTCCAGGATAAGTGGACCGGACCATTTGAGGGGGTGGAGCGCAAGAGTGATGTCACCTACTTGGTGGACTTGCGCTCTCCTAGGAACCCTTTGCGGGTCCTGCATGTAAACCGCCTGAAGCCCCACTTGGAGAGGTCCGAAGTGGGCATGCTCCTAGCGACAGATGATGGAATGGAGGAGGAGACTGAGCCTCTTCCTGACCTCCTGTCTGCAACAGAGCAAGATGGCACAGTGGACGGTGTGATCCTCTCTTCCGCCCTGACCCCTGAGCAGCAGGTTGACTGTCGCCAACTGTTGGGACAGTTTCCTGATCTGTTCTCCCTGACTCCCGGTGTCACTGAGTGGTGCGTCCATGATGTGGACACTGGGGACAGTCCTCCTGTAAAGCACAAAACTTACAGAGTGACTGAGAGGGTGAGAGCTTGCATCAAGGAGGGGGTCTCCAAGATGTTTGCCTTAGGGGTGATTGAGTCCTCTAACAGCCCTTGGGCCAGCCCAGTGGTCTTGGTCCCAAAGGCTGCCGCGCTTGGTGCCACACCCGAACTGTGTGGACTACTGAGGACTCAATTCAGTCACCAGAACTGACGCTCACCCCATCCCCAGAGCTGATGAGCTCATTGATCGGTTATGGGCTGCCCGGTACCTCAGTACATTTGACTTAACTTCTGGGTACTGGCAGATCCCCTTAACTGATGGGGCAAGAGAGAGGTCCGCATTCTCCACCAGATGGGCACTACGAATTCCGGGTTATGCCCTTTGGGATGAAGAATGCCCCTGCCCCCTTTCAGAGGTTGGTCAACCAGGTGTTGGCTGGACTGGAGGATTTCAGTGCCGCCTACCTGGATGACATCGCAGTGTTCAGCGCCAGTTGGGAAGAACATCTGTGCCACCTCAGGGAAGTGTTGAGGGCACTGCGGAGGGCAGACCTCACGATCGAGGCGAGTAAGTGCCAGATCGGGCAGGGTTCCGTGGTGTACTTGGGACACCTGGTTGGGAGCGGCCAGGTGGCGCCCCTACAGCCCAAGATTGAGACCATCCTGGCTTGGGAACCCCCCAAGACCCAGACAGAGGTGAGAGCCTTTTTAGGACTCACAGGGTACTACAGGAGGCTTGTCAAGGGGTATGGCAGCATTGTTGCACCCTTGACCGAGCTGACTTCCAGGAAGCAGCCCAAGAAAGTGAACTGGACTGACACCTGTCAGAAAGCTTTTGATGCCCTGAAGACTGCCATGTGCATGGCGCCCGTGCTTCAGGCACCCAACTTCTCAAAGGAATTCATTGTGCAGACAGACGCTTCAGAGCATGGTGTGGGGGCTGTACTTTCACAGATGAATGAGGAAGGCCTAGACCAACCTGTAGCCTTCATTAGTAGGAGGTTACTTCCACGGGAACAGAGGTGGAGTGCAATTGAGCGTGAGGCATTTGCTGTGGTCTGGGCACTGAAGAAGTTGAGACCATACTTGTTTGGGACTCACTTCCGGGTTCAGACAGGCCACAGGCCCCTCAGATAGTTGATGCAGATGAGAATCCAAAGCTGTTGAGGTGGTCCGTTTCCCTACAGGGGATGGACTTCACGGTGGAACACCGCCCTGGTACAGAACACGCCAATGCTGATGGTCTGTCCAGATTTTTCCGCCTTAGTGAAGAGAACTCCCAAGAGGTAGGGTAGTTCTCCCCACATTTCAGCTGGAGGGGACACGTGTTGGACCTGGCACCATTGGCGTGGTGGCGTGGCGTCCCTTCCATTTTTTGCTGTTGCCTCCTATGTGTTAGCTATGTTTTTGCTGGTCTAGATGCTTTGGGCACTTTGCCACTGCTATTCAGTGCCAAAGTGCAAGTGCTCCCTATTGTAAATTGTTGTAATGGATTAGTGACTCCATGATTGGCCATTTGATTTACTTGTCAGACCCTAGTACAGTGCACCGTGTGTGCCCAGGGCCTGTAAATCAAATGCTGCTGGTGGGCTTGCAGCACTCGATCTGCCACCCACAGAAGCAGCTTGTAAAATGTGGCTCAGGCCTGCCATTGCAGAGCCTGTGTGCAGTCTGGGACTGCCATGTCGACTTGGCAAGTGCACCCCCTTGCCAGTCCCTAAACCTTCCCTTTTCTGCATGTTAGTCACCCCTAAGGTAGGCCCAAGGTAACCCTGTGGGAAGGGTGCATTGTATGTGAAAGGTAGGACATGCCCTGATGTGTGTGGCATGTCCTGATAGTGAATTACAGCCAATTTCGTTTTTCACTATTGCAAGGCTATCTGTTCCCATAGGCCAGAGTGGGCAGTTTGATTATAACATCTTATAAACATAACTGACCCAAGGAACAAGATGGGAAAATAAAGTTTAGTATGCCTGAACTCAGAATGTTAAAATACATCTTTTAGTGTGGGTGATTTTTACATTCTGTGTTTGAAAATACCACTTTTAGAAAGTAGGTATTTTCTTGCCTAACCATCCAGTATGCCTCTGCTAGGTTTGTGTATTCCATGTCTGGTTTGTGAGTGACAGGGGGCTGGAGAGGGCTTTGGCTCCAGCAGTCTGATGAGTCAGGGCTGGGCTGAATAGAGCCCACATTGAATAGAGAGTAGGGGGAGGAGATTTCCTTTCACTTGCCTGAGCCTTCATAGAATAGAGTATGGGGAGGAGTTTTCCTTTCAGCTACCTGGGCCAGGTCTGCTTTCAACAATGCTGTCTCCACCTCCTGCCAGGAAGCTGCACCAGGGAGGACAGAACTGGTTTTGACTAGGTACAGACACTCTCTGCCTTCAGAGAACAAAGGATTTAGTAGTATAAATATTGGGGCCCAGACCCCAGAACTTTAGATCACTTCTGGGAATCAAGACAAACCTTTGCCAAGGAGAGAAACCAAGGAAGCTGAAGGAGGAGACTGCCCCTGTGCTGTTTGCTGTTTGGGGTTGGCCTGCAGTGGTTACTTATTGCCAAGGAAAGGAGAAAAGGAACTTTGTGTGTACTTTAATCATCTTGAGGAAGATCTCCAAGGGCTTGAAACTGAGCTTGCCTCCTGTTCTGAAGTCTCAGGGATACAAAGACTTCACCACCAGCTCCCCTGAATTTCCTTGCTGGGAATTCTACCTGCAGAGAGGTGCCTGCTGTTGTTTTGGGCCCTCTGGAGACTGCATGTCGCTGGGAGCTGGAAGCGCGACGCAACGAGGAAGAAGCGTGTCGCCGCCGCAGCTGTTGCTGTTGCATCGCCGAAGAAGCGTGTCGCCGCCGCAGAGGTCGCAGTCACATCACTGGAGAAGCGCGTCGCAGGGCCTGTCGTGGCTCAAGAACCCATCAAGTTCGCCGCACGGCCGCCGGGCGTGCACGCATCGCATCCAAGTTATCGCATCGCATCAAAGACGCCATTTTGTCGCATCGCACCGGATCGTTGCATCGCATCGAGGCGCCATCTTGTCGCATCGCACCGGATCACAGTAAGAAACAGACGCTTCGCCTCCTCTCCGGTAAGGAACAGACGCATCGCCTCCCCTGCGCTGCAGTAAGGAACAGGTGCGCCGCCTCCCCCGAAGCAAGGAACTGACGCATCGCCTTCCCTGCGACCCTTTTGTTTATGTTGCGTTACGCATCCAAGGTACTTTGAGAGTAAAGTGTTGCATTTTACATCTACATTGAACTAAGCTATTTCTATCATTTGAAAGACATATTTTTGAATACTGTATTGTGGATTTTTGGCGTTTGGTCTTGTGTTAAGTCTAGATAAAGATGACTTTTTTTTCTAAACTGGTGTGGTGTCCATTTGTAGTGTTTTCACTGTATTACTGTATGTGTTCACAAATGCTTTACACACTGCCTCTGAGATAAGCGTGCCTGCTCGTGCCAAGCTACCAAGGGGGTGAGCAGGGGTTATTTTAGGAGTGTAGCCCCCTTAACCTGACTAGAAGAAAGGGCCCCTACTTGGTTAAAGGTACCTACCTCTGCCAACTAGAGACCTCCATTTCTAACACCCATGATACCTCTAATTCCCAGTACCTCAATTTAACTGGCATAGAAGGTGGCTTTTCCAAACCTGCCATGCTAACTTGATCACACTCGATTTATTTTGCACTTTGCACTCATCTTTTTTGTAAAATGAGCATGCAACATGCGGACCACAACAGTCATTGGCACGTGTTCTCACTCCTGCCCTAGTAATGTTTTACTCTCTAAATGCTAGGCCTTCATGACTGCCTGGCCCTCACATTCCAACCAACCTGAGAGATCTTTCGGTGACATAGATTTTAATCGGTTTTGCAAGTACAACTACCTACTGGTACTGGTTTTCACCTCAAGGCTCATACAATTTTCAGCTTCGTATCAACATCATCTTTGGAAGAGCCATGAAACACTAAAACTACCAAATAGAAATCTGGACACATACTGAAGAAATTGAGGACAGGATATTCATCAATTTGATACCGCATTAAGGACTACCTCCTTTGTGAACTGCCTATTAGATCAGGAGTGGAGCCACACCACACATATAGACTGGAAGAGCAAAATGTTTTTCTAGTTGTTACATTTATGTTATTGTAAGAAACATTTTGGCGATTATTCTCACTACTCTTTTCCCTTCTCTTTGTGTTTATTTGTATGTGTAAATAAATGTTAATTTTAAAAGACACACTCAAGGTACTAGTACCAAAAGGGAAGACTGTTACACAGCTAATGAGCGAAATAACAATGTATTTTGAAATCAGACATGAATTTAAGTATTCATTGTGTTGATAACAAATGTACCATCTTTTCCCACAATTTACCATACTTTTGTTTACTTGTATTCTGCCCAGGTATTGTGGGGTCACTAGAGCAACCCCTAGATATTTACATACTAAGTTGCACTGAGACACCTGCCTGGGTTATCTGGGCAAGAAACATCCTCTATAGAGAGAACTCATTAGACTTATATTTCAACACAGCTGAAGTATTGGAAGAGATGAACCCAATAATGCACTCCACATTTCACACATGGCACTCTGTTCTCAAGAAACTACAGATACATGGATATATAAACTTAGAGGTGCCTGTATAGAGAAACCTGAAATTAAGATTGGGTGTAAATCAATACACTTGAGAGAATGGTTCACCGCAGAAATCAATACATTTGAAGACGTGTTTATATAAGAAAGAATTAAGAAATTCTGAGAATGCCAAGAGGCATACAATCTGAATGAATCTCAAATTTGGAAACTCAGTCAGATGGAAGACTGTCTGAAGACTGTCTGAATAGTGTAGTATACATCTATCTTCTATAGGAGTCCCAAAATCATGATTTGGGCCCTAACTGAAAATCTTATATGAATAAAGGGGAATCATGTCTGGACAATATGGCATGATAATTGCTAGACTGCTTTTAGAGAACATCTTTAAAGCCCTAAGTATCAAATGGAAATTAATATCTTAGGTGAGGTAGACAAAAAACACTGGAACTCAGTCATAGAATTTAATTATAAAGGCCTGTGAGGATTCAGACTGAAAAGTAATATGCTATTACGATAAGTTTTTAGACAAACCTTCGCCTTCAGCTGTGCACGGCAGGAAAGTGGTGCCTGCACCACCATATATTTTTTTTTTGTAGGATTTTGGTCCTGCGGGGCTATCGCAGGATTTCCATGGGAATCCCATGCAAATACAGAGTTGTACATTAAAATATTCAAAGGGCCTGATTACAACTAAAACTGCTATTTATCACAACTGGTAAATAACAATAACCTGGGGTTCATTATTTCTTGGTGCGATAAACAGTACCTATTATGAGTTATTGGAGAATAACATGAGGATCTTGGTTTTTAACATACCAAAATCAGCATGGTACGGTAAATGCCAAACATATTTCCCCTGTTAAATGTTGCCAGGTTTGACCTGCCGAAATTTAACAAATGTTGGGTTATTTAATGCAACCGATAATTATCTGATTCAGTAAATAAAACCAAACTCGTAATTCAGTCCTGTGCATAAACAGGGGTTTACGAACGGGACAGAATTAACCACCCAACTTGTAATCAGGGCCATAGAGAATATCACTTTATGTTCTAAAGAAAAGGATGATGCGTTTAAATCTTAGAACTGACAAAGGCTCCAAACATATTCTGAGCTCCTACATTAGGATATAATGGCAAACATTTGCAAATGTTATGGCAACAGTGTTTCTAGTGTCCCTTCTAGCATATGGACTGAAAGAATAGTTCCAAAGTGCAATGTCACTGGAGGCCTCACACACCCGCAAAAGCACATGTAAGATGTGTCACATTTCAAAACATTCCATTTCAGAGAAATTCTACATCTAGTGATTGTCATCAGATGTTGTTCAATGTTAAGGCCTTTTCTTGTTAGAAACCAAAGTAGATTATTCAAATTATGTTGCATATGTTATAAAAAGATTTTATTTTCTGGCAAACATGTGGCCACCATACACCACTTTCCTCCCCGCTGCTTCCAAATAGTTGTTAACAAACTTTCTAAATAAAAACATATTGTATATTACAATACTTACAACCCAAATATGAGAACAATATTCATAAGCAAAATAAGATGGATGCAATTGCTTATGTTTCACAGATTCCAACATCTCCTCCATTTATTCAAAGTCTTGCTGAATCACACGACCAAATTACTAGGTATAATGATAGATGAATACCTGAATATGCAAGATCATATAAGTGCATCCACCAGGGAAGCCAATTACCAACCGAACAACTAAGGAAAATCAAACCCTTCTTGCCTCCCGATGGCTTTCAGTTAGCAGTCTAATCGATAGTCATCTCCCTTTTAGATTGCGGGAGTGCAGCTCTTGCAGGCTTACCAAAAGTGAGGCTAGAGCCTCTAAGGGCCACACTGAACTCAGTTACTAGGCTCATCACTGTATCCAGATGATTCAAGCATATTGCACCAGACCTAACACATCTAAAATGGCTCCTGGTTGAAGCAAGTATCCAGTTGAATAGAGCCTGCATGACACACAAGGCTCTATACCATAACACTCCCATCTACCTGGCCAAAAATCTCAAACTGTCCGGGGAGGGGGGGAGGTGGGGGGGGTTGTTTCTTAAGATGTGCTAACTCCCTACTATTGAAACCACATAAGTTTTAACAAAAAGAAAGCTTTCAAACGCTCCTTCTCTGGACTAGTCCAAGTACATGGAACAAACTACCTCCTGAAGACAGATCTAACTCCTCGATTTACTCCTTCAAAAAAGGAGTTAAAATGCTTGTGTTGAATAGATTCCTTCAATAGTAGCCGTGAAGTCACATTGCTTGACCATTTTCCTGTTGACACCTCTGGATCTTGAATCTACCAGGACAATTGTTATTCTGTATTCTGTATTTTCTGTTATATTGTATTCTGTATTGCTGCTTGCTTACTCTTTCCTACATTTGTTATGTCATGTCTGTTTTATGTACAGCGCTCTGATACCCTGAAGTGTTGTGTTCACGCTTTGCAAAAATCCTCAAATAAATGAGAATAAAAATAAGGGACACATTTTAGCTAGTTCGACCGACACCTTCGATTCTGTGTCCTCCCCACTGAGATTATGTAGGTAATGGACAGCTGAAAAGTTTCTCTTTCTTACAGGAATTGAACAGCAAGTTTTCTTTTTCAGGAAGGCCTCTATAACAAAGATACCTGCAAGCAATTCTAAGTAATTGGTATGCATTGACAACTCCTTTTGAGCTCATGAACCGCCATTCTAGAATTGGGTGCAACAACTTCTCCACCCTGACATATTGGCATTGCACTCTAAGACTAGCATTTGAAAGAAATGGGGTTTTGTTTACATATTGAAGATCTTGGAAATCATCCCAGGGAGAAAAAGCAAAGAAACCTAGACTCTACCGCCTTCGGGTACCAGAATACAAACTCAGATTGCTAGTATTTGGTGATTAGACACGTCTATCCTCAAGAACATTGTAGCCTGTCTGATCTTACAAGAAGGGCCCAGTAGGAAGTTTTTTTCTAATGGATTAGTTTGATCCAAGCAATCTCAGGTGTCTTTATTACACATCTCTACAAACCGTTGCTTTAGAACTAATTCTGAAGTTCAGACAAATATGACCTACTGACAGAAGAGCAACAACATTTATGTTGAACTGAGGGCACACTTGGGGATATGGTGCCATTATGTTGGAATGCTTGGCTTAAAAATCATAGCCCCTACTGCTTGTCATTTCCAGTGCAAAATGTCTCAAACCATCAAACCAGGTTTTGTCAGGTCTTTGTCTACGGAGTACCTCCTGGTTTGGTAGGTAAACTGATGTAGATCCTTTACACCTTTCTAGACCATAACATTGGCAAGCCACATGAGAATGGCCATGGTCAGGCATACAAGGCTACATGGAGGGGAACACCTACCTACCTTGGAAGGTAACACCTCTCTTGGTGCAATATGTGTGTAATCCCAATTCCAGTCAACTGACAAACATGGGGTCAATTTTGTCTGGAAATGTGCCCAGTAATTTGCCTGCTCTGTCTAAAAAATGCACATCCACACATTTATTACTAGAGCACATAAGTCAAATTCAATGTTACAGCCAAATTGACATGACTTTACAGAAGGAAATAATTAATAGTTATGAGTCCTCCACAATTTAACATATTTTCTATAAGTTCTCAAATACCCTCCTCATCCATTGTAGTAATTCATTCTGATATGCAGAGTGTAACATGTACTTCCAACATCAGCAACATTCTTTCAATTAACTCCCTAGTGATCTACTGCAGCATCCCTAGGGAGTTGCTTCTCACATTACACACAATATCTTACCATTGTCTCAGTATCCACATCAACACCAGGCCACGAATATAACTCTTTAACCCTCCTTTTTGTTCTCATGATACACATAGGGCCTTCATGAGACAACTTACCTATTCTGCCTCTCAACTTTGATGGGTGAATTACCCTCTTTGCCCTCAACAGAAATTGACCATCTTCACACTATTCACTCCCAACTTCCCAAAAACCTCTTAGATTGGAATCCAATTGGACTAACATACTCCATCCATTATTAACACAATATTGTCCTCCTTCAAAATATCATCCGTCTCATACAGCACACAGGATTCATCTTCAGAAATATCCTGCTTCCAATCTTGAATGACAGATACACAAGTAAAGCTATATCCATTTCAACACTCTTCATTCAGTTCAACCATAGGAATAAACATCCTGCTCAGAAGATGTGCTGGTACAATATTTTCTGCAGGGAACTATTGCACATCATAATAAATATCTTGAAGGAGCATGCACAACCTCGTAATCCTGGCAGAAGCTTTAGTTAAACAGTCTGTGGTGAGTAACTTTCTTAAAAGTTTGTTGTGAGAAGTTGGCCTGGAATATGCTGTCCACTAATTAAAGTGGGCACCCTGTACCAGTCCAAACAACCCATATGGTGATTTAAGAGGTCAAAGATAACCTTAGAAAGCTATCCAAGTGGTAGCTGTGGAGAGCAGCCTTCAGGCTTAGTCTTGTAGGATTGTTAAGCAGCTTGTTTTACCAGAATGCAACCTTATTCTATTGGTTAAATGAAAGGATAACCACATAGCAGTTATAAAAATATGTATTTATTATTATAACACACTCTAAATACCTGACAGTATCTGCTACATGCAGATAAACACAAAGCACACAATACTGTAGCACAGAAACAATCATAAGTAGCAATAATACACAGTGGGCTCCAGGGGGAGACCAAACCATATACCAAAATAGTGGTATAAGAACCACGACTCGAGTCAAGACAGTGTCTAGAGGATGTAGAATCGCTGAGACCCCAAGGAACCACCCAAGGTGAATAAGTAGGGACACCACAGAGGACGGGTGCAGTGTGAGAACACGACCGCATGCTACGTATAATTCAGTGGGAGAGTTGCAGTTTTAAAGTTTAAGGACCCTTCCCAGTGGATTATGAGGAAGCCCTTTGGATCATAGGAGGTTGAAGAGCCACCCCACCCGTGGATACCGTAGTACCAGAGTTACCTATCCCAGGGAAGCCGGGTGCATAGCGCTGAACTGGTTTCGGAAACCGCGGTCGATCTCAAAGGAGGACTTCAAGGAAATGCCACTGCGGGAAAGAAGAAAAGTGTCAGATGGAATCCAAAGGTGGATTCTGGTCGAAGAGTATCTGAAAGCAGAGGGAACAGAGTCTGGGACACTTAGCAGTGACCATGGGCTCAGTAGATGAATGCCCACCAATGTCGGGTGCTTCAGGTGCGTTGAGGGGGTTCTTGACTCTGCAGCCACCAGGACCAGGAGACATCGGGGACAACTAGGAGCTGGATACCAGCTGTCCCATAAAGGATGTTGAGTGCTGAGGGGTTGGTGTCCGGTTGGAGCACTAACAAGCCTTGGCAGCAGCAACCCACAAAGATGGTCAAGAGGAGTTACGGTTCAGACCAGCAAGGCCCAGGAGACTCACCAAACACAGGGGAGTTGGGACAAGTCTGGTGCAACCCGGGGAGCCCAATAAAAGCATTGTCGACCCTCAAGAGGGCTCACAGGCCGGAGGCACAGGAGTCATGAGGGGACCTCAAGCAGAATTCAAAGCAACAGCCCATGGAGCACTCAGTGCAAGGAGGCTGAAGTACTTTGGTGGAAATGGTGCCAGAGGTTGGGGCTACTCGGAGACTAGTGCACTTGTTTTGGGAATGTCAACAAGCATATGCACTTGCAAAAGTATGTGGTGCACAGGGGTACGGGTATTGCACCCCCATGAGGGATTCTGACCTCAAACTTGGTGAGATGGCAGCTATGACCTCGATGGACGTGGAACCCACCTCCTGTGTTGCTGGAGCCTTCAGAGTCTGCAGGAGCTCAGGATCAGCAGACCAGTCAGTTGCATTACGGTGCCTGCGGTTGCAGGGGAGTGACTCCTTCACTCCAAGGGAGATGTCTTTGGTTGTCCTTGATGCTCCACAGGTCCTGCATGGAGCCTGTATGGTGCACGGGCACATACGATGCTTTGGACGGAGTGGGAGATGAAGTCGGGCCCAAACGTAGTCCAGTGAAATCCAGTGTCCAGACGGTCGAAGGTCAGTGGTTTCTTGATCAGAATCTTGTCCACGTCGAATCTAGGGTCCTACAGCCAGGTAAGCCCTTTTGTACCCAAGGGAGAGGGTTGGACAGATTCAGGGGACCCTCCCAGGGGAGAGTCAGGACAGTGGGGAGGTTACTCCCATGTCCTTTGTCCAGTTTCACACCAGAGCAGGAGCCAATGGCTCCCAGGACTGGTTTGAACTGGACTATACACAGGGAAACCAAATGTGCCCCTCATGCAGACTTTCGGTTGCTGACAAGCGCACCCTCCCAGGCCTAATACACTAAATCCTGTCTGGGAGGTGGTCACACCTCCCTGTGACAGGATGCCTATTGTTCTGCCTTCCCATGCTCGAGCTTGGCTCAGAAGCAGGAGGGCAGGAATGTGTCTCTGGTCGGCAGCAACCCTTTTGGGCTGCCCGTGAATAGAAGGCTGGTACCGGGAACACCAGGGACCTCACAAAGCTCGTTTCTGAGGGGTGGAGTCATACCTCCCACTCCCACACCAGTTACTGGTGTGGGGGGTATGATTCCACAATGTTTGACACCAAACACGATAGGGTTACTTTCAGCCATTTTAGAGTTGGTCATCACGCGGTCGCATAATGCCACTCTATATGTCGTAAATGGCTGTAGCACTAACAACCCGGGAGAATGGACTCCGTAGGCTGCAAGGGTGTCCTACTCATGCAGTGGCACCCTCTCACTTAGAACCAAGCACCCTGCCTTCAGGATTGTCAAGGCCTGCTATAGGGGTGACTTATAGGTTTTAAGTGTAGTGACCCTTAGATATAGTAAACCTATATAAGATAAGATAAGATAGCATTTATAGAGCGCACTATACCCGTAGGTGTCAAGGCGCTAAGCAGACGCAGAAAGGAGGAGGGAACACGGCCACCAGTTAAACGGAAAATAACCAAGTTTTCAGGAGTTTTCTAAAGCTAGAGAGGGAACTAGCATTGACGATGGCAGAGGGGAGAAGATTCCAAAGCTTGCAGTGGCCACCGAAACAGCACGACCTCCCCATCTGGATCTTCTAAATCTAGGTATCGCGAGTTTAAGCTGAGTGGATGATCTCAAGGTCCTCCCGGGGATATATCGGTGGAACAAAGATTTGAGTTGGGAAGGACCCTTGCAATGTACTGCCTTATAAACTGTAGTAAGGGTCTTGAATGAGATGCATTCTTTTATCGGGAGCCAATGTAAAGACCAAATACCTTTTTGAGCAGATTGATATTTAGGGATGTTTAAGATCAGTCTTGCAGCTGCATTCTGAACCAGCTGAAGTTTGTTCAGAGATGCAGCGGTAATATTAAGGTAGAGGGCATTACAATAATCTAGCCGGGAAGTAATCAGGGCGATAATAGTGGAACGATGAAGTTCTGGTGGGATGAGTGGAAAAGTTTTTCTGAGGATTTTCAGAATATAAAAACATGTACTCACAGTACGATTGACCTGGGCATCAAAAGACAGATTCTCAGCGAAAATTATCCCTAAATTTTTGGCCATTTTTACAGGGTCAGGGAGATGTCCACATTCTGTAGGCCACCATGCCTTAGACCAGATGGACTTCTGAGGTCCGAAAATCAGTACCTCAGTCTTATCTGTGTTGATCTTTAAAGAGTTGCTCTTCAGCCAGCAAATAATGTTCAACATGCAAGCATTGAATTTTTCGGCAACTACCTGCAGGTTGTTGGTGATAGAGACAATAATTTGGGTGTCGTCCGCATATGACAACACCTGAAATCCGTAAGATCTCACCAGTTCAGCTAGAGGGGTAACATAAAGATTAAAAAGGGTGGGGCTGAGCGAAGAGCCCTGAGGAACCACACACGGAAGAGCAAAGGCTGTCGTTTTAAAACCACCACAGCTAACTGTATACCTTCTGTCTGTGAGAAAAGACTGAAGAAGCTTTAGAGCTTTTCCTGAGACCCCCACTTCTCGCAGGCATAGGATCATTCTATCAGGGGAGACGGTGTCGAAAGCTGCCGATAAGTCAAGCAGAATCAACACCGCCGATCCCCCTGATCTACCTGCATCCGAATGTGGCCAAATGCTGTGATGAGAGCAGATTCCGTGCTGGGGCCAGCACGGAATCCATTCTGGGAGCCATCCAAGATTTCTTGTGCCTCCAAATACTTCATCAGCTCAGTATTAATGGATTTTTCTAGAATTTTTGCCGGAGCCGGAAGGAGGGAGATGGGACGGAAGTACTTTAATTCCAGGGGGTCGGCATTGGGTTTTTTCAGGAGCAAAAGGACAACAGCTTCCTTCCAGATAGTTGGATAGCAGCCAGATGTAAGTATTCCATTGTATACCTTACTCAAAAAATTGGCAGCTAAATCAGGTGCCATTTTAAGAATAGTAGGTGCACAAGGATCCGAAGGTGCTCCTGATTTTAGGCGGAGTAGGTGATCTTTAATAAGTTGGCTTGGGATAGGGGCAAAGGAAGCCAAACCATACTTCTTGGTGATCTGAGAGTACTCCACCGTACTTAATTGACCCTCAGTATCCCTGACTTCCTCACTAGCGGAGGCCCTGTCAAGGGTGGGAGCTAACTCCTGATGAATCTGCAGAACTTTCTCTTGAAAATAGGAAGCTATCCTATCACAGAAATCTTGGGAGGGGGTCATGGGCAGTTGCTGGGGAGGTTAATATCTTTAATAAGTGGTGCATGCACCAACTTACACAGGCTGCAATGGCAGGCCTGTAGATCCATTTTGCATGGCCTCTCATGGGTAGCATAATACATGCTTCAGTCCATGGAAGGCCTCTGGGGTACCTATGCCCTGGGTACATGTGTGCCATATACTAGGGACTGACAAGGGTACCCCAGTATCCAATCTGGAGTGTACCTAAGTACATGACATAACATTTTTAGGGAGAAAGCAGATAGACTGGCGTCCTGATTAGCTGGATCCCAGTCAGACTAGTCAAAAACAGTGTAACATGAAGCAAAAAGTGGGGGTAACCATGAGAAGCAGATCCTACTTTCCTACATTTGTAGTCACACCTTAGAGTGAATTTAATGCCACAAATGTATTTACAGAAATATTCTAATGCCCATACACATGCAAGAGTTCCCCTCTCAATCATGGATACATTGTTTCAGGTTGGGATAAAGATTGTGAATCATAACCAATCACCACTTCCCTTCCACTCATTCCGAATTGAAAGAGAACTGCATCTAGACTATTTGTACTTTAGGATCATAGCCTTGCTAATTTGGGGCCTTTCAAATAGGATCTTTCACTTCATCAAAAGACCTTTGACAATCTGAAACCCAAACAAATTTAAATGTATTTTCTAACAAGGTACACATGAGGAAAGTTTTGATGAATTTTGAAAAAAACTCTGCCATGACTTGAAATCATCCTTTGATTTAGGAGCGGGTGCATTCTTGATTGCATTCGATTTATTGCCCTCATTGTATATTTTGTGTCCAAGATACGTGACCTTCTGCTCAACAAACTTGCACTTACTGATATCTGTTGTAAGTCCTTTTTCCTAATATACTCATTACACCAGACAGGCGTGCATCAAGTTTTTCCTTGTCTCTTTCAAATCCACAATGTCATTTTAAAAGTATACCACCACCGGCATATCACCAGTTAGTTCTGGCATCAGCTCTTAGAGAACAGCACCCTCCGAAGCTAAACCAAAAGGTATACAGCAGATGTGATAACGTGCAATTGGTGTAATGAAATTAAAGGAGTGAAACACCTAATCTTAAGATGTACAATGCTTTGATGATATGTTGAGGAAAGAGCTTTCCAAGAAAACCATTGAGCATTTCTAGTATGGAAAAGCATTTAATCAGTTCTTGATAAAGGGAATTGACCTATCGCAATGTTATTGTTGATACATTTTAGGTCAACACACAACCTGATTTCTCCTTTGGTGCGGTGTAACACAACCAATGGAGAAATCGACTCAGCTAATTCAATTGATATGATTATTTTTGTTTCTTGCAATTTATTGAGTTCATTCTTCACTTCATCCCTAACAAAAAGGGTATATTTATGAATTTGCAGGTTTTTGGTTTTCCATCAGATTTTGAAATAATATTGCTCATAAAAAATGTAACTTTCAAATTTTGCATACAAATATTTTAGGAAACTTCTACATTACCCAAATCTTGGTATCTTCGCTATCACTAGTAACCAGAACCCACTTGGGGCTGTTGGGATTAAGTATCTTTGATCCTTTCGCCCCAAAACAGACAGACCATCAATGGCAACACACAGCTTACATAAGGCGCAAATTCGACTAGGACTGCCTCAAGCTTTCTGCTCTACAGAATCACCATTCGCTGGCCCTTATCAGGGAGGCCGTCGCTTTCGCAATAATTTGCGCCTACCCAGCAAACACTGTTTATTCAACTTTCACCACGAGCATACAGGATCAAGCTCGTTATCTGTCCATGGGACGACACTTTGGGATCCATGGACCTTCTTTCCCCACTGCCCACACACCATGCATTGCCCTGAAGAAGTTCATTCCTAATGAATGAAACGCGTTGGCTGGAACTTGTTATTGTCGGATGACATTGAGTAATAAAGGATTTACTGACACAACTAAACAAGCCTACGGGATTTATTGAGAAATAACACTTGAGTAGTGCACCACTCCAACTTTGTCTTAGTCTTCTCTCTGCCTGGCAGTTTGCACCTAACGACGGCGGGTGCAGGAGTTGCATGTGCACACTATTTTGGACTATCTGTGAACAAAACCTTAAAGGGAATACAGCAGTGAAGTGCGGTCACCTGGTCCGCCGTTGCCCACCTTCTTCCTAAGCTCATAAGGCCTTCTATCTTTAAATTAGAAAAACAAAGGTCTGACCCCCAAAACATCTATAATGTTTCCGGTATAATTTTCAAGATTGATACCAAGAGGTTACAAATGTCCAACAATTTTGTTTACAAGCGCTACTTCCCAAATTGATTTTGCAATATTAATATATGGTGAACAAGATACTTTAGTCACCTGCAAAGGCATTCCACTATATACCTAGCACAATGGGGGATTACAGCCACTTCCCTTAATATTTAATACCACATCTTTTCTGCTAGATGTTAACTCCTTCATCATTAGATGCATAACTGTCCTCATTTTCAGTGATACACGTGACTACATGTTTCCTGTTCTTGTTTCTGCATACTCTTGCAAAGTGTCCTATTACACCACAACACACACATTTAACGTTTCAGGCTAAACAACTGGGATATTTTGCAGCATGTTGTATAATGCAACACCGATAAAAACTAATAGTAGATTTCTTCATTTGAAGTTGTGGCTTTGTATCTTTTTCTCTCTCTCTATCACTCTTTCCTTCTGAAATCGTATCCACAGTGTCACCAAAGATCCTACCCCCATGAAGTAGGATAGCTTTTGCACATCTTTTTGATAATTCAGCGTTTTCTACCAAATACAATAATGTCTTTCAAGAGGGAATCCCCATGCATCTAGGTATACTTTTACATTTAGCATGCATGTCAGCTTGATCATTAATTAAATCATCGTGAAGTGTTCCAAATTTGAAGTTAATTGCAAGAGTTTTTAAGAGGATACATAATTTTCTATTGCTTCTTCTTGTCCTGCTTCCCTTGAAAAATAATTATGTGTGATTGCAATGCGCTCAGAATGATTAAACTGTTCATCCAAAAATCATTGATAGCATCCTCAAAGACATCACTGTCGCCAGCACCCCTCTCTTTCTTTCACATTTGTTATAAATTCTAAGACCTTATTGCCCTAAATTGTGTAATAAAACTTGCTTTTCCTGCATGGTGCTGATACGACTCCTTCATCCTCTATGATACTAATGTAATTAGTAAAATATTCTCTCCATACTCAAGGTGGACTAGCTTGACCAGGTGCAGAGAGAAATCCATTGGATGGATTTAAATAAATTAATGTGATGAGTTTATGACATAATTGTGCACTCTTAAGCCCACACAAAATGTAAAGAAAATTTTAAAGTATTCCCTGCAGGCACACTCGTATTTTAATTTGGGGACTGAAAAATACAGTAAGCAGTGTTCAATTTAGAAAAACACTCAAAAAATGTGAATAACCTCACCTGCACTCCTTTATTCAGAATGAGAGTTGTTTGCTTTGCCAAAGGCGATGCCATAGCGTTTTTCAGCGATAAACTTCCTCGTTAGTGCTTGGTTACGGTTTAGATGTCATGATGATCTCAGCAACTGCGTGGATTACAAGTGTGTGGTGATGCGTACTTTATTCTATGACCTTCCACCTACGCCCTTAAGCTGTTAGGTCATGCGAGGGCAATGCCGACACGCGCACCAGTAAACGCATGAGAAGAACTCAGAAGAGGCCTACGCAAGGCATGTGAGAAGCACCAAATCAGTTATGGCACAAAATGCACAGCTGATGTAAATAACAGCTACTTCATGAAATAAAACAAAAAAAACATAAACTTTATTGAACCTTTCATTAATGAAGGGCGCAGTATCAGTAACAAGGAAACCTCTCTTTCCAAATGCACGATGGGAGACATGGGGGCCCAGCTATTTGGAACAGCTTGTCGCCAAATTTGTAATGATGACACTTGCACAATTGTTAAGTCACAGCTTTCATCTCTTTCGCCTGCAGAAATAAGGGCACAGTATAACAACATGGCTGCCTACAGCAACAGCCAAACCTCCTTCATCCCACTCCTTTCTTCAGCTTGAATCTCCATCATCGATTCTTAAACTAAGCATATATTCTACATTAAACTTTGTTCAATATGACGTAAGCAAACAAATAAATATAACAGATAACATGTCATGTCAATTGTGCTTTCATAGGCAAATACTTAATAAACACTCACCACAAAGACTTACACCAGGTCGCAAAAACACGCTTTCTGAGTCTAGTTCTAACTTTTTGCCAAATTTGGTGTGAATCCTTTCAGCCTTTATTTTCTGTATCAGCAACATAAGTTTCCAATTGGAAACAACACGAGAAATCAGCATTTTGGAACCCCATTTTCCCTGGCCACCGCTTGACATATCAGCGCAAAACTTTTCAGGAAAGAGCTGACATGGATGAACTTTGTTTTGGAAAGTTTTGTGAAGCAAGATGGTGCTTGTGCGAGCGGTTGCGTCGGGCTGCTCCTCCCCGGCCCGGAGTTTGGTGATCAATGTAGAGCACTTCACCCTGATTAGCACAAATTTGATATGTGCCGCCAGGGAAACACTTACTTGAGGCCAGCCCAGGGGAATTTAGCTTGGCTCCGACTCGGAGCGCGAACAACAACCTTGGCGGCAGCATAGCTGATCGCGCAATAAACCACTCCACGCTGTTCTTGAAGCGTAAAAGGCCATTTATTAGGACAAGGCTGTATAAACAGAATCATTAACCCCAACATTAATTAACCATTAACAATCCCCAACAATAACTTTATATTCACTCAGACCATTTCATCTCGCTCCAAATCTCTCTTCCCATTCCACTCCGTGACCCCTTTCAATTCTCCATCCACTTCTTCACTTATCTTTGAACATCCTCTCCTGTATCTCCTTCCATCGCACTCATGCATCCCGCACCACCATCATTCACCCTTCTCCCCCCGCCGAGGGATGGGTTTGCCCATCAGTGACTCCCCCACCCCTCCAAAGTACCGTCCCGCCAAACCTACAACCTGTCCTAAACTGGCTTGCTCCACCAACACCGACCTCAAACCCCAAGAATTGCAGGGTGAGCGGGTGGTCCAAATTAAATTTTTGCGACCCTGCCTGCTGGTGCTAGGATGCAGGAAGAGGAAGAGCCTTCCTCCCCTGCACCCTTATACCCCTCCCCAACTCCACCCCTTGACCTCCCAGCTTGTCCTTCCTGCGCGAAAACCCCGGGGGAAGACTGGTCTGCGACCTTACTTCCCCCGGGGGCCATCATCGCGCAATAAACCACTCCACGCTGTTCTTGAAGCGTAAAAGGCCATTTATTAGGACAAGGCTGTATAAACAGAATCATTAACCCCAACATTAATTAACCATTAACAATCCCCAACAATAACTTTTCATTTACTCAGACCATTTCATCTCGCTCCAAATCTCTCTTCCCATTCCACTCCGTGACCCCTTTCAATTCTCCATCCACTTCTTCACTTATCTTCGAACATCCTCTCCTGTATTTCCTTCCATCGCACTCATGCATCCCGCACCCCCATCATTCACCCTTCTCCCCCGCCGAGGGATGGGTTTGCCCGTCAGTGACTGCCCCACCCCTCCAAAGCACCGCCAACCAGGGAACCCCCTTTTAGGGCGGTTACCTGCCCCCCCCTGTCAGTCCTGTGCGCCTTTCGCTCTCACTCCCTCACCTCCCTGCGACACCAGATCGACTGATTCCACAATTTGCTTATCATATCTCGCATTTCCATCATATAATATGCATTCCCAAGCTGCGAAAGGTGCACCCCATCGTCTCTGAACAACAAAGGCTCCTCCAACCGGAGCCCAACATGTGAGATCACTTTAATGTCCTTTGTAGCACAAAAAACCCTCATTGCCCTGTTTAGTTTCCTGCGGGCCTTTTCCACTGCTGCATGTTTCACTGCCCCTCGCCACTGTTTTCGTGGCACAAATTCCATCCATACAATGCATGTCCCTGCCATGTTCCTCTTCATGACTTCCAAGATCCTTTGCATCAGCTGTAGGAGCGCCAACCCCGACAAGCGGATCAAGTCATTTTCCCCCCAAATGGAGGACCAACATATCCAGGCAACCTCTCTGCGACAACATTTTCGTCAGCCAGGGCAAAAGAGCCCCCCAACGCATCCCGCCTTTTCCCCACCAATGCACCTCGTGATGACTGCTCCTCAGACCCAGGTTACAGCCGTATACCTGCCGATCTGCATATTTGGCTGCCCAGTGAATGAAGGAATGTCCAACGATCCAGGTGACCGTTTTGGTCCCCGGGCCTCCCACACAACCTTCGGCAAGAAAAATATGTTAGTACACCAAATACTTCCTTCACCCTCCTCATGTCCCTCTCCCATGCCCCCAAAAACCCTGCCTACTTGCGCACATACCGCTCACAACATCTAGACCTCCACCTCCCAATCTGATGAATTCTCTCCCATGACGAACCCAGTTGAGCCACTGCCGTGGCCGCCCCAATATGAAAGGAATGCGTGCCGTACTTTGCCAGGTCCCTACCCAGGTGCCCCAATGCCATCCGCAAGACCGCCAACAACTGACACGCAGTAATCCGCACCCCCGATGCATGACAAAATATCGCCCGACCGTCTGCCAAACATATGCAGGAAACCACGCCATTCAGTCACAGGACACACCCCCTCACATCCGCTCTCTTTTAACCACACCCATTTCCCCCTTCCCGCCTGATCCATCTTAGAATGACCCAACCAAATCCCCAAACGATCTCTCTCCAGTCGTGTGTCATCATACGCTCTCCCTTCCCGCCCCCTCGTTCCCAACAACTCCGAAACCCGAAACGCCCCAAAAAACATCCACACATACATAAACGAAAAACCGAGACCTCACAGCTGTCTGAACAACAAGCGGGCAACACCCTTAGCAAACTTTGGAGCAACTCAAAAGTAATCCCCTCTCTTGGTGCCACCCCCCCTCTCACCTCCCCCCGTTCGTGCCCCCAACCTTTCAGCATCCTGCTGAGGGTCTCCCCCCTCGCCGGATCAAACCCCATGTACAACTTACAGTAAAAGGAGATCCCTGCCAGTTTCCCCCCTATCGTTATCTGTGACATGCCTCTATCAATGCAATTCAAAACAAAACATATCACTCCCTGTTCAGCATCCTGTTGTGAAATGTTCCGGGTGTCCATTGTCCATCCCATAAAGGATCCAAATTCCGCCCAAGCCAGCCTGTAGCTACGCCTCGTGGATTCGGCTATAGATTTTTCAACCAGGCCTATCCCTCTCATTCCCCCCAGGCCCAGATGCCGTCCGGCAGCTCTGTCTTGCATGCCTCCGCTCCAGGTGCCAGTCGCCGGAATCGCCGCCACTGCGAACGAGACAGAGCGTCCGCAATGTCATTATTCGCGCCTGAAACATGCTTTGCCCGAAAAACCACATTCAATTGCAAACATTTCATCATGAAACTACGCAGCAGCCGCAACACCCTCAAGTCCCTTGTTCTATGTTTATTCACAAGCATCACTACCGTCATGTTGTCAACATGGAACAGCACTGACCTGTTCTGAAACTCTGAACCCCAAACCGCCAATGCCACCAGCAACGGAAAAAACTCATAGGAATGCGATGCTCCTCCCTTGTTTTACCCAATGTGCCGGCCACTCTTCCGCGCACCATCGGCCATCCCAAAAGATGCCAAAACCAGATGCTCCCGCCGCGTCGGAGAAAATTTGCACCTGCCAGATCGTCCTGTCGTCATCGAAGTCCAATGATACCCCATTGAAGTCAGTCAAAAAGGTCTGCCACACCCTCAAATCCGCCTGACTCCCAAAGCGATCCTGACCCTGTGATGTGGCAGCACCGAACCTGACATGGCCATGCCGAGGCGGCAGCAAAAAGTCCTCCCAGCTCTCACCACCCGGCAAGCAAAGTTCAGGAAACCCATGAGCTGCTGTACCGCCCACAGATCAATCCTCTTCTCTCCAATCACCCACAATAGAAAGGCCTGAATGTCTGTCACCTTTGCTGCCGGCAACCGGGCCATCCACTGGACTGAGTCCAACTCGATGCCCAGAAAAGTCAACCTACAACTGGGCCCAGCTGTTTTCTCTGGCGTCAGGGGAACTCCAAATCTGCGCGCCATGTCCTGAAACTGTGTCAATGCTGCCCCACACTCCCCGGAACCTTCCCTGCCGATAAACAGGAAATCATCCAGATAGTGAGATACTGCCCGATGACCACTGATCCTCACGAACGCCCACTGCAGAAATGTGCTGAACATCTCAAACAATGCGCATGAGATTGCACAGCCCATAGGCAAGACCCTGTCCACAAAAATGGCCCCCCCAAACTGCATCCCCAGCAACGAGAAATCCGCGGGGTGTATAGGCAGCAGACGAAAGGCCGATTTCACATCACATTTTGCCAGTTCCGCCCCTTGTCCACACACCCGCACTAGGCGGATCGCGTCGTTCACTGAAGCATACAGCACCCACGAGTCCTCCTCCGCAATGAAGTCGTTAACCGACTTCCCTTCTGGCCAGGATAAGTGGTGTATCATCCTGTATTCGCCCGGCTCCTTCTTAGGGACCACCCCCAGCGGTGAGATAATCAAATCATCGACAGGCCAGTCGACAAACGGGCCTGCTATTCTGCTTTCCTCGACCTCTTTCCTCAATTTGGCTGCTACCACCTCCGGCAATTCTTTAGCTGACTTCAAGTTTTCTGCCCATCTTCTTTCCCGCGGACCCTGATACCCCACCCGAAAACCTTCCGTGAAACTCCATTGAATTTTCAGCGCAGCCACTCTATCAGGGTATTTTGAGAGCCACGGACCCATGGCCTCGATTCTAACCGGGGTAGGAGCCCTTTGGTCCAGACTGTCCTCTGCCCTTAGTGGCCTGCCACTGTTCCGATGGTGTGGCCAAGGTGAAGCACTGCGTGAGCGCATGTCGCCCCCCACATTTTGAGCATTCGTGCTTGAATTTGCAAGGGTATCGGGAACAGAAACCTTTGTTGTAGTTCCAACAGGCTCCTGTGTTACCCCCCCCTGCTTCGGTGGTGGCCCTGCATTACTTGTGGTATTTCCTCCCACCCCACCGCAGCCTGGGCGGGACGTGCCGGAAAAGACCGATATGTCACGGCTAGGCCGCTAGCTGTGTGAGTTGAGGTGGACGACTGCGTGGATGACATCCACTGCATCCATAATTCCTGATCCACCTCCCCCCAAGGCTTGTCTGAGTTGACACTAATACGAGCCCTGAACTCCTCATCATAACTTAACCACGCAAACCCCCCAAAGTGCATCTGGGCTTTCCTCATAATGTCCATGTACGTCAACAAAGCTATGGCCATGTCGAGATGCTTCTCACAATATATGCTAGCATATATCAAAAAGGCAGAAGTCCAATTTTCCATGTTAACCAGGACCCTAGGTCTCCTAGTTAGTTCCCATTCTTCCTCTTTCGACCCCTCCTTCACCTGGATCTCTCTATGTAGGAGTTTGAACACGTCTACGTATTCGTGTTGCCAAATCCTGCCTCTCGTCTTCTCCGAAAAGTGGGACCCTAACGGCATGGCCAGCCACATGTAAGGCAATTTTTTGTGATATTTGTCATCCCCTTTGTCCTCTTTCCCATCCGTCCCTACCGTCTTGTCGGTCTGAACACTGGTCACTACTAACTTCTTGGACCCCTCATCGTTCCCCTCTGCCGCTGGTGCTGCTGCCATGCCTGGTTGCACCCCCAGGTCCCTCAAGGACCCCTCTCCCACACCCACCGACCGGCAGGCTTTTTTCCTCCCTCCTTTCGGTCCGCCGTCCCAAGCAGCCCACCAAGCACCCTCACCTGTCAGATTTGCTTGTGTCTCTCCGTCCTGCTTCTGCACAACCGTCTTCTTCGGATTGGCCGACTTTATTTTTCCAGGCACCACCCTTGGTTCCTGCAAAACACCAATGTGTCTGGTTGCCTTCTCCCCCCCGCCCACTTCTCGTCCCGTCACTTCGTCATCCTCACGCAACTCACCCTCTTCCAGCTCCTCACTCTCCGCACCATAGTCCAAGAACAACTCAGTTTCAAACTCTGCAGGCGCCCATGACACCTCCCGTACCGCTCTCTTCATATCTTTTCCTTTTGTGACATGCACACTACCACCATCCACCGCACACGCCGCCGATGCCCGCTCCCGCGACGGAGGGAAGGCCCTCGCGGACTCCCCTGCTGCTTCCCGCCGGCATCTCGGAACCGTGTTGCGCCCCGCCGGCACCCCCACCCTCCTGCCAACTACCGCTGGCTTGGAACCCCCCAGGCTGCTCCAACCTGGGTGGGCCCCAGCACCATCAGGTCTCACCACCGTCATTGCTGTCCCTGCCCCCGTCCGGGGGTGGCTACCCTCATCTACCCAAACCCACCGCCCCTTAAGATCACCCACCGGGTCTCCTGCTCTGCCCAGGCCTCCTCCTCTGACTTGGGCCTGGGGGGCCCCTCCACCCCAACCTCATAGCTCCTCCCTTCCCTGGCCGAGCAAAGCTCTCCCCACCTAGCCTCGGTTTCTTGGATGATCCTACGCTGGTCCCTTATTTTGTCCTCCAGGGACATGCCCTCCCACCTGGGCAAGATAGGGGGGGCAATGGCCCCCCTCCCCCACCTTCACCGGCCGAGCCCCATCCTCACCCTTGGCCCCCCCACCCCCTCCTCCCTCACCTAACCCTATCTGACGCTTAGGGGCCCCAGTCCCCCCACCCTGCAGCTCCTGCAGTCCCAGTGCCCTCCACGTAAGATCCAGGGGGGCGTCCTCCCACTGCCCCTCATCCTCTCCTAGAGTGTGATGCCTGGATAAATTCATTGCCTGCAGGCCGCCGAAATGCTCCCCCCCCGGCCCCGCCCTCCAGGAACAACTTGCCTGCCCCCTTGCCGGGCCCATCTTCCAGCCCGGCCGGCACCAAAGTGCCCCGCCCCCTCCCACCGCTCCCCGCTGTAATCGGAGGCCGTCTTTCTGCCTCGCGCTGCCGCAAGCCCCCGCCTCCCCAGGCAGCACCTCCGGTGCCACCGTAGCCTCAGATAATCGCGCGGGCAGGCTCCGAAGCCTGCCCCCGCACTTCGCTCCCTCCTGCTTGACCAGGCCCCGCCCCCGCCCAGACGTACCTTCGCCTACGGGTGGTGGCTCGTCCATGCATGCCACCAGCGCTGCAACCACGGCAGACGACGTGCACCGGGGGGTCCGCACCATCCCGACCCAGGCCTGATCCAACATGCCGGGCCGGAGCAAATCCTCCCGGCCCGCACACCCAAGGACGCGCAGAGCCTCACGCACGGCCTCCGCATCAGGTCCTGACATCGATGCCCTCGCCGCAGAAGCTGCAACACTGTCCCCACCAATCATCCGACTGGTTCTGCTAAGGCTCCGTGGGCCTACTCTACCACTCCAGGTAACCTCCAAATTAAATTTTTGCGACCCTCCCTGATGGTGCTAGGATGCAGGAAGAGGAAGAGCCTTCCTCCCCTGCACTCTTATACCCCTCCCCAACTCCACCCCTTGACCTCCCAGCTTGTCCTTCCTGCGCGAAAACCCCGGGGGAAGACTGGTCTGAGACCTTACTTCCCCCGGGGGCCATCATTGCTCGGCGAGTGAAGCAAACCCTGCGAAACATTGCTTTCTGGCCGGATAGACGTTTGTTGGAGGCCAGGTGGCTCACATCTGGGATTTCCATCGCAGGTTGAATGCCTCCGAAGTCTGTGCAAGTGGTCCAGGACTGGGGCACAGGTCCAACAGTGGCTGCTCAGGGCTCCACCTGCCCCCCCGCTCTAAGCTGGGGCACGAGCAGCACGAATACCAGGGGAGGAGGTAGTAAATTAGCCCCAAGGAATGACAGGAGCCCTGAAAGAATTGTGACGGTGGATAATGGCAGTGGTGATCGAGGTGAGCTAGTGCAGAAGCTACAAGTTGAATTACAACTGCAAATGGATGAAACAACGTTTTTTCAAATTACAATGACTGCAGTGGTTGTAACCCATCAGGAAAGTGGGGAGGAAATCTGCCTGAAGTCACTGACCCCATACCGGCTATTCCCCCAACTGACTGCTCAGGGTAGTGATCTGACAATTGAAACCCTTAAGGGAGTGATATATTTGTGCTTTACAAATAGGAATTATTATTTATTATTATTATTGGTATGGAGAGTGGGGAATTTTCCTCAGAATTGCATGTCTTTACAGTGGAAGGAGGTAGGTAATCACATGGACTGGAGAGTATTTTTGCTGAAGGGAAGGCTCAGAAGTAAGCTATGAAGGAGAATCAGGTATTGCCTGGATCTGTGCTCCACCAGGAACGGAATATTATCGATAAGATGTACAGTGTGGAAGACATGCGCAACAGTTACCTCTGCCATTAGATCGGATGAGCCCTTGTGGATGGGACAATTGGCAAAGGTATCTTGAAGACTGCCAGGAATAAGGGGATCCATTTTTTCCCCTTACCAATGACTCAGAAGTCAGCTCAGAGGGGTCAGATGGCAAAAGCAATTTATCTACCTCCAGTACCTGCTGAGGGAGCTTGCCAGATGGGCCTTGGACAGTAATGAGATGGGGGAGGTGTTCTAGATGCAGTTAAGATAGAAAACAATACAGGCATTCAGCGGATGTAACTAAAAAGCGTGGAACAAGTGCTAAGTTAAAAATTGGATTACTGTGCTACAAAAAGTAGAACCGCCAGGACAAGGGCACCCCATTATTGAAGAGAATGATTAACAGGTGGTGGCAAAAGGGCTAGAGGGGCCCTCACTGAAACTAATTTATGACTCTATCAAACAACATTAGGAGGAGACACGGGCTGATGGGAAAAAGACTAAGGCAGGCCACAAAAAAATTACAAGGAGCAATCAGTAAATTTCTAAAGCATACTCTGAAATGGGGGAAAGGCTAACAGCAACTGAAGAGAGGACAATGCTCTGGAAACAGATGTGTCAATGATGCAAACCCAAACGGAGGCACAAGGTGCTCTAATCAGTGATATGCAATGGAAGCTGGAGGACTATGAAAACAGACAGCGATGCAACAATCTTCAAATTCTAAGTATTGAACAAGGTGTGGAGGGCAATGATATCCAGGCCTATATGGTTAGCCTTTTGAAGGGCACTTTCCCTGAGCTGCAAGCTTGGAACTAGGAGATGGAAATCCAGAGAGTGCATCAATTTCCTTTTACAATGAGAACACCAAGATCTTCGCAAGCTGGAGAAATTAACAAATCAAGGACTATCATTGCCTACTTTGGAAATTATTTACTGCAACAATCAGTATTTGAAAAAGCCAGTCCAGATGCTAAATGTGTTTTTGATGGACAATCATTTTTTTCAAGACCTGATTTTTCCCATGTGATAGTTGAGAGGGGGTGGAGATTGAGGCAATTGATTCAGCCATGTCAGGCTCTTGGGGCCAAAGCCTGCTTAATGAACCCCGCCCATCCTAAAATTGTTTTTAATAACAGAACAAGAGTGTTCACTTCTGAAATAAAGGCCAAAGAGCATATGGATTAACTGTGGTAAGGGACATGAGCCTCTGAAACTGGCCCCTAGCCTTTATCTGCTGACTGAAATGTATTATTCTGAGACCTGATATAATGAATGAATGAATTAAAAGGAGACAACTTGGTGTGAGGGCACAGATATAATTTCTCATTAGAAGGGGCGGTCTCGGTTTATGAATTCTCACAAGTAAAGGAAATAGTGTGGTCACTGGCTCTGAGCATGGCGAGGGGAAGCAGAGTTGCCATCATTCAGGCCAGCGGTGGTCAGTTTGTCTCAGGGTTTTAGTGGGGAGGAGGAGGGTGGTTGAGTTAAAGGAGGAAGGGCGGGGTGGGCACAAGGGTGTGTCTGAAGGATGAAAGAAGTATTTTCCTGAGGATATTCAAATTATTTTTCTGTTGAAAGGATGAGGGCATGATTTCAGTGGCTGGATCGATTTGGAAGATGGCAGGATATTTTGAAATTGGTAGATGCAGGGGCATTGAAAATGAAAAGATGGTCAATAGGGTGAAACTTCGGGTCACAACTGTGAATATTTGTGGTTTAAACGATGATGTCAAAAGACTTAATGTTGTGGAGGATCTAAAAGTCTTGTGGGCCGATATTCTCTTCTTGCAGGAACCGCATGTGGAAGACTCTAGGAAGAAATTGCTAGAGCATCTAGGATTTATCCCTATAGCATACACTATGCAAGGTACAAGAACAAGAGGGGTGGCCATTTTAGGGTGAAAGAGAGAACTTAGATTTAAAAGGTCCCTGGCAGATAAATATGGTCAATGGATTATTGTGGAATGTCACAATGCTAAGGGTGTTTTTATGATATGCTCAGCATATGGGTCTACAATGGATGACCCTGCAACATTTGATTTTTTAAACACAGAACTAGCTGTATGGCCTACTCCGATAACACTATATGGAGATTTTTATATTAATGTGATTGGCGGGTTGTGGGAGTGTTAGTACAGACCAATATGTCGGACGCAAACTGAGAGTTCGTAAAGCCCTGATGTATCTAATAAAAGATAATGGACTGGTGGACGTATGGCATTATCTTAAAGCACCAGACCCGGGAGCAAGTTTTTTTCTGCCCCTTACAGGTCACATGCTCAGCTGGATTATTTTTTTGTCTCAAACAATTTGGTATAAAAAAGTAACATTGAAAAATGTCCCTGAGTAATGTCGGGCCACAGTCCACTGGTTCCAGAGGTCTCTGATTTAAGGGTTGCAAGAATTGTGCAAAGCTGGTCCTTTGAAAGAGGATTGTTGGCTGACCAGAACTATATCTCTCATTTGAGCAACTGGATTTTAGATTTTTTGGAGTGCAATAGAGGTAGTGCAGGGATTGACATGGTGTGGGATGCCTTTAAGGCTGGTGTGAGGGAGGAAATGCTTAGTTTCAGCTGAACCGACATAAAAAACAACTTCAATTGAGCAAGCAGTATAAAGATCTGGGGGATATTGAGGAAGAGCTCGTAGGTGCCGTTGCGGCAGGTTTAAATATTGAAAACATTCAACATAAGTTGCAATAGCCAGAGCTGCTATTAGTGACATTTCAACAGCAAGAGCAGCGGAGACAATTATCACATGGCGACAGGAAGGTCATGAGTATAGTGAGAGAGTGGGACATCTGTTAGCGGTGTGGATGAGCCAGAAAATAATCTGTGGTGAGATCGCACAGATTAGAAACTCCAAGGGAGATCTAGTTACTTATTCAGCTGTAGTCTACAAAGAATTTCTGGAATTTTATGAGAAACTATATGGCAATTAGTGTTTTTTTTTTAATGAAGAAGACACAAGGAACTTTCTGGATTCTATAAAGGTAGAGAAGTTCTCCCTTGAAGATCATGATTCACTCGAGGCCCTGTTTACGGGAGGAGAAATATATAGGGCCCTTAGGGACTTCTCCTCGGGGAAAGCAGTGGGAGCTGATAGGATCCCACTTGAATTCTGTAAAGTATGTATCACTATTTAAGGCCCAATCTAATCAATACATTATGCCAGGTTCAAAAGGGGCAATCTGCTCCAGAATCATGGGCTAAGACCAATATAACTGTAGTCATAAAAAAGGGAAACCAATGATACACCCTGGGTATATCGACCTATTACACTGATAAATAGTGACGCTAAAATATATTCGAAAGTTTTAGCCAACTGGTTGAGTCAAGTTATAGGAAAGGTGATCTCACCAGACAACACAGCTTCATTCCACAAAGAGGACCCACCGACTATATTAATTAGAGTTATAACATTATTTGATGCTGCTTCTGTAGCAGGAGATTCCTTAGCGTTAATTTTGTTGGACGCAAAAAAGCGTTTGATAGGGACTCCTGGGATTATTTATGGCCCGTGTTGGAATGGTTTGGTGTGGGAAAGGGTTTCATTGATGCTATATAGGCAATGTATAATGCTCCTACAACCTGGCTGAAACTGATAGGGGGACAGTCGGATCAGTTATGGATTAAAAGGGGGACAAGACAGGGATGTCCATGTTCTCTGCTATTATTTGCTTGTTATATTGATCCCCTGATCCGGAACATTGAGGCTAACATAGGAATCAAACCTATGTGTTTTCAGGTGCATCATACAAAAATTCTGGGCTATGCCGATGATTTAGTGGTAGTACCCCTGATGCTAGTTTAGCATTGGTAGAAATATAAAAGGAAGCCTTGGCATTTGGGAAAATATATGGAAATGCATTAACTCAGCATAAAACACAATTAGTAGTAAATAGGCAGGTAAAACTCGATGATTCTAGGGTAACAAATCCGGCAATATATCTGGGGCTAAACATAATAGCAGAGCTGGATTAAATTATTAAGATGAACCTTGCCCCAGTTATTCAGAAGGGGAGGCAGGACTTTGGTAAGATGGACAATTTACACCTGTCTATAGCAGGTCGCAGTAACATTGTGAAAATGATTTTTTTTCCCAAAGTCCTGTATTTGTGTAGAGCGATACAACAGGAGATAGAGAAGAGCTGGCTTAAAGTAATGGATGATATGATTTATAGATTTATCTGGGTATATGGAAAGATGAGGAGGGCATTACAATTAATGACACTTCCCAGGGAGAGAGGTGGATGGGCTGTTCCAAACTTAAATATGTAATATTGGGCTACAGTGCTCGAATATATGTGTTCCTTATTGGGGGGAGACTCGACCGATCAATGGAGCAGCGACGGGACACTAGATACCTATGAACTACTACTAGGTGAAGAGGCCAAAAATGGTTTTCTTAGACGTTTTGAACCAAGCTACTACAAGAAAGTCAGATTTTAAACCCTTTGGAAAGCATATGGAGTTTGGTTGTCTTTGAAAAATAAGATGGGCTTTGTGAGTGTGAATTTCTATACCCCGCATTTAAGGAACCCTGCGCTTCCAGGAATTTTCCATGATGTAGTATTGTCACGCTGGGAAGATTTAGGTGGCAGAAGGGTGGGGGACCTCTATGTTGCAGGGAAAATAGCTTCAATTGGGGAGGTTCGAGGTAAATACGGAGATGACCGTAAAGATTTTTATAAGTATTTACAGATTCGAAATTTCCTATATTATAAAAACTGAGATGCCAAGAGGCTTTTCTAAGGATGGTATTATGGAAGTGGTGGTTAATAAAGAGAGGTTTTCAATTGGTCAGATATGCGAGGGTCTGAATCAAACATCGTAAGATGACCTCGAGAAACATAGTGACAAATGGGATTGGAAACTGGGTTTAACTAGCGGGGGCTTTTTAGAATCATCGGAACTGGGCCCTACTTTTTTTGTGTTCAGCACAGCTGCAGACTCAACAGTATAAAACAATTTTTGATCTTTCTCACACACCAGCTAAAATTGCTAAATGGGGGGGTTCAGTTGGTGTTCAGTGTCCCCATTGTCAAAGTACTGAGGCGGACTTAATAAATATGTTTTCTACCTGTCCACTTTTAAATGTCTTAAAGAAGGATATTGTAAACTTTTTGGAATGCTCCCTAAATCTAAAGGTTACGTTAACGCCAGAATTAATGTTGTTGGGTGTGTGTGGTGAAGGGGCTATTAGAGCAGATCATTATTTTTTGGTTGTGGCCAAGGCTGTGACCAGAATCTGTATTTCTTTGGCCTGGCTCCCTCTTTTCAACAATGGCTCTCTCGGCTACTGTCAATATTGTATCTTGAAAAGGTGATTTATGAACGGAAAGGTTGAAGATCCAGAAAAATAGGGAACCATATTTGGGCATCAATTGATCATTGGAAAAGGGATATAGAGATAGACCAAGTTGAAACATGATTTTAATAAGTTATTCTGTATTATATGTGATGATTTGGGGAAAGATGGAATGCACTGTGTTGGCACTTTATTAAACTGTGGGGGCTGTCCTGATGTGCTTGAAAGTTTAAAGTTGGTCATTTCAGAAAACTGCATTTTGATGAAATGTAAAATAACATGGTTGAATGTTGTCTTGATAAAATTTAACGAGCTTATTTGAATTTAGGACAAATTGATAACCAATGCCAATGGGTGGATATGGGTCCTTGGCTCCTTTTTATCTTGTTGTTTTTCATGGATGAATCGCCTCATGTATTTCTGAATTTATTATTGATCAACTTGCAATTTAAATATTTTTCTTTTTAAAAAGGAAAGTTTCGTCAAGATTCATCAAAAGGCATCAAAGTTATTAACAAAACAAAAACATATTATTCCTACAGAATAGCTGACCTAATTATAACTACACAGTGGCAATAGATCTTTCTTTCTATCTATCTATCTATCTATCTATCTATCTATCTATCTATCTATCTATCTATCTATCTATCTATCTATCTATCTATCTATCTTTTTATTTATCAATCTAGCTATCTTATATATGTTTATGTGTGGATGATGCAGCAATGTGTAATCAGCACATTCTGTCAGCTGATGCAGGCACAGAGGCGCAACCAAAGCCTCCCACTTATCAACTTTCAACAAAAGATAATCTCTCACTCCAGGAAATCACCAATAAGTAACTATTTATTGCACATTAAACAGTACACTCCAAAGCATTTTCACCACCAAAGGACTCGGTCACAGTAAGTTAGCCCTTCTATGTTTTTTACACAAGTAAACCATCTGAGCCCATAACAAGTTGTAGGAAAGTGGAGTATTATGTGGTGTGGGGTTGGACCTCACCATATGATACTATCACGATACCCACAACATGGTCCTTGGATTCACACTAATAAATCCTTAGCTCATTCTTGGTAGTTTGGCAAAGAGCAGTCAGGTTTTCTAGAGGCACATATGTTAAGCATTTCGGAGTACCAACATGGGCAATAATTAATTGACACAACTCGAGAGAAATCCAACACAAATTTATAAAAATAGAGAGTATTGCTAGCTGAATTTAGACACCAAAACGAACAAATAGCATGCATATAACTGAATGAAGTTATAGATTTTTGAAGCAATATATAGTCGGTGCAGAATGTTACAGTGAAACGTTATCATTGCGCTCAAAAGGAAAACCACTAGTAACAATCGGTCACTTGCAGGTCGAGTCGCATGGTACCCTTGCAGGGTAAAGGTGATGCGGGTCCCAGGACCAAGCCACGACAGTAAGTTAACTGGCCTGTGGAGCCCAGATGCAGAGTTGTCCTGGCTGTCCCTTGTGCAGAACGGGGGCCACAGGAGAGCTGTTTTTACTGCTGAGCTCGTACTGTGGGGAAAAAGATGCAAAAGCACAACAATGGAGTGGTTTCTGATGTTGGTTGAAGGTCAGATGGAGTTCTCTCTTGATGCAGCATCGAGTAAAGGGTTGGTTGCTGGACTGGCGAACAACAAGCCTTGGCAGCAGTAAGTAGAGCAGAGAGTAACTTCGATGTCCAGTGGTCCAGTTCAACGTGGTAGCTGCCTGTAACTTTGTGGAAGGCAGGACTACAGTTCCCACAATGTATTAGACCATCTGGATTTGGGCGATCCCTCTGAGGGCCCAATGGCCAGTGATTCTTCAGATCCGGAGCGATGTTTTACCTGCAGATTTCAAGGGACTAGTGCCGCAAGTCCAGGGGAGTCTGAGGGTGCTTCAAGCTTCCACAGGGCTCCCTCTGTCTGAGGGAACTGAGAGATAGCCTAGAACAAGCCTCGATTAAGCAGTTCCAAGAGCGTTGCCACAAGGGCAGGGTATACCTCTTTTGCTTTAGGCAAGTCTTGTTGTCACTGGCACCAGTCTCTTCTTCTGTCCGCTTTGATGCAGGTTGTTCAGAACTGAGGTTCTGGTAACAGGGTTGTCCCTTAAATTCTAGATTTAGGGAAGTTAGGGTGTGGGAGCAAATAACCAATGGGCTGCTAGTCCATACAACTAGTCTGCCTCTGTGGTAACCACACCCAAAACCCTCTATTCTGCCACCTCTAAAGAAGGCAGTAATCTCATTTTAGTGCACTGACCAGCCTGCCCACCGTCGAGGTGTGGCTAGCCTTCTAGGTGTGTACAACTCCTTGACTAACTAATTTAACACCTGTCTGGGTTCAAATGTGCCTATGGCAGGGGAAGGGCAATTTCCTCCTCTGGGAGTCAGCCCTGATGCATATCAGACATGGTGCAGCCGTTGAAGCTCACTGCCTTGATGCGCCACTTCTCTAGCCTGCTTGGGAGAAGAGAGGTGTGACCTCCTTCCTGCCCAAGCCTCTGTTCCTGACTCCCGGGAGTGTTCACACTGCTTGGCAGGAGGTCAGAATCCTGTCTTTGTGGCAGAAAATGTGGGAAGCTTGGACTTGCCAGCCAGGGCACAGAGAAGCTGGGGCAACCAGGTGGGAAACCTCTAAAGTAGCCACCTGGGTGCATGCCACATCCCCCTTGACACGAGATTTATGATAGGGGTGAAAAGGCATGTTATATGATACCAAATATGATATATTTATGCAGTACCATAATGGAGCTGCCAACCTCTGTTTTCCCAGGTGCCAGACAACTTTATCCTATGGCACATCTATCACTTATAGTGTCCTTTAATGATAAAGGGCAGTATATGGTTAAATAAGCCTGCCCTTACATGTCAACGCCTTTGATATAATGCACCCTGCCTCCTGGGCTTTAGGAGGCCTTTCTTAGGGCTGACTGGCATATATCAGAGATAGTGCATTGACTGAACCACACATGGTGAGGGTGAGGGCAAAGTCGAGTTCAAGCAGTGTGCATTGCTCCTGAAGTCTGCAATGGCAGACTTAGTCGAGTTCAAGCAGTGTGCATTGCTCCTGAAGTCTGCAAAGGCAGACTGTAGTTTATTTGGGTCACTCAGTGTGGAAAAAACAGTGCTGCAAGCCCTGGGGACCCCTTTTACCACCCATGCCCTGAGTACCACTGGTACCATATAGCAGCGACTTATAAGGGGGCTAAAGTCCTTGTCAGCTTGGATTGCCAATTCACTCATGACAGTTTTAGGAAGAGAGCACTGGCACTGGAGCTTAGCTATCAGGCTTCAATGCCCTGTCAGAGGTAAAAAGTGGGGGATATCTGCAAAAAGCCCTGTTTTCTTACATAAGACATTCTGGGTGTTGTAGTTTCAAGAGGAACTATATTTATTCATGTAGTTCTTTCCCTCTTTTAAAAAACATCCCTATACATATTTGCAATTTCTTTACTAGTTCATTAACACAATTCCTACAGCACAAAGTATATAATGTACAAGATTGTGCGACATTAATAAAGCTTGGTAACACAATTTAATGGCTTCATGTTGTTATCTAGCAAGCCACTCAACTCTGATCATAAGTATTGTTGCATGTTTTTAACAGTGACATACTGATTTACAACATGAGTGGCATATTGATGATTATTCTATTTCCAAGGTACATGTTTGGGGGCTAGATATCACGGTGATAGTTAAATATGTTTTTTTTAAATAGATGGAAAAAACTACATGAATAAATGTAGTTCCACCTGTGACTACAACACCCAGAATGCCTCATTATGGACAAAATGGTTTGGTTGTGTAAAAGACATATTCGAAGAAGGGCTAACTTACCATGTTCAAAACAGCTGATGGTCGAAACGCATTAGTGTATTCTGTTCCACGTGCAATAAATATTTACTTATTGGTGATTTCATGGAGTGTGGTGAGTTTACCTTTTGGAACTTGATAAACAGGAGGTTTTGGTCTAGACTCCATACCAGCACCAGCTGATAGAGCACGCCATTTACCATGTCCACATTGCTACAGCAGTTCTTTGAAAATGGCATAGCCCACCAAAACCAACAAGACAATTGGAGTAGCACACCAACTTCAACCTGAGGTAGAGTGCCGGACGGGTGGAATCAAAGGATTGTCCCTGGATGGGAAGACTCTCTCAGGTAAGGAAAGAGGCATGCAAATATTGCAACAATTACCAAATACTATTTGTAAAAATGTGACACCGCCATAGATTTTAAGCTGACATCAGTGATGTAATATGTGAGGACAGAAGCAGTGCATCATAGCAGTGCATGTTAAACTTAGGTCACTTATGTATAGCGGGTGAATTTTAGTGTTTTTTAATAAAAAAAAAAGGATTTTTTAATTATTAGAAGACATACATATAATCCACTTTAATCTTTGTTTTTTTGTGAACTTCTAAGGTTTTTGTATTGTATAGAAAGATCTTATTACGAGCCATCTATGGCCAACCCCTAATATGCATGGCCTTCGGATTTGTGCGGCAGGTAGGCCTCAGGCCAGGCCTTGCACCCAATTCCCTGCACGCGGCCAACACTCGACTGTGCATTGCCTTCACTCAACACTTCGTAGACCCTGTGGGTGCCCAACCGCTCAAGTACTTCCACCCAGTATTCCTTCTTTCAATTTTCATGTTTACCCAGCTGCGCAGGACTCACGTGGTTGTACAGGGGTCTGCGCTGGGGGTGGGAAGGATCACAGCAGGAGTCCTGAAGTACCTGTCATCATTTCCCGTAAGAGGTTTGCAATACCTGCAGGCTAAAAAAAAAACATTGACTCAACCCCATGAGGGCCAGGATACTATGGTACCACTATCCTGCCCCCTATTATTTCAATTTGTTTTATTTTCAGCATGGGGACTGAGTCCTTGTGTCCTGTAATGGCTCTCACAACATTTTCTTTCATGTTGTGGCCAGCTAATGAAATCACTTGGCCCAGCGAGAATGATCCAGCTGATTGGTGAAAAATTCCTTGTGACCAATCAAAACACTCTATTTTATTATTTGCATTCCTGCATGACTCACAGTTATCCAGATATCTCTGTTTTTTATCACTAATTTCTCCAAAATGATTAAACTGTTTAATATGAAAACACAAAAGCCAAGCTTTCTGGTGAAAGAGTATGCTTTCTTCCAAATTTGTTGTAATTCTGTTCAGCCATTTTTACCCTCTGCTCAAATATACCTACGGAAAATTCCATAGGGTAAAAACATGTTTTGGAACTCACTACATTTTCTCTTGCCCAGCTTGACGGATGACCCTGAGTCTTTCCGGAAAGGAGCTGAGTTGGATGAACTTTTTTAGAGAGGTTTGTGAAGATTCGCAAAGTTGCACAAAAATTATTAGCAAAACAAAGTATCCTCTTCCAATGGAAACTCTGACTTAGGTAAAACTGCACATTGGCAACTGCCACCGTTCAAAAACAAAAAAAAAATATATATAGATAGATAGATATAGATAGATATAGATATATATTCACTGAAAAAACAAAGGTTACAGGGACGTTATAGTTACTATAACTTATGCCCAGCAATGCACTGCTATGACCTCATATATTACATCACTCATAACATGGTCAGTGACTTCACTGATGACATCTCAAATGACATCTCTGATGACATCACTGATGACATCTTCATGTGAGTGTAAGTGTTTTTGAGAGTTTAATCAATCAATCAATCATGTCACTTATAAAGCGCACTACATACCCGCGAGGGTCTCAAGGCGCTGGGGGAAGAGGAGGGTGGTGCTGCTACTGATCGAAGAGCCAGGTCTTGAGGAGTCTTCTGAAGGCCAGTAGGTCTTGGGTCTGTCGGAGGTTGGTGGGGAGGGTGTTCCAGGTCTTGGCGGCGAGGTGGGAGAAGGATCTGCCGCCGGCGGTCGTTTTCCGGATGCGGGGGACTGTGGCGAGGGCGAGGCTGGTCGAGCGGAGCTGGCGGGTGGGGGTGTAGAAGCTGAGTCGTCTGTTGAGGTAGGCTGGTCCGGAGTTGTGGAGTGCTTTGTGTGCGTGGGTGAGGAGCTTGAAGGTTATCCTCTTGTTGACAGGGAGCCAGTGCAGGTCTCTCAGGTGGGGTGTGATGTGGCTGCGTCGGGGGATGTCGAGGATAAGACGTGCAGAGGCGTTCTGGATGCGTTGCAGCCGTCTCAGGAGCTTAGCCGTCGTTCCTGCGTAGAGGGCGTTTCCGTAGTCCAGCCTGCTGGTGACGAGGGCCTGGGTGACTGTTTTTCTTGTTTCGGTGGGGATCCACTTGAAGATCCTGCGGAGCATTCGGAGGATGTTGAAGCAGGATGAGGAAACGGCGTTGACCTGCTTAGTCATGGAGAGGGTGGGGTCGAGGATGACCCCTAGGTTGCGTACGTGGTCGGTGGGTGGCGGGGCTGTTCCCAGTGATGTTGGCCACCAGGAGTCGTCCCAGGCTGAAGGGTTGGAACCAAGGATGAGGACCTCCGTCTTGTCCGAGTTCAGCTTCAGGCGGCTGGTCCTCATCCATTCGGCGACGGCCTTCATTCCTTCGTGGAGGTGGGCTTTGGCGGTGTGAGGGTCTTTGGTGAGGGAGAGGATCAGCTGGGTGTCGTCGGCGTAGGAGATGATGTTGAGGTTGTGCTGTCGGGCGACGTGGGCGAGGGGTGCCATGTAGATGTTGAACAGCGTTGGGCTGAGGGAGGAGCCTTGGGGTACGCCGCAGATGATCTTGGTGGCCTTGGATCGGAAGGGGCGAGGCGGACGCTTTGTGTTCTGCCGGAAAGGAAGGATGTGGTCCAGTCCAGGGCCTTCTCTTGGATCCCGGCGTCGTGAAGGCGTGTTCGTAGTGTGTGGTGGCAGACCGTGTCGAAGGCGGCTGATATGTCCAGGAGGATGAGGGCTGCTGTTTCTCCGTTGTCTAGCAGGGTCCTGATGTCATCGGTGGTGGCGATGAGGGCGGTTTCGGTGCTGTGGTTGCTGCGGAAGCCGGACTGGGAAGGGTCCAGGATGTTGTTCTCCTCGAGGTAGCGGGTCAGTTGTTTGTTGACGATTTTCTCGGTGACCTTCGCGGGGAACGGGAGCAGAGAGATGGGTCGGAAGTTCTTGAGGTCCTTGGGGTCTGCCTTGGGTTTCTTGAGTAAGGCGGTGATCTCGGCGTGCTTCCAGCTTTCCGGGAAGGTTGCTGTCTCGAAGGAGATGTTGATTATTTTCCGGAGATGGGGTGCGATGGGTGTTAAACATATATACTAACCTACTAGAAAAGTTAAATTAGTATACTTGGTGAACTACTACTGAGTGATAGTACTTCTAACATATTATGTGAGCAGCTCTGTGACTGCATCTATCCTTGTGTGTAGGTGAGTGGGTGTGTTAATGGTTCTGTGGATGATGTCATTAGTGATGTCATTTGAAATGTCATCAGTGATGGCACTTACTATGTCATGAGTGATGTATTATGTGAGGTCATAAGCAGTACATTGCGGGGGCGTAAGTTATAGTTAGCTCTGGTAACTATAACTGCTGAATTTCACAGGTTTTGTACAAGTGAAATCTGAGCTTAACTATAATGTCCCTGTAACTTTTGCTTTATTCAGTGACTTTCTAAGTTTTTTTCATTCTATTTCATAACTTTGTCTTTTTAAGTGAATTTCAAAGGTTTTTCAAATTCTATTTCCTAACTATAACGTCCCTGTAACCTTTAGTTTTTTAAGTGAATTTGTATGTTTTTTTAACTAGTAGTTGCGTTTGCAGAGTGGTGGAGAAAGGGGGCGGGGTCTCCAACCAGCTCTCAGGAATCCCACAGTATGGGACTTAATGAAGCTAACAGGAGGGCTTCTCGGCCATCAAGGTCCCTCAGTATCCAAAAAGACTTCATCCCCCAACCAGTATTGCACCAGTAAACACATTTTCAGTGTGATGGAGAAGGGGGCGAGGCCTCCAATAAGCGATCAGCAATCCCACAATGTGGGACCTCCTGGAGGAAACAGGAGGGGTTCTTGGCCCTGAACAACCCTCAGATTCCAAGGAGGCTTCATCCCCCAACCACTAGTGCACCAGGAGGCACGTTTGCAGAGTGGTGGAAAAAAGTGGCATGGCCTCCGAAGACCTCTCAGCAATCTCACTTTGTGGGGCTTGCTGGAGGTAACAGGAGGGTTTCCTGGCCCCCAAGGACTCTCAGTGCCCAAGGGGACTTCATCCCCCAACCAGTAGTGAACCAGGAGGTACGTTTGCAGAGTGGTGAAGAAAGGGGGTGGGCCTCCGATGACCTCTCAGCAATCCCGTTGTGTGGGACTTACTGGAGGTAACAAGAGGGGTAGTTGGCCCCAAGGAATTTCAGCAGCCAAGGGGACTTCATCCCCCAAACAGTTGTGCGCCAGGAGGCACGTTTGCAGAGTGGTGAAGAAAGGGGGTGGGCCTCCGATGACCTCTCAGCAATCCCACTGCATGGGACTTATTGGAGGTAATAGGAGGGGTTGTTGGCCCCAAGGATCCTCAGCAGGCAAGGGGACTTCATCCCCCAACCAGTTGTGCCCCAGGAGGCACCTTTGCAGAGTGGTGGAGAAAGGGGGAAGGGCCTCTGGTGACTTGCCAGTCCAGCCTTTTTAAAAAAATGTTTAGTTTTTTTATGGAAGGAAGGCTGTGTAGCCTCCCTTCCCTGGGCTAATTTTGGCCCGGGGACCCCATCCCATTGGGCCAGGCCTACTTGAATGAAGGAGGGGACCACATGGCCCACCTCCCTGACCAATATCAGCCCCCGGGGCATGGCCTTTTTACTTAATTTTTTTATTTAGGGGAGGGGGCTCTGCGGCCTCCCTCCCTGTGTTGATTTAGGCTGGGGTACCCATTTTTACCTGGGGCCCAGCCTACTTCTAATAGGGTAATGGGCTGCGTGGCCCAACTCCCAGGGCTGTTTTTGGCTCCGGAGGACCCCATCCCCAGTGGCCCGGCCTACTTCTAACAAGGGAGAGGGGTCATGTGGCCCCCCTCTCTGGGTTGATTTCAGCCCCTGGGACCCCATCCCCAGGGCCCAGCCTTTAAAAAAAAATTATAACTTTTAGGGGAGGGGGGCCGGGCAGCCCCGGGGACCCCATTCCCTGGTGCCTGGCCTTATTGGGACTGCCAGGAAGCCTGAAGGCCTCAACCATCCCTGCTGTCTCCCCACCTCTTGTGGGAGCCGGCATTGCTTTTAGACATAGGGTGCTGCCAAACATGCATCTACGTCTTTCTATAGCAATTTTGCTCAACTTTCGGCAAGCAAGAGCATTCAATGCTCTCACTTGCTGGAAGCGGAGTGTTTGCTGTGTCTTGGCGGGACAGGTAAAGCTCCCGCCAAGCCATAGCAAACAGCTATGTCCCTGGGATGGGCACCCCAGGACATATCAGGAGCTGGCCCTGAGGGGTGGCAGTCACCAGGGCCAATTATGGCTCCAGGACGGGGCTGCATGGCCCGCCCTCCCTTCATTAATATGGGGCTTGCCCTGGGGAGGAAGCAGTCCCCGGGGCCGAGAATGGCCCCCTTCCATCTTTACAAATACAAGTTGGCCCTAGGGATGTCGTGGCCCCTGGGGGCCAGGGGGTCCCTGAGGCTCCCTACTACAAATTGATCATTGCCCCACGTAGGTGGTGGTCCCTGGGGCCTGAGAGGCCCCCCATAACAAAGAATGGTGGTGGTCCCAGGGGTGCGGGGGGTCCAAGAGGCCCCCTCATTTTGTTTTTCACAGTGGATGCATTCTACGTAGATTGTCAGGGATTTGCAGCACCTAGAGACAAAGTAGGAGTATAGTGCTTCAATCAAATGTCTTGATCACGGGAACAAGAATCTCAGCCAGCTGGCGGTTTCACACTGCACAGTAAGGCTTCTGATGAAGGACTGAGGAAGTGCTGCTCTCCGATGGCACTGCAAGTTGCCAGGGCGCCAGCACACTCTCAGCTAGGGGAATCCCATGACATTTCTGGTGGCTCCAATCTGCATTCTTTTCATAGACGCTGTTCTCAAGCTGGCACAATCTGCTGCAGCAATGAACTTCACCCAGGAGACTCTTTGGTTTATTGACCCATTCATCCCCCATAAGTTCTGCTTCTGGTTGATTCATAAAACGTGATTTATACAGAGTTTGCACCACAGTCCTTAGAGTCCTTGGATAGGTTCGGTACCGGTAATATTTTTAATTCAAAGACACATTCTGTTCATTTTGGAAAGATGATAGGTTGAGCCAGGTCGGATCCGCTTCATCATTATCATGTCATTTTATAGCACCTAATAAACAAAAAGAGTTATCCAAGCTCTTGTTAACCTAAAAGCCTCATATTCTACATTGATCTGTGCATGCACAAGTGCACCAGCCCACTGATCTATTGTTGTTGGTTCTTTTCAAGGAACTCCACGCGTGTTCTGTGGCTTTGTCAGGCTTCGTAAGGTTGAGCCCCACCTGGAGCGACTGCAGTTCCTGAATATTGAATGGAATTTTCTGTACAATCTGTGCATGAATCTTTGGCGGAGTTCCCCAGGGATTAAGGGGGGCCTCTCTAGGAGGTGTTCTGGTCAGAATCTCCCCTGGACTCACGCTATCTCTTGACGCACTAGGAGGAGTGTGGGTGACTGCGCATGTGGGGTGAGAGGTGAGGTACAGCCCATCTCCTTCAGCTGCAGTGCTCTGTGCTCTGCCTTTTGTACCGGGTGAGTGGATACACAACTAATGACAAAGGAGCCACTTAATTGGATAATTATGCACGCACGGGAGTCTGGATAAGACTGCCCTGGAATATGATACTCTGCTGATTTAAGAGTAGATAATTCTGTCTGGAGAAGCAGATAAGACAGAGACAGGCAAGTTGGAACAGGGGGTTGAATCATCATCAAAACCTTATTTCGCATTTAGAATCAAATGCATAAAAGATGTATACAAAGAGAAACCAACATTTCAATAAATTAACATAAAAAACATATATCTTAAAATTTTTCCATAAAATCCTAAAAACATACATCATCTAAGAAGTTCATTTATATTACAATACAGTACAATTACTCTTCCTAAACTTATTGCACAAAGACTTTAAATGTAATCACATGTTCGCAAGGCTACGGGTTTTTAAGGCTGCACATAAAAATGAAGCCATCGCACAGCATACATAAGGTGTCTCTAGTTGTAGCATGACAAACAATGCAGTAATGTACTTACGCAAGCAACATTTCTTCAAAAGAGGGATAATAAATCTTTTTCTCTCTTTTGCATAAAAGTGACAAAAATATAACATATGTGCAATCGATTGTTTTGAACAGAAATCACATGGGCAACATTCCAATTGATTCACGGAAAACACATTTGCCGGATAGCCCAACATTATTGTTACATTACCTAGATGAAATCTTGTCAGAATGTAATGATGACAATTATTTACAACAAGGGTAAGATACGATGATGGGCCATGCAACGGGGGTGGGGGAGGGGGGTGGGGGTCTCTTGTTATATGCAATTACTGTAGCTTTGTCTTTGTTTTTATTCCATCTATCTTGTGGGCATTTCTCCCAAAAATAATTTATTAGTTTCACTTTTGAGAAGGTTTCACACTGCGCCGGATGGAAATAAAGGGCCCCTAGCCCCAAAGATTCAAGAGTGCGCCTTATATAATATAGCCATGAAATTTTAGACGCATAATGCAATTTCATAATATCATTTAGAATACATTGATTTGGCTGGACCACCTTCCATTTCCATATCGACGGCCAAAGTAACAAAGGGGCCAGTTTAATTGTATCAGTAATATAGGCCTATATAAGCCTAGTTCTTTATGAACAATAACATTTGTACAGGCCTTTGGGATGGACAATAACCTCTTAGCAAACCCATCCTCTATATTTTGGAGGCTATCCACATCGGCTATACCCCAAATTGCTGCCTCATATGTTGCCACAGCGATTGTTTTTGCCCGATAAATTTTGACCATCTCAGGTATTGGTTTGTTGCCCAAATTTGTCGCAAACCTGAAAATTGCGGCTATGCTTTTCTTCATGTTTGTGGCCCTTGATGTCACCATCATTTTCCAATTTAGATTGATGTCAAAAACAATGCCCAGATATGAAAAAGTATCTACAATTTCAATTTTCCTGTCTTCAATAGCATAATTTACTTTCTATTTATTTCTTCCAACAGACATAATAAAGGACTTCGTTTTATTCACATGTAAGTCTAAGTTCTTCATAAAATACACATAGTTAGTGATGCAGTTTTTTAGGGATAGAGGCGTTCTTGACAGCAGAACCGCATCATCTGCGTACAGCAGGATGGGGAATTAAGTTGAGCTTGCGTTTAGTGTGTCTACACCTTATCTACCAAAAACTAATTTAATTTATTAGTGTACAATGAAAACAGGAAGGGCGCGAGTGCACAACCCTGCCGTACTCCGTTTTTGATGTTAAAGGGTCTCGTGCATTCTCCCATTCTGCCATGGCGGACCTTCGCTTTAGCTCCTGCATATAATTGTCTGATAAAACAAATTATTGCATCCACCCCCATTTGCTCCATAATGTACCACAACTTGTTGTGGTTAATGCAATCGAAAGCGGATGAAAGGTCCATAAATGCCATATGGAGGTTCTCTTGCTTGGCCTGTGTGTATTTTGCTGCTAAAAGGGCCAGGTTCAGACATTGGTCCACGGTCCCTCTGCATTTCTTGAACCCATATTGTACCTCTGCAAGAATCCCCTTTTAAGCTGCCCAATCTTCCATTCTGTTTAGTAATAGATGACCCATTACCTTTGTCGTGCTATCAATTAACGCAATTGGCCGTTAATTTGCAGGGTCTGAGGCATCCCCCTTTTTAAATATCGGTACAATTATAGACTGTTTCCAGGATTAGAGAGGGCCTGTTATGCCAATGGCATTATACACTGCAGTAAGTAAGAGGACCCAAAAGGTTCTATTATTTAAAAATATATCAACAGGGACCCCATCTGGTCCTGCTGCCTTTAGAGACTATGCTTGTGCTAATGCAAGCTCTACCTCTTCCATTTTGAAAACTAAAGAAGGAGTAGCTCTTAAAAAATCAGGCTGTTCTTCAGTAATATCTAACTTGTGCTTTTGGAAGATTTTTGGGAAGTGGTTTACCTACGTGTTTTCATCTATAAATACATCTATAGATGGACCTCCCTCCTCCTGTAGGGATGGAATGTTGACCACTTCCCAGAATGCTTTACTATCGTTGCTTTTGGCAGCTATGCTCAATTTCTCCCAGGCTTCAGATCTCAATTGTTTTTTCCGCTCTTCTATCGACGTTTTATAAATTACTCTCAGATTTTTAATTTGTAACTTATCCCTTGGTTTTGCCTTTAAAGCATTGCGGAGCTTAACAGAGGCTTTTGAGCAGGTTTTATCAAACCAGCGATTTTGTTGCTGGTTTCGTACACCAGATGGGGGAGTTAGTTGTTTCTTAATACCCTCTAAAATCATTGTAAATGCTTTGATTATGGGTGGCTTGTTTATTATGAGATTTAGACAAGTCAGGAACTTATTATAATTCATCTGTATTAGGCGGGAAAAAAAGTGGCTTTCATCAATTTTACTCCATTTTAAAGAGTAGCCATTACATCTGGCTAAGATGGGCTAAGGCGTTGTAGTACTCTTTTTAATTGGCCACTCCTCTTTCCATGGCAGCATTGTGGAAATATTTGCGTGGTCGCTAAATTCTGTCATCCTGATCTTTAACGCAGCGGAGGTGTTCTCGCAACTGCTAGATGTTATTATATAACCTATTGATGAAATAGTCCGCCCCTGTAAAAAGTAGGAGTCATGTGTCCATTATTATAAGTTCTCAGTGTCCTAATCTCTAACTGCCAAACCATTAGTAGGTTGTTCAAGGCATTTCCATAAATGGTATGTGTAAAATGATCTTTTGTGTCCTCAAATGGTATAGTTTGCTGGCACATGCGATAGTCTTCATTCATGGATTTTGCTATATTAAAATCACCCGCCCATATAAAATAAAGTGATTTTGCTTGTGTAAATATTATATCCTCAAGTACTTCTTCGAGATCCTTTGCCACCTCACTATCTAACGAAATGATATGGAAAAACGGAGATTAATTAATGAAACATACCAATTTAAATGAGATAGTATTAGATATACATGTCAGCAGGCCCCCTTTTGCTCTCCCTTTGATGGATAGGAGGGCTGGGGTGTGAAAACATCGTTACCCGTTTATGTAAATGGGATTCACTTCCCATGTCTCTTGGAGGCATAGGATTTGATGGTTTGAAACTTCATTATGCCACTCATTATTATTTTTTTGTTTTTATAACCTGCTATATTACTAGAAAGCAAACTATGATAGGTACTATTTATTGGGTTATTTCTTGTTAGCTCTATGCTAGATATCGAGTCCTGTGAGTTAGGAGGCAGGACTGCACTAGAAAAAGTAGCCATATCATCAGCCCTTTCCTCAGCTACAATCGGGTTTGCCATTGCAAAGGTATACAGGGGCACTTCGGGCCCTTTACAATCTTCACAATCATGGCCAATATGGGGTGTCACAGTTGGAGATAGTCTGTTAGAACCGAATATCTGTTAGAGGAGGATAAGATTTGGTTCTCCCCCCTTACTAAGCCACAATAAGGAGCTACAGAGGGTAATGCGTCAGGTCGCCCTCCACTCATTTACATTGCAAAAACAACAGAGACCTGACAGGCCAGGGGCTTTTTTATCTCGTGATATTGGAAAAGAGAGGTGCATTTACTTTATGTCCTTAGTTCTTCTGTTCAATATACAGATAGATTTCATCCAATATCATACCCCAACAATTAAATCATATTTTCTATCAGTCAACACTCCAAACACATACCTATATATAAAATAGTGTATGTAAAAACAAAAAATTGTGTGAAGGTGAGAGAGTCCATCACGAGCGCTACACCAGGGGGGGCTACTGGTAGGTTCTCACCGGTATGCCCACGTTTTTCATCGTCGAGATCTCTCTCACCTATGAAACGAAACAGAATAAGCCGTGTCCAGTGTAAAGAAAAAGGGTGTAAATAAAGATATATATATCACAGACAACCAAAAAGTGCAAGCAGGAAGAAAACTTTTCCTCCCAAGTAAAATTGAGTTAAGGTTTCACACACACCGATTTTCAATTTTAATCACACTTGTGAACCTTACTCAAAGTTAAAATCAGGGTTGCACGTATAAAGACCATTTTAAGCTGGGCCCTTACTAGCCAGTTCCTCCCATTATTCCCCTATAAAGGAGCCCTGTTATTGGAGGGTCTTTGTGCATTTGATGGCTTATAAAAGAAGCCCAGTGGGGCTGCATAAATCTGTGAACTAAATATTTCTGCCGTGGGGAGCTGGGCTAATAATTCCCCCACAGCATATGTATTATCAAAATTCAGTACCACCCAATCCCCCTTAATGGCTTTCTCAGAAGTTCCTACCCAAGATATTCTTCTTGCCATAATTAAATGGTCATATGTAGATGGTGGGAGTCTAACAGTCTTGGTTAACCAGTGCCTGGACTTATCCATCAATTGAATGGTTGTTTCTTGTTGCTCTGCTCTAAGCGTCGGGACATTTACCAATACTACCACGAAAGGGCTAGCAGCTGGTGGGAGGCTTAGGACTTCTGGTTTAACAAGCCCACCATCATTCATTATCCTTGTATTATGCCTTTCAAGCAGTAATTTGTCCTCGACTAAAGGCGTTATCCTCCCCCTCTGTGACCCCCTCATGCACTCTTTATCTGCCCCCGAATTGTATGGTTCCCTCACCTCCGCCCCCACAGTGCCACCACCTAAAGTGGTAACTCCCTGTCCTGGATTTTGGTCAATACATAATCTAGTTACATCAGGTGGTTTAGTCCCCACTCTTACATCTGAATTTTCTATATGATGCTGAGTGTTAAAATACACAGTGTTAATGGAAGGGGAAAGGGTATTGTCTTTATTTAAGATCAACCTATCATTTACTGTTTTGTCATTCACCAGGGTTTTCAGCATTCCTTCTATTAAGGTTAATCGTAGCAATATAGGCTGTAATAGGAGTGATATTTTGCCTCCCATCATATCTTCAAATGGTCGTTGCGCCGAGGAGACTATCCCTTTTGACTGTCCTGTGCACTCAGTAGTAGACAGATTTGGGGTCGACTTCCTCGGTTTTTTAGCTTTCTTAGGTGTAATTAGTTTTTGAGATTCTCGTTTCCTCTTTGGTAGTGGTTTTCCCTTTAATGGAGCAGGGGGATCTGGCCTAGGGCATAATGGTGCCGGAAAAATCGATGCTGATGGCTCCGAGGGTTCTGGTCCAGAAGCAATGACCTGCTGTTCCCTATTTATCAGTGCATTATTCTGCCCATCCGTAGATTCGTTTATAATATCCCCCCCTCCCAGCGATAGTCCTTTTTCAGTTAGTGCGATCTGATTTGAAATGACTGTGGTGGCTTTTAACAAACAGGAATCAAGCGTTGAAATAACCACCCCACTATAGTTGCTGTGGTTACCTTTTTTTCCCCATGCCAGGTCCCGAAGATTTCGTAGGCCAGTTGTTAGAGGGGGGGCTCAGCCCAGCCTCCTCCAGGCTCCGACAGGCGTGGACTGGCCTGCCCTTGGCCCGGGCACGTCCCCGCGTGCGCCCTGCGCCACGGGACTGCGGGCGCTTTTTAAGCGTGTAGCGGGAGGCAAAGGCTCACGGGACTCCGAGTCCCCAGCGATTCAGGAATGATGGAAAATCCTGCATGGCTCGGCCCCTCCTTCAGGTAAGGAAGAAATCACTTGTGGCTGCTGTTCGTTGGTGGTCTACACTGACCGCGGGACTGCTGGCACTTTTTAAGCGTGTAGCGGGAGGCAAAGGCTCACGGGACTCCGAGTCCCCAGCGATGCAGGAATGATGGAAAATCCTGCACGGTTCTGCCCCTCCTTCAGGTAAGGAAGAAATCACTTATGGCTGCTATTCGATAGCTATCTGTAAACGGAACCAGCATGCCACGCTCCTACTCCCAGCAGGGGGTTTAATCAATTAATGTGACAAGGCAGGTGAAAAGCAAATATTACAGATAGCAAAGAAGAGAGCAGGCATGGTCAGTGATACTAGTGAGGTCAGTTAGCCATTTTATTTTCTTTAACTGTTTTGCTCTTAACTTGTTTGGTCCTATAAAGAAACCTAAATGCAGGATTAGTATCTGTGGTGCCGGTTCACTCTTCACTGCCACTCAGTTGGACTAGAGGTGCTTCACTGCACTGCCTAATTAACGAGTAGGATCTGTAAATGATTGCTAAGAAACATCAGTTTCTCTATAGGTCAATCAGCATTATTAAGAAAGGTCATAGAATTCTATGTACTTTCGACTATATATTATTTAACCTCTCATAGGAGAATAGATGGAAATTAATCCTTTTCACCACCATGTCTATCAGCAGTCTCATGCAGCATTCTGCTGAAGTCAGAAGATCCTCCATACTCCAGAAAAAAAGAAATAACTACATTGTTATAACTTTTGACTCACTAACTAGGGGTCTTGGATCTTCGAACAAATTTTGTGTCCTGAAGATGGTCTCACAAATTATTTACAACAGAGACCAACACATCGATGCCTAAGCCCTGTTCCTTTTAGCTGTTTTTAAATTTAATTTAAGAGGTCTAGTTCCTCTGCATAGGACAGACTCTAACTGTGATGTTATATAGAACGTGGGTATTGATACATTGAAGACAAGTGAACTTTTATTTATAATAATTGTAACATCTGTAATCAATGTTGTGTAAGGACTTTGTTTTGAACCCCTAATATATCTTATGTGGTTAGATATAAAAACAAAAAGAAGAAATACACCTGCTAACTAAATTTATTAAATTAGACAAATTGATACATACATTGTATAAACTGATTTGTGATGTGATGATGAGACATCTGAAATAAGTGAGAAATTGAAATAAACATGTTTGTGAAAAATAAATCCCTAGTAGGCACCATTACCTGATTACCTTTAACTAACCAAACCCACAAGGGTATATTGAGTTGCCCAAATTTGTATAAAGCTTTCTAAAAGTGACATTTTCAAAATCGCAATTTAAAACCCGACTTTACCATAATAGAGGGTTTTTCATTACAATTCCAACGACAACAAACATGAACTGGTTACCTGTTCCCATCTCGAAGTTACAGCTTATAAATGTAAAAAGGTAACTCCAATGTTATCCTGTGGGAGAGGAAGGCCTTGCAGTAGGGAAGAATAAATGAAAGTGCTTTTCACTAAAAGGACATGTAAAATTTTAAAGTACACATCCTACTTTTTAAATACACTTCATCCTGTTCTCCAGGCCATCCAGGGCCTATCCTAAGAGTGACTTATGTGTATTAAAAAGGAAGGTTTGTACTTGACAAAAGGTTTATTTTACTAGGTCCAAATGGTTGTTTAAAACTCCACACACAGGCTGCAATGCAGGCCTGAGACATGCTTAAAGGGCTACTTAAGTGGGTGGCACAATAAGTGCTGCTGGCCCACAAGGAGCATTTAATTTGCAGGTCCTGGTTATATGCAGGATCATTTTACTACGGACTTGCAAGTAAATGAAATATGCCAATCAGATATAAACCACCTCTACCATGTATTAAGGAGAGAGCACAAGCACTTTAGCAATGGTAAGCAGGGGTAAAGTGTGCAGAGTCCTAAGAGTCAACAAAAATGGGTTCAGAAACTAGGAGAGTGAAGGCAAAAAGGTTTGGGGATGGCCCTATAGAAAGAGACAAGTCCAACAATATATATATATATATATATATATATATATATATATATATATATATATATACGAGTGAACTGAAACCTCAAATCACCCGAGGCATTTGAAAAAGGCAGTCGCCGAAACGCGTTATGCCGGGTTTTGAATAAACGGAGTCTTCTAAGCCCCGCTGTGTCCCTGTTTCTACTTTCACGGAAGGAGAAGTTTTTGCATATTTAGCGTGCAGCCACTGACGCGCAATGGGGACCCTTCCTCAAGTATCCCAAGGTATCAATGGCTTAATACCGGATCGCCGTCCGTCCCCAGGAAGCAGTGAACCTGTTGTCATAGACAGTCCATACTATATGGAGAGACGCAGTTACTTGAACAGCACCTCCAGGCACTCTGCCAGCGGGGAAGAGGATGGTTGGAAGAGAGGGCGGAGAAACCGTCTATTGTCCAGGATTGTGTCAAGGTTTCAACCTGAATCACATCATTCAGCCTCTCACTTGGAGTAATAAAATAAAAAGGCTGACAGAGATACTCATTAGCGCCACGGACCAACTGCATGCTGGAACTTGCAGTCTTTGAACACTGAGCAGCTTGAGTCCACTCTGAAGTAATGAGATTCTGGTGTGTCCCACGCTACTTTAGGAGGATGGGCTTACACGAGTGAACTGAAACCTCAAATCACCCGAGGCATTTGAAAAAGGGAGTCGCCGAAACGCGTTATGCCGGGTTTTGAATAAACTGAGTCTTCTAAGCCCCGCTGTGTCCCTGTTTCTACTTTCACGGAAGGAGAAGTTTTTGCATATATGTATATATATATATATATATATATATATATATATATATATATATATATATATATATATATATATATATTATCTACTGGCGGTCGCCAGTAGATAGTTATAGTTAGGACCTATTTTCCATAGGAAATCCGCGACATTCTATTTGAAATAACTCTTGCGTCGGTTGACGAATCTTCGCGAAATTTTCAAACTTTATGGCCCGCTCCGGTCCGCTCCTACCCTGAAAGTCTCAGGGTGATTTGTCAAGCCGGGGCCGAGAAAAAAGGGGGTCCCAAAACGTGTTTTCCCCATTCATTTTCCCATAGGAAACTTTAGACACGGCTACAGCCCGAACTGCAGAACGGAATTACACCAAATTTGGCAAAGAGGTAGTTCTTGGTTCAGAAAGAACCCTTTTTGTTAAATGGTGTAAATCCGTTCAGTAGTTCCTGAGAAAATCCAAAGTTAAGTCACATATATATATCTATGGCCGAGTAGGGTCCGCGTACCCTCCCACCACGAGCTGCATGCTAATTGGCTGTCAAGTGGCTGTCAACACTCCAAATCAGGAAGTGTTGGCAGCCATTTTGTCCCTCGGTAGAACCGAGGGACAGAAACAAGTTCGCAAAGTGCAAAAGGGGGCAGGGTAGAAACACCCTGACCCCTAGGTCTGCTCAGGGGGTCCCACAAGGACCCCCTGGGCAGAAAAAGCATTTTTTTTTTTAAATCGGCAGGATGCGCTCAGGGTGCGCGGATCCTGCTGATTAGAAAAAAACCAGAAGAAACAAGTGCGCAAAACGCACAAAGGGGGCAGGGTAGAAACACCCTGACCCCTAGGTCTGCTCAGGGGTCCCACAAGGACCCCTGGGCAGAAAAGCAATTAAAAAAAAAAAATCGACGGGATGCGCTCAGGGTGCGCGAATCCCGCCGAGAAAAAAAAAAATCGAAGCGCGGTCTCCCGCGCTTCGATGCAAATTTGCCCCCGGGTGGCCCAAGTCCCGGGGGCATGCGGGGGTGGGTTTATTGTTTATATGGGGGGCCTCTAAGGCCCCCCAAGCCCCGTGGACTGCCACCCCCCGGGGCTTCTTTTTAAAATTTTAAATAATATGTAACTGCCACTCCCCGGGGCCATAGAAAATAAATGTGGGGGTCCGTTACGGACCCCCAGAGCCCCGGGGACCACCACCTCCCCGGGGCTGTGCAATTCAAGGGAGGGGGCCGCGCGGCCCCCTCCTGCAGCCCTTGATGGCCCTGGGGACCGCCACCCCCAGGGCCGGCTCCTGCAGTGTCCCGGGGTGCCTACCCCCGGGACACTGTAGTTTGCTATGACAGGACGGAGCCTCGCGGCTCCCGTCCTGTCATAGCAAACTTGGTTTGCAATTTGAAGAGAGAGCAGGAAACCTGCTCTCTTTCAAAATGCAAACCCACTAGCTTTTCCACATGGGGAGCAGCATGTTAGCTGTTCCCCATGTGGAAAGCAATAGCCGGCTCGCGCAGGAGGCGGGGAGCCGGCTGGGACTGTGGAGGGATTGGGGACCCCCCCACAGTCCCCAACCAGAGGCCAGGCCCCGGGGGATGGGGTCCCCGGGGCCATAAGTGGCCAAAGAGGGGGGCCACGCAGCCCCCCTCCTCAAATAAAAATTTTTTTTTTTAAAAAGGGCAAGGCCGGCCCCGGGGGATGGGGTCCCCGGGGCCTTAAATGGCCTGAGGAGGGGGGCCACGCAGCCCCCCTCCAAAATAATAAAAAAAAAATCGAGGGCATGCCCCGGGGGATGGGGTCTCCGGGGCCAATACAGACCCAGGGAAGAGGGGCCACGCGGCCCCCTTCCCGTTTTTTTTTTTTAATTTAAAAAAAAACAAAAAATGCTCAGGCCCCGGGGGATGGGGTCCCCGGGGCCAAAAGTGGCCAAGGGAAGGGGGGCCACGCAGCCCCCCTCCCATTAAAAAAAATTAGAAAAAAAAAAAACACGACCGGCATCGTGCCGGAGGTCCCGCCCTCCCTGCAGTACTCTGCAAACGCGCCCCTGGCGCGTTTTAAGAAGGGGAAGTAATTCCCCTTGAATACTGGGGTCCCTGGGGGCCAACTAGCCCACCAGGAACCTCCAGTATGCGCCAGGGGCTGCGTTGCAGAGAGGTGTACAGAGGCCACGCCCCTTTTTACACCTCTCTGCAACGCAGCACTGTGGCGCTTTTTAGAAGTACATGGTGGGCTAGTTGGACTCCACGGACCCTCAGGATTCAAGGGGACTTAATCCCCCAACTTAAAACGCGCCACAGGGTGCGTTTGCACAGTGGTGAAGGGAGGGGGCGGGGCTTCAGGTGACATGTGTGCAAACAGGCCCCGTGGCGCGTTTTAAGATGGGGAATTAAATCCCCTTCGATCCTGAGGGTCCCTGGGGGCCAACTAGCCCAACGGGTACGTCCAGAAAGCGCCACAGAGCTGCATTGCAGAGAGGTGCAAAAAGGGGCGTGGCCTCTGAACACCTCTCTGCAACGCAGCTCCCTGGCGCATACTGGAGGTACAGAGTGGGCTAGTTGGACCCCAGGGACCCTCATGATTCAAGGGGACTTAATCCCCCAACTTAAAACGCGCCACGGGGCGCGTTTGCACAGATGTCACCTCAGGCCCCGCCCCCTCCCTTCACCATTGTGCAAATATTCCTCTAAAATCAGCCAAACTACGAATTCCTATTTACTCACCTGTTATCAGGAGAGACCTCAGTGCTGCATCTTTCAGCCCAGTACTGATCCTGAAAAGTAATTATAACCGTACTTACCAGTAACTTGAATTTCCTTCCATAGGATATCATTGACTGGTTTCACTTGGAAATTCTTCTAAGTGTGGAGTTTTGGAACTTTATAATATTCCTCTAAAATCAGCCGAAATACGAATTCCGATTTACTCACCTGTTCTCAGGAGAGACCTCAGTGCTGCATCTTTCAGCCCAGTACTGATCCTGAAAAGTAATTTTAACCGTACTTACCAGTAACTTGAATTTCCTTCCATAGGATATCATTGCCTGCTTTTTGATGAAAAAGTTTCTAAGTGTCGATTTTTGAAACATACAAATATTCCTCTAAAATCAGCCAAAATACGAATTCCGATTTAATCACCTGTTATCAGGAGAGACCTCAGTGCTGCATCTTTCAGCCCAGTACTGATCCTGAAAAGTAATTTTAACCGTACTTACCAGGAACTTGAATTTCCTTCCATAGGCTAACATTGACTGGTTTCACTTGGAAATTCTTCTAAGTGTGGAGTTTTGGAACTTTATAATATTCCTCTAAAATCAGCCGAACTACGAATTCCGATTTACTCACCTGTTATCAGGAGAGAACCCAGTGCTGCATCTTTTAGCCCAGCACTGACCCTGAAAAGTAATTCTAACCGTACTTACCAGTAACTTGTATTTCCTTCCATAGGAATCCATTGTCTGGTTTCACTTGGAAATTCTTCTAAGTGTGGAGTTTTGGAACTTTATAATATTCCTCTAAAATCAGCCGAACTACGAATTCCGATTTACTCACCTGTTATCAGGAGAGAACCCAGTGCTGCATCTTTTAGCCCAGCACTGACCCTGAAAAGTAATTCTAACCGTACTTACCAGTAACTTGTATTTCCTTCCATAGGAATCCATTGTCTGGTTTTCAGCAGAAAAGTTTCAAAGTGTCGATTTTCACAAACTACAAATATTCCTTAAAAATCGCCTGTATAACTTAAACGCATTCTTTCAACTGTTTACAGGAGATACACCAGTGCTGGATCTAGGATCCACCACTGAGTAAGAAAAAGTAACGATAACACTACTTACCTGCTAAGTGAATTTCCTGCCATAGGATAACATTGGTGATTCTATGCACTGTAAAAACCATAGGTTTCAGGCACGTTATAGTTAGAAATTAGCATTTAAAAAACCTTTGAAATTCACTGAAAAAACCATAGGTTTCAGGCACGTTATAGTTAGAAATTAGCATTTAAAAACCTTTGAAATTCACTGAAAAAACCATAGGTTTCAGGCACGTTATAGTTAGAAATTAGCATTTAAAAAACCTTTGAAATTCACTGAAAAAACCATAGGTTTCAGACACGTTATAGTTAGAAATTTGCATTTAAAAAACCTTTGAAATTCACTGAAAAAACCATAGGTTTTAGGGACAGTTATAGTTAGTTGGACATTGCACTCGTACAAAACCCGTGAAATTCCCCCGTTATAGTTAGTTCAGCTAACTATAACTCGCGCCCCGCAATGCACTGCTGATGACGTCACATATTACATCACTCATGACATGGTCAGTGACATCACTGATGACATCACTGATGACATCTCAAATGACATCACTGATGACATCATCCATGTGATAATTTCATTCATCTTCTCACACCCTAATATAACTTTTGATACACCCACTGTAAATTACAGACTGCCATTCTCAAAACCATAGACACTCCAACACCAATAACTACATACCCACTCACTGATTCTTAGGTCTACACACACATCCACTCACTCACCCGTACAGTCACTCATACTTACGGTCACTCAGTACAGGACTATCATATGCACTCATACACCTACATAGACACTCACACACCGCCACTAATCCATAGAGGTACTCACACACCTAGTCAGTCATGCAAATAATTAATCACACTGCCATTTACTCACCTATACAGTTATACACACACCAGCTCACTTACTGATACAAATACTAGCACATTCTTACGCTCTTATACAATCACTGATACAAGCACACACTCATCCATACAGTCACTCTCACAATCACAATCACACACTCTCGCTTATAGCTATTTATATACTCCAACACACATATATACTGCCTTTCACATATGTAGTTACTCACACATGTACCACTGAGATATACATTCACTCACTAACACACCCATACACACACTCACCCACCCATACAGTCCATCACAGATGCACTCGTGAAACCATGCACCCAGTGAATCACCCACTGATACATCTATGTGCAGCCACACACACCCCATCCACACAAACACTCAGGCACCCATACAGATACTCAGACAACCAATCAATAACACATAGACACTCATGTAGCTATTTACAAACCCATGCAGCCACTTACACACCAACAGACAGACGGATAAAGACATTCACACAGTTTAGTCACTAACCCATGCATTTAGTAAGATACGTTTAATCACTCACTTATAGAGTCAGTCACGCACCTACTAAATCATCCATCCAGACACTTATACACCCACTCATTATTCAATACACCTTGGCATATATATTAAACATATTTAAACTTTATAGAAACACACAGTCACTGCATGATGTCATCAGTGATGTCATTTGAGATGTCATCAGTGATGTCATCAGTGATGTCACTGACCATGTCATGAGTGATGTAGTATGTGACGTCATCAGCAGTGCATTGCGGGGGCGCGAGTTATAGTTAGCTGAACTAACTAAAACGGGGGAAATTCACGGGTTTTGTACGAGTGCAATGTCCAACTAACTATAACTGTCCCTAAAACCTATGGTTTTTTCAGTGAATATATATATATATAAATGTAGTTCAATCAATTCAAAACTGCTAAGTGCATGAAATAAGTCAGTAATGCAACGCCCCAATGCATGTCATAACTCAACACCACTATGTGTTCAATGTACCCCTTTGCTGAAATTACCTGAAAATGCTTCTAACCAACAACAAAGTAAAAATATCACAGTATGAGTTATGCCATATGCTGTGTGCATTAACCCATTTGGCCAGGCCGTGTGTCCACCCATCCATGGGTGGCCAGCCCTCACTGTACAGAGCTCTTGACTGTGTACAGCAGGGTTAGCCACAGGGTCAAACCTTCAGCTAGACCTACAGCATCTGCCTGTGCATCCTGTCAGAGGCTTTCTAAACCATGCCATTTTTTTGTAGAAAAAAATAGATCTTTTCGAAAATTGAAATTATGTGACAAACTAGTTATTTTATGTCCTAATACAAAATGGCAGCGAGCATGATCACGATTTTCATGACAATTTCAACTTGACCAAAGTGAACTTGTTCGTTTCCTGTTTTTAGCCCCCATTTTCCAAGCGTCTGAGTACCCCTGGGATCATCCACCCTGCTCCACTCTACTCCTTAGAATTGGTTTTTCCTTAGTTGCTTTTGGTAGAGCTGGAAATTAGCCTGTTCCTTACAGAGGTGTTAGTCATTTCCATCCTTAGGTTGTGGTTGAGGGTTAAGAATATGGGTGTTACTCATGGACTCAAAGTAAATTTTTTGTAATTGGTGTCAATGGTTTAGCTGGTATTGCAGAGCTCGTTGAGCAGCTGCATAGCCATTTTCAATTTGAATGTGACTGTTGATTTGGTTTTTCTCATTAGTAGTAACTATTTACTAGTAATCCCTAATTCTCTCAGTTGGTTTCTTCCTCTCTCCACTCCTTAGAACCCACCTACCCGTAACTGAATGGAGTACATGGGAATAATCCAGGGAAGGTGATGCTGAGATTCAATATTTTCCAACAACTATCCCGGATGTCCTCTCTGGCAACAATTGTTGTTCCTTGGGAGGGTGCATCCTGCTCTTCTCTCCTTTCCTTCTTGATATCCCACCCAAGGACATCCTGGAACAGGAAATAGTGGATGAGCGATGGGGCAAACTTAAATTTAAAAGGAATTAAAAATTGTTGCTAGCCTACTCAGAGAGGGGCTTCAACTCATTAACATGAGCCATGAAATGCAAAAATAGGAGTAGGAGTAATGTGGATGATGGCAAGTCTTATAGACATTTCCAAACTTCCACCATGAGCAGTTTCATGCAACCACATCTTCACAGGTGCATATGGATTATCAGTGACATGTAACAAACAGGCTTCCAGACTATGTCACTAAAATCTTTGTCTTGGTCGGAAAGATGTGAGACAAATAGCAATTGTGGATGCCAAAATTCAGTCTTATTTTAAAATCAGAGTTTTGGAAAGAAAAGTTTAGATTTAAAACAAATCATACAGATTGTCACTTTATGTTTTTAGGAAAATTAAGATGTGTTTATATCTTAGGACTAACACTAGAAACAATGGGGCAACCTCTCACCCCATTTCCGGACGCACAGCGTGTACCAATAATACAGTAGGTTAAACCAAATTTGTTCCAAAATTTATTCAAAGTTCATCAAAGTTATTCACGGTGTCCAGGATTTATCCATAGTCACTTGTGAGACATCTTACTTTCATCACTGTAACCTCAAACGCTACAGACATGCCGAGGCCTTAATCTGTAGCTAGGAGTGCATGTAAGTAATCTTCATTAGTTCATCACGATAACCCAATGCATTTCGGGCCTTACCTTGGCCCTTCGTCAGGGGTATTCTACAATTAAAAAACAATGTTTCAATACAATTTTTTTTTTCAAATCGATATTTCTTTGTACATGTTTAAGCACATTACCAGTGATTATCTCTTAACCCATTCATATATCAACGTTTTCCCGCTAATCGTGACCATAAACCGCCACAAATTTATTAATGTCCAGGTTTCCCTCCCTCTATCTCCCTCGTTCTCCTCATATATGGTTAAATCTATGCATCCCCGTGTAATTCTCGTTACAATACTGTGTTTCAGTTGATCTACAAACAAAGTGTAACAATTCCTATAAGCACGCAACTTAAGATGCAATGTTGCAGTTGGTCTTCGAGCGAAATCTAATCAATCCGAGCCCTTACCTTTACTAACATCCTTCTCCTTCCTTCCCAGGTGATTCACTGACTGTGTTTCACCCCCTATCTACAATGTAAGCACCTGAGTTCAAACTCCGTCCTAGAGTGACTCCTTTTAACCCTGTGTTCCCCACTGCACTTGATTTGCGTTATCTTAACCCTCCCATCGGCGTCATCGCTAGATAACCACCCTCATCTTTTCGTGTGTTTGAATTCGCTATTTAAACTTACTATATAGGAACAAAGGTAACTCTGTATTAAAATAACTAACGTTCTTTCTGGTGTCATTCCACTACAACGCCCACTATGCATTGCGCTCATTATCCTAAGGTGTCTGGATCGTTCCGGAACATCATTTTAAATTTCCCCGCCCACCCTGTTGATATTAACAACGTTGATTTAAAGCTATCATATACGACATATTTCACACTGAATAGCTAATTATTCACGGTATTATATAATATCTATTACGAACGTGTTTGTTATATGTACAAGAACATGACAATAAAAACATCAAGGTGTATTATACAACAGTTTTAAAACGTGGTACGGAAAATTAACTTCTAAAGATGTGTTCTTCCAATAGTCTCTCAAGTGACTTCATCGTGATTATTCCTTCGTGTCTTTATTCAATGGGTGCAACTCGTCGGGGAAGGCAGACAATAGGTAATCCAAAGAGAGTGACAGAGTGCACACCGTTTTTTTCAAAAGTTTATCAATGTTGCGTGTGTTCGCGTGCTGGCCCAGAATCGTGGTCTGTCCAAAGCCACGTACTTGTGAAATACACTAGAAACAATGGGGCAACCTCTCACCCCATTTCCGGACGCACAGCGGGTACCAATAATGCAGTACGTTAAACCAAATTTGTTGCAAAATGTATTCAAAGTTCATCAAAGTTATTCACGGTGTCCAGGATTTATCCATAGTCACTTGTGAGACATCTTACTTTACGTTTGAGGTTATAGTGATGAAAGTAAGTTGTCTCACAAGTGACTATGGATAAATCCTGGACACCGTGAATAACTTTGATGAACTTTGAATACATTTTGGAACAAATTTGGTTTAACGTACTGCATTATTGGTACACGCTGTGCGTCCGGAAATGGGGTGAGAGGTTGCCCCATTATTTCTAGTGTTTTTCACAAGTACGTGGCTTTGGGCAGACCACGATTCTGGGCCAGCACACGAACAAATGCAACATTGATAAACTTTTGAAAAAAACGGTGTGCACTCTGTCACTCTCTTTTGGATTATATTTTAGGACTGCCAGAGGGTCAAAGCATACATTCGGAGCTGCTACATTAGGCTATAAAGCAAGCATTTCCAAAAGATATGGCAACAGTAATTCTTGTTTTCCTTCCGGCAGTATGTGATGCCACTGGAGGCCCCCCACAGCACAAAAGCAGATGTAAGATGAGTTACAGTGACAAACATCCAATTTCATAGAAAGTCTACATCTAGCAATTGCCATCAGATGTTGTTGAACGCTAATGCCTTATCCTGTTAGGAACTGAACAAGACTGTTAAGGCTACCCTCTTGAGCAATATTTCTAAAAATCTGTGGGATAACACAAATGTGGGTTATTAAAATAATGGAATGCATGCACAATAGTTGGAAAAATTCCTCTACTACCAAATGCAATATGAGGTTACACTCCCTCAGCATCCCACTTAATTGTGCCAAGACTCAATTATAGGTGTGAAATAGGTTGTTTTAATTAAGCTGCATATGTTACAAAAATATGTTATGTTTTGGCAAACGTGTCCATCAGATCCCAACTCTCAAACAGTTGTGAACAAACCTTTAAAATAAAAACATATTGTATATAGCAATACTTCCAAGCCAAATATGAAAACAATATTCATAAGCAAAATAAGATAGATGCAATTCCATCTGTCCTGCAGGTTTCAAAATCTCCTCCATCTATTCGGGAGCTTGCTGAATCACACAACCACATACAAAGATTATGTACTATCGAAGACCAGACAAAATATGTTGCTTATAAAGTAACAATTAAAATTTGCTCACGCAGTTTATCAATTAATTAGATAATGAATTAGACTTTCAAACCAGCATTTGGGACCATAAACATGGGTTATGTTTTCTTTTCGTTGTTTGTTTTCTATGGCTTTAGGTTTGCTGACTAATACTTGATAAATAAGACAAAATTATCAAAACCTTTTGGCTAGTTTGGCTTTACCTTAGATTTTGTGTCTCCAGAGATGATCAATGTATTTGACTGCTGTATAGTTGCCCTTCCTTAGGAAAATTAAACAGCAAGTGTGTTGTCTCATGAACGCCTGAATATCAATGACACCTGAAAGCAGTTCTAAATAATTGACATGCATTTACAACTCCTTCTGAGCCCATGGACCGCCATTCAAGAATGTGGCTCAACAACTTCTCCATTCTGACACAGGGCATGATCATGAGATTGGCGGTGCGGGAGTAGGACCGCAACGCTGCCACCCCGCACCGCCAGATTATTAATTTTTTAGTCACTGGCGGGCGATTCTTTGGCATTCCCATGGTGGTGCCTATTAAATAGGCACTGCAATGGGAGCTTTAAAGGCAGCACCTGCATGGCATGGACTAATGCAGTCCATGCCATGCAGGTACTGGAGTGCATGCACACAAGGGGGCACAACATGTGCTCCTTTGAATGCACCCCATGGCCCAGAGACAACAGGGGGCCCTGTAGGGCCCCCTTTGTTTCCTTCCACCACGGTTTCCTTGGAGGAGGAACTGCCATGAACACCGTGGCGGAGAGGAAACTTGTAATATGTATGGTGGGATGCATATTGCTGCCTCAAGATCGCCGCACCACCGCCAGGGATCGCTGATCCCTGGCGGTTGCGGTTGTGCAATGGCGGTCTGACTGCCCAACCTGTAATGGGGTGGTCGGACTGCTGGTTTGGCGGTGGCTGGACTGCCACCACCTCACCACCGTGAGTCTTGCAGTCCCTGGACTGGCAGACTCATAATCAGGCCCATATTGGAGTAAATCAAGGACAAAATTAAAAATGGGCCTCCCATTCCAAGTGTGAAGGTCATGAAATCTGAATTTAAGAGGCCTTTTCAAGATGACGCCTTTTGAGTCATTTTAGGATCCTCATAGTGAAGAAGACTTGGTAAACTGCTTAAATTGAAGAATCTACTATTTAGGACATATGTCTTCAATGAATGTGACACAGAGTAGGGAAGAGGAAGAGCTCCTTCCATATTAGACAAAGCCTTGATTGAGGTAGGTGTAGAGTGCAAAACCTTCAAAACTCTATAATCTGTTTTGGGGAAAAAAGAGATTTTTTGGGGGTGATTATGGAACAGAAATGTTCCAGAAGTAAAACCAGAATTTGAAGATGATTTTATAGAAGTGGTGTGTCCTTTTAAAAATATTTTTAGCATTTTTCTTCATGCAAAAAGACCAATTTATAAATGTCAAAGCAATCCTTACAGCAGATATATGAGACAGTTTTTCTTGAGAGCATATTTCATTATACAGATAATAAACAGACACATTAGTATTCTTGAATAACCCTGTCCAACAGAGCATGTGTAGAGAGAGATATACCAAATCTCTTTTCTCGTACAGCAACTTTAAAGAAGTTCAAGCTTCAAAAAAATGTGAGTGCCTCATGCAGTTAAATACAATTTTTTAAGACCATAATTCATTATACAGATAGTAAATAAGCATATAAATATGCAAATATATCCGTAGGAATACAGACAGGGCAAATATAGAAAAGAATACAGCTAATCTCTCTTATTATGCAGCACCTGATAAAGCGCAAGTGCCTCGTATAATTAAATACAGTGACATTATTCTAAAAGGACCTGTGTTGCCCCATCGCAGCGAGATAGAATAAAACGTATATAATATATAATATGAGTATAGCTCTCCACCCTTAACCTGTCACCCTGAGAAGGGCGAAGTCAAGAAGCAAGTGATCATATGTTGGCAGAGATCCCAAACCAAAAAATTGAGGCTACCTGGCACAACCAGTGAATAGACTATGAGAGGGAAACTCTCAGTTTAACCTTCGCTGACACTTGCCACATTCACCCATCTAGGTATCAGGGCCCGATCTTTTGTCCTAAGTCCTTTTTTGCCCTTTCAGGTTATATAGAGTTGTTTCTATAATGTGTATGGCTAATATTTTGGCCCACCAGCTACTAAAAATGGGAGGATCCACACTTAGCCATTGTGAGGTGATACAGAGTCGAGCAATAGCCATTCCTAAAAATAGAAAACCTGTCTCTGCCATCACTGCCTCGCCTGTCTCCGTACTATCTAATACCCCAAGATCATTACGGCGGGAGTAATAGACACCGATACACCTAAGCTCTTTTCAAAGAATTCCTTAATATCCTGAAAAAAACTAATCAGCTTAGGTCATGAATAGAACATATGGAGGGTATCAGTTGATTGTAGCCCACATCTGTTACATTTAGCTAATTTTGGCGGTGTATAGTAAAGGTCAAAAATAGACATAAAATGTTGGCTGCTGAGTCTCCCTGTTATTAACACCGACTTGCCAATTCCAGTGAATCCTCAATATAAATTCCCTCTGTTCCCAGCCTAGCTTCCCACTTTGCATTCTGCACCTCTATATCATCAGGGGATGCTTGAATCAATATCTCATAGATTTTACCAATTCGAGCCTTGGTCTTCACTGCTTCAACCACTAATATTTTCAATGTTGATCCTACGCTTTTCATGTTTCTAGTGAGAAAGCACTGTAATTGTAAATATTTAAAAAAGTCTCCTCTATCTAACCAGTACAGATCTTGCAGTTCTAAGAAAGATATTAGCTGTCCCTCCCTATATAAATCACCCAGGGATTTAATCCCCCTCTTCCCCATCTATGCGTTACTTGACCTTGGAAGATTGACGGAAGGGTGCCTGCCGCCATCAATGTTGTATAAACATTTAATTTTGGGATACTTAATTTGCCCCTTACCTGCCTCCATAGTTTATAAGCTGCTTTTAAAATTTAAAATTTAGTCTTTTTATAATAACTAGGTTCTAATAGCTTTATCAGGCAGCCCTTAATATCACTCCCCAAGACTAGTTTGTAAATAGTCGGTTTCTCTGCATCGAGCATATTTACTAGATCCCCAGAATCAGGATATCCATATGTTGCAGCATGCAAGCCCAGTCATAAAATGGAAAGCTAGGGATTGCCCATCCGCCTCGCTGCCTTAGAAGAACCATCCATTTAGATGCCCTCCTGGGTTTGCGATACCCCCATAAAAACCTGTAGCATACCCTTTCCAGGCTCGATATCCAAGATGAGGAAATTCCTAGAGGGATAGTCCTGAAAACAAATAAAACCCTAGGTAGAATCAACATCTTGAGCACATTGCTCCTACCAAACAGTGAAAGGTGTAGATGATCCAGTTTTTCCAATTCTCTACTAACATTATCTATGATCGGAACCATATACAAATCAACAATTTTATCTATGAGAGCTGTGATTTTGACCCCTAGATAAACCACCTCAGAGACTACTTGTGGATCCACGCTCTGCAGATTTTCTGAGCATAGGATCTGCATTTTATCTACATTTAGTTTGTATCCTGAGCAAGCTCCAAACTGATCAGCTAAGGTCTTAATCTCTGGGCGCGCCGTAATCAGATCCGTGATGAGTATCGCTATGTCATCTGCATATGCCAATGCTCTGTACTCAACCCCATTCACTGTCACCAGTCTGATAACAGTATTTAACTCTAGTTTCCTTAAAAAGGGGTCAATATATAGGGCAAATAGCAAAGGAGAGCACGGCATCTTTGACTAGTGCCCCTCGTGATATCAAATGGAGCTGAGTCCTGCCCTGCTATGCGGATAGCGGACTTAAGTAGAAAATATAATGCTTTTATTGCCTCAACAAACTCCTTACAGAAACCTTTTCATTGAAGGACTGCCCAAAGGAATGGCCATGAGACCCGATCGAACGCTTTCTCAGTGTCTTTTAGGATTACTCCTAATGGTGACTTTGTGGCCTGTGCCCAGTTCAGAAGGGCAATGACCCGGCGGACGTGGTCTATTGTGTCTCTACCGGGAATGAACCTGTGCTGATTATAACCAGGGGTTATAATCTCGCCCAGGCGATTTGCAAATATTTTAGAATAGATTTTACTATTGCAATTAATAAGCGATATTGGTCTATATGAGCCTGGGTTCAATTCTGGTTTCCCTTTCTTTTTGAACACAACTATGGTGATCCTCTGCCATGAGGGAGGCACATATCTACTTTGGGCCTGTAAAAAAATTTGCAACATGTCCTGTTGTAAAACCTGGGAAAATGTTCTATAAAAATTCCAATGGAATGCTATCGGGTCCAGAAACCTTACCCAAAGCCAACAAATGTATAGCCTTTTCCATCTCTTTCCTGCTTATTGGTGCTGATAGCCTGTCATTTTGTTCATATGTGACCTTTGTCGCATCCAGGTCTATAAAGAAGTGTTCCCAGACCTCGACCCCTGATGGAGTTATTTCCTTAGTATATAGTTGCTTTTAGAACTCCTTAAAAACACTGAGCACCTCCGGTGTTGACTCATGTACTTGGCCTGACTGATCTCTGATCTTAGAAATTCGGTTGGAACTTCTTGCTGTCACAAACATTTTGCTAATAGCCACCCAGTGTTCTCCCCCAATTCATATGATTCAGCCCTGTGTTGCACAAATTTCATTGCCACCTCAGCCCCAAAATATTGATTAATTTTAGATTTTAAAATTGCTATTGCTTGTTGGCACCCCTGGATATCTTGACCCTTAGTCACTTTGCCCATGAGTTTGATTTCTGCTACTCTTAATTGCTCATACCAGCCCGGATCTCAACCTGCGATGCCTTTTGGTGAAGGAGAGAGAAACTTCCCCTCGGACACCAGTTTGAAGGCATCCCAAACTATAATTTCTGGCGCCAACCCCCTATTAATGTTGAAAAATTCTACTATTCACTTAGCCATATGATCTCTGTATGCTTGATTGAATAAAAGATTTCATTGGAAATTCTATCACCAAGGGATTATGGTCTGAAATAGCCCCCGGGAAGCTCTCGATCCCGACTTGCCCCGCTAATGTATTTGAGACAAAAAAAGAGTCTAGCCCTACTAGTTTATTATGGTGAGCTGAATAAAATTTAAAACCTGGGTCGGATACTTTATGTTTGAATCAGATATCTTCCAACCCATGTTCCCTCACCAAACCTTGCAAAACCTTAAAAACCTTCAGTTTCCTCCCCTGATATACTTGATCCCCGTTAAGATTAAATGGGCTACCTAAATGGATATTTAGATCTCTGCAAAGTATTAAGGGGTGTGGCCATGATGCAAGCTCTGTGTTTAAGTAGTCCAATACCTCAGGCTCATCTAGATTGGACCCATACACGGAACAAATCGTCAAAGATGCGTCACCAGTAACCAACTCATATTCCGTGATGGCCCACCGCCCCAACTTGTCTTCTCTGACTCGCTTGCAAGTGCCTATTCCTTTTTTTGTTACAATTGCCACCCCTCTTGATGTTGTCCCTTGACAAGTACATACTAATATGTTATACCCCAAATCCTTCAACCACCATCGCTTATTCCACGATATGTGAGTTTCTTGGAGGCACACCAAATCAGCCTGCATAAATCATAGACTCTTGGCTATTTTGCCCCTTTTTTATTATCATTGAGGCCACAGATATTCACCGAACAAATCCAAATTTTACCTCCAGTCATTATATTTAGGAACAGATAGCCATATTTCAATACTGCACATCATGCTAATGCTCTCTACAGTAACCATGTTCTTGCTCCTTACAAAGCTGAGGATGCTACGATAATCAATACGAAAAATACAACTATTTGCTTTCCCCTCCCGCACCCTCCCTAAAAGCTTTCTCCCCTCCTCCGCCCCACCAACTCTCGCAAGCAGTTGGACCAACCAAGTCCTGTGATGGAATATTACCCTTCCTGAGGGCCCGCCCTCACCATGAACCAGAAAGGCGGTCTCCCTCACTGCTCCTGACCCCCTGTGTAACAGAAAGAAGAACCGCTTGCTTCTTCCTCCAATCATAAACAGACTTATATGAGGCTTGTAAAAACTCTTTAACCTTAATCTCTGATGTGAAGAAATGAGGCTTATCCCTCCAGACAACTTTTATCTAGCTGGATTCATTAGAAAAACCTGAGCTCCCTTCCTCTGAAATGGTTGAATCCGCTGGCGTAGCCACCAGCGATGTTCCACCGTGGAATGGCAGAAGTCAGGTCTAACAAAAAAAGTATGGCTGTTAAAGGAGCGCTGCTGATCTGGTCGAGCCATATCGAAAATCGCCTGGTGAAGCAGAAAATTTCAGCTATTAATCAGAATTGCTCAAGGTTTACTCCCTTCTATTGTATCAGACCTTTTCTGCTTAAATGGAAATCTGTGAGCACAGTGGATCTCCTGAGCCCAATCCCAGTTCCCCAGCTTGGGGCGAGAACCTTTAAAAAGGCCTGTGACAAATGTTGGCACATTGTCCCCCTCTACTCCCTCTGGGATTCCTAAAAACCTCAAGCTATTTCATCTCAGTCTATTTTCAAAGACTTCCAATTTCCATTGAGTGTCTGTCATTTGATTCTCCAGGGATGCTGCCATTTCTCTGTGTGATGAAGCCTCATTTTCCAGCATGACAACCCTATTCTCCATCTCAGTCATTCTCTTGGTAAACTCAGAACACATTTTAGAGACCTTGCGGATGGCCCCCTGCATTTTCCTGCAGGCTGTCTGGACTCCATGGAATTTTAAAGGTGTCTTTTCCCTATGAGCCATAATAATTTGGTATATAGACTCCAGTAAGGCAGCCTCCGCTCTTCCCTGTGGAGTATTACCAATTACTGTGCTATCCCCTTACAAGACAGGGGAGATAGAATAGTCCAAGATAAGCCCCCGACCTCTTGCTTCATTTCTGCTTGCTTTCTCCTGTGAAGATAGTTTTTTGCCCCTTTTTACTGTGGCAGTGTCCTTCAGGATATCATCTTGTTTTCCCTCTATGCTGCTGGATTCACTCTCTTGGCTGGGGCTCTCTGTATCTGACTAATCAGAGATATCCGATAATGAGAAGAATTAATCCCCACACTCAGTCTCGTGCCCCCATTTACCGGTGGATTTCCCACTGGGTGTTCCCTCCCTGTATATAAGATGGGGCGACTTATGTACCTTATGGACCGCGGTTGAGGTCAGTTCTGCTTCATTATGTTGGGTGAGGATCTGATCTTTCCTTCCCGGTACCTCGGGCTCCTGTACCACAGCTCGGCATACCAGATTTTCAGTAGAGAGAGTTTTTCTCACCTCTTCTCCTGTGATTGCCAACTGGGATTGTCCCGGGGGCGGAGCTTGCCGGACTCCAAGATGGCCACGAGTTAGTGTAGCTCCCCCGATCGCCACCAACAATCCGACAATATCCGAATGAAAATCCAGTTGGTGCCCTTCCTGAGAGGTGGCATCGTCTCCCCGATGCCAAGAGCTACCTAACGCACCCTGCGGTTTTAAAATTGGCGCGACATCGTGGAAACTGCAGACCGTGACGCACTTTGGCAGTAGTGAACCGTCTCGGAGAGGAGAAACCTGACAAACGCCCTTTCCGTGGAGTGCTGCGTGCCTTGCAAACAACATAGGTGGTGTGACCGGCTGGACTCCTGCGACACACAGGTACACGTCGCATTAAGCTGCAGTGGCCGCGGGGTGACGGGCGGAGTCACGGACCCGGCCCAGGAGTATCCCTGCGGGTGTCTATGGAGCACACGCTTGTGGCTGCCTGTTCCCATCAAGGGCTGCTGCATAAACAACACGCACTTCTCCCGAGAGGAGGCTCCAACGGCAATAAGGCGTTGGGCCGATGCCCTGAGTGCAGACTGGCGGAGATACGTGGGAGCCCTGTGACGTGCGTCGCCTTGTGACTTCAATTGATTCCAGTGCCCGAGGGCGCTAACAACCCATGAGAGACAGCTACTGGGGGCCCATGAGAACACGCGTGCCCTCCCGGAGAGTGCCCATATCCTTGGGAAGCCAGGTCAACGCATTTAGGTGGGCATAGTTGCACGAGGACCGGGCCGTTCACCACATGCTCACATAAGTCGGCTTTCTAAGGTGAGGAGTGTCGCCGCATCGAAGCCAATATCAAGTGGGAGACAATCACTAGTTATGCACGCGGACACGGCACGAGAACTGCGTGAATTTTGGCGCAAGAGCTTAGACTGATTCCATGGCCTACAACAGCCCTGAGATCCCACCAAGAGTGAGTCCCTGTATAGCTGTGCCTTAAGGCGAACGATAAATCCTGCGCAGCTCACTTAACCTGTGCTCATCCACACATCATGGGCAAACCAGACAAGCTCCAGTCCAAGCTGCATTTCGACTTACGCAAAACCTCAAGGTTGAGGGACCCCGCTCCTACTGAACAAGACAATGTCTCAGATGACCCGGAAGCAGGGGCAGATATAGATGTGAAACATGCATTCCGCACTATACAACAAAGTCTCTCAAAAATAGACAGTAAAATTGATGCACTGTCTTTTCGAATGGACCGCATGTCGGAACGGCTGGACAAGCATGGGGAACGACTTGATACTGCTGAACAACGGTTCTCCGACATGGAAGATGTCATACGTGCAGACGCAGAGACTGTCAAAGAAAGGGACTACATTCTACGTGCGCTCCAAGCGAAGGCCGAAGATCTTGAAGCAAGATCGAGGCGGAACAATGTTCGCATTTTAGGTGTGGCTGAGTCATCTAATATTGGCAATATGGAGCAGTATGTGGAGCAACTTCTTGTCACACTTCTGGGCCGGAACACCTTCTCTGAAATTTTCATAATAGAACGTGCGCACCGTTCGTTGGCACCCAGACCAATTCCCGGGGCACCCCCTTGGCCTATAATTGCGCGACTCCTGAACTATAGGGACCGAGATTCTGCCCTGCGTAAGGCCCGTGAACTGGGATCATTACATCACGAGGGATCAGATATATCTCTATTTCCTGATTTCACATTGCAAGTTCAGGAGGCACGTAGACTCTTCATCCCAGCAAAAAAGAAGCTCCGGGACTTGAACTTAGAATACAGCATGCTCTATCCCGCGAAGTTAAGAGTCAAACTAGACGGTAAGGTCCACTTTTTCACTGACCCTAAAGCTGTCCTGCGTGCCATCAAGGATAGAGAACAGCGCTTGAAACGTCGTGGTTCACCGACAGCCTCGCAGTCGCATGGGGAGGATTCCTCAAGTCTTCCCGAAGACCAAGCACAGGAGGAGTGACTGCAAAAACTGTCCTGCTGTGGACACTTCATGGAATATCATGTGACAACATGGGTAACTAGCGTGACTTGATGCGTAGGGGTAGCAAGCATAGTTAAAACACGGCACGTCTAGTATGCATTGTTGGGAGAGGGCTCGATCAATGACCCCAAGAATAATGACTGATTGTCAGATGCAGGCGCATCTTGCTGGGTGCATAGACTATGTTATTCAGCACCTCACAGGGATGCAGGGTTCACCTGTTTGTGATATAGATCGTAGACATGGTGGCGGAGGGAACCAGAACTGATGGCAACATCTGCCCTCAAGTGTATCACACTATTCGTATTCTTTTTCCTGGGGTTACTGTTTGTTTTTAGGGATTGGGGCGGGGGGAATGAAAATAGCCGCGCTTGTTGTGGGTTTTCGTGGCGTGGGAGGGAATTTTCTTGAAATTTATATGTATGATTGCATTGGTTTTATTTCGTTATGTTGTTTCCACACAGTGTACGCCGTAGGCAAGGGGTTCAGTCTACCACAGTGGTCACTTCCACCGTATGGCCACTGATAGGGTAGGGCCACAGGGTCTTCAACTTATTACTTGGAATGTCCGCGGCCTAAATGACGGCAGAAAAGTCGGAAAAATAAGTGCTTATTTAAAAAGACACTCTGTGTCTGTTGCAATTTTACAGTAGACACATCTCACCCCAGAACGTAGCAGAGATGTGCAACGTAAATTACAAGGAACTTGCTATTCCTCTGATTTCACATCCCATGCTAGAGGGGTTCTGTTATGGATCGATAGAAAGGCAGGTGTAGAGATGACAGGCTTGTTGAGTGACCCACAAGGCAGGTTCGCGGTAGCTCTTTGCAAGAAGAGCGACCAGAAATTCATACTAGTGGGAGTGTATGGCCCAAATTACGACGATCCCCAATTTTATAATTCACTGGCGGCCAAATTGGTACAATGGAGGGGCATCCGACAGATATGGGGGGACACTTTAATTGTATTTTAGACCCAAACTTAGATAGGTCACAGGGCCCGCCCAGACGCCGCAGCAGTCTCCTTACAGGACATCATGCATGCAGACGGCCTCCTAGATATCTGGAGACATCGATCTCCCACAGAGCGGGTTTATACACACTACTCCTCCATTTAAGATACCTATACCCATATAGACTTTTGGTTAATATCTGGGGGGTTAGAGACTAGGGTACTCACCTGCGAACATCTCCCGCGCACATATTCTGATCACTCTCCGATTCGACAAACACTGAGCTACAACGCTCCTCGCGTCCCGGCGTTCACGTGGTGCTTCCCTCCTTACTCTTTACTAGACACTGTATTTAAAGAGGAGCTGGCAACGGCGATAGAAGAGTTCTTTTCTAATAATATTGGCTCCGTACAATCATTTGCCACAGTCTGGGAAACATTTAAAGTCTATATAAGGGGGGTGGTGATTTCAAAGCATGCAGGAGTGCTGCGCTCCATTTGGGGCAGGTTGGATCTTTTAGAAAAGGAAATTGGACAACTAGAACGGGCTCTGTCTGAGACCGGGAATGCACAAATCGCTGCACACCTTAAACTAAAATTAGTGGCGTTTCAGGATACCGTTAACGATGAAATTAAACATATGGGTAAGTATGCAATGGCACGTATTTACGGGGAGCGGGATCGACCAGGTGCCATGTTGGCAGGATTGCTGAGGCCCAAGAGGGAATCAGATAAAATGGTAGGTATGACTGACGATAGCGGGCGTCCGCTTGGCACCACTGAAGATATTGTAACACACTTCCGCGCATATTACCAGAATTTATATACCTCTCAAATCCCTACAGATAGTGAGGCCCTAGAGGAATATCTATCATACATCAAAATGCCCTGGCTAGCGAACGAACACAGGGAACATTTAATGGCGCCGTTGACAACCGATGAGATACGAGGCTGCGTGGGATGGCAGCAGGGAAGGCCCCGGGGGCGGACGGTGTTCCGGTGTTCTTCTACAAAGAATTTCTGGATATACTGATCACTCACCTCAAAATGCTCTATGAAGAGATGGCGGAATCAGGTATTATACCGCCCTCCATGCGCAAGGCTATCATTGTCACTTTATTAAAACCTGGAAAGTCACCAAGCAATTGCTCCTCGTATAGGCCCTTGTCCTTGCTCAATGTGGACGCGAAGATCTACGCAAAAGTTCTAGCCAATAGGCTGGCCCCCTTATTACCTGGCATTATACGACCAGAACAAGTGGAGTTTGTCCCCAGTCGTAACCTCTCTCACAACCTGAGAACCCTGTTTGGTGTGGTGCAGAGACTGAGTCCAGAAGTTAAAGCTGCGGCAGTGTTTCTCGATGCAGAGAAAGCTTTTGACTCGGTTGAGTGGGGATTTATGTTTGTGGTACTGCGCAAGATAGGAGTTGGAAATATATTTCTACGTTTAGTAACAGTATTGTATTCTTCACCCACAGCCAGAGTGAGGATTGGAGATGTAGTCTCCCAGTCATTCTGCATTACACGTGGAACACGGCAGGGGTGCCCCCTGTCCCCACTACTGTACTCAATAGTTGCAGAGCCCTTGGCTTGTGCCATTCGTGAATATCACACTCAAAGAGGGTTGGGATTCCCCAGGTACACCCTTAACATTTCCGCCTACGCGGATGACACGTTGCTATATGTCCATGACCCAGAGGTAAATTTGTCCCCTATATTATGGGAGGGGGTCCAGTTTGGTGGGTATTCTGGGCTACGAGTAAACTGGACTAAATCTATCATATTCCCCCTCACCCCTGTCACCACGGAACCCAGTATGGAGTTCCCGCTGCGCTGGACTGAAGAGGCCATGCGGTACCTGGGTATTCAATTTCATACTGACCCGACACTTGTGATGCAGGAGAACTATGGTAAGGCCACACAAAGACTAGTAGACAATGTAGATAAATGGATAAAGCTCCCGCTTTCATTAATGGGAAGAATCGCTATCATGAAAATGGTAATCCTACCAAGATTCCTCTTTCTCTTTCAGAATATACCTATTCTCTTACCCAAATATCTATTTAAAATCTGGCGAACACAACTGATACGACTTGCGTGGGCCGGTAAACAGCTCCGAATACGGTGGGACTCGCTCACTCTGCCTTATGAGCTCGGCGGTTTGGGTGCCCCAGATTTAGAAAAATATTACAATGCGGCTAATAGTACATTCGCCCATTATTGGATTCATGGTCCACAAGACACACCCTTTTTGCATTTGGAAAGAAATGCGGCAGAACCGCTATCATTACCCCAGTTGTTTACACGCCCGCCCTCTAGGCGACTGCGTGTCTTTGATTCCCTGACTGTTACGGTACATGCATGGCAGAAGCTACTAAATATGCTGGCAGGGGCCTTCCTGTATTCCCCAGAAATGCCACTCCAGTGGGGTCTGTGGTTCTCGCTGAGTCAGGATGTGGGAGCAAGGAAGGCATTACAATCCGTGGGCATCACTAGAATGGGAGATTACTTTCGAGATGGTACACTAACATCCTGGGAGGCTTTGCAACGACCGGAGGTGAAGCCGGCAGGTACAGCACTCTTTCAATTCTTCAGGGCTAGACACACGTGGCGCGATCTCCTGGGCGACGACTTACAGGAACCACAAGCTATGGAGACACTCGCTAACCTCATAAAGGTCGAAGAGCCACTTAAGCTGATTACTACATTTTACACTAGCCTACAGGCCACTCGTAGTTCCGAGGTCCTCAGAGTCAGATTGGAATGGCAACACGATCTGGGCACCCCGTTGAGCGACAAAGAGTGGCAGTATTGTTGTTCCTGTACCCGGTCAGTTTCTCTCAACAGGAGGCACAGACTTATCCATTATAAATTTCTGCATAGAGCGTACTGCACCCCTGCGTGCCAGTTTCGGTGTGGGCTAGCAGAAGACTCCTGCTGTCAGAGGTGTGGGGCGGAGAACTCTGGATTCTGGCACCTAGCTTGGCAGTGTCCGGGGTTTAAGGTATTCTGGGACAAGGTGTTTCAGGAGCTAGGTACAATTATCAGCGCTGATTTGGAACCGGACCCTAAAATGGCCTCTTGGGGTGGGATCTCATAGCTAGCAAGACAGTAAGGCCGTTACTAGCCATTGGGCTTCTCCTAGCTAAACGCCGTGTGGCACTGCGCTGGATGGGCGTCCCGCTACCACTGATTAAAGAATGGCATGCTGACATGTTCTATTGTAATACACAGGCCGATATATAAAATGAGTTTCTCCCTCCCAGAAGCCGTCCCAGGAATTACTGGGGACCATACCAAACATACCTTTCAAACGCAGCCGCTGACACAGTCTCAAACCCACAGACTACTCCCATCGAGACATCATCATAGGTGGTGGGAACATAGAAGACTAAGGAGGTCACGGGCGCATACACAACACCTATGGCAGGGCCGCCAGGAAGGAGCCCAGACTCACGTAAGACACTGGCAGGTCGCACTGAGCACTTTACTAGCACAGCTCGAGATTTGTCCCATAGTAGACATTGAGAAGATGGTAATCCCTAATTGTCTGATTCATGTTCTTGAATAATAACTTTGACAAGTATTAAGATGCCTTCAACTGATGTAACTGTGCGTGCAATTGTTTGTATTATGTTTTATGACGAAACTAATTTAAAAAAAAAACTGCGATTGTCCCTTGCAAAGTACTGAATCCAGATGCTGCGGGGTGGGGGAGCCCCCACCCCTCGGGCCACAAACATCTCCTCCTTCGCCCAGAGTACCATGGAAGGATTGACCAAGCACCACAGCTCCTTTCCATCCACTCTCTCTGGGAGTTGTGCGTGGGGCTTTTTAAATAAATTTGACCAAACTCCCTTAGATTTAGCTGCAGCAGAGCCCTTCATTGCGGCCCCTGGATCCAAACTCGCTTTTGTTACAGGCTTCTTTGCCAATATCCCTGTTTCTGAGTGGGTGGGGCCTGTAGCCCCTCCACGGCTCTTCATGTCTCTGGCTGCCTTCTGCAGAGACATTGCCGGTCTGCCCTCTTGACCAGCTCTGCCCCCTACAGCAACACCGACCGTGAGGAGGGCCAGCCGCCGACCGAGCCGTCTCCAAACGAGGTACGCCTGGGCTATACGGGGGGCAACCGTCCCGAAGAAATCGCTCCGCAGTCTTAAGGTGTTCTTTAGCCCTTTCATCCTTTTTAAGCAGATATGGGAGACCTTGTAGATTAGAAGTGATGTGTCTTGATTCATAAGAAGGCTATCGTCTAGTTAAATCACAAGATATAGTTTGTAGGTGAGAAATTATTGATTTGAGAAGCCTGTAGAAAATACAAGGGGCTGATGAAAGATCAAAAGAGAGAGCAGTAAACTGATAAATCTGACCCCGCCATGGGAAATGAAGGAAAAGTCTTTGATCCTTGCTGGTTGGAACTGTCAAGGAATTGCATTTTGAGATCCACTCTGACAAAGGTGCCCCTGGATTGGATGCCATCTTTTAAATGAGCAATGGTCTCTATTTTGAGAGGACAGTGCACTACAGGGAGTTAAACAGATTATTACAGGGTTCCTTTCTGGGGGGGGGGGGTCTACCAAAACATATTGTTTTGAAAACCTTTTGAGTATTAGAAAACAGTTATAGCACCCCTTAAAGTAACATCCCACAAATCTCATGATCTAATAGCATCTAGACCAGAAAGATGAAAATGTACAATCAAATATGGAAGGATATTTGGTTTTACTGCTATTAACAGCAATATATGTTACACAATCAATTGATCTGTAAAGAACATTGCATAAAACACGAGCGTATCATCAAATATTTATGGGAATTTCTTGCCCTTTTAACGTCGCAGATTGTGAATCTCCATAAATACTGACCTGCAAGTCATAAATGTCAGCATGGTGAGTCAATCTTACAAAGTCTGATTGTTTGTATTTTTTCATATTTATACTAAATACGGACGGGGAAATGCATTGGCTTCTGCCTGCTTGTAAATGTCACCTAGGAAGCATGAAGCCTTGAATAGTTTGAAGTCTTTCAAGCGAGGCCTTGTTAATTCCTAGCTATAGCACATTACCATAGTCTACGCGCAAAATAATCAGAGACTGTACTATGTTTTTTTGAGTGGAGGTAGGTAGAGACCAGAAGAACTCCTTAAGACAACTTAAGAGATAAAACCAGCAGGAAATCATCATCTTGATCTGCTGGTCAAACCTCATTTGGTCGTCAAGCGAAATGACTAGATTTTTCACCACCTCTTTTGGTACAGACATGGGACCAAGCGCTTCAGGCCACTATTAAGGACCCCACAAGCAAGGCTGGTTCCCGACTATAAGGATCTCCATTTTAATGCCAGTGAGTTTACGGCTGTTCCTGCCCCTTCACTGTGCAACAGATTCTAGACAAAGTTGAAGCAGAAAGTAGTATTTGCCTGAATCTGGAACAGGGCAACTTGTCAGGCGGCTTAAAGAGAATGCTCCAGGGCATTGCAGCTCCTTTCAACAAGTCACGCATTGGTGATTTTGTATGCATGGATGTGTCATTTTTCATAGTGCAAATCTAACCTAAAGGCAGCAGAGCTCAGTAGAAGGTCAAAGGCAAATATACAGTTAGTTAATGATAGAAGGGGATGGTGGTGTCCGAGAAAGGAGGTGGACTGCTACATCCTGGTGGTGTAGTATTATGTAAAGAGCTGTGTCTTCACCTCTTTTTGTATTGGAGCAGGGCTGGGCAGTCCTGGTAGATATGGGAAAGTTGTTCCCGATGCTGAGTTCATAAGTGAAGAAAGTATATTGGCTTTTATTTCTTGTTTTCACTTATTTATCTTTAGTTGGTCCTGACTGTAAGTATGCAAAGAGCCGCCAGAGACTGGGAGTTTGTCATACAGATAGGTAGGGGTGCAGGTTGTGATAGCTTCTAATTGATGCAGATAGTTTTATCGATGGAACAGAATACAAAGGGAAGCCAGTCAGGATGAGGGTTATATGGTCGTATTTCTTCAGGCCTCTGAGGCATGTGCCAGCATGTTAGATGACTTTGGGGGGGGGGGAGGGCGGGGGTTAATGTGGAATTTGGCAGGCTGTGCAGCAGGGCTTTGCCACAATATAGATGTGAGCATATGAAGACATTAACAGCAGTCTTGAAATTTCTTTATGGGGGAATGCTTTCACTTTTCTCAGTAAGGAGAACTGTACCACGCCTTATTGGTTTCCTTTGTGATGTATTTTGTTACCAGAATAACTTTGAATGACTTATATTGGGTGAAAGATGAGGTTTGACACTATCCAGGTTCATGCCATTGAGCCAGGTTTGCTAGTGGTGTGTTAATTGTTGCTTGTTGTTCTCGGTGAATAGTCGGAATTCTAACTTGGTGGAGTTTGGCTCCATGTAGGTGCTGAACAGCTAGGTCTGCAAGAGGTGCATGTAGTGTAAGGGCCATCCTCAGGCTCCCCATAAGAAGGGAACTCTAGTGCTACTAGGGTGGCTGCTCTCTGGAAAAGATGGGCCACCTTTTTAATGGTGCTGTCATCATCCATGTGGGACCAAATACTTCTTAGAACGCCCCTGTAGTGAACAGGTCATTGAAGAGCCTCGTAGTAGAAAGAACATTTTGCTTCATCAATAAATCAACTCCTATTTATCTGTCTCACTGAAGAGCAGGACTATTAATACAAACAATGACAATTGAAACAAGTTTTAACTTGACAAGTATTTCATTCTCTTGGAAGTAGCTATAGTGATAGTAAGTAAATTAGCATGGTGTTTCATTTACAACTGGCTCTGTAATATTATGCCTGAATTTTTCGCCCAAAATCAAGTATTTTTAGGGTCACTCCATCAATTTGTAAGGATACTGCTCCTTAACCTACAAATAAATATTAAGAAAGAAAAAATATAAATTGATATCTAGCTCCCCCAAAGTTGTCAGTCAAAGTGGACATCCCCTTCACCCTCCAGTGCCTGCATGAACTTGTTGATCACCCATGCATTTCAACACCCACTGCACAAGGTTACTTTGTGACATTCTGTGTAGGATTTCCATGAGGTATGGCAGATGCAGTGAAGCCAAGGTTCTACCGTCAGCAGCATTATGATGCACATTGTAAGAAATTGGATAACTAGTTGAGGGGGGTGAAACCCTTCCCAAGTAGCAACCACAATTCATCTCAGGGGAAGTCACAAGCAAACCCTAAATTAACCTGTGCTCAACCCTTGGGTAGTTTGGCACAGAGCAGTTAGGTTTAACTCAGAGGCAATTTGTAAAGAATTTGTGCAACACTTCAAACAGTAAGGCAGTGAAAACCCACCACGAAAGGCTCCCACAGCAATTTAGAAACATAGCATAATTCTTAATAAATAAAACAAGACCAAAATGACAAAAGCCAATCAGTAGAACCGGAGATATGCGATATTAAAGATTTCAGTGAAAATAGTGCCAAAAAGCTAAACGTGCCAACTGTGGAGATGTGGTCATTTTGGACAGGGACAAAGTCACAAGTTCACGCTGAGTGCGATGGAGCTCGGGCTGGCTTCAGGGGTCCAATTAGCCCCACTAATCAGGAGTACCTTGGATCCTTGTTTGAGGAGCATTGGAAGGTTCTCTGATGAGGATGCATCGTGCAGCCGAGGTGATGTGTCAGTTCTGAGGTGATGTGGAGCTGCAATGCGAGGTCCTTTGTCATTGTGGAAGATTACATCAACGAAGGCTTGGGATCCGAAGTATGGTGTCAGGGATGTGTCACACAGTCGAGGCAAGATGTATAGGAGCTGTGAGGCTGTGGTGTGAGAATCTGCATCATAGTCAAGACTGCTGTAGATGAGGTGTGAGGGCCTGTCTCAGGAAAGCTTTGCACAGGCAGCAATTGTGATGCAGGGTCGATGAGGAGTTTGTTGCTTGGAAGAACCCTCGCAGCATAGGAGACATTTTGGTTCTGAAGGCGGTGCATCAAACAGCACAGATGATGCACCGGTTCTGCTGGAGATGTGCCACACCATGGAGGAGATGCGTTGGTAATGCTCGATCCACAGATGGGCTGGCATAGCACTTCAGGCCCACTGCCAATGATCCAGGATTGGGGTGGCACCACTTGGCAGGGTAGGTCTCACAGATGGCAGAGTTCAGGTGCTGGGTTCAAGGTTGTTGGAGCCTTCTGTCCCTGAGGATCAAGTGAGGAGGCCAGCCAACTAGCCCTTGGAGTCACGCCGGGGTCCTGGGTTCAACAGATGCAGGTTCAGTCCTTCTCACCCAGGCAAGAGGGCAGCAGGTCAGCACATCAGTCCAGCAGAGTGGCAATCATTTCGACAGCACAGCAGTCCTTCTTTCTTGCAGAGTATCCACATGCCTAGGAGTGTACTGAAGAGATGATGTCTAAGGTTCAGTATTAATACCAAGTTGTGCATTTGAAGTGGGGGAAAAGCTTCTATAGGTTTCCCTTTGAAGACCCTTGCCTTTCCAGTCATGGCTCCAGACTAACTACGGCTGGTATGCAGCCTTTGTGTGGAGGCAGGGCACAGCTTATTCAAGTTTAAGTAGGACATCCAGGCATACCTAAGCTCTCTGTTGTGTGTGTGGCTGTCTAGGAGGAATACACAAAGTCCAACTGTCAGCTATGCCCAGAGACAGGCTACAGGCACTAAATGGCTAAGGCAGGAAAATGCCCACTTTCAAAAAGTGTATGTAATGTATCAGCAGGACAACCCTCTATGCCCACGGGGACCAGCGGCAGTATTAGCTATATATACACAGTGAGCCGTGGGTCTCATTTAACATGTCGGAAACCCCTTCAAGTTTTCAGGGAGTCCTCCAATCAATGTCTTAATTTAGCAATCCAGTGATATACTCCTAGTGGAATCGCATACAAAGAACAACAAACAGACTGAAAGGGTTCCTGTTGCTAAAATATATTAACCAATTAAATGCAATATTCAATATGAGATAACATCAGAAGTGTAGACGACGCAGTGCTCAAGTGAGTGCATAAACACAAAACATATACATATAAGAAACTGAACAAGGTCCCAGGTTCAATACATGATTTTTTTTATATTCACATGCATGAACAATTACACAATATTGTAAATCACATTTAATCTGGGTACCAAGGGGAAAAAAATGTCAACGTAAGCAAAAGGGTCTCTTCAGGACTAAGTCATCTGGCTTAGAACCAATGAGGATAATTTCATGGACGTACCATGTACTTCAGGGATATGCCAACACAAATCAAGGAACTCTGTATGAATCTAAAGTAGAACAATCTATTGTCTCACAAAGAACACTTCCATGCATGCTGCCATGGACATGAAATGAAGGTCCCGGAGCAATCAGGTGACTATTCAAAATAGTCCACTTCCATGACCTCAAAGATCGTATCCAAAATATATATACACATCCAATATGTGATTTTTGTGAAGCGGTAATCTCATCTGTTTCCATTGGCAATTGGAGGATCGTAATAATTTAACTCTATTGCACAGTGAAACGATACAGAACATTTGTCTCCCGAAGCCGGCACACACTACCTCGTACAGAAGTTTCCCACTTTCAAAAAGTGACATTTTCTAGATTGTAATTAAAAATACAACTTCACCAAAAGTTAGGATTTTTCAATACAATTCCAAAGACACCAAGCATGAACTGGTTACCTGCTCCCATTTGGAAATGTAAGTTTATGAAATGTTATATTGTAACTCCAATGTTATCTTAGGGAGAGGCAGGGCTTGCAGTAGTGAAAAATGAATTGAAGAGTTTTTCACTACCAGGACATGTAAAACTTAAAATTACATGTCCTATGTTTTAAAATACACTGTACCCTGCCCTCTGGGCCATCCAGGGCCTACCCTTGGGGCTGACGTATATGTATTAAAAAGGAACGGTTGGTCCTGGGAAAAGATTTATTTTGCCAGGTCAACATAGCAGTTTGAAAACTGTACACACAGGCTGCAATGGCAGGCCTGAGATATGTTTAAAGGGCTACTGAAGTGGGTGGCACATTCAGTGCTGCAGGACCACTAGTAATATTTTATGTACAGGCACTGGGCACTGGGCACAGGTAGTGCCTCTTTACTAGGGCCCTACAAGTAAATTAATTGTGGCAATTTGGTATATGCCAATTTTACCATGCTTTAAGGAGAGAGCACGAACGCTTTAGGACTGGTTAGTAGTAGTAAAGTGCACATAGTCCTAAGGCCAGCAAAAACTAGTTCAGAAAAAAAAGATAGGAGGAGGAAGTCAAAACATTTGAGGGTCACCCTGCTGAGGGGGCCAGGCCCAGCACAAGTGATCAGCAGGATACGCCAGTATTCGTTGCTCAGTTAGCAGCAGCCATCCAACCTTGAGCTGCACACTACACCACAGGGTAAGATGCCTCAGTAGGGTCATGGGAATGCAATCCAAGGGTGATACATGACTGTTGTTCAGGGACCAAGCTTGGTGGGGGTCAATCTGTGTTCTGTTGGACTCACTCTATGGATTCTGCCTTCCCGTCTCACTGCCATGAATGCACTAGCTGATGCTTGCGTTGCCGAAGACCAGCAATAGTCCCCATTGCATTACTAGTGCTGGACTTTGCCCCATTCCACTAATATTGGTAGAGGAATAACCTTTTGTTTGTTAAGCATGACAACAGCCCTACAATTTACCTGTCAATGGCTTAGATCAACTGTTTGCCTGTATAGAAATTGTTTTATAAAACCCTTATATTTTTTTTAATTGAGGTAAATCTTAAAAAACAGAAGAGTGGTATTGGGAATAAATATTACTGATCGTTATGTTGCCTGAAATCAGTATTGTGGGTCATCAGGTAGCACTCTCATTTGAGCACTGCTATTCTTAATTTACTGCTCCTATTCAATACTACCAGTATTCATTTAGTCTTCACAATGAATGCCATAAATATTCATTTACTGTTCACATTGAAAACTGCTGTTCTTTATTCACAATTAATTTAACTAGCCGTGTTCACAGTGAATGCTACTGACAACTGCTGGTATTCAATTTGTGTTCAGAATGAACATTTATGGTCTTCTTGTGACAATCAAAGGAAATAATACTGGCCATATTCATTCACGTTTAAATACTACTTGAATAGAAGTGATATTCTCCGATTTAAATTATTCGGCTTCTAGGTATATGACTTAGTTTCCAAGCATGCTAAATGAATACTTTTTTGGAATAGTAAATGATTGAGCACCACCAGAAAGACTGAAAGAACATTTAAAGAAGATTTTATTTCCTTTTCATCAGAACATGGCACCATGGAAACCGGAAAATACTTTTGTCACAGCACCTGAGCCATACTGTAGACACGTTTGTACGAAAAACTGCCTTCTAGGGAGGAGCAGACTCTGAAACCGAAATGGGTTGGCGCAGTTGGCATTTCCACCTGGGGCACTCTTTAGCAGGGTGCACAGAGTGCCCCAGAATCTTTTTTTTGGGTAGTTCCTGGCAATCCTTTACCAGAAGGCTGTGGATTCCCCTGTGGACACACTGCCAGCTAAGCAGGACCCATTCGGAGAGGGTCTCTGCAAGGGTACTCTGAATCTTTTTCCCAGGTGGGCCCTAAATAAGTTTATGAGGGTGGGCGGAATTCAGCTTCATTAATTTTCTAAGTCCCAAAGGGCCAGTCCAGTCAACAGTGCATATTTGGCATCTCTCGGTAACTGTCGCCCCAGTATCTCACTTAGCTCTCTCATTATTTTGGCCCAGTACCTTTGTATGTGCGGGCATTCCCATAGAGTATGTATGAATGTGCCACTATCTATCGTGCAGTGAAGGCAGCCAGGGGATTCCACCCATTCCATTTTATGGAGTCGGGACCTTGTCACGTACGCCCTGTGGAGGATTTTGAACTGAATTAGCCGTAGCCTTGATTTGATTGCCACTCCCTTGGGTACATTAGGGCAGCCACCCAGTCTAGGTCCTCTAGGTCACCCAGGGTGATCTCCCAGGGTCTCCTCAGGGCCCCCAAGTTGTCCTGGACATTATTCATGAGGGTCTTATAGGTCCAGGAAATAGCCTTCTCTGTTATCTCCCCTTGCAGGAGTCTGCCCTCCAGTGGTGCGAACTCGGGGGTGTTTGCAATATTTATTCCCTCTGCCTTCCATGCATGTTGTAGTTGCATGTATTTAAATCTCTGCCTGTCCCCCAGCTGGAACTCTCACTGCAGAGCTTCGAACGTGATCAGAGTGTCATCCTTTATCAAGTCTCCTACTTTAAAGATTCTGAAAACATCCCAGTCTTTGAACCCCTTCAGTTTCCCTATATCTGGGAGGCACATGCCTTCCCATAGTGGGGTCTCCCTTGTTACGTTCTTATTCCAACCCATTTGTTTCTCTTCATCCTTCCATGCGTCCACTGTCCTCTGGGTGGCCGGTAGTAAGTGTTTAGAGCCTCTCCCCTGAATATGTAATGTAAGTGTGAGTGCATTTCAAATCGGCGTTGCTCCAGTGCATATGCCGGGTGTGTTCCCAGCAGGTGCCCCCACTTATTAATTGCTAATAAGTGTGCTGCCTGGCAATAGGATCTTATATCTGGGAGGGCAATCCCCCCGTTGTATTGATTGCGGTGTAATGTGCGGAGCGCAACCCTTGGTTGTCCTCCATCCCACAGGAGCATACGTATTTCTCTATCTATTGTCCCGAAAATGTCCTCCGGAATCTTGTAATTGGTATTTTGGAAGATGTATAGAAGTTTGGGGAGCGTAATCATCTTATACATTGCCTCTCTACCCTGTAATGTTAGGGGCAGCCGTCTCCACCTTTCCACATCCACATGGAAATCTGCCACTACCCTCCAAATGTTGCGAGTGAGGCTGCGGGGTGTGTCTGTAGATATGTACATCTCCAAGTATTTAAACCCTTCAGTGGTTACTTGTAGGTCTCTGGGGAGTTCTCGTATCTCTAGGGGCCTTCCCACCGGGTAAAGAATTGATTTGTCCCAGTTGGTCCTGTACCCTGCGTGTTCTCCGTAAGTCCTGAGTCCTTGGAATAGGGCCGGAATTGTGTCTGAGGGATTGGTGACATACAAAAGGACATCTTCCACATAAAGCGAGATGCGTTCTTCCCCCCAGCTTTCTGTGAATCCGGTCAACCTCGGGTGCGATCTGATGAGGCATGCCAATGGCTCCAGGGTCACTGCCAAGAGCATTGGGGACAAAGGGCACCCCTGTCTAGTGCCTCTTTCTATTGGGAACTCCTTTGACATTTCCCCGTTAGCCCGCACCCTCGCATGCAGCGACTTATACAGAAACTCGATCCACGACATGAATTTGGGTCCAAACCCGAACCTCCTTAGTGTCTGCCACATGAACGGCCAATGGGCAGCATCAAAGGCCTTTTCGGCATCAAGGGAGCATGTGTGGCTGTGTCCTGTCTTGAACTGTGCTTAGCCAATTTGCTAGTCGCTGAAGGTTAAACCTTGTCGCACTCTTGGGCATAAACCCCGACTGGTTGGCGTGAATAAGGGAGGTGACAACTGAGGCCAGTCTGTGCGCTAGGATGGAGGCTAATATCTTCACCTCCACGTTTAGGAGAGAGATTTGCCGGTATGCCCTGCACTCAGTTGCCAGCCTCCCGGGCTTATGAATTACCACCACCGTCGCCTTCCGCAGGTCGGGAGGTAGGGTGCCCTCTTCTCGAGCCGCCTGAAACATCTTGAGGAGGTGCAGACCCAATAAACCAGAGTTCACCTTAAAGAGTTACACTGGCTGACTGCTGGGTCCTGGGGTTTTCCCTGTTTTTTGTTGGTGTTTGGCCCCTGTCACCCCCTCAAGTGTGAAATAAAACCTCAAGAGCCTCTCGATCGTCTGGAGACAAGACTGCGAGATCTATTTTGCAGAGATATTCAGGGATCTGAGTTTCATCCACCCGCATCCTGGTCTTATACAGATCAACATAATAATCTGCAAAGGCATTGGCAATGTCTGGTGCTGTGGTTAGGGTCTGCCCAGCCCTGTGGATGGTATTCACCTATCTGGATTCCGCCTCTTTCTTTCCCAACCATGCCAGGAGCCTCCCTGCCCTATCCCCTGTCTCATAGAGGCGATGCCGTGAGGCAAGATACATCATCTTCGCACTTTGGCACGCCAACGCTTGATATTCAGCGCGAGTAACTTCTATCACTTTGAACCTTCTGGGTGTGTTGGAGTGATTTGGGCCCCCGACCCAGGCAGCGTTTAATCTTAGCTTTCGGAGTTTTGGGCCTTACTACTGTCTCTGGCGTCCATACCTGAGACTCCGGCGGGTCTGTCCTTCGAACTTTAGAGGGCCGTTCCGCGATCCATGACCATGCCTCCTTTGGTTTCTGAAAGAAGAACGTCTTGTTTTTGGAACATTACTTTAAGCTTGGCATGGAAGAGCAACATGTACTGAATTCAGAGGTTTCTTATCTTTTCCTTGACGAAGTCAAAGGTTCTTCTCTGTTTCTGGACTTCTCTGGAGTAGTCCGGGAATACCATTATTTTAGCGTTGTCCATCCGGACCTCTCACAGGCATCTCATCTCACGTAGTATTAAGTCTCTATCCATTTTCAATCTTTATTTCGATTTTAAAAAAACCATAAAAGATTACATAAAAACATCATACAACAATACTTCAAAGGGTAACCCGCCCGATAATACACAATTTAAGAAACAATTAAAAAAAATAATTTAAAAGCAGTTATAACAATGCTTTAAAACCCAAATACAAGGCTCCACGGTGACCAACTAAAATCAAACATCTGGTTATAAATTGGTTAACACTCACATGTTCATTAAAAATGCTTAAAATTTCAGTCCCATTCTCTTTCTTGTTAGGTCGACACTAAAAAGATATCTGCTTACACTAAATACAATTGCTTGTGTTGTATCTGTTCGCAATAATCTTCCTGCCTCATTACATGATCTAATACCCAAAAGTTGACAGATGGGTTTGATCCACTTCCTCCTAGCATTAGTGTAGGCTGGACAAAAGAATAGCACATGCAGTTCATTCTCTTTTGCACCTGTGTGGCAGATATCACAACAACCATTGTTTGCACCACCTACGCTACGTACCCATTTCATAGTATTTGCATTAATCTGCAAAATGCCGTAGCGAAATTTAAGGTAAAGAGATTTGGCAAGTTGTGGTTGAATTTCATCTAGAAAGGACTCGAATTTACCGTTTGGTTTTATTGTGAGAAACCTTGTGGATAAAGTACCTAGTTTTGGACAATGTGACAAAGTATCTTGTGTAAATGCCCAGAAAGTCTGTTTCAACAGCTTTTTTGATCCCAAAGACAAACCCTGAGGTTCCTCCCAAAACTGTTTTAGTCCTAGTTTATAAAACCAATCCTGAATATGATTCAACCATGGTAACCTTGTAATATTTTTAATTCTAAAAATGTCCTCCAAACCTTCTCTATAATGAACGAGTTCATCTGTGGACCACAAACGTACCCAAAATAATAGTGGCCGCAAAGCCGCATGCTGGTCAGTGCGGCGAATGTTTAAATCTATTACTACTGGTGTTAAAGGTGTGCGTGTTGGCAAACATAACAATTTCCTAAAAAATGTATTCTCGTACACCATAAAACTATTCTTTGTCACATGTCCCCACAATTCAGCCCCATATAGGCAAGCAGGTTGTACCCTATATTTATATAACTCCAACGCAGGAGAGACAGCTTTAGATAAGCTGCTCTCATGCTTCCTTACTATTGGGACTGAATTTTGAATTAATATTGTTTTGCTTTTATCCAGCTGTGGTTTCCAGTTCATTTTAGAATCTAGAGTAATACCTAAATAATTAAAATTTAGCACATATTCTATCCTCTCATTTTTTACAGTTAAGTTTTTTTAAAAGATTTGTGCGGATTAACTGCCATGTATTTTGTTTTAGTAGAGTTGATTTCCAAGCCCTTTATTTCACAGTAGGTTTCGAAAGTATTAAGTAAGTTTTGCAGACCTTTGGGGGTTTGTGATATTAAAATTGTATCGTCGGCAAATAAAAGTGCCGGTACTGGCACCCCCCAACTTGGGAGAGTCATGCTCGCAGCCCAAGAGATATTCAGGGATATCATTAACGTACAACGAAAATAAGGTAGGGGCCAGCACACAACCTTGCCTTACCCCCTATTTACTTGTATACGATCAGTAAGTTCGCCATTTGGCCCCCATCTAACCCTTGCAAAGTTATCCTCGTGTAACCTAATAATCTGCACGAGGACTTCCCTGGGACGCCCTGATCTCTTAATGATTTCCACAGGAGATTTCTGGGTATGAGGTCAAAGGCTGCCCTAAGGTCTACAAAAGCTATATACAGATGGGCTTTCTTAACTGTGATGTACTTCCAAATTATACAAAGAAATCTAAAAACCTGGTCAATAGTGCTAGTTTTTGCTCTAAAACCCGCTTGGTACTTGGATAAAATATTATACTCCCCAATTCAATCGCTCAGTTTGTTTAAAATTTGACGTGCATATATCTTTTGTAAAACGTCAATTAGACTAATCGTCCGATAATGCGACGGATCGTGGCGGTTACCCTTTTAAAAATAGTTGCGATCTCTGCGCCCTCCACGTTTCAGGAATCGGTGCACCCGATGCAACTGTATTACACAAAAGATTAACATAGGGAGCCCAAACCTCCTTCTCATGCCTCCATAGGTCACCTGGTATCTTATCTGGCCCAGGGGCCTTCCCTTGTTTTATTGCATTTATTGCTACTATTGTTTCCGCTAAACTAAAATGTAGAGGGGTCTCACTTGGGTGAATAACAAGTTCTTTAAAATTAAAATTAATATCGTTTTTAGTGGTTGTATATAAATGTGAAAAATGAGTTACCCAGGTATTTGCATCAAGGAAAAGATCCTTGTTACATTTTCCTTTTTTGTTACCCTTAGATAATAAACGCCAAAAGGTAGCTTGGTCATTTGATTTACATGCTTTTATCAGCTCAGACCAATTATTATCCTCCCAACTTTTCTTTGCCTTGATTAATACCCCCTTATAGTGAGTCCTTTTTTCCCTTAGGGTTACTATCTCCTTGTCCTTTGTTGCCTGAATCAGATCCTTTTTTGCATTGCGGCATTCTTTATTATACCATGGGTTCTCTAGCAAGGCTGAATTAGATATTCCCTTTTTTAATTGTTTTGGGGCCTTACTTAATATTGGTTCAAGTCCCTCTACCAACCTATCATGCATTTCCATGATTGGTATCTCTGTTAATGGCAAGTTTATATATGGAGAGACTATTTCTACGTAAGTTTCGTAATTTTTTTAATGATCTTGTCATTCCCCAGAACCAAGGGCCATCTAAGTGCTCTTCGATTATTCGATAGTAGAGGCTCAATTAAACTGTGACAAGGGTCACATCTCCTTAAATAACTTGGCTGAAATAGGGAAGCTGAGAGCGTCAAACATAAAGGACGATGATCACTCTCTATTCTATCTTCAACAACTAGATCTTGCATCATAGGCCATAGAGGGATAGAAACCAATATATAATCTATATAACTTTTAGAATTACCCCGGATAAATGTTGGTAAGTTTGGGCTGTCAGAAGATAATCGCCCATTACAGGCGCGTAAACCATGGGCTGAAACCAGCCTCAGTAACTGCGCTACAGCACATGTACACGAAACTACTGGGCTACTATTCAGTGCTGGAATATTATTGGCCAAGTCCTCATCTTCAAAAATACTTTCAAATCCAACCACTGGTTCAAATTTACGATTAAAATCACCCCCAATAATTATCAGAGCACTCTTGTTTATTATAGTTAACATTTGATCCAGCTGCTCGATAACTTGAACATCTCTACTTGCTACGCTTGGTCTACTATATATATTAAAAATGTAGACTTCCCTTTTGTCTGGTGCTAAAAACGTTATTCCCAATATATCTTGACAAGGGGAATCAATTTGCGTAAAGTCAGCACCCAAAGTGATTTTTAACCAAATGGCAAGGCCTCCCGAGGGCCTTCCTCTCACTGAGGGAATTGCAGCAGTACTAAAAGTTTTAAACCCTATCTTATGGGGGGTTTCTATTGCCCAGGTTTCTTGAAGGAGGACTATTTCACTCTGACCTATGTAATCCTGCCATATTGCATCCCTTTGGTTTTTCTTAATCCCTGCAATATTCCAAGAAGTCAACTTTATCTCTGTTTTACGTTTTTCACTAATTTGGTCACCATTTATCTTCTTACGTCCATTTTCCAAACTTAATGTTTCCTCACTGTTATTACCAAGATTATTATTAACAAAATTACCATTTAATATAAGTTCCTCTCCCTGGTAAACTAATGGATCTTTCACGATGTTCACTATGCTTACATCTACTATGTCATTTAAAGGTCCTCCAAAGCTCCCACATGCATTTACATTCTGGATGCTATTTAAGTTAACTATCTGGTTCCCTTCACGAGTACCAGTATGCGCCTCGGAGGCCATATTATCATTATCTATAGTTCCCGTCTCCATAGGGGTGGTTAAAACATCAATAGATATCAGCACAGCAACACCATCATTAGGCTTAGATCTTAAATCTTTACAAGTAATTATCCTTGTCTTATCCTGCCCTATTTTAAGTAGTTGTCAGTCCTGGAAATCCAAGTCTGACAGTGCTTGGAACCTATTAGATTGTGTAACCGATGGAAATCCAATAACTTTGTTCCCACCTTCCGGCTTATAAAAGTATCCTAAAGAGAGTGCACTAATATCAGTTTTAGGGGTAAAGGTTGCATCACAATACTGTAAAAGATGATGAACCATCTTTGGCCTGCGGAAATTGACCACAATGCAATCACCTCTTATACTCTTAGTAGATTGCCCTATCCACCCAACTCTATGAACCATTATTATCTCATAAGCATCAGATGGGTGGAGGTTCTTGTGTTTGGTCAGCCAATCAAAAGTTTTATTCCATAAGTCAATCCAATTTTCTTTCTGCCCAACCCTCAGAGGTGGAACCCCTGTCAAAATCAAAACATAAGGGCATGATTCCGGGGGGAGACGCAATGTTTCAGTATTAGGGGCTAAGGAAGCATTAGGTTCACTAATTCTCTGACACCCAACAAGAGAACTCGCATCGTCCATTTTACCCATAGTTGTTACATGTCCCTTCTGTACGCCCTGAGAAACTGTCAGATCCGGACCCACAGACGGTGGAACCAACCTATTTTTTCCCTTATTATTTGAAATAAGATTATTCTCGTTTGTTTTAACAATATTCTCATCTTGGTCAGCTGATAAACAACTGTCCGTCACTAACCTTAAGTCCTCCCTTTCTACTCTGGTTGGTAACACACCCACAATGTTACTACTTAGGGTATTAATTGCAGACTCTAGGAGGCTGATTTTATAAAAACATTTCTCAACCAAGTCACTAACACAAGTTAAGGCTGCTCCTAACCCAGAATCATTCGCTCCTGTAGAGAACTCAGTCATAACTCCCTTAGCGCTAGCTACACTCTGCGCTGATGGCAATAAGCTCGACTCTGTGTACCAACTGAAATATTTTTCAGTGAAGAGAAGGTACCAATGCTGCCCTTGCCCTTAGATTTACTTATCTCTGTGTCCCGTTTTCTTTTGTTTAACCGTGGCTCAATCTTATCTTTGGTCACATTTTTCGCGGCCCTAGCCCTAGTAACTCTATTAGGAACCACTGAAGAGCTTGAAATTTCTTCAGAGGAAGATAAAAAGGAATAGAGTTCAATGGGGATCTCGTAGCAATATTCGGTGGAATCTCCTGATCAGTGTCCCCCAATACAGGTGAAGAGATGCCAGTTGTTAAATGTCTCTGTAAAATAGCAGGGTCTAAGGAAAGACGTCTCTCAGTCAAATGAATTTCGTGGGTTAAGAGTGACTCCGCTCTTACTAAAAAGGCATCTAAAGTGCCAGCAACCCCCTTGCGTTTTTCCATTTTCTTTAGACGACTAATTAAATCAAACAACCCAGGTATTCTCTAAGCTTTAAGCTCTTACACAGTACCTTAGATATTCTTTTGAATATCACAATCTGAGCTTCTCAGAGGGGTGGCCCAGCCCAGCCTCAATCTGTCTCGGACGGTCTCAGACGGGCCCGCCCTTGGCCCGGGCTTCGCCCGGCACGTCCCGCGCTGCGGGTGTAGAGGCTGCGCTTTATGCGCGAAGATGGTCCAGTGCCTCCCCCTCGTCAGCAGGACCCGAAACACCTGAGTAGGCTCGCGTTGCACCCTGGGCGATGTAGTCCTCCAAAGGGTGATGAAGCAGGATACGGGATACGGCGTCCAAATAGGCGTAAGCAGGGATCAGCGCCCACAGCAAGGATCAGCAGTGCCACCAAGAAAGGACGTCAAAACAACAGCGGGACCCACGCTGCGGGGGTAGAGGCTGCGCTTTATGCGCGAAGATGGTCCGGTGCCTCCCCCTCGTCAGCAGGACCCGAAACACCTGAGTAGGCTCGCGTTGCACCCTGGGCGATGTAGTCCTCCAAAGGGTGATGAAGCAGGATACGGGATACGGCGTCCAAATAGGCGTAAGCAGGGATCAGCGCCCACAGCAAGGATCAGCAGTGCCACCAAGAAAGGACGTCAAAACAATCAGACAGAAACCAAGGATCGTAGCTGGTGCAGAGTCAAAGGTTCTTCTCTGTTTCTGGACTTCTCTGGAGTAGTCCGGGAATACCATTATTTTAGCGTTGTCCATCCGGACCTCTCACAGGCATCTCATCTCACGTAGTATTAAGTCTCTATCCTGATAATTTAAAAAGCGGGCTATGACTGGCCTAGAGGGGGACCCCACCAGAGGCTTGGAGGCAGGCATCCTGTGTGCTTGTTCAATCACGAAGCAGGTGGAAACCTGGGCATTTGTGAGTGTGTCTTTGAGCCATTTGAGGAAAAAAGATCCCGCATCTGCCCCCTCGATCCCTTCCGGAAAACCTATAAATCACAGGTTATTTTGTCTTGCTCGATTTTCGGCATCATCCACTTTCCACATCGTCTCTTTCAAGGAAGTTGTCAGGTGGGCAACTTCCCCTCTCAAGTTGTGTGTTACATCCTCTGTCTCTGAGATACGCTGCTCTGCGTGTGCCACTCTTTCCGCCACGTTGCGGAGGTAGGTCAGCAGTGTCACATCTGTGCATACTTCTGCTATCCTGCCTTCCAGCACCTCCCTGGATAATTGTATTGCGAGCAGGAGAGCATCATTATCTGGCATAGGTGTGGGATTACCAGTCGCCTCTGGCGGTGGATTCACCACTTTGGTGTATCCATCCATTTTCCTCTGCCTTTGGGGTTTTGGGTCCTTGTCTTTAGCCATGAGTTGTCCCCTTGTCCCTTTGCCTTAAGGAGACAATCCAGGTGTGTCAGGATATTGGCAGGCCTAAGGAACGCTGCTTTATTGCCGATTGTTCAGCCCCTGCGGGTCACTTCTTCTCTTGCACTGTATGTTATTACCGGTCTCTGCTGTCCATTTGCTCCTACCTACAGGTACTGGGTATCATCGGTGCTACTTGCTGTGGATTGCTACTTCACCGCTGTTCCCTTCTGCCTCTCCAGTAGGGATGTGTGGCGCCACTGTAGCCAATCTTCCGCTTGTGTGTTGACTCCGCGACCCCCAAATCTGTGCGGACTCTACTTGATTAATTTTGTAGTAGGTAGCCCGAGGTCTCTGCACGGCACTCCTGTCTGAGGGGTCGCTCGATGTCTCCCTCATGGACTGGTACACCTCTGTCAGTCTGCGGGGTTGTCTTGGCTGGGAGCGGGAGGCTCAACTCCCCCCCATGGATATCCCGTTCTCACTTCAGCAATAAGGATCTCTCCGCCCTTGTAACTATCGCTCAGGGCCGCTCGCTTCTCATTCTATGTATTGCCCACCCTGCGGCCGCCGTGACACTCTTATCTGGGTGGTATTGACTGGGTTTGTTACTTGCCCCCAGCACCCTGGAGCGGGCAGAGGGCGGGCCTCCACACAGAGACCCCCGAGCCTCAGCCAGCCTCTCGGTCATCTGCTCTTCCCGCCTCGATCCCTGGGGGTACTCACGTTTATCGAGGGGGGACGGAGGCCCTCCGCACCCTGGGTTCTCCCCCGCAGCCTCCCGACAGCTCCCTGCGGACTCAAGCCCTTTCTCCATGGCACACAGCAGGCCACGCCCGGGTCTCATCTTGGCAGCCTCCGCCGGATATTCCCAGCTCGTCTCCCACCGATCCGACGGGTTGCAGCTGGGCTCCGCAGGGCTCATGCCACCCGGGAAGGCCGCAAGGGCGGGGCCCACGCGGCGCCCGTACAGGTATTATTCTGCCTTGGAAGCCGGCCCCGGAGTTCTTTCTTCTCACCTCGGCTGCTCCTCCCCCGGTGTGAGAGTTGTCTTCGGTGGGTTAGGGCGCCCTTTCCAGCAGCTGCGTTGAAACAGCTACCCCAGTGGGAGCGCCAGCCCAAGTTCGGCCGCCATCTTCAGTCTCTGCCGTCTTTCTGCCCAGATTTGTCGGGGAATCTCCGTCCATCGCCTCCCCGGATTCTGTGGTATGTGGGAACGCTGATTTGCTAGGTAAATTCGAGCTAGAAGGTAGGACTAAATTCAGGATTAAATTGGGGCAGCCTGAGCTCCGGCGGTTGCGTCTACTCGGCCAAGCTTCTGGCCACACCCCCCATTTTGTCAAGTTTTGTACAGAACTGGCATGAGAATTCCATATTTTTAAATAATAGCACTGGGGATGTGTTCATCTATCTTTTCATCTATCTTTTCATGTATTTGTAGCCTTTAGTATACATACGACATTCTCACTCCATGAGGACAATATAATTTTCTTCTTTTGTAGTCTCACATGATTCTTGCTCAGGGCTGATTGTGACATGACATATTGAATCTAATATAAAATGTTTAAGCAAGTCAAATGAATAATAACACTGCTAACCAGAATACATTTAGGTGCCTTGTGCATAAGTCATTACATTATCATTGTCATCTTCTTAGATGAAATAAATGTTATAATTCTTACATTATCATCAGTGGTTTTAGCTTAGAATTCCCACATCTGCAAGGACTGAAGAACAAGTTATATACCGTTGATAATGAACTTTCTGGGGGGTATGCTATCTAACCGCAGATTCTTCACCTTTAGACTACACTCAGGTGTCAGACTAGATGCGGAAGATTTAAAAAGCATGGCTCTTGCTTGCTGGCAGATGGCGCCATGTGACTTCGTGTTGACACCTGTGCATCAACATCACTTTCTTTCTTGACTCTCCAGTGCCCTTGGAGCTCAACAGTGATCAGAGATACCAGTATGCAGATCTTTAATTCTGGACATTTAAAGATGGAAAAATAGACCATTCGAAAGAATAGGGAGGAGGGAAGGCTGTTAGGAATCAGTGGTTAAATAGACTAATCATCAGAAAGAGTGTTACCAAAGTTGAGCAACTTGTTCCCCTGGTGGACACATCAAACCATAGATTACTCACCTTTCGAGTAGATACATCTCCATGTATGTTGGTGTAGGTGCACAAGTTTAGGTGTAGGACACTGCCCTTGGAGGCAGATGCTCTTATCCAGAAGTCCTGGGTACCACACTCTCCTTGCTCAATCCAAAGCCACTAGGATGATTGGGGCACATCATTCCTGATCTTCTTCAGAACTCAGGGCAGGAGAGGCAGCAGCAGTGAGGCAAACAGGCGTGCCATACTCTACTCCATAATCAGTGCATCTCTAAGAGGAAGCCTTCATGGAAAATTCAGCATGCAAACTGTTTGCACTACGCTTTTTCAAAGGTGGCAAAAACATTTAACCAGGGTATTTCCTGTTGCTTAAAGGTGCCCTGTCCCACCCTTTGTAACCACCATTCATATTCTGCCAGGCAGAACCGGCTGAGTTTGTCTGGCCTGGTGTTAAAGATATCACCAGGTGGTTCACAACCAGGGAAATGCCCTGACGCTCCAGCCAGCTTGAGATGAAGTACCTCCATGGCACAGGACTCCACCCCGCCCTTCTTGTTTCAGTACAAGATGGTGGTGGTGTTATCCTTGAGAACCTGTGCCAGCCTCTTGTCGATGGACAGTGGAAAGGCTTTCAGTAACAGGTTAATGTGGAGGTGGGTCTCCACCGGAGACTAGAGTCCTCTGTATTCCCCCTCTCCCAGAAGACCTCCCCATCACAGTAATGACCGCATCCAAAACCATTTCATGTTAGCTTTGGGCAGGGTAGGGATAGTGGTTTGCCACCGGTCCTCTCGAGGTTGATCAGCCACAACTGAAGATTATTGGCAGTCTGCTCTTAAACCTGGATGGAATTTGACAAGTTTCCCTGGTGCTGGGCTCACTCAGAATTCAGGTCCATCTGCAGAGCCACATATGCCACCTGGCATAGTGGACAAGCAGGATGAAGGAGGCAAAGAGCCAAAAGGCCACATAGCCCTCTCACTGAGACTCACAACCAATGCTAAAACATCAGGGTTATAACCCAAATGCCCTGGACTGGTTATGATGAAGGGAAGACCCAGAACTATACTCTATCGAGGATGGCACCAATTAAAAAGGGAGCCTCTGCAAATGAGTATGGTATGACTTCAGCATGTTGACTGTGAACTTCAACGATATCAGGAAGATGGTCACCATCTGGAGGTGGTCTATGACTAACTGTGGGGGGCCACCCTTTAACAGCCAGTCAATTAGGTAGGGGAAAATGGGAATCTCCATTCTCTGAATGTGTGCTGCAACCACTGCCAACACTTTTGTGAGCACCCGAGGGGAACAGGTGAGAACGAAAGGGAGCACAGCAAGTTGAAAATGCTGATTGCCCACCTTGAACTGTAAGTAGTGTGTGTGGGACTGCATACACAGCACAAGAATTTAGGCATCCTGCAGGTCCAAAAAAAGAATACAGCACTTGGATCTAGGGCAGGCAGAACTGGGCTAATATGAGCATCTGGAATTTTTCCCCTGTCAAGAATGATTTTAGAGGGCGAGATCTAAAATAGGACAAAAGTCTCTATCCTTCTTTGGCACAAAGAAATAGAGGGAGTAGCAGTCAGTCTCCATTTGCAAGTTGGAACCTCTTTACATCTCCTCTGGCCAAAATAGTATGTTCTTCTTGACGAAAGATGGACAGGTGCTGCTCTGAAAGAAACTCTGATGTGGGCAGATGGTGCAGTGAATAGGCAGGGCATACTCTCCTTGACTGATACGAAAGGCCCACAGGTCTGATGTTATATTTTGCCAGTTTACATGCGGAGATACCCGAACATGGGGATCTATACTAACATCTAGGTGTATATCTCCTTATAGATTAAGTTCACCATTTCATGTGAAGATTTCCAAATAGATTTAGATTCACACGGTTCTACCCCTTAAAATGAGGGAGTTAGAGGATCCTACAACTAATTTTATGACTCTCAAATTACTTTTAGTACCTTCTGGCTGTTTATGGAGATCTTCGTCACTGGGGTGAACAGCTCCCTCTAAGAAGTAACAGGAAATTTAAAGGAAATTCATTATAAGTTAAAAACTAGATTTTTGCAAAGAAAATTATTAAAACATATTTCACTAACTCCTATTCACCTTGGACTAGCAGAGTAAAAAGGGCCAAAACACCTGCAGTTTTAATTCAATTCAATTATATTAAATTAGATTTGTTTCCATACACACTCCTTACAGTATCATTTGTTTTGAATTTGTGATAGTCAGGGATGCACGCCATGAATTATTTTATTTTTTATTTCTATTAAATATATATATATTAATAAAGGTAAAATTAATTAACATAAAAATTAATTTAAAATGGTCTTAAATTTAAATACTTTTATATGTTTCCCAATGTGTTGGTGTTATTCCCTGTATCCATTGATTTCTACAGGAGTGTACTGTAGTACCAGTGTTTGCCCATTAGTGGTGCTTTGACTGGCTCAGGTAGAGTACATTTTATTCTGTTTTGACAGTAGTATTACATAACTAGTTTGTGAATGGGAATTGTCTTCCTTATATGTGTATATGGCTTTTGGAATGGTTCTCTTTAAACACCTCATCTAATGTAAATATTTCCACACATTTTATAGAAATTGTTTCACATTTTCCCACCACTCCACCTTGTCCCTCCCACATTTCCAACTAAAATGTATTCCAATGTGTGCAGAGATTTCTGACACCCTGGCGGAGATCTCAGTACAGAAAAGATTGGAAAGACTGAGGCAAAGTTTACGAACTGCCTTTTGAAGTATGTAAAGTAGTAGTACTTCAAGAACTCTAAAATTAATTTTCTGAATAGATCTATATGTGTGTAAGGAGTACATTTGATGAGGATCAAGGAAGGTAGACAAGGTTTTAAAGAAGTGTACATAAAGTGTACATAAGGGGTCTTAACCCAAACTAAACTTGCATATTGAAATGGAGAGTGAGTTAGTATTTGGTAACTCTTGTATCTGAAAAATTTGACGCAAGGGCAAATCAAAATGCAGCAGTTATTAAAACTAATTAGGCAATGTTTGTGGAAAAGAGACAGTGCACTGCTAGTGTTTTCTGTGCAGCAGGACATTGTAAACTCTAAGGACCTCAATACAAGTAGGCTGTAATGTGGCCTGAATATTTCCCATCCTCTGAGTTACCTTTTCTGGGGATATCAGTATTTCAAAGGGTGAGAAAAATCTGGGCCATTGAAAGTTGGGCCCTGAGGTCCCCCTTCAAATGATGAATTACTAAAGATATTGGTAATTCTGGGTCTGATTTGCCTGGTAATTTCTAATTGTCCCCCAGATTTTCACACAGAGATTCTGGCAATCTTCCTGAGAAAAAGAAAATATCAACTGAAACACCACAGATCCAATCATTCCAATGGGGTTGGTAACTGCTGCTACCCTCCACATTGAAAAAAGAGGCCATTTATAATGAGGACCTAACTGTGTTTACGTAATTAGAAGTAGGGGTGAGTCCGAAGTGAGTAAGTATGGTAGCAGTTTTATCTGAAATTGACAAAAACAAAGACAGTAAAGTGGAGCACTAACAAGTGCAATAGTAGGGGAGGTGGTTTATAAAAAATGAGGCCCTTACCCAATAAGGAAGAAAAGATTGTATATATTAGCATGTAGTCCTGGCATCGAGTGGCTCATGGTAATTGGCTCATGGTAACACCATTTGTCTTTAAAAACCAGTACAAAAAGTGTAAGCAAAAAGCCTAATTAATTTTTTCTCTAAAATAGCATGTCAAATTCATTGAAATGTGCTTACTGCGTATGGTTATGTGCAGTGTTCAAGGGTAGAGCATCAACCGTGTGGATAGGAGCAATATAGAAAACTTATATCCTTGCAGAGGGAAACAGCCTTTACAATCAAGTCTTGTTAGAAATGGGGGGGTCTCTCGTTTGCAATGGTTTGCACCTTTGTCCAAGTAGGGACCTTTCTTCCTAGTCAGGGTAAGGGGGATACACTTCTAAAATAGCCCCTGCTTACCCGCTTGGTAGCTTGGCATGAGCAGACAGATTTAGAGCAGACAGCAGTGTGTAAAGCATTTGTGCACAAATACAGTAATACAGTGAAAACACTACAAATGGACACCACACCAGTTTAGAAAAATAAGTAATCTTTATTTAAACAAAGCAAGACTAAAACGACAAACATCCAACATACAATAATCAAAATATTACTTTTAGAAGGTTAAAACAGTTCTGTCCATGGCAAACTATAGATGTAACACTTTCAACACAAAGTACCTTGGATGCGTCACAATCATAAACAAAAACAGCCGCAGGGAAGGTAATGCGTCTGATCCTTATGTCCAGGGAAGGTGATGCATCGGTTCCTTAATCCAGGGGAGGTGATGCGTCGGTTCCTTACTGCCACACAGGAGAGGTGATACTTCGGTTCCTTAGAGAAGAGGGGGTGATGTGTTGGTTTCTTAGTGTGCAGGGAGGTGACGCCTCTGTTTCTGTCTGCGGCCCCAGTGTTGTTGTAGACTTGGCACCCCGGTACGATGCATGAGGATTCAGGGTTTTGGCGGTTCTCGATGTGGGGGCGGCAACGGCACTGCATTGATCTCACCAGCCGCGTACCCATGATGCGTCAGTTCTTGCAGTCGCACAAGGCCTGTGTCAGAATCGGTGCAGTGATCTTGGACTTCGGAGATCAGTGCACAGATTCAGGGTACATCGATTTCTCCAGCCACAGGCAGGCGCTGCATCGGTTTCTTCAGCAGCATGGGGCTATGCATCGGAAACGGGTGCGGGTGAGTCACGTGTCTTTAGTTGCTTCTCTTTTCCAGGTCCCCGCAGCAGGAACAACCTCCAGAGGCATAACACAGGAACAGGCACCTCTTGGCAGGTCAGGACTGCCAGCAAGGAGGTTCAAAGGAGCTGGTTGTTTAGTCTTTGTGTCACTGAGACTTCAGAACAGGAGGAAAGCACTACTTCAAGCCCTTAGAGATCTTCTTCAAGCAGGATACACAGCACACAGCAAAGCCTTTGTCCTCTCTTCGGCAGAAACAGCCACTGCAGGCCAACCCCAGGTAGCACACAGCAAAGGGGCAGTACTTCTCCTTCAGTTTCCCCAGCTCTTCTCCTTGGCAGAGGTTCCTCTTGAGTCCAGAAGTATTTTCTAGTACTGGGGTCTGGTCCCCAGTATTTATGCTCAATTTCTTTGTTCTCCTGTGGCAGAGAGGCTCTGTGCTCAGTCAAAACCAGTCCAGCTTCCCAGCAGGAGGTGGAGACAGCATTGTGTAAGGTAGACTAGGCCCATTCAGGTGCAAGGAAATCTCCTCCCCTACTCTAAATGCAGCCCAGGTCTATTCAGCCTAGTCCTGACTCATCCAAGAAAGGCAGGACACACCTCAAACCCCCCCAGTGGCTGTCTACAGTGAATGCACATCCCAAGCCCCTGTCACCCCAAAGCCAGAAAGTCAATCCACAAACCAGCAGAGGCACACAGGATGGCTAAGCAAGAAAATACCTACTTTCTAAAAGTGGTATTTTCAAACCCACAATATAAAAATCGTCTTTACTAAAATATGTATGTTTATATTCTGAGTTCAGGCATACTAAACTCCATCTTTCTATCTTGACCTAATGGGAAGTTATACTTATAAGATATTATAATTAGAATCACATTCTATTGTCGTGTAGTTCCTAGGAGTCCCCCAGGACCTGCACGTTTGGGATGACCTAAACTGAAGGCTTGGAGCCGGACCCGGAGAGAATTCCGACCGAATCGGACCCTAGCAGTCCGACTGGACGAGTACGATGCATTCGCATGCTATCGGACTCGAGTCGGTCGGACTCCCATTGAAGTCAATGGGAGCCGGTCGTACAACGCGTACGCGGGCTCCCATTGACTCAATGGGTGCGAGGCGGACAAGGGCGCCCCCTACAGCGTGTACGCGTCCATGCGCATCGTGGCGTACATGCACAGGTAGGGGGGACCCATGGGTCCCCCCTGTGTGCGACTCGTGCGGCTACGCATACAGGGGGGTCCGACGCGGTCCCCCAAAGTCCGGCTCCGACAGCTTTTTCGAGCCTGACGGCGCGAGTCGGTCAGACTGCTCGCGGCGCGCATCGTACTTACCCGGCCGGGAAGCGTCTCCATAGCGCGGTGCGAGTCGTGTCCATGCGAGTCGGTCGGAGCGTGTTGAAGCCGCGTTCGAGTCAGTCGGCGATTTCGCGGGTGCTTGCATCGTACTCGCTCGGCCGGACCCGCGTACGTTTCGGTCGGAAAACAGGGCTCCGAATCGGAACCGGTGAATCCGAATCCGATTCGGAGCACTACTGGCCGAGATCGGAATCGGCCCCTTGGTGTCCCAACCGCTTCCGGTCACCCCCACAGGATATGTCAGCGTTAGACCAGCCAGCTCTACAGTGCCACTACCACCCCCCTGTATTCTACAGTGGTGTAGGTAGTCTCTGGCAACCACTGAACATGACAACCCTGATTCCTCAGGGATCGTGGAAAACAGTACAGTACTTTTCGCTCAGACACTCATGCTTGCTTTCTCTCAGAAAATACACAGGATGGCAATTTGGATGTTTCAATAAGTATTCATTGGTCCAGCGACAGCCTTGTGTAAAACATATGTGCTGCGACAATCAGGAGAAAGAAGCATGCGAAAGCGTTTGCTAGTACCAATATAGTAAATAGTAGATACATTTCTACCATAGTACTAATAAGATGAACATAAGCAGTTCAGATAAAAACAGTAGCACTTGCATATTCCTAAAATGCACGCCCTAAGTAACTTGCCTAAATATACCTAGCCTAGATCTGCATGTGTAGCATGTATATGCATATATGTGTATGTAGTTGTAGCCAAGAAACCCCTAGGGATGAACCAGCCCCCTCACCTGATGGTTTAGAATGAAGGATCCCGTCTTTGCGTCGAGGATGACAACCTGCAAGTGATGTCAGACCACTGCTTGACCAAGATTCAGCATGCAGGAGCCCGTCTCAGCTTGGAAGGAATTCTCCTCTAATTTGTAGGGGGGAGTGAGGGTCTTTTATACTAAAGTGGTCACTCCCGTTTTTTTTCTAGAATCGATATGTTTTGAAAACAATCATGGATGTTTTGAAAACAATCATAAATGTTTTGAAAACAATCAACAATGCTTTTCTAAGCAAGTGTGATCATGCACATCTGGCTGTTGGCCAAGGAAGAAAAAAGTGGTGACCCTTATTCAGAATAATTCTGCCGTGCCAGAGGACATGTTTTTGTATGTCAGGTACAGGGATTATGATCGACTACCGAGAGCCTGGTGTCGAAGAGACAGGAGCAAGCTACTAGGTAAAAGGTCACCTGTTTAGAATCGTTATTGTGGTGTGGATGGGACAATGTATGTAAAATGGGGTATACAGGACAGGACCATCCTAAAGGACATGTCAGTATCCTATGGGACAGATAGCCTTTCAATAGTGAAAAACAAAATACACTGTATTTCACTATCAGGACATGTCACACACATCAATACATGTCCTACCTTTCACATACACTGCACCCTGCCCACAGGGGTACCTTGGGCCTAACTTAGGGGGGAATCACATGTCATAAAAGGTAAGGTTAGGGCCTGGCAAGAGGGTGCACCTACCAAGTTGACTTTGCAGTAGAGACTGCGTGCAGACACTGCAGTGGCAGGTCTGAAAACCCTTTGAAAGGCTGCTTGTGTGGATGGCACAATCAGTGCTGCATCCCCCCTGGCAGCATTTGACTTACAGGCCCTAGGCACACACAGTGGACTGTACTAGGGACTTAGTAGTAATTAAAATAAGCCAATTATGGAAACACCATTCCATATTCACAATTTACAGAGGGAGAACTTGCACTTTGGCACTGACCAGCAGTGGCAAAGTGCCCAAAGCATCTAGACCAGCAGAAACGAAATTCATCACACAGCAAAAATACAGGAGGCAGAGGCAAAAAGACAGGGGAAAACCACACCAAGGATGCCAGGTCTAACAAGTCTTTATAACGCAATGCCTTTACCAGGCAACCTTTACCATGCAGGTACATGCCACGCAGGTAAGTAGTTGTACCTTTACCAGGCATGCCTTCACCTTGCAGGTAAGTATTTGTTTTAAATAACATAATTAATATTATATTTAAAAAAAGGGCTTAGCTTTGGATAGCGGTCAAGGGAGGTATGGGTAATTTTATGATGTAGGGGTGGATAGTGGTAAAGAAAGTTAAGAACAATTTTGCAGCTTTGGAATGGGTAATGGTACAGGGTGGCAGGTTAATTTTAGGGTGTTGGGGTGCACAGTGGTAAAGAGAGGTAAGAGTAATTTTAGGGTTGAGGGTGGTCAGTGGTAAAATGAGGAACTGTATTTTTAGGGTTATGGGGTAAAGGTTAAAATGAAAAATTATATATACTTACCTTATACATATATATATATATTTAACATTCTTGGTAAAGGCATGAGTAGTAAAGATATCTATGGGCCTCATTATGATGTCGGTCAGAAAGCAATCATACCGACTCCTTGTCGAAATCGGTTCCTACCGACTCGCGTTCGGCGAGTCCGACCGATCGATTAAGACGGTTCCAAACACCGTTTGTAAAGTCTTCCATTGACTTCAAAGGGAAGCCTGTGTTCCGACCGACAACACAGGCTCCCATTGAAAAAAATGTGGTTGCGGAAAACCTTGCACCCTGTCGTGGGCACCTCGTGGTGCCTGCCACACTGTTATGTTTTGTAATGCACCCTAATATAGGCCGGGGTAGTCACCTAACCTTTCACCTACATATTCCCTGCCATTTTACTACATAACGGTTTTTGGTATTGACCTTTTCCCTAGCTAGGTGCTGCATAAAATATTGTGTGGTTTTCCCAGAAAACTAGCCTCATTAATTATGCATGAGGATTCTCAGAATCACAGCAGGATTACCATCTTCTGCATAAGAACTATGTGTAAGCGTTATCCCTTCCGTTATCCTCGGCTGACATGACACAGCAAGGTAGAACCCGTGAGGGTACCTTTTGGGCATATATACACCATATATTTGCTGGGGCAGGCAGAGGAGAAAGACTTCCATGCTGACACACTAACGCGAGACGCTGAGGTTCCTGCACGCAGACACTCCAGCACACAGTGGTCTGACATCCCTCATGGGGTGCCCATCTCGAGACCAAGACTGGGTCTTTCATTCTCTCACACCAGGTAATGGGGTCGGCTTCATTCTAGGGGGATTCTTGGCTCTACACCTACATACATGCTAGATACACTTAGGTACATCTAGTAAGGGTTGCATCATAGGAGTATGCATTATTGTATTTACATAGCTGCCTATATTCATTGTTTTAGCAATATGGTAGAAATCTATCATCCATTTACTCTGTTGGTGATTATAATAATTTATATCTGTGTCTGTCTTTTGGTTGTTTCAGCACACCTATTTTACACTAGAATGACTCTGGTTCAATAAATGCTTATTGAAAACGTCCCCACCGTTTATTCTATGTATCTCTCTGAGACATAGTGAGCATGAGTGACTGAGCGAAAATTACTGTATTGTTTCCACGATCCCTGATGGGACAGGGTTGTCATGTTTGATAGTTGCCAGGAACTATTTTCTCCTTGGTAAGAGGAGTTTACAGTGGCATTGTGAGCTAGCTGGTATACAGGCGAACATACTCGGTTGGGGTGTCTGGAATCAGTCTGGACACCAATCCCACAGTTTATGTTGTCTAAACGTGCACATCCTATACAGATTTATAGGAACTACACGACATGGTGCCACCAAAGTTGGTTTGGTTCTTATTTAACGGTCAAAACTGAGTAGTTCAGTCGTGCTTTTCTCAGAAGACCCCTACTCACATTTAGCCAGAGACGTCTGGAGTAGGAAGGGAAAAATATGCCACAGCTGAGGAGGCATATCCTATGTATTGGCTGTAGGTTTATTCAAGCTTGAAGGATAAATAGTTCCCTATTGTGCATAAAACCTTATCTCAGTTTCCTTGAAACTCTTTCAGCAATGACTGACGAAGAGGACAATGCTGTGCTAGCACTCCGTGCGAATGCACCGGGGGTTGGAGAAAAAGAAGGTGCTATAAACATTTCAGAAAATGTCAGAAATGCATTCACTTTCAAACCAGCAGAATTTGGAGTCACAGCATTAGGTGGGACTGTCACCTTCATGATTGAGGCACACGAGTCATACAGGACAGAGGTATTCAATTCATGGGTCAAATTTCCACCAGCAGATGCACGCACGAATACATTTCATTCTTATACTGAAGATGAAATACCAGAGGAATATTGTCCATACGAGGACATTGAAGTTCTGCTCACCTACCAGGAGCACATAAACTGGTTTAAAGGCGCCCTCCCACACACAACAGATAAAGTAAGACTCGGTCTGCTCGGCAGCGATGGAGCGACTTGGTCGGTCCTAGCAGCTTACACACCGCATCCAGACATTGACACAATGTTGGTAGCAGACTTACATCCACTACACAAAGAAAAAATAAAACTTTACAGAAATCTGACACAGTTCGTTATGCAAACACTCACACTTCAACCTACAAGGGTTACACCAGCAGGAAAAATACAAGGAACTGCAACTAAAATAACTCCACACACACTGAACGCAGTTATGGGTAGAATGCCCACTAAATGTGAGCAAATGATATACTGGATAGCTCAGAAAATCACACAGTTAGAGGCAGTGTTCCCACACACAGGCCCTCAAGAAAAACACAGATTGCTAACAATCTGCTTTCTAATGGGGATAGCTTCCCCAATAGAGGATTGTACCTCTTGGGGTACAGTTTTTGCTGCCACATATCCCAGAACTCATGGTATCCCTTCAATAGCAGTAATACCAGATGTATTGAGACAGATACAGAATGAGTATGGAGCAGAACTTGCTCTGAACTTAGGGATGAAATTGTTAGGAAATTTTGCCCAGGTATCATCTATTATGTTAGCAAACATAAAAGGGGGGCAGCATCAGTGGTGATACGCCAATGCCTGAGAAATGGGACAGTAAAAAACTTAAGAATAGAGAGAATAGATCACAATCAAGGGGTGGGTCTCCTCAACAGGAGCCCTCTGAAAGAAGGTACAACCGTAGGAATCGTGATAACATTAAATAACCTGACAGGTATCAGGATACTGATACACATTCCTTTCGTTCCTTTCAGGGTTCATCAAAACAGTCCGAGAGGGAAGGACTGTCAGAACACAGACAAGAAGAACAAACAAAGTCCAGAGATACACATAGTACTTTGGACTATAACATCAAAAAAGAAGATAAACAAAAATCAAAACCTCAATTTAAAAAGAAGAAGGTAGCTGGCCTTAAAGTATGAAATGCCAAGGATACTGAGTACTCAACTTCTGAACGGGGAATGGGCTCTGACGATGCTAGACAGCGCAGCAGAAGTAACAATAGCTCGCCTGAACCTGATGGAATTTCTGGTGACAGCAGCGTTGAATGAACATATCATGATGGTGGAGACACCTGATACGAGGGTAAGTGTCCCACACCCGTTATACGAAATAACACTCCAAATAAAGGGGGACAAACCCAGAAAAATTAAAGGTCTCTTTTGGGAGAACCTGACTTATGGGTATGACATCCTTTTGGCTGAATAGGATTGGCCGCCTGAGATTGTTATGGAGTGCCCAAAGGGAGAAACAGTAATTTTACCGGCTTTTTCGGACCTCATTCCAGTATCACTAAAGCATTCATATGCGCAAGAGTGGGCTGTAGTACTTGCTCCAGCATTATATCGCAATAATGTAGGGTGGGATGCTGAGTCACCACACCATGTAATCCCAGTAAAAACAACCCCAAGTCCACAGAGATAGTACCCAATAAAACAAGAAGCAAAAAAACAAGTCAGGGAGATCTTAGATCAACTTGAATACCAAGGTGTAATAGAGACTTGCACCTCCTCAATGAATAATCCTTTGTTTCCCGTAACAAAGCCTGACAATTTATACCATCTAGTTTTAGACTACAGACATCTGAACATATGCACAAAGACATTTGCAGTACAGAATGCACACAGTGCTGCATTAATGAATAACATTGTGCGTAAAAAATACAAAACAACACTAGATAACTCAAATGGATTTTTCTGCCAAAATATAGTGCCTGAAAGCAGATATTTGACAGCATTCTCAGTCCTAGGCTCTCAGGGTCAATTCTGTCGACTGCCCCAAGTGTATAAGAGTAGCTCCGGGTTGTTCTCAGCTAGGGTAACAGACTTACTTCAAAATTTTAATGAGGAGGGATTGTCCTATGTGGATGATATTTATCTGACGGATGATGATTTATTGGATCATTTAACCAGGGTGAACAACATCATTTTGGGATTTGCCTCTGAGGGCTACAAATTCAACTTGAAAAAGTCAAAAATAGCCCAGCTCAATGTCCTATTTTCAGGATGCGAATTATCAAGTGAAGGAAAAAGCCTAGCAGATAACTTTTTAGAAAGGTGTGCGCTGCTCCATTCTCCAAAAACTCTGAAAAATTTACAGTCCATTTTGGGATTCCTAAATTTTGGCAGAACATAAATTTTGGATTATGCAGAAAAAGTAAAACCTTTCTACGATTTAATCAGAACTGATTTTTCAATTAGACATTGGACACAGAAACACACGGATATCCTTCGTTCCTTACAAGCTGACATGATAGCTTCCAAACTCCTACACACACGTGTAAATACTACAAATCTGGTGATCCGTGTAATCGTGGGTCAATCTTGTTACACTTCAATGAAGGCAAAGCTGTGCCCATAGCATGCAAATCTCACCTGTACACAAACGCTGAGATGATCTTTGCATTCACTGAAAAGATTCTAACAGTAGTACAGACTGCTGTAGTGAGAGAAAGAATACTGGCTCAGGGGAAACGAATAATTGTCGTAACTCCAGTACCGGCCTTAGAGGCTGTTACAAAAGCTAGGGTTCCAAATGCATAAGTGCTACATCCACGATGGATACAATGGACTAATTCTCTCACTGCAATGGATGTAGAATACAAATTTGACTCTACACTAAAAACACAAGCATTCCTGCAATACGAACAAGAATATCCTCTTCCGAATGAAGTAATGCCTCTAGATCAGTAGGAATACATTATTTATACTGACGGTTCTGCTCAGCCTGCCATAGGAAGTAAACAGCAATACAGCGCAGCATGTGCAATTGTAAAAGGACGTATGCGGGATGGCAAGTTCCATCCTAGCAGTACGAAGACACAGTCTCTAGGAGACTGAGTGGCACAGCTGGCAGAATTAAAAGCCCTATTACTGGCACTAATACAAATGGATCGGGAATTCCCCACACTTATAGTGTGCAATTTGTTTTATTGTGTCCAGTCTTACAATGAATGTCTCCACTACTGGGGTCAGAATGGGTTTAAAGACTCAAAAGGTTGCACAATAAAGCACAAATTGCTTTGGGAACAAGTGGCAGAGCTGAAAAAAGACTTGCCAAGAGCTCACGTGATACGTACGCTGAGTCATCAACGTGATGGCGTTCACATTGAAGGGAATTCATTGGCTGATGAAGCCGTCAAGGCGACAGTACGAACTGCTGCCTTAGCTGTAATCACTCGTTCTAGCAAGAGAATAGATGGAGACATAATGGTAGCTATCATTACTTCATGCAAAAACAGCACAGCTGTACCAAAAGGCTTTCCACTCAAGTACTCCTACAAGTTAGATGCAAAAAATATTTTGTATGCTCAAATTCCAGGAGTGGGGGATAGAGTAATACCAAACATGGACCGCAGATTAGGTTTAATTCTAGCTGCACACAAGGATCTGGGTTCTGCACATGCAGGGATTACAGCAACAGTTTCTCTACTGAAACAACGATATTGGTGGCCAGGTTTAACAAAACAGACAAAAGCATTTGTCCTTAAGTACGACATCTGTCAGCAGATGAAGGGTTTCACCATAGCACGTCCGGTGCAAACACCACTTCTAATATGAGACAGACCTCTCGCTTGTGTATATTTGGGCCACTGCGGCCCCTTATAATCTGATGGGGCTTACAAGTACATCTTGGTGGCTGTGGATTCATGCTCTAGATTCCTGTGGGTTTGGCCTCAGTGCTCGGCTGGCGCCTGAAATGTTATAAAGGATTTGCGAGTCTTCATAAGGACATATGCAATTGGCACATTACATTCTGACCGCGGCCCTGCATTTAGCTCTCGGGCTAACAAAGAAGCTGTGGGAAGTTTGGGTGTTGCATTGCGGTACTCCTCTCCGCATCATCCAGAGGGAAATTCTTTTGTGGAAAGGAAAAACTAAGACTTAAAGCAATCCTTAACAGCAAGGGTGTAAGGCTCTGGTGGTAGTTGGGTCAATCACCTATATGGGGTCCAGAGGGCACTGAATAACATGCCTAGAAGTTCCCTAGGATGCATCACCCCTTACAAAGTCATATTTGGGACGAGAATGTGGGTACCTGACCTCGATTGTGGCAGCACAGTGGCGGATGAAAAATCATTAGACATCAATAAACGTTTGGCTGTTTTACAGGAACTCAATGAATTCTGGGCTCTACAAATCAACGTCCAAGTAAAGTGCAGCACCACTGGGGAAGTAAAAACAGTAGTGGCAAGACCTGCCTGGATCCCAAAGGTCAGGGATCTGGTCAGAGAAAAGATAGTGGACAAGAAAGAATTAGGGCCATCATACAGAACGCCTGTACCTGTCTTGGCTTTCGAAAGACAAAGAACAGTACTTCTTCCGCCTCTTGCCGGCAAGAAAGAAAAGGGATTTGTCTCCATTGATCTGATAAAACCACACTATATGGCCGATACTGAATAGCAGGCCGCGTGGGCTCCTGGCTAGCCGCTGATCTCCTCTCGCTGCCATACTGGAGGTTCAGACAGAAAGACTGATAACATTTGAAGAGTCTTCTATACGTAGTAATAAAGTTACGAACAATGAAATGGAACTCGTTCCTATTGAAATTGAACATCAAAACACAAATGAAACACAGATATCAATTCGGCCTACCACCGACATCTACATCAATATGCCTCTGCCAGTTCAACAAAACCTGCTGAGCTACCAAGATAGATCGAACTGCATCTGGCTTCTTCATCGATTTCCACACCTTTTCTCTGGATCCAAGTGAACCTGAGTCACCGCCAGCTCCAGTTTCCCTCAAAAAACAACTTCATGATTTCTATATTTTTCTGAAAAAGACATACTTAGTCTCACCATGGCTACAGCTCTGGATAATAACTGCAATACTATTCTGGATAGGTTTAGTTACTGTCTTTTTCTTGCTCGTGAATGGACACTATCTCCGCGAACTCTCTGCAGTATCAAAAGTAAACTTGGTGCTGAAACCTCATACGTCATCTCATCGTGAACAGAGAGACCTGTCCTATGTGAACATTACAGCAATTCCAGTTCCTGACGGAATAGTTTGGGATAGAGTTTCATATGATGTATTTGGTCCCACTGAACTTTTAAAAATACCACATGTATTCAAAATTTCTTTAAATGATATCATCATCTCAAGCACATACTCTGATGATTGGGATTTTGAAACTGTTAATAGTATGTTGTCTAATTTAGAACTGTCTGCAGCATCTACGAAAAATGAAATGTTTGATGACTCGTCTGATTTTGATACCATGTACTGTTACCAACATTATGGTCATCACTTTCTGCATAAAACAAGTGCACCACGTAATGTTTTCACAAGTCACCAATGGGAACATTGCCCAATACCACCTAAAGGTAGTTCACAAACGTTTGCACAAAAGTTTGCTTATTTATCTGGGTTTAATACTTCAGATCCACTCTCAATCAATCAATCAATCATATCATTTGTAAAGCGCACTACTCACCCGTGAGGGTCTCAAGGCGCTGGGGTGGGGAATGCTGCTACTGCTCGAAAAGCCAGGTCTTGAGGAGTTTTCTGAAGGTCAGCAGGTCTTGGGTCTGCCGTAGGTGGATGGGGAGGGTGTTCCAGGTCTTGGCGGCGAGGTGGGAGAACGATCTGCCACCGCAGATGATCTCGGTGGCTTCGGAGCAGAAGGGGGGAAGGCGGACGCTCTGTGTTCTGCCAGAGAGGAAGGAGGTGGTCCAGTCCAGGGCCTTCTCTTGGATCCCGGCGTTGTGGAGGCGTGTTTGTAGTGTGTGGTGGCAGACCGTGTCGAAGGCGGCTGACAGGTCCAGGAGGATGAGGGCCGCCGTTTCTCCATTGTCCAGCAGGGACTTGATGTCATCGGTGGCGGCGATGAGGGCAGTCTCGCTGCTGTGGTTGCTGCGTAACCCGGACTGGGAAGGGTCCAGGATGTTGTTCTCCTTGAGGTAGCGGGTCAGTTGTTTGTTGACGGTCTTCTCGATGACCTTTGCCGGGAACGGGAGCAGGGAGATGGGCTGGATGTTCTTGAGGTCCTTGGGGTCCGCCTTGGGTTTCTTGAGTAAGGCGTTGATCTTGGCGTGCTTCCAACTCTCCGGGAAGGTTGCTGTCTCGAAGGAGGTGTTGATGACTTTCCGGAGATGGGGTGCGATGGCTGTGCTGGTTTTGTTGAAGATGTGGTGTGGGCATGGGTCTGACGGAGATCCGGAGTGGATGGTGTTCATGATCTTGATGGTGTCGTCGTCGTTGATGTTGGTCCAGGAGAGCAGGCAGTTGGTGCGGATGGTGGTCGTGGGGGCGGAGGTCTCAGTGGTTGTCGGGGCGGTCGTGGCGTTGAAGCTGTCGTGGATGTCTGCGATCTTGCGGTGGAAGAAGGCAGCCAGCGAGTCGCACAGGTCTTGCGAGGGTGGGACGTCGTTGGTGTTGGAGCTGGGGTTGGAGAGTTCCTTCACGATGTTGAAGAGCTCTTTGCTGTTGTGCGCGTTGTTGTCTAGGCGGTCTTTGAAGGAGGCCCTTTTGGCGGATCTGATGAGGTGATGGTGTCTGCGGGTGGCGTTCTTGTGGGCTGCGTGGCTGTCCAGTGTTCGTTCACGGAGCCAGATCTTCTCCAGCTTTTGGCAGGTTTGCTTGGAGGCCCGGAGGTCTTCAGTGAACCAGCTGGCTTTCTTGTTGGTGTGACTGTTGGAGGGTTTCTTGATCGGGCGAGGGTGTTGGCGCAGTCGTTGATCCACTGCCTGAGGTTGCGGGCGGCGGTGTCGGGGTCGGTGGGTGGGCTCTGGGCGAGGGTGGTGGTTAGCTGGTCTTCGGTGACTTTGCTCCAGCAGCGGCGGGGCATCTGTTGGGTGTGGTGGTGCGTGGTGGGTTTCTTGAAGGTGAAGTGGATGCAGCGATGGTCGGTCCAGTGGAGTTCGGTGGTGTGGTTGAAGGAGACGTGGGGGCTTGCAGAGAAGATGGGGTCAAGCGTGTGACCGGCGGAGTGGGTGGGTGTTGTGACGAGTTGTCTGAATCCGAGGTTGGCTAGGTTGTCGATCAGGGTGGTGGAGTTGGTGTCGTTGTTGTTCTCGAGGTGGAAGTTCAGGTCCCCGAGGAGGATGTAGTCCGTGGAGGCGAGGGCGTGTGTGCTGACGAAGTCGGGCGATGGAGTCGCTGAACTGTGGTCGGGGTCCGGGGGTCTGTAGACGAGGGTTCCTCTGAGGGTGGTGTTGGGATCGGTGTGGATCTGGAAGTGCAGGTGTTCGGTGGTGCTGAGGGTGTCGTCGGTGTTGGTCGAGACTCTGAGAGTGTTCCTGTGGACGATGGCGATTCCTCCTCCTGCTCCGTTGGTGCGGTCCCTGCGGGTGATCTTGTAGCCTTCCGGGATGACTATGGCTTTGTCGGGTGCCGAGGCGGGGTTCAGCCAGGTCTCCGTCAGGAAGGCGACGTCTGGGGAGGTTGAGTCGAGTAGATCCCAGAGTTCAACAGCGTGTTTGCGGGTGGAGCGGGTGTTGAGAAGGATGCATCTGAGGTGGTTGGGTTCTTTCCTGGTCAGCGGCATGGTGGGGCGGATGCTTGTGAAGCTGCAGTTCCGGCAGGTGAAAGCTCCGTGGGTGCGCTTCGGGCGGCCAGGAAGCAGGTGTGTGATCGTCCGGTGTTGAGTGCGTGGAGGGATCTGGCATTGTAGCGGTGTCGGGCGTCGTGGCGTTCGCGGGGTTCAGGGGTCCTGGAGCTGGGCGCGGTCCAGGCGCGGACGGGCGCAGATGGGCTTGCCTTAGGCGCGTCTTCGGAGCGCCAGCGGCGCGGCCGCTGCGAGGCCTCCATATGAGGGGATGTGGGAGGGAGGAGCAGCTGGGAGGCCGGAGCGGGGCGGCGAATGGGATTGCAGGGGGGCGGGGCCGCAGGGACGCAGCAGCGGGAAAAATGGGCAGGGGCCACGGGAGAACTGGGCGCGGGAAGGAAAAACAAGTTTAGGCAAGAAAACAAGTACACGCACAGAGGAATAAAAACAAGTCTGGGCAAGAAAGCAAGTTAGGCACAGGGGGATAAAAACAAGTCTGGGCAAGAAAGTAAGTTAGGCACAGGGGAATAAAAACAATTCTGGGCAAGAAAGCGAGTTAGGCACAGGGGGAAAAAAACAAGTCTGGGCAAGAAAGCAAGTTAGGCACAGGGGAAAAGTACAGGATTAGGCAAAAACAATGCAGGCAGAGCCGTGCAGCAGCGTGGGGAGCAACCTGCCTGCGAGCAGGGTCAGAGGTCGCTCCTTTCACCGCTGCGCGGCCTCCATATGAGGGGATGTGGGAGGGAGGAGCAGCTGGGAGGCGGGAGCGGGGCGGCGAATGGGATTGCAGGGGGGTGGGGCCTCAGGGACGCAGCGGCGGGAAAAACGGGCAGGGGCTGCGGGAGAACTGGGCGCGGGAAGGAAAAACAAGTTTAGGCAAGAAAACAAGTACAGCACAGAGGAATAAAAACAAGTCTGGGCAAGAAAGCAAGTTAGGCACAGGGGAATAAAAACAAGTCTGGGCAAGAAAGCAAGTTAGGCACAGGGGAATAAAAACAAGTCTGGGCAAGAAAACAAGTTAGGCACAGGGGAATAAAAACAAGTCTGGGCAAGAAAGCAAGCGTGGGGAGCGACCTGCCTCATATTATCATTAGCTTGCACCTACATCTGTAAAGAAAGGTATGCTCACTACACAAAACAGATATACTCTGCATCCTTTATTGCCCAACTGTCTGACTTTAAAGGGGGGGATCCCTTGGGTACCCCCACGGGCCCCAACCGGAGGCCTCAGGGTGAAGGGGGGCCTGCTACGGGCCCCAAAGTCAGTTTCCGACAGCCGTTCCAATTCGTAAGGGCTGTCTGAATCCGACATCATAATACGTCGGTCAGAAAAGCAGTCCGTAGTGCTGTATGATTTGGCTTCGACCGACTCTGAGTCTCCGAATGCCGGTCGGAACCGATTCAGACTTCGGACCAAATGGTTACCTTTCCATCGTAATCGATGGGTCAGAAATGTTTCCGAGTCGGTCGGAATCATAGGTTTCAACACACTTTAGGAGAATCCGACTGCCGTTCGGAGCCTTTCCGACCGACTTCGTAATGAGGCCCTATGTGGTAAAGGGGTGCGTGGAAAAGGCATGTATGGTATCTGCATGCATTGTAAAGACACACATTCCTTGTAGAAGCATATTGGCAATACATAAACTTAGGTTCTAAGCTCAAATAACTACTATAAAGTACAAGAGTACTCAAAATGAGGTGTTTGTAAGAGAACTATGTATTATGAAAGGGCTCAGAACAAGACCTAATGGAATACATAGAATAGGTCATTGATAGCACACAATTTACTGTTCACTATGACTAAGAATAAGGTAAAGTCAAAATTTATGGTTGACACATTATATATTCCAATGGATGGGACCTAGCTTGGAAGTTCATAATGGAATGTTGTTTTTGGACCAGGACCAAGACTGATTTGCATATGGCAGGAATCTATCTAGAGTAGCCTAGTGGGTGAAAATCGATGTTCTGGAATGCAGACTGTGTGATTCCCAATTAGAGTAGAAGCCGTAACTGCAATGGGTATGCCGAGATATGGGTCCAGTGCTCGCTGTGCCACAAGCCTCCAGCTATAACTCACCCACAAGAGCTAAGTATGTCAAAACCAGCCTGGGGTTGCTTGTGTTCCCATCTGGATGGTACCTGTCAGTTTGGGTTAGAGTGTTCCTATTTGAGAAGTACAAAGACTGATTTGCATATGATAGGTCTCTGTTCAGAGTGGCAGAGTGGGCAAAAAATGATGATCTGGAATGCAGCCATGAGAGATTATCAGTGCCTGAGATGAAATCAACTATTCCTCTTATCAACCTGCTGTATGTTACGTTATATATATTTGTGATATCAGGATAGAAAGTAAAATCTACCATAAACCAATCTCTTACTATGCAGTCTTACATGCAAGAAGTACTCACCTACATAAACAGATACAGGGCATACTTCTGGGTGAAATGGCCTGACTCAGACATAATCATAGTGACAACTTTATTTTGGAAAGGAGCTGGTTGAGTTGAAACAAAGATTTAGATGTAGAGCTGCTTACAACACTTTCTAGATTAAGGGCATGACTTCGTGTTTGGCAGCTTCCCAGCAGGCCGCCGCGCCTGCGCCCCTTTTGGAGACTCCTCAGCATGTTCCCACACCGCCCACCAGAATAGAAGAACATTTCTCGTCTATAGGTCGGTGGTTTGGCGGTCCCACAGCAGTGCCGTTCTAAGGTTCATATATGAGAAAAGGCATCGCCATGGGACCGCCAAAGCACGTTCTTGCACGGCATGGACTGCACCATGTCATGCAGCCAATGCCGTGTAGCAATTGGGGGGGCATGCATATAGGGGGAACAACATGTGCAACCTTGCATGCATCCCCTGGCCCAGAGGCCATCATTTCTTCACCACTACCCTTTTCATGGCGGGTTCACCGCCATGAAAAGGAGGGTGGTGAGGAAACACGTAGTATGCTTGGTGGTACCGCAGCAGCACCACCAGCATATTGCGACCTCACACCACTGCAACGCCACTGAAGGATCACGGATCCACGGTGGTTGCAGTGGTCCTTTGGGTGCCCAACTGCCGAACTTGTAATAGGGCAATCAGACCACCAGTGCAGTGGTGCCCGCACCGCCACCGCAGTTATGGCGGTCCATAGGACCACTGTAGTTGTAATGAGCCCCTAAGACAACTGTAAAATCACCCTGAAAGACAGAAAACAGATACTAGCACTTGTTGAAAAAAAAAAAAACAACTCTTCAAAAATAACCCTTATGCATTACAACAGTAATAGGATTGAAATACAGAACAGTCGTACATAGCATTGGCAGCTGCTGTAATCAAATCCTAGTCTACATGAAGACCTAGAGAATAAACTAAGCGATACCAAAGGGGATGATGGACGGAGCGTTAGAGCAAATCAGTCTGACCCTGTGCCTCATGGGAACAGTCCAGCCTGAACTGCCAAGCCATGTCTTCCCTGGACCGGAAACAAGCATCCTGGGACCGGTTTCGGGTTCAAAACCCTCATCAGCCAGGCTCCGTCCATCATCCCCTTTGGTATCGCTTTGTTCGCCCTAAGTTGGCAGGGTATGCCCAGACGTGGGTCCCTTGCTCACTTTGCCACTGGATTCAAGATAGCCTGGCTGATGAGGGTTTTGAACCCGAAACCGGTCCCAGGATGCTTGTTTCCGGTCCAGGGAATACATGGCTTGGCAGTTCGGGCTGGACTGTTCCCATGAGGCACAGGGTCAGACTGATTTGCATATGGCCATGTCTGAACTGGGGTGGTGGAGTGAGCTAAAGAATGATGATGGATTAAACCCAGATCACTTGACTGGGGGTGAGTGTTTGATTTGCTCAAACGCTCCGTCCATCATCCCCTTTGGTATCGCTTTGTTCGCCCTAAGTTGGCAGGGTATGCCCAGACGTGGGTCCCTTTGCTCACTTTGCCACTGGATTCAAGCTAGCCTGGCTGATGACGGCTGAATAGCCAGAAACCGGTCCCAGGATGCTTGTTTCCGGTCCAGGGAAGACATGGCTTGGCAGTTCGGGCTGGACTGTTCCCATGAGGCACAGGGTCAGACTGATTTGCATATGGCCATGTCTGAACTGGGGTGGTGGAGTGAGCTAAAGAATGATGATGGATTAAACCCAGATCACTTGACTGGGGGTGAGTGTTTGATTTGCTCAAACGCTCCGTCCATCACCCCATTTGGTATCGCTTTGTTCGCCCTAAGTTGGCAGGGTATGCCCAGACGTGGGTCCCTTGCTCACTTTGCCACTGGATTCAAGCTAGCCTGGCTGATGATGGCTGAACAGCCAGAAACCGGTCCCAGGATGCTTGTTTCCGGTCCAGGGAAGACATGGCTTGGCAGTTCGGGCTGGACTGTTCCCATGAGGCACAGGGTCAGACTGATTTGCATATGGCCATGTCTGAACTGGGGTGGTGGAGTGAGCTAAAGAATGATGATGGATTAAACCCAGATCACTTGACTGGGGGTGAGTGTTTGATTTGCTCAAACGCTCCGTCCATCATCCCCTTTGGTATCGCTTGTTCGCCCTAAGTTGGCAGGGTATGCCCAGACGTGGGTCCCTTGCTCACTTTGCCACTGGATTCAAGCTAGCCTGGCTGATGACGGCTGAATAGCCAGAAACCGGTCCCAGGATGCTTGTTTCCGGTCCAGGGAAGACATGGCTTGGCAGTTCGGGCTGGACTGTTCCCATGAGGCACAGGGTCAGACTGATTTGCATATGGCCATGTCTGAACTGGGGTGGTGGAGTGAGCTAAAGAATGATGATGGATTAAACCCAGATCACTTGACTGGGGGTGAGTGTTTGATTTGCTCAAACGCTCCGTCCATCATCCCCTTTGGTATCGCTTTGTTCGCCTTAAGTTGGCAGGGTATGCCCAGACGTGGGTCCCTTGCTCACTTTGCCACTGGATTCAAGCTAGCCTGGCTGATGACGGCTGAATAGCCAGAAACCGGTCCCAGGATGCTTGTTTCCGGTCCAGGGAAGACATGGCTTGGCAGTTCGGGCTGGACTGTTCCCATGAGGCACAGGGTCAGACTGATTTGCATATGGCCATGTCTGAACTGGGGTGGTGGAGTGAGCTAAAGAATGATGATGGATTAAACCCAGATCACTTGACTGGGGGTGAGTGTTTGATTTGCTCAAACGCTCCGTCCATCATCCCCTTTGGTATCGCTTGTTCGCCCTAAGTTGGCAGGGTATGCCCAGACGTGGGTCCCTTGCTCACTTTGCCACTGGATTCAAGCTAGCCTGGCTGATGATGGCTGAATAGCCAGAAACCGGTCCCAGGATGCTTGTTTCCGGTCCAGGGAAGACATGGCTTGGCAGTTCGGGCTAGACTGTTCCCATGAGGCACAGGGTCAGACTGATTTGCATATGGCCATGTCTGAACTGGGGTGGTGGAGTGAGCTAAAGAATGATGATGGATTAAACTCAGATCACTTGACTGGGGGTGAGTGTTTGATTTGCTCAAACGCTCCGTCCATCATCCCCTTTGGTATCGCTTTGTTCGCCCTAAGTTGGCAGGGTATGCCCAGAATTGGGTCCCTTGCTCACTTTGCCACTGGATTCAAGCTAGCCTGAGTGATGACGGCTGAATAGCCAGAAACCGGTCCCAGGATGCTTGTTTCCGGTCCAGGGAAGACATGGCTTGGCAGTTCGGGCTGGACTCTTCCCATGAGGCACAGGGTCAGACTGATTTGCATATGGCCATGTCTGAACTGGGGTGGTGGAGTGAGCTAAAGAATGATGATGGATTAAACCCAGATCACTTGACTGGGGGTGAGTGTTTGATTTGCTCAAACGCTCCGTCCATCATCCCCTTTGGTATCGCGTAGAGAATAAACTAGGCCTGGGCAAAATATCCATTAATTCAGAATATTTTTGGTTATTCTGCATTACTCTTTGACGCAGAATTACTGATAATTATGCTTTTACTCCTTTTTGCGTAATTAAGAGTAGTTTGGAGGGAAATATCCTACTGCGAGGGCACACCTAGCAAGTGCGATCAGCTGATCATGTCCGCTATGCATGTTCTGCTGCATTTATTGTGGTTTCTTAGTGAAAAATGCATCCTCGTGTTCATTTTGGAAGCGAGGGTGTATGTTGCACTACGAAAATAGCACTAAATGCAGTTAGTAAGTTGGGTAGAAATCTTACCCCAAAGAGCACATTTAGCGCATGTGAGGGGTTGCTCGTGTTCACTTTTTATGTTCTGTTGTATTAGTGCTATTTCTTAGTGCAAAATGCATCCTCACATCCATTTTGGATCGGAGGTGACATTTTCTCGCTAATAGCGCTAAATGTAGAATTACTCTTTTTGCGTAATTCAAGTGTAATCTTGCAGATTTCTTACTTAATTCTGCATGATTCCGCAACACACAACTACATGAGTTACACCCACCCCTACAATAAATCCAGTGACACCAGCAAAGCGGACAGATGTTTGTACAAGCTATCTCAAGCCTGACGTTATCATAGCATCATCAGATGTCTACATGTTTGGTGTTAGGAATGGGTTACCACTTTGGGAGAGGACACCCCTACTAAATCATTAAATCCACTCAGCTCTCAAAGAATCTCTTCATAACTTCTAGTGGGTATTGCTCAAGTAAAAGGCAAAAGCCAGAGAAGTGTATGCTAAGTTCAAGAAGTGCCAACAATTTTAGAGTAAAGAACAAAACACATTAAAATTCCCAAGTCAATTTAGAAACATTTAATGAACCAAAAGAGACACCAAGGTCATTAAATTAATTTTAGAGGATCTGGAGATATGAATTTTAAAACCTTTATGGTAAAAAACCATCAAGAAAAAGAAAATGCCAACCAAAAGCCATTGTTCGTGGTTCAATGGGAAATATGTGCTATTACTGGCCAAATGCAACGGATCCACCAAGTGGTTTCTCCTAGTCAAAGTTTTGATCTTTGGACTTGGTATCTGAAATAGAAGTCAAAAATCTTCCAACCGTGTAAAGTCCAGGCTGTGGCTGGTGAGGGTTCCTTGTAGATGGATGTGCCATTGTAAAGCTCCCATTATAGTTGTTGCTGTTGTCGCAAAAGCTCAGTGTGGGACAAACCTGGATTTTCTAGTCCCAGAGGTTGCTTGGCATGGTGGTTAGATTTGCAACCTCGCCCCTTACAACCTCGCCCCAGTGCATTTAGTCCCTTTTTTGGAAGTCAAAGGCACAGATTGTATTATGGTATTTAATACCATTGTTAATTTGAAGAGGAGCAATAACTCACAAGAGGAGAGAACCTTTGAGTGAGTCATGATACCCCTTCCCTCCCTCAGTATGTTAAAAAAAGCATATGATATTCTGAACATTGGTGTATGAGGTATTTACCATGATATTTGTCATGTGTTTGTGTTTTAACAAATGCTATGCAACCAAAATAAAGTGTAAGAGTGTATATTTTTACACTATTGTAAAATCACACCTTGTGACTATTAAGAGAGTTGTTTCCTGTGTAAAGTAATTATTACATGCAATCTGAAAGGTAGTAAAAATACATTAGATTAGATTAGATTTAGTTAGATTACATTTGATTGTATATGTTTAGAGAGAACAATAAATGGATAAAGATACCTTACCGTCATATAAGATGTTGGTATTCTTATGAAGTGGTCATCAATATTATGGAGTCAATATTCCTACAGGATGTTATTGCTTATATTTATGTCATAGTATGCATCCACATAAAAGATGGGTTTGTATGGAAGGGATATTATTTTAAATTGTGAAATCTCCTAATAATTGTCATCTATCACAGAGTAAATCTTCCAGGGGATTTGGGCCATAATATGTTTTGTGACTTCTATTACACACACCTCTTAATTCACAACATCTGTCTACAATGTAAAGAGGTATTACATTAATACAGTTTAAGGATGATGTATGATAATATATGAATTATTTTCTTTTCGATAAAGAAAAATAAATCCATCAACTGTCTTGTAGATATTAAATGCAGCTGGTAGATTATTATAACACTCTTACTTTACTTTCTTGACAATCGTTTATCTATTGATTTGAAGTTAGGTACAACAGATTAGACATCTTCTAAATTGCCTTTAAGTCCTCAGTCCATTGCTCAAGGTAAGGCATTATTAGGAGAAGACATAAGACTTTTTAATAAATCCCTATGGATACAAAGTATACTTTCAAAAAATTGGTAATGGTTTTGCTCCACTGTTGAAATGTATCATAATTGTTACCTTCATATTGTGATTGGTTTGAATTACATCAAATGTGATTGTACTTTAAGTTCTACACCGCCTATTCAGGCCTTCCCTAGATGTTTGTTTATCTCTATGTTAAAAGTAATTAAGCATGAATATTTACAACTTATTGAATTCGGTCTTCTTCCCTTTCTACTCTAGCTATTTCCCCTTGCCCTCACAGGGGTATAAACCATAATGAAATGTGTATTATCCGATTGTTCATCCATTCCAATTGATTTTCATGTGCCACAACTTTACCACATCTTACTTATTTTTCGGGTTCATTGTATATTTTTTTAGTTTTTTATTTTCCATGTAAAATACTTGCCTCTAATAATAAAAGATGTGGGTGAGCGTTAAGGCTCCTATCAAGAACATAACATATTGGGAGGGAATGCACCATTGATTGGTGATCATGACATCCTACTTTGGACTCCAACAGTGTCTACTCTCATAAGGAACATTTTAATCATTTTCAGGATTCTTCAACTTTAAAATCCATTACACCCATCCAATTCTGTTGAAACTTTAGCAGACTCCTTCTTCAGTCCATTGCTGTATCAGATGACTTTGATTCTGATGGAGCAAGGTTTCATAAATGAAACTTGCTTGTATTCAACCCTCCTCACAGTATTAATTTATTAAACTTGTATTGCTAATACTAACCTTTGCATTCACGACACAAAAAGAAAGGGATGCTTGCCTATGTGTTTTACTAATGAATAAAGCTTGTTTGTAATACAAAATGGCCGCTATGCGCGGGAAAGTTCAATGTGCATGTCGCAACCATATCACATGGTGTGACGTCTTTCTTTGCTTGGTGGGAAACTTCTGCTTCTGCGCAGTGTGCATTAAAAGGGCTGCTTGATGTTTTCACATGCTTCTGCTTGCTTTCATGTCATTATTAAATTGTCGTTTCCTAACGCTACTAACGCGGGATAGTATATATATTTAATTGGGAATAGAATAGAAATAGTGGGTATACAGTGAAACATTTTATTTGTGATTCTAATATTTTCTTCTTGCACTTTTATTAGTTCGTAAACTTGGGCCTGGGTTGGTGACCTGAAACTCGAGAGGCAAATGGTTCTGCGCATGTGCCTTGTGTGCCTGCCAAATTAAGTCAACCTGGACGAAGTCCAAGGCCGTAACCTGATGGCCGAAGATGTTGTACTAGTGCTTTCCTGTCACACATTGATACAATGTCTATGAAAATTGGTTTACATTTGTCATGAGACGGGTGGGAAATAAAGCGAATGTATTAATTTGAAGGGGTGGGAACGTAAAGACAATAGGCTTTACAATTTAGGCCAAATCAACATGGTGCGAGAATCCACCTCCTGTCTCTGTCCAATCAGAAGTAGTGGCCCCATATTTTAGTAACATTAAGGGGAGGTACATGGGCGTAGAAGGGTATAATAGATATAGAATTAGCTAATTAGTTAGCACAGGAGAGCAGAGATGCTGACAGGAAGAGCTCCAGACCGCTAAGCTGATCGATTGCAGACTGAATCCCTGTCCAGAAGAGGTCCTGAGGAGGGGGCGGCGGAGTCCATTAGAAGGAAGGCACGGGAGAATTGAGAGAAGTTGAGTATCAGAGAGGGGAAAGACGCAGGCGTCGTTGTAGAGAGGTCACCGGTCCGGTCCTGATCCTGGAAGAAGTGTTTGCTCTTCATCCTTCCTGGATCCTATTCTTTCAACTCCTTGGCTAAGGGGTTTGGTTCTCGCACTTAGGTAAATATAATGCAACCTTTAGTTGCGATGCTGTCTCTATCTTCTCCTCTTCTTTAAACACCGTCATTGATTAGCAATAATCATTTCTATGCTTAATCTTGGGTATTGCGATTAAGTAACATGTGGCTCTGTATTTTACTCTGCTAAATCTTTAGATAAACATTTTTAAAAACTTCCTGACTCAGTGGTTATTTCAGGATTATGTACTATAATGAATGTCACTCATTTTAAATTTCCCAATTAGCAAAGGATTCATTGGTAAGTCATTTTTCTTCAATCAGAAGGTAATTGGTAGCATGGATTTTGATAGAGAGTAACAACTGATAAAACCCAGCGTAAGTATTAACGTAGTATGAATGTATGGGCCCAAGTGAGAATCTAGTGTATGAATGCTGTTTGCTAATATCGCGCTGGATCAATTCAATGGACCATTATCTGAAGAAATGATCAGGAGAAACCAATTCCCAATCAGGATAACTGTGCATTCTGCTTTAACTACTGGCAATGCCTGATCCTATTTAGTGTTTTTTCTATACATAAAGACGAACATCATGCACCCCTTTGGGTACACAGAGCTCTTTAATAGTCCCTAAATACAAATGTAACTTTCTTTAGGGGACTTGATATCTCAGATATGTCTATCCTCTTGACTGGTCCCACTAAAGGTCAGACATGTAGCTCTTAATGACTTCATTTTTTTGAAGATTTTTTTTTATCTTGGATATTTGAATGACTGCTTAAACAAAATAACGCCTCATCCCTAATTCCTTTGTAGCCTTTAAAGCTACTTTTATTCTGACTTCTCCATTTATATTGTAGTGTTAATGAATTAATACATTTGTATGTTTTATAATACTCTACTCTGGAATGTAGATGCCTGACTCATTAATAAGTGAGTAGAAAATATTCCACTTTGGTCTTATACCTGTGATTTTCCTGTGATTGACAACATTTTCTTTTTCTTGTTATTACTCTTGAAAAATATATGTCTCCAGAGATTTCCTGAAATATGATTAGAAACACTAATTATATGCCAAGTGGAATTTAGGCCAAACAAAATAACCCAATTTATTATTAAGAAGAAAGGGCACTTGCACTATGTTTTCCTGTTTTCTCTCCATCAGTAAATAATTTTCCCTGTGGTGAAAACTCTTCTATTAAACCTATTGAATCTGGGAGTTATCTTTTCCCACCATGCAAACACACTTGTGCCAACTCCAGTGTAAAATTTAGGTTACCTGCAAGGCTTGTATTTACCTTTAAAAGTAGTCTGATCCAACAGAGTTAAGACTTCTTATGACTTCTCAAAATACAAAACCCTTGTGCATCCATTATACTTCTTTCCATCACCTTCTCAATTTGAAACATATGTTATGTAAACAGACTTGTAATTGGGATGGTGAATGTCTGCTAATAAATAATATTTCTTAGAATCAGAATATCCAATTTAAGAGCTGAGATTCAGAATGCTGTGTTTGTAAACAAAAGCAAATTGAAAATTAAACCTTAAGGGCCTGATTACAATCTTGTTGGACAGGGTTACTCTGTCACAAATGTGACGGATATCTGTCTGTAAAATTACAATTCCATAATATGCTATGGAACGTGAAATACGGTGGACGGGATATCTGTCACATTTGTGACAGAGTATCCCATGCACCAAGATCGTAATCTGGCCCTTAACGTATTTTTGACTAAAGCACCTCTTCCAGATATAAACATTGATTCCTGCAAGTTAATAAGTGAAGGGCCAAAAGTACACTACAAGGACTAATTCTAAACATAGGGCATTGGCCACATAGACCAACGGTGTTAGCATACATTGATATGTTTTTGCCCAACGAAACTATTTGATTTGTGTGCTCTTCAACAGCATTTTGTAAACATGTGCAACACCTATCTTCACAGAAAGTGGCAGCCTGACTTATGTGGGGACATTTGATAGACAAGACACAGTTATTATTATTATTATAATTATTATTATTATCATCATCATTATTTCTGAGTGCAACTGTCTTATGGTCTGATTACGAGATCAGCGGTCTATGGGACTGCCAAATCTGTGGAGGTGGTCCTACCACCACCGCACTGCGGGACCGCCCGCAGTATTACGACTGCAGAGGTCGGACTGCCACAGGGCCGCTGCGACCACCAGGGATCCAGGATTCTGTGGTGTTCATGCAGTGATCAGAGGCAGAAATATGGTGGTGGTGTCACAGTGGCACCATTGAGCATATTTTGAGTTGCCCACCATGAAAGGGATGGCAGTGAGTCAATTTAGGGGGCCCTATTACCTAAGGGCCCAGGGGGTGCATGCGGGGGGCACATGTAGTGCCCCATGGATTTGCACCTCCAGTTCCTGCATGGTGTGGCACATATGCCACAACATGCAGGAAGGTGCAGTCGGCGATCTAGGAGCAGGAGCAGCGGTCTGCACTATAGGCTCTTCTGTGAGCCTTGCAGATCCACGCTGCCAGACCGCTGCAACATCGCCTGCCTAACCAGGATTTAACTCCTGATCTGGCAAGCAGGTGGTCTCACCACAGGTTTGGCGGTCCTAAAGAGGGTGGTGGAAGTCCGCCGCTGCTTTAAGACCACCAAACTCGTAATCAGGCCCTTAGCCTGCTGTGTTTGTGGCATTCACTTCCTGGGTACCATTGTACCTCTCTTTGCTCCAGGAGAACCCCAACATCCCAATTATCTTGCACACAGCAAATCCTTGTCCCCTTGTGAACATCTGCCAAGTGGTGGGAAGAACATGTTAGCGAGTTTCACCTACTTTGCTATATTCTGTCTGTTGTTTGTTCTGAAATCTTGTGATGTTTCTAGCAAGATTTGGGTGTGATCTTGTGGGCAGCGGCCATCTTGGACGCTGTACTATAATTACCATGCCAGGGCCTATGCGTATTGCTGGCTTTCTATTTTCTGATGGAGGCATGTGCGTACTTACTTCACTGCTGGGAGTACTCTTGTTCACGGATGTTGGAAGTCATTTCTTTGTGTTCAAGACCTGAAACACACCAAAGAAAGATAATGTGAGAGAGGCCTTAGGTAAAAGAGAACAAACACTGAGAACAGATTCAATTTCTAATAATTAATAAGACTCAAAAATATTTCTTGAACAGTTTTATGTTATGGTATGGTGTGCCAGCCTGATACTCCACTTGTTACCTTTTCCCTCAAAACAAGTGGGAGAATTCTAGATCTACATTTTTGAAGCATGTTAAAGTGCACTAATCTCATAAAGCAAGAGACTTTAAAGTAAAAGTAGAGTTCTGGATACTAGGGAGGGCGCGCATAGTGCAGCATGCAACAATATAAGGCAAGTGTATTGACATATTAGGACATGTAAATTTCCAAAAGCAGGTCCATCACAGTTATCATAAGCACAAATGATTAATACTGTCAACATGAGGCATTGATGTCATGTAAGACATCTTAATCCATACGGAGTCCAGAGTACAAGGGTCAACGTTTCAAGGATGGTTGAGCAAATTAAAAGAACCTCCTATTACAATTAAGTCACAACAGAAGGGTACAAAAACTCGACTGTCATTGGGGGTGAGGCCTGAGATAGGTTTTCAGAATTCTGAGGCTAATGACTGTTTTTTATTGCTGTCGGATGAGACCTGGTCTGCATATGGGTGACACTCAGTCGTGGATTCAAGCGACAATAATAGTACGCCTGATATAAGCGTGCAGAGTCAGCTATAACTGCACGTTAAGTGATTTGGAAACCAGGACGACAAAATGAAACCACAGGAAAAGAACTCAAGTGGGATTACTCACCAACTGAGCATTTGATTGGTACTTTAACTATTGCTCCTCAAGACACTTCTAGTACAGTAGCCCCCTCTATGGACACAATTCTGCAAACTATCCTGTTACAATGTGTTAAACGCAACAAGATAGCCGCCATTTGCAAGCAGCTATTCGCAAAGTACAAGAACAGTAAGAACAGAGGCTAAGTCTTGCAAATGAAATGAAATACCAGCATTTGTAAAGCGCACAGCTAACTCTGGAGAGGTGTCCCGGCGCTGGGGGCCCTCGGGAAGATTAAGCGAGCTATTGCCCAGAGTCACATGGTGCTGGGCTAACCTGCCGCCTGCACCGGGGATCGAACCCCGTGGTCCGGAGTCAGGCACCCTGGCCGCTGCTCCACACCTCTTCCACATGGCAAAGCCATCGGGAGCGCCTGACTGATCTTGAGACTAGAGCGTCTACTCTCGAGATGGATGTAGTGTGTACAAAAGGTCAGATGGAAGCTCATGAATCCCAATTAATTGATATTCAATGAAAACTCGAGGACCAGGAGAACCGCCAAAGACGCAATAATCTGCGGGTCCTCAGGATTCTGGAGGGTAAGGAGGGATCATATCCCCGTACACATATAGTGGATACGTTGAGTAAAGCTTTTCTGGATCTTGAAGGCTGGAACTGGTCTCAGGAGATACAGCGGGCCCACCGGGTACCCTTTATTCAAAAGCAACCAGTCAAACCAGACACGAATCCTCACGCTGTTATAGTTTATTTTGGAAACTTTCATTTTAGGCAAGCTATTTTTGAGAAAGCTATGCCAGAAGCTCAAATAACTGTGAGTGATTTCTCATTTTTCGTTAGGCCTGACTTCTGCCATGTAACTGTTGAGAGACGATGGGGATTGTGCCAAATGATCAAACCATTTCAGTATAAGGGGGCTTAGCCCTATTTAATGAATCCGGCTCACCTAAAAGTGATCCGGGGTGATCGGACAAGGTTTTTTACCTCACAAATTAAATGTAAATAGTATCTAATGGAGCCTGATGCATAATGGTTAACTTGTTTCTTTCCCCCCTGCTAGTGAACGAGTACTATTAGGTGCTAGGGATGAGGGATAAGGAATTGTTATTGCATAATAAATGTTTGGGTTTTCTCCTCTTTATTTTCTTTCTCTTTTCCTTTCTTTATCTGTTTCAAGGTGAGGGTTTCTAAATACTGGTAAAATGTGTGGTGTGGTTCGTTCACTGATCAGAGAGGCTGCTCCCATCCTCCACAGACAGGATGACGGTCTAGTTTCTTTTAAGGGCTGGAGGAGAAGGCATGGGTGGTGGGGGGGTGGAGGGGTGGTTTGGAAGTGGGTCAGTAGAGGCGGGGTTGGCAGAATTGGGAGAAGTGGGTAGGGGGTTAGCGTTGGTGGTAGGGGGGCAAAAAGATTTGAAGATTCGAATACAGAAGAGTTGGGCAGTCAGTGGAATTTTGTTTCTGAGCATTTTTAATTTACAATGGCTAAGATAACAATATGTTCAGTAAATGTGGGATGCTTGAACGATAAGGCTAAGCATTTAAGGGCCGGTGAGATATTAAGATCCCTAAACCCTGATATAATTTGTCAACAAGAGACCCACATTCCATGGGGTAAGAGGGAAATCCTGCAGATTAGAGGGTATACTTTAGCTATATGTTTAACGCAGACCTAAACAATTAGGGGTGTAGCTATTCATGTTAAAAATAATATTGGATTAGTGAAACGAGCTCTAGCAGATAAGTGGGGTAGATGGGTGGTGGTAGCCCTATCTATAGGATGACGGTATGTACTATTTATGTGCCAAACCTAAGGTACTGGAAGATCTAGCGATGGAACTGGCATCCTGGCCCGATCCTTTGATTATATGTGGAGATTTAAATATTCACCTGGAAGTGAGTGATGCTCCAATCAATAAGTACAGGGGAAGGAAACCCCAAGTTTATAGGGCACTGGCTTCTTCCAAGTCCAGTTATGGTCTAAGCGATGTATGGGCTGCTAAGCCACCCTCTGAGCCAGGGTATACGTACTTTTCCTGCCGTCATAAAAACATGTTCGGCTGGATTACTTTCTGGCTTCATCTACTATTCTTTGTAAAACAGGAATTAAAAAACTCCCTAAATTATTGTCAGATCATAATCCTTTACTTTTGGATATTTTAGGATTTGGGGGTCTAAGAAACAGGTCAAATGGACTTTTGAAAGGCAAATTCTCTCCAATGAGACATTTATTGAGCACATCAGGCGCTGGATGGTAGCCTATTTTCATATGAATCGCTATAGTGCATCATGAGGAGTTGTTTGGATGCTTTAAAGGCTGGGTTTAGGGGGGAGGTTATTAGCTTTGGGGGATGGAGGCAGAAACAACAGAGGGCTGAGGTTAACGAACTGATAGAAAAATTAGCATTTTTGGAGAAAGAACATGTAGTAATGATAAGTCAGGGGCAGGAGAAGGTGCAAGAACAAAAATTATTACAATAAGAAGTGATAATGGCGAAAGCCAAGATTAATAGCTAATTTAATGAGAGAATGGCCGAAGGGTTTCAAGCGCATAAAAATGAGATCTATGAATATGGGGAGTCCGTAGGAAGGCTTTTAGTGCTACACACAAGACAGAAAGTCACTAGGAACAATATTATTAAAATAAAAAAGAATAATGGCCAATATGCTATGGATCCCAGTGACATTCTTTGTATATTCGAGAGATTGTATAGAGAATTATATCAAGAGGATCCCCCCCTGCTCTAATTTTGGGGGGAGGGATCATAGCTAATCTAGTCTCTCCATGGCAACATGGGTTCATACCGGGTAAGGGAACTACTGATCACATCAGATGTGTTATATCTCTGTTTTATATAGAGGAAGTAACTGGGGAAGGGTGGCTGTGATCCTCCTTGACACAGAAAAAGCCTTTGATCGAGAGTTTTGGCAGTTTCTCTGGGGGAATTTGGCACAAACCAGATTCAGCCTGAGCTTTATTACCACCATTAGAGTTACGTATTTTAATCTGTATGCCAGGCTACAAATGATGGGTAACGAATCGGGGAAAGTTAAGGTGGCCAGAGGGACAAGACAGGGTTGCCCCTGCTCCTCAATCTAGTTTGCTTTGTATATCGATCCGTTTATCAATCAGATCCTACATAACCAAGTAATTAAACCCGTTATTTTCAATAGTTACGATACTAAGGTACTGGCAAATGCAGATGACATTGCCATCGTTGTAGGAAAGTAGGATCTGCTTCTTATGGTTACCCCCACTTTTTGCTTGATGTTGCACTGTTTTTGACTAGTCTGAGTGGGATCCTGCTAAACAGGACCACAGTCTATCTGCTTTCTCCTCTAAATTGTCACACATGTACTTTGGTACACTCCAGATTGGATACTGGGGTATCCTTATAAGTCCCTAGTATATGGTACCCATGTATGCAGGGCATAGGTACCCCAGATGCCTCCCATGGGCTGAAGCATGTATTATGCAACCCATGAGAGGTCATGCAAAATGAAACTCCAGTTCTGCTACAGCAGCCTGTGTAAGTTGGTGCTTGCACCACTTACTTTAGATATAGGTTCACTATATCTATACGTCACCCCTATAGCAGGCCTTATCAATCCTGAAGGCAGGGTGCTGGGTTTTTAGTGAGAGGGTGCCCCTGCATGAGCAGAGCCTCTCTGCAGCCTTCGGAGACCATTCTTCTGGGTTATCTGTGGACAAAGGACATGGGTGTAACCACCCCTCTGTGCTGACCCTCCCCTAGGAGGGTCCCCCAAATCTGTCCAACCCTCTCCCGTGGGTACATAAGGGCTTACCTGGCTATAAGTCTTTAGATTTGACGTGGACAAGATTCTACAAGAAGAAACCACTAACCTTCGACAGTCTGGACACTCTGGACTTCGCTGGACATCGACTGGGCCCGACTTCGTCTCCCTCTCCGTCCAAAGCTTTGTCTGTGCCCTTACTCCATACAGGCTCCATGCAGGACCTGTGGTGCACTAAGGACAACTGAAGAATCTCCCTTGGAGTGAAGGAGTCACTACCCTGCTGTTGCAGGCACCATAATGCAACTGACCGGTCTGCTGCTCCTGAGCTCCTGCGGACTCCAAAGATTTCAGCAACACAGGAGGTGGGTTTTTAAAGGTCGCTGAGGTCGATCTGCCCTCTCAGCAAGTTTGAGGCTAGTATCCCTCGTGGGGACTGTATAACCCGAACCTCTGCACACCATGTCCATTTGCAATTGCATATGCTTGTTGGCAATTCCTGAGCTTGTGCATTGGACTCCATATAGTCCTGACCCTGAGCAATATTTGCAGCAAAGAACTCCGGCCTCCTCGCACTGAGTGCTCCGTGGGCTGGTACTTTGCAATCTTGCCCGAGGTCCCCTCGCGACTCCTGGTCCTTCTGCCTGTGGGTCTCTCTGAGGGTCATCTTGATTTCTGTTGGGCTTTCCTGATTGCTCCAGATGTGCCCTGACTCTCCATTGCTTGGTGAGTCTCCTGGACCTTGCTGGTCTACACCGTAACCTGCTTGACCTTCCTTCATGGGTTGCTTTTGCCAAGGCTTGTTGGTGCTCCAGCCGGACACTGACCTCTCAGCACTCGACCTCCTTTGCGGGATAGTTCACCTCCAGCTCCTGGTCATCCTCGACATCTCCTGGTCCTCGTGGCTGCAGAGTCAAGCATCCCTTCTTCACACCTGAAGCACCTGACATCGGTGGGCATTCATCTACCGAGCCCCTGGTCACTCTGAAGTGACCCAGACTCTGTCCCCTCTGCTTTCAGGTTCCTTCCTTCCCGAATCCAGGCTTGGATTCCACCGGACCCTTTTCACCTTCACGGTAGCAGTACTTCTTCACAGCCCTCCATTGAGAACGACGGCAGTTTCCGACGCCACTTCAGACCTATGCACCCGGCTCCCCTGGGATAAGTAACTCGGGTACTACGATATCCACGGGTGGGGTGGCTCTTCAAACTCTTAAGTTCCAAAGGGTTCGTTCGAAGTCCTCCTAGAAGGGTCCTTAAACTTTAAAAGTGCAACTGCGACAGAGCCCGTGGTTGTGTTCCCACACTGCACCCGTCCTCCTTGGGGTCCCTAGCTACTCACCTTGGGTGGTTCCTTGGGGTCCCAACGATTCTACGTGCTCCAGACCTTGTCTTGGTCTCAGTCGTGACTTTTATACCAATATTTTAGTATATGGTTTGGTCGCCCACTGTGTATTGTGCTACTTACAACTGTTCTATTGATCGTGTAGTGTGTGCTTTGTGTTCTATCCTCGTGTAGAGGATAGTAGAGAGTGTTACATTCATAAATACATATTTTTACATAACTACTGTGTGGTTCTCCTTTCATTTAGTCAATATAGGAGGTGATGTTCTGGTAAAACAAGCTGCTTTACATTCCTTCAAGATTAAGCCTTAAGGCTGCTCTCCACAGCCACCACTAGGATAGCTTTCTAAAGGTTATCTTTGACCTCATACATCATAAGGGTCGTTTGGACTGATACAGGGTGCCCACTTTAATTAGTGGTCAGCATATACCAGGCCAACTTCTCACAATCGTAACATTAGACCCGGAGAGGACAATGTTAGAGGTCCAAAATCTAGCTGGTGAATTTGGGAGGAAATCAGGGTATCTTCTGAATAAAGCGAAAACACAGTTTGTTTGCTCTAAAAATATTAGTTTTCAAGATCCCCAAAAGGTCGATACAGCTATATATTTAGGGGTTAGGATAAATTATGAGGTGGACTCCATTTGGTCGATTAATTTGAATCCCCTTCTATGTAGTATTAGTATTGACTTAAGTCATATGGATAAGCTACACCTGTCAAGAAAAGGGAGATGTAATATACTTAAAATGATCATTCTCCCTAAGGTACTCTACTTGTTCCATTCCATCCCCCTTGAGAAAGAATGTGCTGTATTTAAGAAATTGGACTCTATGGGATGTGAGTCTTGAACTTAGCAGGTAGCTCAAATATTAAAAGTCAGGAATGTGGTTCTGCTCCCCCTTCCATATATCTGCTGGCTATAGGTAGAGAAGCATATAGTGTTCTTTCCTGACAAGTTGAGGCTAGTTATTACAAAAAAATATATATATTTTAAATGTCTAATGGCAGCATGTAAAGTCTGGAATAAGGTGGGCAAACTGATGAAGGTTCCACGATATAATAGGTATACACCACTGGGGCAATCTCCTCTTTTTCCGGCTATGTTCTACTATGTAATTGGTAGGTACTGGGAACAATCCGGTATTACTAGAATCAAAGACATCTACAAGGCAACAGAACATTGTTCATTCTCAGACCTGCAGCAGGACTATGGAATAGCCACTAGGGCTTATTTTAATTATGTCCAGGTGAAGGAATTTTTTACCCAACTTGGGGGCGAGTCAGTTATTCTAGATAAGATTCCTCTCCTAGAAGTTATCAGGCAAGGAGATTCCAGGACACAATGCATTTACAAAATCCAAATTGACTCTCGCCCTGATGATTTAGAGAAGGCTGAAGCTAACTGGGCCAAGAAGTTAGGGGATGGGGATGCAGACTTATGCATGTCAATTGCACTTGGGGTGAAGATCTTCCTCTCAGCTAATCTGAAGGCCCAGCATTTTAAAACAGTTACCAGCCTTTATTTTACACTGGAGAAGTTATTTGGTTGGGGAAGAAGGGAGAATGACAAGTGCCCTAGATGTGAAGCGGGTCCAGCTGAAATGATACAGATTTTTTTTGACTGTAAAAAACTTCAACCTTCAACTTCAACTCTGGGTAGTTCTCAAGTTTAGGTGGAAAGCAGCTCCAATATAGAGCACTCTCAACACCAGCGACACTCTAAATTTGCTCACCTCAAATGTCTGCTTTTCTATCAAAGTCTTTAAGCGTAGGATTAGCACAGTGCCATCCACGCCGAGATAGAAAGGGACAAAGTCTTTTGTCATTTCCACAGCAAAGTCTTTAAGCATAGGATTAGCACAGTGCCATCCTTGCCGAGCTGTAAAATGGCCAAAGCCTTTTACCACTCCAGGCACAGTATTACAGCTTTGGATTGGATAGAAAAGCATACATTTGAGGTGAGCAAATTTAGAGTGTCACTGGTGTTGAGAGTGCTCTATATCGGAGCTGCTTTCCACTTAAACTTGAGATCTACCCAGAGTTCTCTGCTTATTTTTTGCATAATTTATGCATCACTCTATGCCTGAAAGGGTTTTGTATTGACTTATACTGGGTGCTCCCTTGTGTCTGGACAAAGCTATACCTTTCTGAAGAGCTCTTAATGAAAGCGAAACACGTGTCAGGGGTTGCTTTTATTCATTTCAGGTTGGCGTGGATGGTATTTTACCAATCCAAAGCTGTAATACTTTGCCTGGAGTGGTAAAAGGCTTTGGCCTTTGTTTGATAGAAAAGCAGACATTTGAGGTGAGCAAATTTAGAGTGTCGCTGGTGTTGAGAGTGCTCTATATTGGAGCTGCTTTCCACCTAAACTTGAGAACTACCCAGAGTTCTCTCCTTCTTTTTTGCATATATGTACATATATATGTATATTAATATATATGTGTGTTATATTTTTTAAAATAAGAATAATTGTTATATTTATTTTAAAATCAATTAAATATCTTACATTTTTATTATGTTATAGTTATTTTTAAGATATATTTAGGGCCTAATTACAATTAGGTCCTGGGACCCACCGCCTAATTAGGATGCGACTGAACACAGTTCGTCGCATTCCTACATTTCCCTATGGGAGCATGCATTATGTCCATAAACCGGCTGTATTACTTGCTCCCATGGGGAAATGGGAGGTGGTGTTCATCCCTGCACCTCAGGTGCCTGCCAGGGGGTGCAGGTATCAGAAATGAGGCTGCACACACAAGGGGGCCCTGCTGGGGGCCCCCAAACATGCTTTCTGACATGGTTTCTATGTCAGACAAGCCAGCATGGAAACCATGCTGGGAAATCGTGAATTGTAATCCCAAGTGCGGATAGGCCCGCCATTTGGTATTACGAGTCGGTTCCGACTGGCCTGTGAGCTCCTTGAGCCCGTCGGACGCCAGCCGGAATGACCGGCTGGTTTAGTTTCCGACCGCCAGCATTGTATTGCAGCGGTCATAAGTTAAACCGAGGGGCTGATTGCTATGTGGCCCCTTTCCGGCCTGCATCGTAATCGGACCTTTAATGTTTACTACTTGCATTTATATATATTCAAAAAAACTATATTTTAGACAATGATATTAGTGACTGTGATATTTTTTCCGATATTTTTGTTATTTACATGATAACTATAGGATGACAATATTTTTACATTGATATTTATGTCACAATATTTTTGTATGCCAATATTTTCAGGTCCGTTATTTTGTCAGTGAACCCTATGATATTTGATGTGAGAGCTAATTGTTCTTTCGACAAAAGAAAACTACACATTGAGGGGCTGATTTGATGTCGGTCGGAAAGCCTCCGACCATAGGTTGGAGGCTTTCTGACCGACATCCAAGGTGTCAAATCCGACAGCCTTATTACAATGAAGGCTGCCAGATGTGAAACTGGCCAGTCAATCTGACTTGCTTCTGATGGGTAGAAGGAGCCCGTCGGAGGCCGCACATAATCCCCTATGGATGGTGTTTCACCATGGGGATTATGATGTTGGTTTCCGGCAGGCTTTTCATGCCGGGCTTTCTGACATGAAAAACCTGTCGGAAAGTGAATTTCCACAGCCTCCGGTTGGGGGCTTGGGGTGCACCTATGGTGCCCCCTGTAAATCCTTGAACAGTGTGGCAGGCACCGGTTTCCGACCGCAGCACAAGCTCCCATAGAGAAATGGGAGACTGCGACTGCACCATGTGTAATACTGTCGGAACCGCCGACCAGAGGTCGGTTGGTCTCGATTCTGCAGCGCAGTCTGACATCGTAATCAGCCCCTGAATCTGTTGTGCATATTTGTGTATGGGGAAAGGTTTGAGTACTACTCCTGTCTGTAAATGACCCAGGAAAGAAGCAGCTTAGCCAAGACTTGAGGTGAAACAAAACCGGATAGTGCCATGGTATTCATGCTTCTATCTGTATTCCAAGCAACGTGTGTGCCACCCCAACTCCACGGACCCAGGGAATTTTTTCTAAACTACTCAGTTAAAGGTACGCGAGTTGGAATCTGATGCCTAGGGAGTGTGGAGAACTGTCTCCATGTTGCTCCTGCAGAAAGCTGCGACACCATGTAGGTGATTCTCGACAGCAACAAGGGCAACTGAGGTATGTAGGGGCTTTATATAAAACAAGGAACCAGGGATAAAATAGAGATAGGGAAAAGAGGAGAGTAAATCAACAAATCTAGAATTACAAATTCTTGTAAATGACATAATGTATATGGCGAGAAGCTGGTCAAGTAGGTTTGAATTGTTTTAAAGGACACCATTCATAGATCACAGGTTAGACATCGAAAGAAAATAAACAGATTGGATTTGAGATTTCGTCTGAAGGGTAAAAGGGATGTGGTCTTTCTTAGATTAACCAGGATTTAGTAGTAGAAGTTGCTGCTCCAGTGAAGGGTCGCTTCTTAGCTAGAGGGAATTCATATTTGAGGATTTCTAAGAGTAAAAAGTCCTTGTTTCTCAGTCCCAAGGAACCTTTTGAAATAGTTGAGTTCAACGAAGTACAGTGAACTCTTTTTGCATATTGCCTTGTAAATTAAGGCATACATCCTGAAGCAGATCCTTGCTTGGAAAAGGGTGCAATGGAGGTCGCAAAGAATATGAGAATTTATTTTTTCTGCTTTGTGTAGCAATTTGATAGTTAAGTGCAAAATCGCTCTTGGTTGGAGCCAGTTTTTCCAGTGGCAAGGATGGCGTTCCCATTATCTAATCTTGAGATGGCAAGAGCATGACTCACTGACTTCAATGATTCTGGATGATTTAGATGCCTTATTTTCATTAACATGTGAAGATGGAAGTTACAGCTTTAGATACTATATTGATGTGTTTAATAAGCATGGGTGCACTGTCAATAGTGAACCCCAATGATTTATCTCATATTTCAGCAGGAGATGCAACAAAAATCCGCTTTCGCATTGGCAGAAGGGCTGGATCAAGGTTTTTGCCTAAAAAAAGAGAAGTTTTGCCTGGGTTTTGGAGAATAATTTTGCCTTTTATCTGAGAGAGACAATCTAGAGCCTGGAGAGACAGACCCCTAGGGTGTTGATATAATGAGTTGATATTGTATTTAGATACTGCCGGGTTCTGTCAGCCATTTGTGTAAATGTACGCCTACGTCTCTCATTATTAAGTCAAGCAGCTCAATGTAGGTATTGAACAAAGTTGAAGCAAGAAAAGAGCCCTGGGGAGATCACAGATAAATGTGGCCAATTCAGAGGCATGCTCGCCAATCTTTATCAGAAGATGCCATCCTGAGATGAATGAGGAGAACCATTTCAGGATATTTCCTCTTACTTCAAGGCATTGTTCCATTGTAGAGATTAGTTAATTGCAATCAAACATATCATAAGTGACAGACAGGCCAATGAAGACCATCAGCCACAAGTTGCTCGTATTCAGTACGTGAGGGACATCATTGAGGATTGTTAAGATGGCCATATCGATACTGTAGCCTGGTCTCAAGCCTGACTGATTGATTTTATATATTCATGGTTGATATATAACCCTTGATACTAAATATCCCGTACCCGGGGTTACTCTACCAGAATACAATGTTTTAAATATTGTCCAATAAATAAATCATAGCCAGAATGTTGATTCAATAATATCATGAAAGTAACTTTATGTAGGTAAATATAGATCTACTATTCTTTTTTTTTAAATTCTTGTTATTAACCAAAAAAGGAAACTTGCTTCCATAAAGATGTTACAATATACTCAGCAGTGGAGCAGCACATACAATGACCTAGCGACATTCACAATGTACAGTTCCCTTAGGTCTCTAATGTCCCCAAGGCGATCGCGGATGACCTAGAAACCATTTGCACTCTGATTAAAGGGCCCTTTCAATCAGCAGAAAATCACCCTGTAAGCCATCCAAGCTCCCCAGATCCTTTCCCATTTCTGCGGGCCCCCTCTACTCTGGTACACAGTGTGTTCCGTCCTTTGACACCAGTCTAGATCATTTTTCCAACCCTCCACCGATGGGACCTCGCTAGCGCCCCATAATCGAGCAATGTTTTGTTTCGCCACTACACCCGCCAGTGCGAGCCAGGCCGTGGCCCATTTGGGCCATACTACATCCCCCGTCACTCCTAAGACATGCCACCTAGCGTCCATCGGGACCGTGGTGCCCACCACCTCAGACATTACTTGGGCTAGGTTCTCCCAGTACCCTTGAATCTTAGGACACGCCCAGAGGATATGGAAGAATGTCCCGGTCTCACCACATCCTCGCACACATTTCTCAGATACACAGTAACCTATGCGATGTTGCACCATCCTAGGGACGTATGACCTATGAAGAATTTGGAGCTGAAATAAACAAAATCTTGCCCTTATCGCTATTTCTCTGGGGCTTTGTATAGCCTCTGCCCAGTCGTCATCCTCGAGGAGGCCAAGATCCGACTCCCAAGCGTCCCGCAGTGGTCCCAGGAGATCTGGTGTGTTGTTTATCAGTTTTTTATATGTGAGTGAAATGGCCTTATCGATCATTGGATCAAGCAGGAGCCTGTCTTCCAACGGGGCATACTCTGGCAAGTGGTCCCCATCCTTCAAATAGCAGGGCAATGCATGTTGCAACTGTAAGTATCGCAAAAATTCCCCCTCCCCCATCTGGTATTCCGATTGCATGGTAACAAAATCCAGCATCTTCCCCTTTTTCCAGACATCACCCAGGAGATCTATGCCGATATTGCTCCATCCACGGAAGCCCCCTAGACGTGCAGTTTCCATCATAATATCCCCTTCCCATAGCGGGGTTTGCTCCGTGAGTTTGGCTTCCCACCCAGTCATCTTGGTCGCCTTCTGCCATACTGCAACCACTGCCTCCGTGTGGGTCGGGAGGGATGAGGTGCCCCTCCGTTTCTTGTATAGGGCAGAGAGATAACTGCCCCTACCCAGGGCCATACGATCCACCCGATATGCTGGTTCCTCGGTGGAAGAGAACACCCACCCATTAATATTGACATGCTGTGTCACCCAATAGTACTTTCTTAGGTCCGGTACCGCCAGCCCTCCCTCATATACCCCCAGTTGGAGCTTCCGTAAGGCGATTCTGGGGCTCCCCCCCACAACAACGTGCGCTGCTCTGCCTCAATTGCGCGAAAGAAACTCTCCTGGACCAGAAAGGGAGTGTTCTGTAATGCATACAGCAGGCACGGGAGGGCCATCATTTTAAACAGGACGGCGCATCCCACAAGCGAAACCGGCAGACTCCTCCAGTGTGCCACATCTCCTTTCAGTCTGTCCAATTGTGCATAGACATGCAAGTGCATAAAGTCCACCTCGGACTTAGTGATCCAGATACCCAGATACTTAAAAGTCTCTTTATATATCAGGTCTTTACACGCCGATGTTAGCACAGGAGGTGCTCCCGCCAGCGAGAACACTAGAGACTTGTCCCAATTGATGCGGTATCCAGAGTATGCCCCGAAAGACCTTAAGATGTGTATGAGTCTATGAAATGTTTGTCTGGGGCGGTGCGCATAGAGTAGGACGTCGGCGGCATAAAGGGAGATGCGCTCCTCCCAGCCACCCCCGCGTCAATGCCCCTCACCAGCAGATCGCCCGCACCCCCGAGGCCAGCGGCTTAAGTGCAAGAGCGAAGAGCATCGGGGAGAGCGGGCAGCCCTGCCGTGTGCCCCTATGTAGCTCGAAAACCCTGGACACAGTCCCGTTCACTCTGACCCGCACCAGCGGTGCCGGCGCCGTATAGAGGATCCTGACCCATGTCCGGAAGTTCGGCCCAAAGCCTAATTTGGCCAAAACAGCAAATAAGTATGCCCATTCGATGCTGTCGAACGCCATATGGGCATCCAGGGACAGGAGTGCGGCCGGTATTTCCGGGTGTTTGGAAACCACATGCTAGTACATTGGAACAGTGGTCCCAGTAAACAATAGATCAACACACAAAATAACACAATCTCAAGTAATTATTCAAAATACACATAGTGGTTAGCATACAGTGTTATTTAATCACACTGAGCACACATTTGTTTGTAATCACAATGAATCTACACAAAAGTGCCCCTAGAAACGGGAAAGGGAGAGGGGTTGTGGAAGTGTAGGGAGTGTTATCGGTGAGGATGAAGAAAGAAGTGCAAATCATACAATCAATTTGTTTATAGTACACAGGGTGCATATTTTAAGCCCTAAAGTTCACAGTTTTGTCAAAACAAATATAGACATGATTAATAATAATAAACACAGTGATGAATCGCTGTTGATCAAGCTGGCTAATAAAGTAGATGTCGACGTTTTGACCCCAGATATGTAGGTTATTACATCCCTTACGTCGGGGTCTTCATCAGGACATAGGTGAAAGGAAAAGGGGGGGACCTAGGGACAAAGAATGAAAACCTTAAAAATGGCACCGCCATTGAAGATTCATATATTATTAAATTAATGGGCCTAAGCTCCAAAATGTACCGTGAAAAACAGTCCTATGCTGTGGGCTGGTAGGGGATGTTGGGAGCGTGGGCTCCAAAGTCGGGAAAGCGGGAGCATCTGCAAAGGTAAGGTGCAGTTTGAGAGAAATGTCATCATTGCTTCTAAATGGAAAATGCAGGCCGGAAAAAGTTCCTGACTATCATATAAAGGAAAGCACTGGGTTGTGATAGAGTCTGGTTTAAATGGGAAGAATCACTAAACAAGACCTACAGGGAATGCATAAAAACTAAGAGTCGAATACCTTATTGACTGTGAATGTAGGGCATCATTGCTTCAAATGAAATCGGCAGAACCATTATTTGTATCGAGAGAGAAAACAATGGAAAGACGTTCAGCAGGACCTGTAGGAGGTATCGCCACTGTAGCTAAAAAATGCTGCATCGCCTGCTGTAAAGTAAAAGGAGTACCTTCGGTGCTGGAAATGGCGGGCAAATAGCTCCATATGAATCACAATCTGGGGAGAGATTGATCAAAGTTACGGTTAGTAAACCGAACCGGGATTAACAGGCGAAAGGATATTGAAAAACAAGGTTGCACGCATTCGTGACTCACCGCTCTCCGTAAAGACGTCTCCGTCAGTGAAACAGGGGAAGCTGTGCTCGACCTTGGTGGTTTAAATAGTACATTGTTGCCACGAGCGTGACGTCACTGTGCAGACGCTCGATGCCTGACAATTCTGACAGGTATTATTGTAAGTGAAAACAGACTTACAAAGCTGAACAAATAAAAGGTCCCTCACTCCTAAGAGTGGAAACATTACTTGACTCATGGAGGCGGAAAAACTTGGAATTTATTAAATCCAGATGTTAGCGCCCATCTCTATGGGGGAAAAAGTAATGTGATGGAATATGTACAAATCCCTCGCGGAGGTGCACTAAATGTAACAAAACGGGACTATTAGCTGAATTTGGCCAAAGAGGTTAGTGTTCCGAGATAAATCTGAGAACGAAATCCATCTGGGAAGGGATGAATAACGATTGTAAGCAAAATTAATTAAACAAAGATGACACGGATGTAATCTCAAACCTTGTGCACACTCAGTGAGTGGTAAACTGATTTATATCATAAAATACATCATGAGGCGTACAGTCCTGAGAAAAATTACACAGGTACTATTCATAAACAGAACAAAGTCAAAAGGACAGGTCAGGTGCAGGAATTGTTCAAACCTTGTAAACAACTCATAGCAAAATTGATAGGGCAGGGGGTAATTTTATACAATGATTTATATGGGCAAAGAAAACACATTCATTTTGAATAACTAGACCATCATTGGATTCGGTATGGGAGCAGAAGGAGTACAGTTGACCACATGCAGCACGCCATAGAGATGGCGGAGATTAAGCCTAGTGCTTCTATGGGGCATGAAGCCGGATTGATCCGGGTGAATCCGGGTGAATCAGGGATTGAATGACTGAGCTTAACCTGTTGGCCAGGACCTTCGCTAGCACTTTGGCCTCGAAGTTAATCAGTGAGATAGGTCTATAGGAGCTGCACAGCTCCTGTGGCTTGCCCTTTTTATGAATCACAACTATGGTTGCCGTTCTTATATCTCGCGGCAGCCAGCCTGCTACCTTTGCGTCATTAAACATATCTAGCATATATGGCGCTACCGTTCCCGCCACGCATTTAAATGATTCAGCATTCCCTGACTTTAGATCCCCCATGGCCCCTTCAACTTCCTCAACGGTCAGGTCCGCGTCTACTGTTTCCAGTTCTTCCGGATCAAGCGTGGGCAGCACTATATCTTTAAGAAACTCAGTACAGTCCTCCTCCCCTCTCCCAGTCTGCGACCGGTAGATCCCCTCATAGTATTGAACAAAGGCCTCCGCAATATCAGCACCGGCTAGCCGCGGCGCGCCCTCGTCGGTTTGAATGCCTGGGACCCAGTTACGACTTCTGCCCCTCCTTTCCAGCCATGCAATAACCTTATTAGCTTTGTCACCCAGGTCATAGACACATCTCTGCGTCGCTATTGCATGTGCACCTGCCAGATTTTCTCTGATATCTCTGAGCTCCTTCTGTTTAAGCTGAATCGCGTGTCTACGCCCTGCCTCGCCCCCGGAGTCGGAGCTCTTTGCCGTCTCAAGTGCCAATATCTCGTGTTCCAGATTATCGCATTGTGCTCGTTTCTCCTTGCGCCTGATCCCCACCTCTGCTTGCACAAAATCTCTCGACGCCGCCTTATACGCTTCCCACAAAACACAATGGGATTGTACAGTCCCAGAATTCTCGGAAAAGTATTGCTCTGTTCGTTTCCTAAAGCTGCCCTGGAACTCGCGGTCCCTGAACAAATGTGGGTCTAGGCGTTGGGTTAGCGACCACTCTCTCCCAGGGCCCCATAGCCATACCTCAACCGGGGAGTGGTCCGATATTCCTCAGGCCCTGTGGCTCCCGGCTCGAAACAGACCAGCCGAAATCGTGTGTGTAAATATATAATCTAGGCGTGAACCGCTGCCGTGGGCCGCCGAGATATGGGTGTATTGCCGTTTATCAGGGTTGTGTGTTCTCCAAAGGTCTACCAGCCCCATTGCACTCACAAACGCATTTAATGGCTATGCCCCTCCCGTTCTATGCAATAAGGTGTCTCTGTCCAGTTCCTGCGCCATCGTCTCATTCATGTCTCCCCCAGAATCAAGGTGCCCACAGGCATGTCTAATAGGAGCTTGCTAAGATCAGGAAATGTCACCCCGTGCATCCTCGGTGGTATGTATACAGAGAAAATATTCAGAGTAAGGCCCTCCACATCCCCGTAAGTGCTACGTATCGTCCCATGTGATTGCACCACGTGCGGTTGGGTACTAACAGGAGGGAGTTCTTGGACAGAGTCGCCGTGCCCCTCGAGCCAGAGGTAAACCCGGCGTGGGTCAACAGGGTGTATCCAAACTGGTTTAGGGCTAAGTAATTATTACCTTTCAGGTGCGTCTCCTGGAGGAGCACTATATCTGGGGAATGTCTATGTAAATATTGAAGCACCATAGTGCGCTTAATCTTGTCCCCCAGACCGTTCACATTCCACGATAACACCTTGAGTCGCCTAGTCTGTTGTACAGTTGTTAGACCTGGCACCATTGGCGTGGGTCTCCCTTCCATTTTTCGCTGTTGTCCCCCTGTTTTTTCTGGTGTTAGATGCTCTGGGCGCTGTGCCACTGCCCTTCAGTGCCACAGCGCGAATGTTCCCTGTGTAAATATGACATGTGAATTGGTATATCCATGATTGGCTTATTTGGTTTACCTGTTAGTCCCTAGTAGTGTGGCCTGTGTGTGCCCAGGGCTGGTAAACCAAATGCTGCTGGTGGGCCTGCAGCGCTGGTTTGCGCCACCCACAGAAGCAGCTTGTAAATTGTGTCTCAGACCTGCCACTGCAGAGTCTGTGTGCAGTCCAGAACTGCCATCTTGGCTGTGAAGTGCACCCACTTCCCAGCCCCTGAACCTTCCCTTGGCATCAGGTAAGTCACCCCTATGGTAGGGTGCATTGTATGTGTGAGGTAGGACATGCCTTGTTGTGTGTAGCATGTCCTGGTAGTGACTTACACCCAATTTCGTTTTTCACTACTGTAAGGCTACCTGTTCCCCATAGGCCAGAATGGGCAATTTTGACTATTACATTCTATAGTCCTAACTGACCCCAGGAACATGGTAGAAAAACGAATTTAGTATGCCTGAGCTCAGAATATTAAAATACCTCTTTTAGGAAAGTTTATTTTTATATTCTGTGTTTGAAAATACCACTTTTAGAAAGTAGGTATTTTCTTGCCTAAGCCTTCCAGTGTGCTCTGCTGTTATGTGTATTGGCTGTCTGGTTTTGGAGGGACAGGGCAGGCTGAGCCAGACCTGGGTTGAATAGAGAGATCTGTGTTTGGAGTATGGGGAGGGGTAGCTCCTTGACTTGAATAGGGCTGTGCCTGGCAAGGTGAATGATGGCTCCACCTCCCACTGTGCGTCTGATAGCAGACCCCTCTTCCTGAAAGGAAGGATGCAGCCTGGTAAACAAAGTGCTCCAGGACTGAACAGAACTGGTTCTGGCTAGGCTCAGTGACTTGTAGCTTTTGAGAACAAAGACTTTTGGGGTATAAATATCTGTGCTGAAACCCCTACAAAGTGTGTTGCTCCTGGATATCAAGACGAACCTCTGTCCGTGTAACTGAAGGAATCTGCAGGAGGTGACTATCCTTGTGCTTGTGTGCTGTTTCTTGGATTGGCCTGCAGTGGTTACCATTGGACTTGGAAGAAGAGGGAAAAGGACTTTGAGAGAACTTTTATTAATCTTGCTAAAGCAATCACCCAAGGGCTAGGAGAGAGCTAGCCTCCTGTTGAAGTCTCAGGCACATCAGACTTCACCACCAGCATCCTGATTCCCCCCAGCGAGGATTTCTATCTGCAGGTGAGGCTCCTGTGAGTTCCAGGGCCTCTAGTTCTACTACAGAGAAGAGAGTGCTGAAATCGTCGCTAACGCACGTTTGCGAGCCGCCGCAGCCGAAAGCGCCCAAAAAATCATCGCGCTGCTGGCGCCGAGTGCTCGCAACCAAAGATCGAGTCATCGCACCGAGATCATCGCTTCACGACATCGCAGCGCGGACGCCAAGCGTCCGCCGTTTTCATCGCATCGCATCAGGATCGTCGCTCCCTCGCGGAGCGCCATTTCTTCGCATCGCAACCCGATCGCACACGCAACAGGATCGTCGCCTCGTCTCCTCCCTTGCGGCAAGGAGTCATCGCACCAGCGGTCTAGCGTGCAGAAGTTTGTCGCATCGTCTCCACACGCATCAGCAGATCGGCGCATCATCCTCCCTCGCGGCAAGGATTTATCGCATCGCCGGCCTCGCGTGCAGAAATTCATCGCTACAACTTCTTTGCGACAATTTGTTGACTTTGCTACGAAATCCAGGTAATTTGTAAGTAAAAGGGTCGCAGAGACCACTGCTTTGAACTGAACTCCTCTTTGCGCACTTGAACTATTTTTGCAGCATTCCAAGAGTGATCCTATTTGACAGTATTGTGGCTTTTTATCGTTCTTGGTCTTGTGCTAAGTCTATATATAAAGATACTTATTTTTTATAACTACTTGTGTGGTGTCCCTTTGTAGTGTTCCTCACTGTGTTACTATGTATGGTCATAAATGCTTCACACACTGCCTCTGAGATAAGCCTAGCTGCTCGTGCTACGTTACCACAGGGTTGAGCAGGGGTTATCAAAGGGTGTGGCTCTCTTACCCTGACTTAGGAAGAAGGGTCCCTACTTGGACAGTGGCCAGCCACTGCCAACGAGAGACCCCCATTTCTAACATTGGTGGACAGCGGTGAGGATCTGGACTTGCATTTATGATCGCATACAGTAATTATAGTGTACACTACTAGTGAGTGCAGACCATAACGCAACCACATACGTTTTGAGGTTTTTTGATTCTATTTTTGATTAATATTGCCAGTTATTGCTACAATGGGCAAGCCCAGATCCAATGCTCTCGGAGGATCTCTCCTGGGAAGAAGAGAAATTAGAAACCTACAATGCCAAGCAGCTCAAATATTTTTGCAAACACTTCACAGTCCCTATCACAGGTCTCACTAGAAGGGAGGAGTATTACAAGGTGCTGAAGGCCTGGCTAGAAGCCAGGGATGCCCCTAATAATATGGGAGAGCACGGCTAGGGGGAAGAGAATGCAGGAGAGCAGCAGGGTGAAGTAGTAGATTTGGTGGGAGATAAAGCAATTTCCAGCCCGGGCACTAGTGTGTCCACCAGGGTTCTGTCCCCAGAAGAGATGGAGGACAGGGAGAGAGATAGGCGGCATAATATGGAGATGGCTAAGCTTAAAATGGATGGTCAGAGGGACCTAGAGAACAAAAAGTTAGAATTTGAGATTATGAAAATGAAACTTGAGCATGAGAGAATATTGAGGGAGTTGGAGATTAAAGCAAAGAGTATAGAGATCTCCCCCTCTGGTGGCAACATACCTGTAGTGCATCCTGAGAGTAGGGTGTATATACCCAAGGAGGTTATTAAGGATTTCCACAAAAGTGAAGATATTGGGCAATGGTTTGCCGCTTATGAATTAGCCATGGTGTCCTACCGGGTCCCTGAGAAGGATTGGGGAGCGGGGTTGTGGGGACGCTTTGTGAGTGAGGGGAGGGATACCTTGTTGGACCTGCCCCCAGAAAGTCGAATGGTTTATGGCCACATGAAGGAAGCTTTGATGACCCGCTATGGTTTGACCCCTGAGATGTATAGGCAGAGGTTTAGGACCTGCAAGAAGCTAGCGGGTACCACGTGGGTTGAATATGTGTCTTTTTTTGCAGAGCAATGGAACGCTGGGTAAAAGGTAGCAAAGTAGAAACTTTTGAGCAGCTTTATGATTTGATTGCATGGGAGCATTTATCTAGTAACTGTTTTCCTGAGCTACGCCAGCACCTGATTGATTGCAAGCTGACTAACCCTAGGAAGCTTGCTGAGGAGGCGGACCGCTGGGTGAGCACCCGGGTTCGCAAGGGTCCAGTGGGGAGACTTCGCCAAAGGTGGGCAGGGTCCCCAGCAGAGAAGTGTGGGGACAGGGGTAAACCGAGGGAGTTCCAAAGAGGGCCCCAAAGTAATTCCCAAGGGAACCAAGCAGTGGTGTCCCAGCCTCCCCAAGAGAAGAAGCCAGTGCCCCCGACAGGTAGGCCTGTTCAGAGGGGGCCCCTTACTTGTTATAAGTGTGGTCAAGTGGGCCACAGATACTATGATCCCCAGTGTCCCCAAAGGGACCTTAATGCACCACCCCGTGCACCACCCCGCCAGCTTGCTAGTGTAGCCCTGGGGGGGGGAGGAGATGGGTGCCCAAGGTGGGTGGGATCCCGTAGAGTTGACCCTTGTCTCATTAGGAGACTTTGAGATGGTCCCTAAGCCTGCACTGCCTGCTAACACTAAAAAGTACAGGCAGTGGGTGACCATCAATGGCCGTAGGGTGGAGGCTCTAAGAGACACAGGAGCCAGTATAACTGCTGTCAGCTCCCGTTTGGTGTCCAAAGAGCAGGTTGTCCCCCATGCATTCTACCCAGTAGTGTCCGCAGACAACTCAGAGAGCCAATGTGAGGTGGCTCAGGTTCCCTTTGAGTGGGGGGGGTCTCAGGAACTCTTCAGGTGGCAGTGAGGCCCGCCATGCCTGTAGACTGTCTGTTGGGCAATGATTTAGAGAACTCCCCGTGTGCTACGGTGGAGAGGAAATCTCACTTGGAGATGTTGGGTCTGCCTGAGTGGGCGTGTGCTACCACTCGGTCCATGGCAGCCAATGAGGGTGTTGAGAAGGACCTGGAGCCTGAGAGTATGGCTCAGATCCCTGCCTTAGAGAGAAGGGGCAGGGGGCGCGGGGAGCCGGCCCCTTGGTTCCCACGGCCCAGGAGGGAGCAGACCCTGAGGGGGATGCCCTGGAGCCTACCGGGAGCAGATCGCCGAACTGGGGGACCTGCCTGAGCTGACCCATTGGCAGCAGGAAGGGGGACCCACCAGGGAGGAATTTTGTGAGCAGCAAAGTGTTTGCCCCTCTCTTGAGGGTATGCGGCGACAGGCTGCAGCCCAGGCAGCAGGTGACATGTCTGGTTCACATCTGATTTATTGGGAGAACAGTCTCCTGTATAGCGAGCCTAAGGCTGCTGAGCCGGGGTCAGCCCGTGTGCTGGTGGTACCCGAGTGCTTCAGAGCCTTCCTACTGGGGTTGGCTCATGACATTCCATTGGCAGGACATCTAGGGCAGACCAAGACCTTTGAAAGGCTGGCCACCCACTTTTATTGGCCCCAGATGCGCAAGAGTTCAGACACTTATTGCAGGACATGTGAGATTTGCCAGGCAAGTGGGAAGAGGGGGGGGAAGATCAAGGCTCCACTCCAGCCCTTTCCAGTAGTTAGTACCCCATTCGAGCGAGTGGGCAGTGACATTGTGGGGCCTCTAGACCCCAAGACAGCCATGGGCAACAGGTTCATCCTGGTCTTGGTGGACCATGCCACCCGGTACCCTGAAGCCATCCCGCTCAGGACAGTGACGGCCCCCGTGGTGGGACATGCACTGATGGGGATTTTCTCCCATGTGGGGTTCCCCAGAGAGGTGGTATCTGACAGGGGGACCAACTTCATCTCCCAGTACATGAAGTCTCTGTGGAAGGAGTGTGGGGTAACTTATAAGTTCACCACTCTCTTACCACCCCCAAAGTAATGGTCTGGTTGAAAGGTTCAACCGGACCTTGAAGGGCATGATCATGGGCCTAGAAGAGCCCCTGAGGCGTAAGTGGGACGTCCTCTTGCCATGCCTGTTGTTTGCCTCACCGTGAGGTGCCACAGAAGTCCTTAGGGTTCAGTCCCTTTGAACTCCTCTATGGCCATCCGGTAAGAGGACCTCTGAGTCTGGTCAAAGAAGGCTGGGAGTAATCTCCCAGGAAACCTCCCCAAGATGTATTTAGCTACATGTTGGCCTTCAGGAACCAGACTCAGGCGTTTCAGAAAAATTGCTGAGGCAAATCTGGAAGCCAGCCAGGAAGAAATGAAACGTTGGCACGACCAGAATGCCACTCTGGTCGAGTTTCAACCTGGTCAGAAGGTTTGGGTACTGGCCCCAGTGGAGCCTTGTGCGCTCCAAGATAAGTGGACCGGTCCATTTGAGGTGGTGGAGCGCAAAAGTCCAGTTACCTACTTGGTGGACTTTCAATCTCCCAGGAACCCCTTGCGGGTCCTGCATGTGAACCGCCTGAAGCCCCACTTTGAGAGGTCTGAAGTGGGCATACTTCTTGCCACAGATGCTGGGATGGAAGAGGAGAGTGAGCCTCTTCCTGACCTCCTGTGTGCAGGAGAGAAGGATGGGTCAGTGGAGGGTGTGATCCTCTCCACCACATTGACCCCTGAGCAGCAGAGAGATTGTCACCAACTGTTGGGGCAATTTTCTGATTTGTTCTCCTGGTGCCTGGTGTCACTGATTGGTGCGTCCATGAGGTAGACACCGGGACAGTCCTCCTGTCAAGCGCAAGGCTTACAGAGTGACTGACAGGTTCAGGGCTTACATTAAGGAGGAGGTCTCCAAAATGTTTGCCCTAGGGGTGATTGAGTCCTCTAGCAGCCCCTGGTCCAGCCCCGTGGTCTTGGTACCAAAAGCTGCGACGCCTGGTGCCACCCCTGAACTTAGGTTCTGTGTGGACTACCGAGGTCTCACTTCGGTCACGAAGACCGACGCGCACCCCATCCCCAGAGCTGATGAGCTCATAGATCGGTTAGGGGCTGCCCGGTACTCTCAGCACGTTTGATCTGACGTCTGGGTACTGGCAGATCGCCTTAACTGATGGGGCAAAGGAGAGGTCAGCATTCTCCACACCAGATGGGCACTACCAGTTCCGTGTGATGCCCTTTGGGATGAAGAATGCCCCTGCCACCTTTCAGAGGTTGGTCAACCAGGTGTTGGTTGGGCTGAGGATTTCAGTGCCGCCTACCTGGACGACAGAGCAGTGTTTAGTTCCTCCTGGGAGGACCACTTGCGCCACCTCTGGGAAGTGTTGATGGCGCTGCGCAGAGCAGGCCTCACAATCAAGGCCAGTAAGTGCCAGATTGGGCAGGGTTCTCTGGTGTACTTGGGACACCAGGTGGGGAGGGGCCAGGTGGCACCCCTGCAGCCCAAGATTCAACCATCCTGGCTTGGGAGCCCCCAAGGACCCAGACCCAGGTGAGGGCCTTCTTAGGACTTACGGGTTACTACAGGAGGTTTGTCAAGGGGTATGGCAACATTGTTGCACCCTTGACTGAGCTGACTTCCAAGAAGCAGCCAAAGATTGTGAACTGGACTGACACCTGTCAGAAAGCCTTTGATGCCCTCAAGACTGCCATGTGTACAGCACCCGTACTCCAGGCGCCCAATTTTGCTAAGGAATTTGTTGTCCAGACAGACGCTTCAGAGCATGGGGTGGGGGCCGTTCTGTCACAGATAAATGAGGAGGGACTAGACCAACCTGTAGCCTTCATCAGTAGGAGGTTACTTTCCACGGGAACAGAGGTGGAGTGCAATTGAGCGTGAGGCATTTGCTGTGGTCTGGGCACTGAAGAAGCTGAGACCATACCTGTTTGGGACTCACTTCCGGGTTCAGACAGACCACAGGCCCTCAGATGGTTGATGCAGATGAGGGGTGAGAATCCTAAGTTATTGAGGTGGTCCATTTCCCTACAGGGTATGGACTTCACGGTGGAACACCGCCCTGGTACAGAACACGCCAATGCTGATGGTCTGTCCAGATTTTCTCCGCCTTAGTGATGAGAACTTCCAAGGGGATGGGTAGTTCTCCCCACATTTCAGCTGGAGGGGACACGTGTTAGACCTGGCACCATTGGCGTGGGTCTCCCTTCCATTTTTCGCTGTTGTACCCCTGTTTTTTCTGGTGTTAGATGCTCTGGGCGCTGTGCCACTGCCCTTCAGTGCACAGCGCGAATGCTCCCTGTGTAAATATGACATGTGAATTGGTATATCCATGATTGGCTTATTTGGTTTATCTGTTAGTCCCTAGTAGTGTGGCCTGTGTGTGCCCAGGGCTGGTAAACCAAATGCTGCTGGTGGGCCTGCAGCGCTGGTTTGCGCCACCCACAGAAGCAGCTTGTAAATTGTGTCTCAGACCTGCCACTGCAGAGTCTGTGTGCAGTCCAGAACTGCCATCTTGGCTGTGAAGTGCACCCACTTCCCAGCCCCTGAACCTTCCCTTGGCATCATGTAAGTCACCCCTATGGTAGGGTGCATTGTGAGTTAGGACATGCCTTGGTGTGTGTAGCATGTCCTGGTAGTGACTTACACCCAATTTCGTTTTTCACTACTGTAAGGCTACCTGTTCCCCATAGGCCAGAATGGGCAATTTTGACTATTACATTCCTATAGTCCTAACTGACCCCAGGAACATGGTAGAAAAACGAATTTAGTATGCCTGAGCTCAGAATATTAAAATACCTCGTTTAGGAAAGTTTATTTTTATATTCTGTGTTTGAAAAATACCACTTTTAGAAAGTAGGTATTTTCTTGCCTAAGCCTTCCAGTGTGCTCTGCTGTTATGTGTATTGGCTGTCTGGTTTTGGAGGGACAAGGCAGGCTGAGCCAGACCTGGGTTGAATAGAGAGATCTGTGTTTGGAGTATGGGGAGGGGTAGCTCCTTGACTTGAATAGGGCTGTGCCTGGCAAGATGAATGATGGTGATCCAGCACGATACTTGCAACGAGCATTCATACAACAGATACCCACTTGGGCCCATACATTCATACTACGCTAGTGTTTCACGCTGGTGGTGTCAGTTGTTACTCTTGATCAAAATCCCTGCTACCAATTACCTTCTGATTGAAGAGTAATGACTTACCAATGGATCCTCTGTTAATTAGGAAGTTTAAAATGAGTGACATTCATTACAGTTCATAAATCCTGAAATAATCACTAAGTCAGGAAGTTTTAAAATGTTTATCTAAAGATTTAGCAGAGTAAAATACAGAGCTGCATGATACTTAATCGCATATCAAGGATGAAACACAAGAAATCAATTATCGATTAATGACGGTCCCTCAGAAAAGGAGAAGATAGAGACAGCAGCACAACTAAAGGTTGCATATATTTACCTAAAGTGCGAGAACCAAACCCCTTGGCCAAGGAGTTGGAAAAGATGGGAACCAGGAAGGATGAAGAGCAAGACCTCCTCCAGGTTCAGGACAGGACCGGTGACCTCTCTACCTACGACGCCTGCGTCGTTCCCCTCTCTGATACTCCGCTTCTCCTCGATTCTCCCGTGCCTTCCTTCTAATGGACTCCGCCGCCCCCTCCTCAGGACCTCTCTGGACAGCGATTCAGTCTGCAATCGATCAGCTTGGCAGTCTGGAGCTCTTCTGTCTGTTCTGTGGACGCCTGTTCTGTTGCAGCATCTCCTTCTAAACTAATTAGCTAATTCTATATCTATTATACCCTTCTACACCCATGTACCTCCCATTAATGTTGCAAAATAAGGGACCACTACTTCTGATTGGACAGGGACAGGGTGTTGATCCTCACACCATATGAATTTAGTTCGATTTCTGAAGACCATTGTTTTAAAATACCGCCCATCAAATTTAATACATTGGCTTTATTTCCCACCCGTCTCACGACAAAATTATACATTCTCCATGTACAATGTTTCAATTTTTCAACAGAAAAGACAAGGGTACTGCAATTTCGGCCATCAGGTCATGGCCTTGGACGACGTCCAGGTTGACTTCATCCTTCTTTCTTGGCAGACATGCAAGACGCATGCGCAGAATCATTGTCTCTCGAGTTTCAGTTCATCAACCCCAGGCCCAAGTTTACGAACTAATAAAAGTACAAGAAGAAAATATTAAAATCACAAATAAAATGTTTCACTATATACCCACTCTCTCTACTCTATTCCCTATTTATTTATAAATTCTATCCCGCATTAGTAGCGTTAAGGAAACGACAATTTAATTATAACATGCGAGCAAGCTGTAGCATGTGAAAACATTAAGCAGCCATTTTAGAACACACTGCGCAGAAGTAGAATTTTCCCATCAAGCAAAGTAAGACGTCACACCATGTGATATGGTTGAGACATGCACAGAAGAGTTTCCCGCGTTTTAGCGGCCATTTTAGAACAAACAAGCATTATTTGTTAGTTAGAACACATAGGCAAGCTTCATAACTATTTATGTTGTGTATGTAAAAGTTAGTATAACAATACAAAGTTTAATATATTAATACTGTGAGGAGATTGCCTCCGAGCAAGTCTCATTTATGAGTCCTTGCTCCATCAATGGCTCCACCTCCCACTGTGCGTCTGATAGCAGACCCCCTCTTCCTGAAAGGAAGGATGCAGCCTGGTAAACAAAGTGCTCCAGGACTGAACAGAACTGGTTCTGGCTAGGCTCAGTGACTTGTAGCTTTTGAGAACAAAGACTTTTGGGGTATAAATATCTGTGCTGAAACCCCTACAAAGTGTGTTGCTCCTGGATATCAAGACGAACCTCTGTCCGAGTAACTGAAGGAATCTGCAGGAGGTGACTATCCTTGTGCTTGTGTGCTGTTTCTTGGATTGGCCTGCAGTGGTTACCATTGGACTTGGAAGAAGAGGGAAAAGGACTTTGAGAGAACTTTTATTAAAGCAATCACCCAAGGACTAGGAGAGAGCTAGCCTCCTGTTGAAGTCTCAGGCACATCAGACTTCACCACCAGCCTCCTGATTCCTCCCAGCGAGGATTTCTATCTGCAGGTGAGGCTCCTGTGAGTTCCAGGGCCTCTAGTTCTACTACAGAGAAGAGAGTGCTGAAATCATCGCTAACGCATGTTTGCGAGCCGCCGCAGCCGAAAGCGCCCAAAAAATCATCGCGCTGCTGCCGCCAAGTGCTCGCAACCAAAGATCGAGTCATCGCACCGAGATCATCGCTTCACGACATCGCAGCGCGGACGCCGAGCGTCCGCCGCTTTCATCGCATCGCATCAGGATCGCCGCTCCTCGCGGAGCGCCATTTCTTCGCGATCGCAACCCGATCGCACACGCAACAGGATCGTCGCCTCGTCTCCTCCCTTGCGGCAAGGAGTCATCGCACCAGCGGTCTAGCGTGCAGAAGTTTGTCGCATCGTCTCCACACGCATCAGCAGATCGGCGCGATCATCCTCCTCGCGTCAAGGATTTATCGCATCGCCGGCCTCGCGTGCAGAAATTCATCGCTACAACTTCTTTGCCACAATTTGTTGACTTTGCTACGAAATCCAGGTACTTTGTAAGTAAAAGGGTCGCAGAGACCACTGCTTTGAACTGAACTCCTCTTTGCGCACTTGAACTATTTTTGCAGCATTCCAAGAGTGATCCTATTTGACAGTATTGTGGCTTTTTATCGTTATTGGTCTTGTGCTAAGTCTATATATAAAGATACTTATTTTTTATAACTACTTGTGTGGTGTCCCTTTGTAGTGTTCCTCACTGTGTTACTGTGTATGGTCATAAATGCTTCACACACTGCCTCTGAGATAAGCCTAGCTGCTCGTGCTACGTTACCACAGGGTTGAGCAGGGGTTATCAAAGGGTGTGGCTCTCTTACCCTGACTTAGGAAGAAGGTCCCTACTTGGACAGTGGCCAGCCACTGCCAACGAGAGACCCCCATTTCTAACAACAGTCATCTGGGAAGTGTGCAGTGTCCCATCCCCCTCCCTCGTACCACCCTTGCAGCCCCCCACCACCCATCCTGCATTTAAGATCTAATATTCTTGACACCACATATATGTGCTTTGTCGATAGGTGACTGGAGATTTCCAGAGAATAGTGCCTGGGCTGAGAGTTTTATTCCTGTTCTCTGCATGTCGCATTATCAGTCTAAATATACTCCCTCTACGACCAAGCCACACAATGCAAAAAAAGATGGCATCCATTTTTGTTCAAGTTTTTTCAAAGCTTCTAATGAATTTATTTTCCCCAGGAATGTAAATTTAACCCCCACCCCAGGAAACCACATGGAATCTACCTCAAGGCAATGTGGTGCAACTAAAGAGTCAGCATCCAGGCATGTCCACGTTTTTTCTGTTGCACCTTTTCTTACCATACAAACCAAGTGCCACACACCCTCGAGAAAGCATGCACCAAATAAGGCAAATATTTAGAAACCCAAGATATATAAACTCTATCTGGCTGGCTTCTTAGCCAGCCTCTCAAACATCTATTATAGGATGTGGATGATGGAGCCTGAAACAGCTATATTGTTTAGTAAAGTAGGCAAATGCACTTTTGAAGCAAGATCATTAAAAATTGCCTGTTTAATGAGGAAAGCTACTGTTACTGGAGGCACTTAAATCACGAAGAGGTCTGAGAGGGCATGCTGTGCTGAAGGAGCTGTGTGCGGGCAGGAGTAATTGGGAACAGTATTTGTTGCAAGTTTGGCCGACATCTGTGGAAGCTCTTTTCTGCCCTTAGAAGTTATGGCAGAGTACAAGTTTAACTATTATGTGTTGTGAAATTTAAATAGTTCACTTCATCCCTCACATCATAATATTGACACCGAAGTTATTCCATAATAACAGTACATTACCAGCAAAGTGCGGCTACTCTTCAGAAAGGGTCTAGTCCAGAGCACGATTATAAACTTCTAATTGTTTAAACATTACCTTTGATGTAGTAAACCTTGAAAGTGCCAGTCTCAATTTAATAGCAGCAGAGAAAGTTAGATTTACAGGATTAAAAGAATATCTCCAAAACATGCTCTTATAACGTCAAGTTACATTTTGTGTCTGAAAAGCGAATGGTAGGACCACCCAGTAATAAGTAACAAGGTCCAATTCGTTTTTTTAACTGAAAGACAGGAGAATTTTCTAAATATGTGATATTTCTGGCACACATCTAGAGAGAAACTAATAGAATGAGAATCAAAAGTCTATTTTCCGTATACTTCTTTTCCAGAGCAGTGTTCACAGATAGATGATATTAAATAACGGCAAGGGACTTTGGGCCTCATTTACATTATGTTGACTTCCTGCTCCGCTGCCATGCGTCAAAATGAAAGGGCAGGAATGCATTGTATCTACAAGGCAAGGTGAATTTCTGTCCTTCTCCCCTGTGCCGGCGCACAAACAGCAGCAAACACCCTTGAGTCATTTGCAAAGGTGCCTGCGCTGAGGTGACGATTGGTCCCTTCCTGCACAAAAACAAACAATCATTAAAGGCATTTTCCTTTCTATGGATGCTACAGAATGCAGCACTCATAGAAAGAGGATGACTTTACATTGCCTTGTAAATATGGGGAAGCACATTGCACTGCCAGTGCGCAATAAAAGTGACTCACCGGCGGCGCAATGGGCTTGTAATGAGCCCCTGCATTTCTAACACATGTAACCACAAAATGTAACTAAACCCACCATAAATCAATTCATGAATCCTACAGGTACTATTATGAGTGGATTTAGTATGTTATGTTATGTTATTGTAGTTTATAAAGCGCGCAGCTACCCCCAACTGAATAAAGCTAAAAACAGTGAACTTCTATGCAGACTTTCAATACTTTTAAATTCAGATTTCACGATATTGACAAGGTAGAAATATATGGATAAATATTTTCTGGTACATTTAAAAAAATGCTAAACAGTAAGAGCCAAATTTAAAAAACAAATAATTCTGAGCAGAGATTTGCAAATGTGTAAGTTTCTAAACTCACACCTGTAAATCTCCTAAGAACTGTAAGATGATCCATTCACCATTTTCTTATGCAATAATAATCGGTCTGCTGCATACCAACATTAGTTACGGCACACCTACAAATACACCACTGCACGTTTTTGACCCTCTTCCTTTACTAAACCATTGTCTTCGTAAGCAACAAACAGAAGGGGGAGGTTACAACCAGGGCTGGCTCTGGTGCGGTGCTCCCAGTGCAGCCACATCTGGCACTGGCCTCGGGGGTGCGGGCCTGCTGCAGTGTTTTCTACATGTTGAGCAGATCTTAGGGTCTTATTATGATTTTGGTGGTGTGGGAGTGGGGCCACCACACTGCTGCCCCACTCCCACACCGCCAAAGCAAAAACAGACCGCCCACCAGATTCTGATTTTTTAACGTTGCTGGCAGGCAGTTCTTTGGCGTTCCCACAGCGGTGCTTTTCAAATAGGCACTGCAATAGGAACGCCAAAGCATGTTCCTGCATGGACAACATTGTGCATTTCGGTCCGTGCAGGAACATGGGGGTGCATGCAGACAGGGGGCCCACCATGCCCCCCTCCATGCACCCCATTGAGCAGAGGCACAAGGAGGCCCATTGGGCCCCCTTGGTTTCCTCACCGGCACACTCTTCATGGCGGTCTCAACACCATGAAAAGTGCGGCGGTAAGGAAACTCCTAATATGCTTGGCCATGCCACAGCAGCATCGCCAACATATTAGGGGCCTCAGATTAGGGGCAGCAGTAGCAGTCCTGTGGTTTGTCCAACCGCCACAGTCCTAATACATCAGGCAGACTGCCAAACTCATAATAAGGCCCTTAGTCAACAATAAAAATGTCAAGATAACTCCGGTGTTCAATGTTCCATCTGGAGAGAGATGGAGTTTTGTTTAGTGGCAGTTGGACTCATCATAAATTAGCAGAGAAAGAACATGTACTATGAGCATCATAGAACTGTATTTTATATTGATAGCTCAGTTGGTTACTGATTTTGTTAATAGGTTCCTGCGTTTGTTACTTGCAGTTCATAAGTTACAATCCTATGCAGCACAGTGACTTATGAACTGCCATCAAAGCACTGGATGTAGACTGCATAGTATAAGTTAGGACATTATATTTGTTCCCTCAGTCTTCCATTATCTTCTCCTAATGTTGCCGAAAAGGTTCTATTTTGGTAGAAATACATTCTTATTAGTAAAGCCAATCCCGAACAGCACTTTGAAACAAATTAAATGCATGTGAGAGAGGGGCTATGGAGAGATGAGGGGCACTGGTGGAGGGTGATAGTGAGGATATCTGGGGAGAAGGAGGTCATTAGGCTGCACCAAAAAATGTTGCACTAGGTGCCACCAGCACTAAAACCTGCCCTGGTTACAATAACGAAGGGGAAGAGAAACTGCACTGAGGAGGAAGAAGACATGGCTGTTTTCTTTTAAACAACCTTGGAGATTTTTTTTAGTCTGCCTCCACACAATCCCATTGAAGCAGACAAGCTGGCCAAGTGACAGCATCTTACTTGCATGACAATTCTCATGAAAGTCGAGAGACACATCAGGGGTAACCCACAAAAATGTACAACAGCAAAAGACATAATGTGTGAATGAGACCACACTGGAATGAAAAGTACGGCTCTAATTCATATGGGTAGACCTGAATCAGGTCTCAGACTAAGGGCCTGATTACGATACTGTCGGAAAAGGCTCCGACCGTCGGTCAGAGCCTTTCGGACAGCATTGTAATTTGCCGGTCGGCTTGCTTTCTACCCGCCTCATTACAAAGGAGGCAGTCATAAAGGATTCTGGCTGGTCATTCTGACTGGCTTTCGACGTGCTCGGAAAGCCCGTCTGCCAGTTTTAATGCTGTCAGTAATCTGAAGGGCGGATCATTCCACCCTTGGGATTACGATGTCGGGTTTCGGCAGCCTTTCTGTGCCGGCCTTTCTAACACAGAAAGGCTGTCGGAACTCGACTTTGGGGGCCCCCAGCAGGTCCCCCATGGGTGCAAGGCCTCTGGTTGGAGGTCGAGGGGACAGGATTTGTTTTTCAGCCATGATAGTAAGCTGAGCTGCAACAGTGATGGGGGCCAGATGAGGCTTGAAGTAGCTGTGTATGGAGTTGATTTTGTTACTGAACAATTCCGAGAGCTTATTGTAAAGGTCTTGTGAGGGGGTGACATTGCTGGAGATTGCAGGAGGCACAGTGAAATCTATAAAGGTGGTGAAGAGTCCCATGCTGCTATTTGTCCTAGCATTGATGTGGTCTACAAGAGCAGTGGGCTTGGTATTCCATATTAGGTCAATCCTCCCAGGTTGTGACCTAGCTGGACAAGAAAACAAGGTTGGTCCCACTCAGAGTTTTTTGTCACCAGAAAATACAGTTCAGTTCAGTACAGTGACACTCAAAACAAGCCTATCTGACTTTGGTGAAACCTTTCCAGGTACAGTCTGCCACCTTTCCCTGCTGCAGGAATTTGACTTCTATTTCAGAGATTAAGCCAGAAGGTAAAAAGTCAGGATGATTCTGCTGGGCATATCTGATCATCACGGTTGACCTGAAATCTCAACAAGGTCCAGTCACATGAAAACAGTACTTTGTATTGGTAATTTACTTTTTGTTGGTACTTTTTCTATTAAATCTTTAGAAATTCATATATCTAGTTCCCCTGATTGGGTTTTGGGTGTTTTGGTGTCATTTGGTTTATCAACATTTTTGATATTTTTATAAACTTTAGTGCGATTTTAAATGCTGTTGTTTTCTCTCTCCCTCATTGGTGCCCATATACCTTTCTCACTGGCATCCATGAATAATATGCTTTTTTTGCGTGTCACAAAAGCTTGAGTATCAAGACCTCTTTCTAAGTCTTTTTTTAATCATTTGAACTCTTCCTCATTCTTAACATCCCCTTTCAAATTATATGTTTCTTTAATAACATTCTCATAGTACCAGCCTTCTCTTATAGAAATGTGAAGTATTAAGTTTTAAATTTTCTTCTTGCTAAAACAGCATTTTTCAGCTATTATTATCAGCCTAAAATCCCCAAATCTCTCAAGAATCCTCTTTACTTGCTCATTATATACCTGCCAAAATTGAACTATACACATACAGTAATAAATTAGCTAACTTACTGCGTAATAAGACGTATGAATATACTAAAATGCTAAGCAGCAGGGCAATGGGTAAAAAAACACAATGTAACCAAACTCTGTGAAGGCAATAAAGTTTTAGTGAGATATCTTAAATATAAACAAAACAATGGTCATGCCCAAGCAATTTAAGACAAAGAAGGCACAGTATGCTCAGATCCCCAGAAATGTTTGAACATCTTTTTTTAAATTCTACAAAGAACTCTATGATGAAATAAATATCTATCAATTCTAAAGAAGGTAAAATAATTTTAAATAACATAAATCTCCCTAAACTCAAAGAAGATCAAACAAATGTTATTTCCTAAAGCTCTAGAGTCAGTTCCAAACTGAATATTCTCATTGGTCTTTTTAGCTACCCCATTTGGAGCCATCCACTCCTTTGTCTCCACCAAAATGATCACAATGATTTACACCATTTCTCTAATTTCTTACTTGTAACCACATAAACATTAATAGACATTTTATTCAATTTTGATATCATTGGTAAAGTTTCCTCTTTCAATTTTATTTCGTGTATGTATGACATGAGACAGCCCAATTTTTGGCTAAATTCTTTTGGACAGCTTACCAAAAGGCCCCCCAACGCGTTTCCAGCCTATTTTGGTGACATGTTCTTGATGCCAAGAAATATGAGGACATCTCCACAAAACAAAGAAGCACTTACTTCATATAGATAAGAGGAAGCACTGTTGTTTGGTGGATATTTACCTCTCTGTAGTCTTGTTGTCCTCTCTTTGGGGAGACTCATGTTATCACCAATTTCTGGATAGAGACGCAGAAGGAACAATTACTTTGCCAAATGCATACGTGGTCACTGGAGACATTTCCTCCTGGTCCAGTACAGAGATGTAATGTAGAATACACACTAAACATTTACCTAATGAGGTGGCAGTTACTAATTAACCAGAAGAAAGTACTCCACTTGAGTAGATAATTTGCGCAAAACTGTGGACTCTTGTTGGATACAAGGGTGGCTGTGGTTTCTCTGTGACTGAGTCACTCACACAGCTACTGACATACCCACACAGATACTTAGACACCCACTCACACACTCAGGCCCTCAGACACTAACTAATAGACCCATTCAGACACTCACACACATACTCATAGATGTACGCAAACACTCATGCACCCACTCACAGACCTATACTGCCACTCACACAGACACTCACAGATGGATTCAGACACTCATGACTAACTCAAACATATACACCCACTCACAGACCCCCTCAGACACTCATGCACCCACTCACAGACCCATACATCTACTCACTCAAACACTCACAGACCCACTAAGAGACTCACACACCCACTCACAGACTCACTCAGAGACTAACGTACCCCACAGACCCACTCATCCACTCACTCACAGACTGGTTCACACACTCATGGAGGCACTTGAAAAGCCCACTCAGGCGTTCTTGCACCTACTCACAAACCCACTGAGGTACTCACTCAGACACTCATGTACCCACTCAGACACTCATGCACCTACGCACAGACCAACTCAGACCCTCATACACCCAGTAAGACACTTATGCAGCCATTCCCAGACCCATGCCGAAACTCACACACTCACTGAGACACTCATGCACTCCCTCACACACTCACTGAGACACTCATGCACTCACTCACACACTCACTCAAAAAGGTTAGAGGTTAAGAATTAAAAAATTAAAAACCTTAGACATGACTAAACCTCTAAATGCTGGACAGAATTACACCAAATTTGGTAGAAAGGTAAATTTGGTTATGCTTGTTTTAATTTAAGCCCTGGGTGAGGCCAGTTGTTGGGGCATATAATAAAAAAAGGAGTGGGGGTGCACGGGCCTCCCCTCCAGGGGCTTAATAATGCCCAAGTGACAGCCACCTCTACTGGGCTTTTCTGTAAAAAATTAATGCAGAGTAAGCCCGTACAGCGTCCCCTGCTGCCCCGGGGACCACCACCTCCTTGGGGCCACATTCTAAAAACATCGGGGGCCTTATGGACCCCCATGCCCTGGGGACTACCAACTACCTGCGGCTAATACATTTTTATGGGGGACCTCTTGACCCCTTGGCCCCAGGGACCACCACCTCCCGGGGCCATGATCAGATTGTAGTGGAGGGCCTCAGGGACCCCCAGACCCCAGGGACCACCATCTCCCAGGGGCTATCTTCTTTTTAAACAATTGGGAGTGGGCCACTGCCCCCCCCCCTCCTGGGCCATTCTCAGCCATTCTCAGCCCTGGGGATGCCACCTCCTTGGTGGAGGCCTTACAAATAAGGAAGGAGGGTGGCACATGGCACCCCTCCTGGAGCCATACATGGCCCTGGTGACCACCACATCCCAGGGCCAGCTCCAGCTACATCTCGGGTGCCCACCCCTGGGAAATAACTGTTTGTTGTGGCTCCCGCCAAGCCACAACAAATTCTTCCAAAATGCTCTTGCTTGCTCAGAGCAGAGCAGAATTGTTTTTAGACAGAGTGAGCTGCATTGTTAGCAGCTCACATTGTCTAAAAGCAATGCTGGCCCCTGCAGAAGCCGGGGAGCCAGCAGGAACCACGGGGGCCTTCAGGCTCCCCACACGGTCCCAGTGAAGACTGGCTACCCCAGTGGATGGGGTTCCCAGACTGAATTCATCCAGTGGAGGTGGCCGAATGGCCCCCTCCACCATTTGATAAAGGCGAGGCCCCCCTCCCCTCAAAGAAATCTAAAACAATTTAAAAAGTCCACACCTCTACTAATTTTTTTTAATTAAAAAGGCTGGGCCCCGGGGGATTGAGCTCTCTGGGGCCAAAATCTGCATTTTGAGGGGGTTATGCAGCCTCCCTCCCCATGCCAAAAAGGCCTGGCCCCAGGGGATGGGGTCCCTGAGGCTGAAACGTTCTCTAATTAAACAAAAAAAATTGAAAAAAGCCGGCCTCTGCAAGTCGCCGGAGGCCCTGCCCCCTTTCACCACCAAGCTTCAAACATGCCTACTGGCACGCTAGTAGTTGGAGGATGAAGCACCCTTGAATCCTTGGAGTCCTTGGGGGCAACTAGCCCTCCTGTTACCTCCAGTAAGTCCCACACAGTGGGATTGCTGAAAGTTCATCGGAGTCCCTGCCCCGGAATACGGCCCAACGGAGGTAAGTACACATTTAAATGAATAAAACAAATTTCGTTGCGCGCGCTGCATCGCCAAATACGATGCAGCGCTTGCAACAAAATTTGTTTTATTTATTTAAATGTGTACTTACCTCCGGTGGGCCGTATTCTGGATTTTACTACCCCCCACCCTGCCCCTCCCCCGCCTCATGTCACCGCCTGGCGGCACTCCCTGAAGGAGCCGCTACTGCCATTCACTCACCCATATAAAAACTGATGCAACCAGTCACTCACTGTGCAGCCAGTCACACAACCACACACTCATCCTTAAAGCTACTCACACACCCACTAATTTACCTATACAGCCACTCACACACTCACTCACCAATATAACATGTCAATACAGCCACTCTCACTCACCCATACAAGCAATCACACACCCTCACAACCACCTAAATACCAATTCACACATCTATACAAGCACTCACACATCTGCTCACTCACCCATACAACCATTCACACAGACACTCATTCTCCAATACAGCCACTCACGCACCAACATACTTGAACAAACAACCACTCAAACAGCCACTCACTCACCCATACAGCCACTTACTCACCCAGTCTCTAACCCATACAGTAACTACACACCCACTTACCCACCCCTAGAGCCACTCATACTACCCCTTACTCACCCATACAGTCACTGACACACCGACTCACTCACTAATACAGCTACTCATACACCAACTCACTCACCCATACAGCTTCTCACACACCCACTTATACACCCATGCAGCCACTCACACACCTATTCACACAAGGATACATATAGTCACACAGCTACTCACATTATATATGTTAGAAGTAGAATCACTCAGTAGTAGTATACTAATGTAATTTTTGTAATAGGTTAGTATATATGTGCAACAACCATACCTCTGCTTATACTCACTAGATGATGTCATCAGTGATGTCCTCAGTGATGTCATTTGAGATGTCATCAGTGATGTCACTGACCATGCCATGAGTGATGTAATATGTGAGGTCATAAGTTGTGTGACTGTGTGTATCCATGTGTGAGTAAGTGTCTGAGTGGCTCTATGAGTGTGTGAGTGGTTGTATGGGTTAGTGAGTGGCTGTGTCAGTGGCTGTGGGAGTAGCTGCATGGTTGAGTCAGTGACTGTGTGTGTGGCTGTGTGGGTGAGTGAGTGGGTGTGCAGTATTGTATGAGTGAGTGAGTGGATATGTGAGAGGCTGTATAGGTGAGTGATGTGGTGTGTGTGAGTGAGTGGATGCGTAAGTGGTGCATGGGTGAGTAATTGGGTGTGTGAGCGACTGTATCAGTGAGTGAGTAAATATAAGATTGCCTGTATGGGTGTGTGTGTGCTTGTGTCAGTGACTGTATATGTGAGTGAGTACATGTGTTAGTATCTGCGTGAGTAAGTGAGTGGGTGTGTGAGTACCTGTATGGGTGAATGAATGGCTGTATGAGTGACTGTATGGGTGAGTGAGTAGTTGTGTGAGTAGCTGTATGGGTGACTGAATTAGTGTGTGTGTGACTATATGGGTATATGAGTGGGTGTGTCAGTGTCTGTATGACTGGATGTGTGAGTGGCTGTATGGGTGAGTGAGTGGGTGCATGATTGGCTGTATGGCTGAGTTAGTGGATATAAGTGGCTCTATGAATCAGTGAGTAGGTATGTGAGTACTTGTATTGGTCTGTGAATGGGTATGTGAGTGGTTCTGTGGGAGTGGATGTATTAGAGTTTGTATAGGTGTATCAGTGGGTGTGTGAGTGGTTCTGTGGATGATGTCATCAGTGATGTAATTTGAGATGTCATCAGTGATATCACTGACCATGTCATGAGTGATGTAATATAATAGTGAGGTGATAAGATGTGCATTGCAGGGGCATAAGTTATAGTTAGCTGAGGTAAATATAACTGATATATATTATCTACTGGTGGTCGCCAGTAGATAGTTATAGTTAGGACCTATTTTCCATAGGAAATCCGCAACATTCTATTTGAAATAACTCTTGCGTCGGTTGACGAATCTTCGCGAAATTTTCAAACTTTGTGGCCCGCTCCGGTCTGCTCCTATCCTGAAAGTCTTGGGGTGATTCGTCAAGCGGGGGCCAAGAAAAAAGGGGGGTCCCAAAACGTGTTTTCCCCATTCATTTTCCCATAGGAAACTTTAGCCACGGCTACAGCACGAACTGCTGAACGGAATTACACCAAATTTGGCAAAGAGGTAGTTCTTGGTTCAGAAAGAACCCTTTTTGTTAAATGGTGTAAATCCGTTCAGTAGTTGCTGAGAAAATCAAAAGTAAAAACACATATATATCTATGGCCGCGGAGTACCGTGCACCCTCCCGATGACCAGCTGTATGCTAATTGCTGTCACCACTCCAAACCAGGAAGTGTTGCCAGCCATCTTGTGACTCGGTAGAACCGACTCACAAGAAAACAGTAAAAACAATCGCGCAAAATGCAAAAAGGGGGCAGGGTAGAAACACCCTGACCCCCTAGGCCTGCTCAGGGCCCAACATTTTTTTTTTTTTTAAATCGGCAAAAAACACGCTGGGTGCGCGGATCCTGCCGATAAAAAAAAAAACGAAGCGCGGGCTCCCGCGCTTCGTAGTTAATTGGCCCCCGTGTGGGTCAAGTCCCAGGGGCATGCGGGGTTTTATTTAATAATAATATGGGGGGCCTCTAAGGCCCCCCCAAGCCCTGGGTGGCTTTCAGTGATGTCATCAGTGATGTCACTGACCATGTCATGAGTGATCTAATATGTGACATCATCAGCAGTGCATTGCGGGGGCGTGAGTTATAGTTAGCTGAACTAACTATAACGGGGAATTTCACGGGTTTTGTACGAGTGCAATGTCCAACTAACTATAACTGTCCCTAAAACCTATGGTTTTTTCAGTGAATTTGTAAGGTTTTTTAAATGCTAATTTCTAACTATAACGTGCCTGAAACCTATGGTTTTTTCAGTGAAAAAAGAAAAATATATATATATATATATATACATATATATATATATATTTATATATATATATATATATATATATCCAAGAAAGAAGTGACTCAAACAGATAGATTCACCAAAGAACAAAAATATATTTCCACTACAACGTTTCAGCTTCCGCCTTCCTCAGGTAGTACAAGATGGTTTGCTCAGTGGCTGCACAGATGACACAGCTGAATTTTCAAAAAGCATCATGAGTGAAGATTCCATTTGGAATGTGGAATCAATGCAGTCCTGAGAGCTCTTGAGATATGCAGTAATCAAGTTGTATTATCAGTAATGTTCAGTCCATCTGGATGCAGTGATTTTAAACGGTACATCCAGAAGTTTTCTCTGGAGTCCAGTAAGATTTGTAAATGTGCTATTGTAAATTGGCACTTACTGATTTTCTCCTGGATGAACAGCGCAGATTTGTAAATGTGCTATTGTAAATTGGCATTTGTAAATGTGCTATTGTAAATTGGCATTTTGTAAATGTGCTATTGTAAATTGGCAATTTGTAAATGTGCTATTGTAAATTGGCATTTTGTAAATGTGCTATTGTAAATTGGCATTTGTAAATGTGCTATTGTATGTATATATATATGTGTGTGTGTATATATATATATATACATATATTATCTACTGGCGGTCGCCAGTAGATAGTTATAGTTAGGACCTATTTTCCATAGGAAATCCGCGACATTCTATTTGAAATAACTCTCTTGCCGGTTGACGTATCTTCGCGAAATTTTCAAACTTTGTGGGGCGCTCCGGTCCGCTCCTACCCTGAAAGTCTCGGGGTGATTCGTTAAGCGGTGGCCGAGAAAAAGGGGGTCCCAAAACGCGTTTTCCCCATTCATTTTTCCATAGGAAACTTTAGACACGGCTACAGCCCGAACTGCTGAACGGAATTACACCAAATTTGGCAAAGAGGTAGTTCTTGGTTCAGAAATAACCCTTTTGTTAAATGGTGTAAATCCGTTCAGTAGTTGCTGAGAAAATCAAAAGTAAAAGCATATATATCTATGGGCACGGAGGATCCGCGCACCCTCCCGATCACGAGCTGTCTGCTAATTGGCTGTCAACACTCCAAATCAGGAAGTGTTGGCAGCCATCTTGTTCCTCGGTAGAACCGAGGAACAAGAAAGCAGTAAAAAAGTGCGCAAAACGCACAAAGGGGGCAGGGTAGAAACACCCTGTCCCCCTAGGGTCTGCTCAGGGGGTCCCACAAGGACCCCCTGGGCAAAAAAGCATTTTTTTAAATCGGCAGGATGCGCTCAGGGTGCGCGGATCCTGCCGATAAAAATCGAAGCACGGTCTCCCGCGCTCGATGTTAATTTGCCCCGGGTGGGCCAAGTCCCGGGTGCATGCTGGGGGGTTTATTTTATGTATGGGGGCCTCTAAGGGCCCCCAAGCCCCTGAGGACCGCCACCCCCGGGGCTTTATTTGAAAAAGTAGCGGGAGGGCTCTGAGCCCTCCCGCAGCCCCGGGGACCACCACCTCCCCGGGGCACTAACAGAATTGAAAATGGGGGTCCGTTAAGGACCCCCGAGCCCCGGGACCACCACTGTGCATTTGGATGGGAGGGGGCCGCGCGCCCCTCCTGGAGCCTGTGGTGGCCCTGGGGACCGCCACCCCCAGGGCCGGCTCCTGCAGTGTCCCGGGTGCCTACCCTCGGGACACTGCTGTTTGCAATGACAGGACGGGAGCCTCGCGGCCCCGTCCTGTCATTGCAAACTGCTTTGGGATATTGGAAGAGAGAGCAGGGAAACCTGCTCTCGCTCCAATATCCAAAGACAATTGCTTTTCCACACGGGGAGCAGCATGTTAGCTGCTCCCCATGTGGAAAGCAATGCCGGCTCCCGTAGGACACAGGGAGCCGGCGGGACTGTGGGGGTTTGGGGACCCCCACAGTCCCCAACCAGAGGCCAGGCCCCGGGGGATGGGGTCCCCGGGGCAGTAGTGGCCCGGGAGGGGGCCACGTGGCCCCTCCCCAGAAATAATTTTTTTTTTTTAAAGGCCTGCCCCGGGGGATGGGGTCCCCGGGGCAAAAGGAGGCCTGAGGAGGGGGGCCACGCAGCCCCCTCCTTAAAAATTAATGTAAAAGTGTGGCCATGCCCCGGGGGATGGGGTCCCCGGGGTAGTATTCGGCCAGGGGAGGGGGCCACGCGGCCCCTTCCGGTTTAATTAAAAAAAAAGAAGGGGATAAGGCCCTAGGGGATGGGGTCCCCAGGGCCCAAAATAGGAAAAGGAAGGGGGGCCACACAGCCCCCTTCAGGGGAAAAAAAAAAAAACGATCGGGCCGCAGGCCCCGCCCCTTCCTTCACCACTCTGCAAACGCACTCCCTGGCGCGTTTGCAGATGGGGAAGTAATTCCCCTTCAATACTGGGGTCTGGGGCCAACTAGCCCACCAGGAACCTTCCAGTATGCCAGAGGCTGCGTTGCAGAGAGGTGTACAGAGGCCACGCCCCTTTTACACCTCTCTGCAACGCAGCTCTGTGGCGCTTTGGATATACCTGTTGGGCTAGTTGGCCCCCAGGGACCCTCAGGATTCAAGGGGAGTTAATCCCCGACTTAAAACGCGCCACGGGGCGCGTTTGCACAGTGGTGAAGGGAGGGGGCGGGGCTTCAGGTGACATGTGTGCAAACAGGCCCGTGGCGTGTTTTAAGATGGGGTATGCCCAGACGTGGGTCCCTTGCTCACTTTGCCACTGGATTCAAGCAAGCCTGGCTGATGACGGCTGAAATGCCAGAAACCGGTCCTAGGATGCTTGTTTCCGGTCCAGGGAAGACATGGCTTGGCAGTTCGGGCTGGACTGTTCCCATGAGGCACAGGGTCAGACTGATTTGCATATGGCCATGTCTGAACTGGGGTGGTGGAGTGAGCTAAAGAATGATGATGGATTAAACCCAGATCAGTTGACTGGGGTGAGTGTTTGATTGGCTCAAACGTTCCGTCCATCATCCCCTTTGTATCGCTTTGGTCGCCCTAAGTTGGCGGGGGTATGCCCAGACGTGGGTCCCTTGCTCACTTTGCCACTGGATTCAAGCAAGCCTGGCTGATGACGGCTGAAATGCCAGAAACCGGTCCTAGGATGCTTGTTTCCGGTCCAGGGAAGACATGGCTTGGCAGTTCGGGCTGGACTGTTCCCATGAGGCACAGGGTCAGACTGATTTGCATTTGGCCATGTCTGAACTGGGGTGGTGGAGTGAGCTAAAGAATGATGATGGATTAAACCCAGATCAGTTGACTGGGGGTGAGTGTTTGATTGGCTCAAACGTTCCGTCCATCATCCCCTTTTGTATCGCTTTGGTCGCCCTAAGTTGGCGGGGGTATGCCCAGACGTGGGTCCCTTGCACACTTTGCCACTGGATTCAAGCAAGCCTGGCTGATGACGGCTGAAATGCCAGAAACCGGTCCTAGGATGCTTGTTTCCGGTCCAGGGAAGACATGGCTTGGCAGTTCGGGCTGGACTGTTCCCATGAGGCACAGGGTCAGACTGATTTGCATATGGCCATGTCTGAACTGGGGTGGTGGAGTGAGCTAAAGAATGATGATGGATTAAACCCAGATCAGTTGACTGGGGGTGAGTGTTTGATTGGTCAAACGTTCCGTCCATCATCCCCTTTTGTATCGCATCTTTTAGCCCAGCACTGACCCTGAAAAGTAATTTTAACCGTACTTACCAGTAACTTGTATTTCCTTCCATAGGAATCCATTGTCTGGTTTTCAGCAGAAAAGTTTCAAAGTGTCGATTTTCACAAACTACAAATATTCCTTAAAAATCGCCTGTATGACTTAAACGCATTCTTTCAACTGTTTACAGGAGATGCACCAGTGCTGGATCCAGGATCCACCACTGAGTGAGAAAAGGTCACGATAACACTACTTACCTGCTAAGTGAATTTCCTCCCATAGGATAACATTGGTGATACTATGTGAAAATGTTTCTAAGTGTCAACTTTTAAAATACAATAATATTCCTTAAAAATCACTACTGTAACCAAAACGCTTTTACTCAACTGTTTACAGGAGATGTCCCAGGACTGAATCTAGGATTCAGTCCTGTGGTTAGAAAAGTAATCCATAAAGTAACTAATTGCATTTAGCTAGAAATTCACATTGAGCTCAATGTTGCATTGTGTTTGAAATTGTGTTGCCCATTGCAACAACTGTAACTACTGTACTTAAAAGTCTATTGCCTATTTGCAAAGTATTTAAAGTAAATTAATTCATTCTGAGAAAGTATATTTTGTAATGTAATGTATAATGTAATTACAATGTAATTTAAAAAATAAAATATCTAAAAATAAATAGTTTAAAAAAAATGTAGTAAATCAGTATGAAAAAAATAAAAATAACAATTAATACATTTAAAAATTGGCATTTACAAAACCTTTGAAATTCACTGAAAAAACCATAGGTTTCAGACATGTTATAGTTAGGAATTAGCATTTAAAAACCTTTGAAATTCACTGAAAAAACCATAGGTTTCAGACATGTTATAGTTAGAAATTAGCATTTAAAAACCTTTGAAATTCACTGAAAAACCATAGGTTTCAGGCACGTTATAGTTAGAAATTAGCATTTAAAAAACCTTTCAAATGCACTGAAAAAACCATAGGTTTTAGGGACAGTTATAGTTAGTTGGACATTTCACCCGTACAAAACCCGTGAAATTCCCCCGTTATAGTTTGTTCAGCTAACTATAACTCGCGCCCCCGCAATGCACTGCTGATGACGTCACATATTACATCACTCATGACATGGTCAGTGACATCACTGATGACATCACTGATGACATCATCCAGTGACTGTGTGTTTCTGTAAAGTTTAAATATTTGTAATATATATAGGAAAAGACGTATTGAAGAATGAGTGGGTGTGTAAGTGTCTGTATGGAGGATTTAGTAGGTGCGTGACTGACTCTATAAGTGAGTGATTTAACGTATCTTACTGAATGCATGGGTTAGTGACTAAACTGGGTGAATGTCTGTATCCGTCTGTCTGTTGCTGTGTAAGTGGCTGCATGTGTTTGTGAATAGCTACATGAGTGTCTATATGAGTTATTGAATGGTTGTCTGAGTATCTGTATGGGTGCCTGAGTGTTTGTGTGGGAGGGGTGTGTGCGACTCTGTGCATAGATGTGTGAGTGGGTGATTCACTGGGTGGATGGTTTCAAGAGTGCATCTGTGATAGACTGTATGGGTGGGTAAGTGTGTGTAAGAGTGTGTTAGTGAGTGAATGTATGTCCCAGTGGTACATGTGTGAGTAACTACATATGTGAAAGGCAGTATATATGTGTGTTGGAGTATATAAATAGCTATAAGCGAGAGTGAGTGATTGTGATAGTGGCTGTATGGATGAGTGTGTGCTTGTATCAGTGATTGTATAAGAGCGTAACACTGTGCTAGTATTTGTATGATTAAGTGAGCTGGTGTGTGTATAACTGTATAGGTGAGTAAATGGCAGTGTGTTTAATTATTTGCATGACTGACTAGGTGTGTGAGTACCTCTATGGATGAGTGGCGGTGTTTGAGTGTCTATATAGGAGTAAGAGTGCATATGATAGTCCTGTACTGAGTGACCATAAGTATGAGTGACTGTACGGGTGAGTGAGTGGATGTGTGTGTGTAGACCTAAGAATCAGTGAGTGGGTATGTAGTTATTGGTGTTGGAGTGTCTATGGTTTTGCGAATGGCAGTCTGTAATTTAGATTGGGTGTATCAAAGGTTATATTAGGGTGTGAGGAGGTGCATCAGATTATCACGTGGATGATGTCATCAGTGATGTCATTTGAGATGTCATCAGTGATGTCATCAGTGATGTCACTGACCATGTCATGAGTGATGTAATATGTGACGTCATCAGCAGTGCATTGCGGGCGCGAGTTATAGTTAGCTGAACTAACTATAACGGGGAATTTCACGGGTTTTGTATGAGTGAAATGTCCAACTAACTATAACTGTCCCTAAAACCTATGGTTTTTTCAGTGAATTTGAAAGGTTTTTTAAATGCTAATTTCTAACTATAACGTAGCCTGAAACCTATGGTTTTTCAGTGAATATATATATATATATATATATATTCACTGAAAAGACCATAGGTTTCAGGGACGTTATAGTTAGTTGGATATTTCACTCGTACAAAACCAGAGAAATTCCACCGTTATAGTTAGTTCAGCTAACTATAACTCGCGCCCCGCAATGCACTGCTGATGACGTCACATATTACATCATTCATGACATGGTCAGTGACATCACTGATGACATCATCCACATGAAAATCTGATGCACCGCCTCACCCTAATATAACCTTTGATACACCCACTGTAAAATACAGACTACCATTTTCGAAACCATCGACACACCAATACCAGTTACTACATACGCACTCACTGATTCCTAGGTCTACACACACATCCACTCATTCACCCATACAATCACTTATACATGCAGTCACTCATCAATACAGCCACTATCACATGCAGTCATACACCCATACAGACACTCACACAAATCGCCACTCATCCATAGAGTTACTCACACACCTAGTCAATCATGCTAAGAATCAATCACACTTCCATTTACTCACCTATACAGTTATACACACACCACATCACTTATTCATACAGAAACAAATGCATACTTACTCTCTTATACAATCACTGATACAAGTACACACTCATCCATACAGTTACTCTCACAATCACTGACTCTCACATATAGTCATTTATATATTCCAACTCTCACATACACTGCCTTTTACATATTTAGTTACTTGGACATGTACCACTGAGACATCCATTCACTCACCAACACACCCATACACACACTCACCCACCCATATAGCTTTTTCCACATGCACTCTTGAACCCATACACCCAGTGAATCAACCACTCAAACATCTATGCACAGAGTCACACACCTCCCACCTACCCACACACACACTCAGGCACCTATACAATTACTCAGGCAACCAATTGATAACCCATATAGACACTCATGTAGCTACTGACCAACCCATGCAGCAGCTTATACAACAACAGACAGACTGATACAGACATTCACACAGTTTAGTCACTAACCCATGCATTCAGTAAGACATATTTAATCACTCACTTAAACAGTCAGTCACGCAACTACTAAATACTCCATCCAGACACTTATACACCCATTCATTCTTCAATACACCTTGGCATATATATAAAACATATTTAAACTTTAAAGAAACACAGTCACTGGATGATGTCATCAGTGATGTCATCAGTGATGTCACTGACCATGTCATGAATGATGTAATGTGTGACATCATCAGCAGTGCATTGCGGGGCGCGAGTTAGTTATGAACTAACTATAACGGCGGAATTTCTCTGGTTTTGTACGAGTGAAATGTCCAACTAACTATAACGTCCCTGAAACCTATGGTTTTTTCAGTGAATATATATATATATATATATATACACATTTTTTTTTAACCTACTTGCAGTCACCAGTAGGTAGTTATAGTTAGGCCCATGTTTCCATAGGAAAACCGTTTTTTTCTTGCCTATTACTTTGGCACCGTTTCACAAATCTTCACAAAATTTTCCCCCAAAACTGCTCCAGTGATTCTTGTTGCTATTGAAGGTTTCGGGGCGATTTGTGAAGCGGGGGCAGAATAAAATGGGGTTGAAATAAGGGTGCGTTTGCAATGTTAATTCCCATAGGAACCTGTCAACACGACTACAGCCGAAAACAATGAATAGAATTACACCAAAATTTGACAGAAAGGTAGGTGTTGTTACACACATTGTTCTTTTTGTTATTTGGAGCAAATACATTCAGTAGTTGTCGAGAAATTTAAGAAGAAAAAGTTAGTGAGATCTCTGGCCGCGGATATTTTTCGTCCATTTCGCAATTAATTGCGAATGTGTGCACCAACAGGAATAGTGTGATTGGCTGGACACAACCTGAGCAGAAAGTTGTGGCCGCGCTTTTATCTATCAGGAATGGTTCCCAGGGATGACAATTTCTGTAAAGCTAAGATGGGGAGTCAGGGTGGAGGTACTCTGACCCCATGTTTGAGAAATGGGGGTGTTAGTGACACAAGTTATGTGTCCAAAATGGATTTTTTTTTAATCTTACGCTATATTCACACCATGATCGCCAGCGTGGTCTTCAGTGTACCGTCACGAGGATGTTGTGACTATTGTGACATTTTTGCGAATATTGGTGGAAACATAAAACAAAGAGGATGTATATCTATATACACACCCTTGTTGATCATAGTCACAGACTTATGTACCTACTTGCATATCCACTCAGACCCTCATACACCCACTCAGACACTAATGCACCCACTCACAGATTCACTCAGAGACTCATGTATGTATTCTCATAAGTATTCAGAGGCTCTTGAACCCACTCACAGACTCATGCGCACACTAACATGCATAGTCAGAGACGTATACACCCAGTCACAGACCCACTGAGAGACTCATACACCCACTCACAGACCCACTCAAACACTCATGCACCCACTCACAGACCCACTGAAAGGCATATGCTTCCACTCACACACCCACTGAGAGATTGATGCACACACTCACTGGCCCACTCAGAGACTCATGCACCCAGTCACAGACCCACTCAAACACTCATGCACCGACTCACAGACCCACTGAGAGACTTATGCTTCCACTCACACACCCATGGATAGATTGATGCACCTACTCACAGATCCACTCAGACTCATACACCCAGGTACAGACCCAGTCAAAGACTGATATACTCACTCACAGATCCAGTAACGGACTCATGCACCCATTCACATACCCACTCAGACACTCACACCCATTCACATACCCACTCAAACACATATACACCCACTCACAAACTCACTCAAAGACTCATGTGCTCACTCATATACCCACTCAGAAATATATGCACCCACTTATAGACCCACTGAAGGACTAGCAGACCCACTGAGAGATTTATGCACCCCCTCAGATAACCACTCAAAGACTCATGCCCTGACTCGCTACCCCACCAAAAGCTGATTCAATCAGTTGTATACCCACTAAGAGACTCATGTACCCATTCACATCCCCACACAGAGATTTATTCTCGTAGTCACAGACCCACTCAGGCACTCATGCACCCACTGAGAGTGTTACTCTGATAGCCATAGTGAAAGACTTATACACCCACTCACAGACCCATTCAAACACTTATTCACGCTCTCATAGATGTAGTCCCTAACTGATATACCCACTCAGATGGTCATACACCCATTCACATTCCATCTCAGACACTCATACACCCACTCAGACACTTTTCCACCCAGTCAGAGAATCACTGAGAAACGTATCTATCTACTCACATATGCATTCAGAGACTCATACACCCACTCACAGGCCTACTCAAAAAGTCAGTCCCACTCACATACCCACTGAAAGACTCATACATCCACTCACATATCAGCTCAATCACTAAAACAGCCAATCACATACCCACTCAGACACTGTTGCACACACTCATAGACTTAGTAAGAGACTCATGTGTCTACTCATATACCCACTCAAAGACTTATACACCCAGTGAGAGGTTCACTCAGAGACTCATGCACCCACTGAGAGACTCATGCATCCACTCGTATATACATACAGAGACTCATGCACTCACTCGTATACCCACTCAGACAGTGGTGCATCCACTCACATACTCACTCAGAGACTTATGCACCCAGTTACAGACACACTCAGAGACTATTACAGCCAATCACCCACCCACTCAAACACTCACACACCCATTCACACACCTAATCATAGACGTATGCACCCACTGACAGACCTATTCAAAGACTCATACACCCCACTCACAGACCCACTCAGACACTTAAACATGCAGTCATGGATCCATTGTCACACTTATGTACTGACGGGTATACCTACTCAGAAACGTAAATGCCCATTCACATACCCACTCAGACACTCATACCCCCACTCACTCAAGTACTCTTGCACCCACTCACAGACTCACTCAAAGACTCATGAGTCTACTGACATACCCATTCACAGACTTATATACCCACTCACAGACTCACTTGAAGACATATACACCCACTCACATAACCCAGTGAATTATTAATACACACTGTTATAGAGATCTGGAGAGACTGATAAATGTTTTTATATTTAAATAGTGATTTATCTAGTGTGATGTTTGTAATAAATTAAATAGTTCTAATTTTTTAATGTGCTGGTGGCTAATGAATTCCTACTGTTGCTTTGCGTTTTCGCAACATATCATTGATCGTCACAGGAAAAGATGTTATCGCGACTTCCGTCGTTACTGCAAAAACAGAAAATAGGTTTTAGAGATAGTTCTTATAGAAACTCACTAGAAAAACATGAGTTTGAACAGTACAGAAATAAACCCCTAGTGCCACAAATACTATTATATGTGTTTTTCAGTCTGAAAAAGGCATGATCGTCAAGGTTACCAACATCATCATGACTCCCGGCGTCATTGCGAAAATGTAAAATAGGTTTTAGAGATGGTTTTTATAGAAACTCACTAGAAAAACATGACTTTAGACAATACAGTAATAAACCCCTAGTGTGTAAAATACTGTAATATGTGTGCATATATGTGTTTTACACATTATCGAAAAGGTAAAATCGTTGCGGTTAACAACGTTGTCACGACGCCCTGAATAACCGTGAAAATGGAAAATAGATTTTAGAGATGGTTGTTAAAGAGACTTAGTACAAAAGCATGAGTTTAAAAGAACCATGCATATAGTAATATGTGTAGTACAATGTTTCGAATGGATTTTTTTTAGTAATCATTTTTGCATGTGCTGGTGGCCGTTGAATGTCTGCTTTTGTTTTGCGATTCTGTGACTTATCCGCGACCATCGCAAAGTTTTCATGAAGATTCCTAAAAACAAAAAAACGATCTTTATGAAAAAAATGAACACTATTTCGGGTACTAGGGTGGCTCTGACAAGAGTCTTTGTGTTGATTGGGTGTATATTGCAGCTACATATAAGACCGGGTGCAGAGTTTCAGGTTACTTAGAAACACCCTGTTACCTTTGTCTGCAAAGTGCACTCCATCATTTCTATAAATTCCAGGCATGTCAAAACGCAGGTTGTGGTTATAATATGGTCTCTGAGGAATGCAGAAGCAGTTTTATTAACATGTGTCCTGGCTTTGTCAATCTGTGGACAGAATGTATTAGACCACTTCCATTTTTTCCTTTAGCATTTGTGAGAGTACACCAAGACAGTGTGAGGGAAAAGCATCATCAATTCAGTAAAGGTATCCTTCATTAGACTTTTCATTCCTACCCCAGTCAATGTGCCTAGGTCATTGCCCCCACAGTGCACAATCCTGAGGTCAGGGGCTGGTAAATCCACAGTGCTTTTAACCTAAGGCAGCAATTGATGAGACTTTAATCCTCTCTGCCAAATCCAAGTAATGTCCACATTAGCCAAACCCAAGTCCCTGTCAATACTTCTCTTTCTTGCAGCCTCACCAGCCCAATAGATATAGATGTGCCCCACAATTCACTCTCTAAGCCTTTTGAAGTGAAGCAGCAGTAGCAGACAAGAGAAGGCTGCAACTGAATGGTGCAGATGGTACAATGAAAGGCAGTTAAAATGCATGTGTGGTGGTGATTTAAAAAATAGACAATTTGATTGGTTTCAGGGAATATGCAGGTGAATAAAAGTAGATACCATTTGGAAATGATTAGTAAATAGATGTTTGATTGGTTCTGGTAAATTCAAAAAATGTAATCCAGACTTGGATATGCTTTACAGTATATGCAGTAAACCATACCTGCTGTAGTTCACATTGTAAGTAGTATGGCCCTTCTAGAATGAACCTCTGACCTACTGGTTCTAGTGGGTTTCTATGGAGAATATGCAGAGGGTATATTGGGGTAAGGGTGTTAAAGAGGCAGGTATCAGTTTTTATGACTTGGAGAGGTTCAGGTTGATTGTTTTATAAGGTAGGTAAGATTCCCTAGTGAGGATTTTCTAATAAAGTGTAGTATACTGATAAAAATATAAAAGTATAAAGGAAAGTAGTTTTTCTGAGTCCTGTTTGTTTGAGAATTTATCACAATTATCTCAATTATGTTGTGATTATTGATACAAAGGCATGCATTTTGGGCTACCTCTAAACAGGAGTGAAAGGGTTTCACAGACAGTAACGATTCAGAAATGCAGTTGCAACAATTAAATGAATGTTTTTATTTGCTGACCTTTGCAGTATCAGGCATAGTTCAGAAGGTTGCCATTTATGGTTGCTTTGTATGAGAGTGGTGTGCCATTCTTGTGCTAAGTTTTTCCAAAACCTGAGAGTATTGCATCTATCGAATAAGAGAAAAAAGTGATTTTACCAACAAACTCAATATTCTGGTATGTCAATTACATTTTTTTTTATAAATAAAAAAATTGATTAAGAAGGTGTATTTCTGTAATATATTGTAAAAAAGCAGTTTGAGATATGAAAAAAGTATTTCAAAAAGATAAGATGGTTTATAACTGATGGTATTCATGTTTTTGAATTACAATTAGTAGGATGACTAGGACACAGTTTGTCTGAGATGCAAATTAGATGTCTCTGAGAATAGTTTACAATATGCTTCCATGGACCTGGATATTGCCGTTCTTCTCCTTTTCTCTATTGTGTAAGTGGTAGAAAGAAAGAGTGTACACTAATGGTTAAACTTATACATAATTATGTGGTATAAGATGTGATAGTTTTACATGTGTATACATGATGTTCTGCTTACAAACAATGTTTTCATTTGAATTGTGGGAGTTGCAGTCCTATTTGGTCCATAATAAAAGAGGACTAGAACAGTTATAATTGAATGTGGAAAGCATACACTGTAGGTGTACATGAATTATGAATCTGTGAAATGTGACAGCTATCTTTACATAATCTTTAGTGTAGTTGCTGGATAATTTCAGGGCAGATTTGTATGTGCACAGATGGTGAGATATGTTCTTTAATTATTATTTTAAGTGAAATGTGTAATATAACACTGCTAGGCACACTTAAACATGCAGTGTTTAAATATGGATTATAGTTAGTAGGGTAAAGTGTGCTTCTGTACTGTTACTAGAAGCATGTTAAATTAGTTTGTGACGTTTTGGTATATATAGGTAGCCTCTGGGATATTTTGAAGGGAAGGTTTACAAGTATGTTTGTTTCTGATTGAAAAAGTTAGAGTTGCCCATTTGAGTTTCTGTTACTTAGTCATCATGTGGAGAGTGTTATGTGAGGCTGTATATAGACTATTCCAGTTATTATGCAACTGACATAGATGCTTAAAAAGTATATAGGGTGTTACTGACCCAGTTATGTATTAACAGAAGCACTTATACATCCACTTACATACTGAGAAAGTAGACATATATTGTTAGCAGTATAAAAAGCAGTTGCAGATATGTTTTGTAATTTGTAATAGAGGAACTGAGGCATTACTTTAACTATGTATGTTCCCACACAAGGCATAAACTGATGTTCTAATAGACAGAAGTGAAAAGTGAGGTAGGCTGCAAATAGACAATAGGACAGTCTGTGCTTTAAAGATAACACATGTACTCTAAAGACTGACTGAGCTATATACGCTCATAGAAACTGATATGTCCGATTAAATATACACACCCTAGTAGGAAAGCAGACAGGCAGTAAAGAAGCACTGATATAGACAGGCACCAGTCACATTTATGTACTGCTAATGAAGGTACTTGCACAGATACCAGGAGGCATAAACTGTTCTTGTAGCACCTGTAACTCACCACTAAGGTAGGGTGCAGCTAGGCCGTACCGCAAGGAGTTATGTGCTTAAAATTTAACACATGTACTCTGAAATTTTAATGAGCTATATAGAATGTTAGAGACCAATGTTGCCAATTATACATCTGCCCTGGCACCCAGGCTTTAATCTGACATACCTAAGTACACAAGCATACAGATACTAAAACACCCATACAGACTGTGACAGAAGCACCTAAACATTCACTCATGTAGACAGGCATAACAGTTATGTATGTAGTGCTAATGAAGACACACCTAAAAATGCACACACACCTAAAAAACTAATATTTACTATCACATATACGAGGCAAATCATGTAACCCCTTACAGACACATTTAGATAGCTATAGAGGTTACAAAGAGAGGCAGTTACTTACAAAAAGTTGCATACACATGCAGTGACAGCCACAGATATGGACTGAGACATTCTTTCACATATCTGCTAAAGAACTCATACTTTCAAGTCAAATATGCAAAGAGGTCACCCTTCCATTATGTTTTGGGTCTTGCACAGTTTAGCCTTTGGATGTAGTTTTAGTGTTAGATCAACCTTCATATTTTAAAGTCCTAGACAAGGTAGAAACAGATCTTTTACTAGATATAAGTCAGCACTGAGGTAGGCTATAGCTAGGCCACAGGGCAGACTGGTATGTGTTTAAAAGCTAGCATATACTTGCCACCGACCATTGAGACCTAGCATTCTGGCCGATGCCCGGTGGAGCTACCTTGATAGCTATAGTGGACTTCCCCCTCGGCCGTCACCTACCCAGCCAGCCAGACTTTGGGCAGACTTTCCTTCGTCTCTCCGCCGTATATCTCCCTCCTACCCTTTTACCTTACTCCCCTACCCTTCTACGCTCCATTTATCTCATCTTCTATGCTCTTTAAATGTTTTCTTATAACAGATGTAACTTGTAACTGATGTAACTTTGTAACAATGTGGAACCTCATGTAAAGCGCTCTGATACCTCCGGGTCTAGCCAGCGCTATATAAAACTCATCAAATAAATAAATAAATTTATAAATATGTATTCTGAAGTTTCACAGAGTTAATTGTGGTCAAAGAAACTAATTTTCTTCATTAAACATCCACCCTACCACTCACAGTTTAATCTGGTACATCTTACAGAAAAGAAAACAAAGAGGTTCTAAACAGAGGCAGTCATTTGCCCACAAACCGATATATGCATGCAATCACAGCCCCAGATATCACTGAGACATTCATTCACATATCTATCTAGTAATCAACTGACACTTTCAAGTGTAGCATCCTCAGAAGTTGCTGTTACATCATGTTTTGGGCCGTGCACAATTTAGCGCCTGGATGCAGTTTCCCAGCTAGTCTGACTTTCATGTTTTAAACTGCTCCACAAGGCACCAACTGATCTTTTATTAGATATAGGTCACCACTGAGGTAGGCTGTAGCTGGCCCATTGGGCAGGCTTGTGTGTGTTTATAATGTAACACATGTAGTTTGACGATTCAGTGAGCTATATGCGCTCATATAAACTGATATACCCTATTAAACATCCATCCTGCCAATTAGAGTTTAATCTGACACGCCTTAGTACAACAGCGCACAGGCATGAAAACACCCACTGATATACTAAAAGAAGCATTAGAGATTCAGTGATATAGACAGGCACAAGTGGTATCTATGTATTGCTAATGAAAGTAGTTGCACAGACACCTAGAAAGCTAATACTCACTAACACATCTAGGAGTCAAACCATTCAGACAGTCCCTTAGAGAGACATTTAGAAAATCATAGAGGTTATGAAGAGAGCCAGTCATTTGCCCACAAACCTATATACACATGCAATCACAGCCCCAGGTATCACTGAGACATTCATTCACATATCCTATCTAGTAATCAACTGACACTTTCAAATGTAACATCCTCAGAAGTTGCATGTTTTGGGACTTGTACAGTTTAGCGCCTGGATATAGTTATTCTGCTAGTCGAACTTTCATAGTTTAAACTGCTCCACAAAGGCATAAATTGATCTTTTATTACATATACATCACCACTGAAGTAGGCTGTAGCTAGCCCATAGGGCAGGCTGGTATGTGCTTATAAGGTAATACATGTAGTCTTAAGATTCACTCAGGTATATGCGCTCATACAAACTGATATGCCCCATTAAACATCCATTTTGTTACCTAGAATTTAATCTGACACACCTTAGTAGAAAAGCAGACAGGCACTAAAACATCCACTGACACAGTGACAGGTGCACTAAAGATTCATTGATATACACAGACAGAAGTTATATGTATCTAGCAGTAATGGAGGCAGTTGCACACACACTTAAATAACCCAATAGTCACTAACACACCAAAGAGGTCCTCATCCTCGGCTCCAACCCCTCAGCCTGGGACGACTCCTGGTGGCCAACGACGCTGGGAGCAGCCCCGACACCCACTGACCACGCACGCAACCTGGGAGTCATCCTCGACTCAACGCTCTCCATGGCCAGGCAAGTCAACGCAGTCTCATCCTCCTGCTTCAACACCCTCCGCATGCTTCGCAGGGAGGGACAGTCGGTCCGGCGCTCAATGTGGCAGCGCAATGCCTGGGAGGGAAAGCAGCAGCAGCTGAGACTGCAGCTAAGTGGTGCGAAGGGTGGGCTTTCTAGACTAAGATTCTATGCGGCTATGGGCTAGTAGTGGAGTCTGCCGAGCGGGGCATGGATCCTGCGGTGGTCATGCTCATCACCATAAAGTTAGGGCTCCTATGCGAGGACCTACCCACGTTCATACGCCTGGGAGGGTGTCCATGTACTCTCAGTGTGATGTTAAATAGTGTTGCAGTGTGGTGAAGTGTAAATGGAAAGAGGAGGGCGTGTTTCAGAGTGAGACATGCGCCAGCGCCATATTGGCATGGGGACCGGTCGGTCAGTTGCAGGTGGCATAGTGGTCACCATCTTGGAGTGGTTTACCGGTAACTGAAGACAATTAGTGGAGACACATCGTGTCCAATGGTGGAGGCACCGATGTCTCATGGAGCAACCGATGGGGTCCGGGACAAGAAGAAAGGGATGCAAAAAAAGAGGGTGTGGAAGATGACCCAGCCGGGGTAGGCTACACACTGCAGTGTTAACAAGGTGTCGACCGGGCACACAGTGCAGCCGGTGAGAACACGTAGCTGCCAAAGTCAGGCCCTGCTGCTTCAAATATTATTACCCCAAGATGATGGGGCTAGGTGTAGCTAGAAAGGGGAAACGCTACAGGATGTTGGACTACCATAGGCCTCCGTAGTGTCACAAGTGGGTATGTGAAAGATGTCACACTGCAGAGTGCAGAGTGGCTCAAGTCGTAGGTGTTCAAAGACCCACGTCAGCCCATGGTATGTCATCATTGATCCCTGTGGTGTTAGTGGATAGATGAAAAATCCACTGTTGTTCTTTGTTGAATAGAGCTTGTTGGTTAATGTTGGTAAAGGATTCCAATATCGTCCATTCTATCTCGACATGTGTGTGTTGCATCTTGATATAGTGGGAGAGCATCTTAGACGTGGACCTACCGCACCTAATGTTACTGCGGTGTTCTGTGATTTGGATCTTAGCTGCTCTGGTCGTCATGCTGACATATCTTTTCTGACAGGGGCAAGTGATAAGATATACACAATTGCGTGTATTGCAATTGGTGTGGGTCATTTGGGTCTAGGCGAAGTTTGGGCTCAGTGTGACTTCTTTGGAGGGGTGGATAAAGGGACACACGATACAGGACCTACAGGGGTAGTGGCCCTTAATGGGGGGAAGCCCCCATAGTTGTTGTTGGCGTGGTGGGCGTGTGGGTAGTGGTCTCGTATGCACTATGTTGTCAGGTAGGTCGCTCCCCCACCACACAGCTCCGCCTGTGCTGTCTGCCCGCTGCTGCTGCTGGTAAGCTTGCCCCTCTGCTTGTGGCCTCGGTGCCCATTTTCCTTCTGTTTCCCTCGCTGCCCCCACCTCCCTTGTGTCCATTTTGCCTTCTGTTTCCCTCGCTGCCCCCACTGTACTGTGCCCGTTTTTTTCCTCTGTTTCCCTCGCTGCCCCCACCTCCCTTGTGTCCATTTTGCCTTCTGTTTCCCTCGCTGCCCCCACTGTACTGTGCCCGTTTTTCCTCTGTTTCCCTCGCTGCCCCCACCTTCCTTGTGTCCATTTTGCCTTCTGTTTCCCTCGCTGCCCCCACTGTACTGTGCCCGTTTTTCCTCTGTTTCCCTCGCTGCCCCCACCTTCCTTGTGTCCATTTTGCCTTCTGTGCCCCTCGCTGCCTCTCTCCATTCCCGCCGCTGCGTCCCCTGCGGCCCCGCCCCCCTGACTGCACATTCGCTGCCCCTGCCTCCCGCCTCCCAGCTGCTCCTCCCTCCCACCTCCCCATATATGGCGGCCGCTGCGTGGCCGCGCCTAAGGCAAGCCCGTCTGCACCCGTCCGTGCCTGGACCGCGCCCAGCGCCAGAACCCCTGGGCCGCGCGCCCCCCGCTCCAGCCTCGAGGACCGACGCCGATACGATGCCACCACACTCCATGCTCTCAACCCCGGACGGACGCACAACTGCTTCAAGGCCGCCCCAAAACGCACCCATGGTCCCTTCACCTGCCGGAACTGCAGCTACACCAGCCTCAGAGCCACCGAGGCGCCCGCCAAGAAGGACCTCAACCACCTCCAGTGCATCCTACTGAACACCCGCTCCGCACGCAAACACGCCGTCGAGCTCTGGGACCTGCTCGACACATCATCACCAGACGTCGCCTTCCTGACAGAGACCTGGATGAACGACTCCTCCGCCCCGACATCGCCATAGCCATCCCAGACGGCTATAAGATCACCCGCAGAGACCGCGTCAACGCAGTAGGAGGAGGAATCGCCATTGTCCACAAGAACACCATCAGGGTCTCGACCAGCACCGACGACACTCTCAGCACCGCCGAACACATGCACTTCCAGATCCACACGGACCCCAACACCACCCTTAGAGGCACCCTTGTCTACAGACCCCTGGGCCCCGACCCCAGTTCAGCGACTCCATCGCAGACTTCATCAGCACGCATGCCCTGACCTCTACCGACTACATCCTCCTCGGAGACCTGAACTTTCACCTGGAGAACAACAACGACAGCAACTCCACCACCCTGATCGACAACCTCGCCAACCTCGGGCTGAGCCAGCTCGTCACAACACCGACCCATTCCGCCGGCCACACGCTTGACCCCATCTTCTCCTCAAGCTCCCACGTCTCCTTCAGCCACACCACGGAACTCCTCTGGACCGACCACCGCTGCATCCATTTCACCTTCCAGAAACCCACCACACACCACCGCACCCAACAGATCCCACGCCGCTGCTGGAGCAAAGTCACCGAAGACCAACTTTGGGCAACCCTCGCTCTCAGCCCTCCCTCCGACCCATCCAACACCGACGACGCTGCCTGCAACCTCAGACGATGGATGGACGACTGTGCCAACACCCTCGCCCCGCTGAAAAAACTCACCTACAGTGACACCACCAAAAGAGCCAGCTGGTTCACCTCGGAACTCCTAGCTTCCAAGCGTACCTGCCGGAAACTAGAGAAGAAATGGCACACTGATATGACACCGGACAGCCACGCAGCCCACAAAGACGCCATCCGTAACCACCACCACCTCATCAAGTGCGCCAAGAGAATCTCCTTCAAAGACCGCCTCGACAACAACGCACACAACAGCAAGGAGCTTTTCAACATCGTGAAGGAACTCTCCAACCCCAGCTCCAACACCAACGACATCCCGCCGTCGCAACCCCTGTGCGATTCCCTCGCCACCTTCTTCCACCGCAAGATCGCCGACATCCACGACAGCTTCAACACCCAGACAGCCCCAACTAAGATCGATGCACCAGACCCGCCGCACACCATCGACCACGACCCCCTGCCAGCCTGGGCCAGCGTGAACATCGAGGACACCATCAAGACCATGAGCACAATACACTCCGGCTCCCCGTCAGACCCTTTCCCGCACCACATCTTCAACAAAGGCAGCAGCTCCATCGCACCCCACCTGTGCAACGTCATCAATCTCTCCTTCGAGACCGCGACCTTCCCAGAGAGCTGGAAACACGCAGAGATCAACGCCCTACTCAAAAACCCAAGGCGGACCTGAGAGACCTCAAGAACTTCCGGCCCATCTCCCTGCTTCCGTTCCCAGCCAAGGTCATCGAGAAGATCGTCAACAAACAGCTAACCCGATACCTCGAAGAAAACAGCATCCTGGACCCATCCCAATCGGGGTTCCGCAGCAACCACAGCACTGAGACTGCCCTCATCGCCGCCACCGACGACATCAGGATCCTGCTGGACAACGGTGAGACCGCAGCCCTCATCCTGCTGGACCTCTCCGCCGCCTTCGACACTGTCTGCCACCGCACTCTACGTGCACGCCTCCACAACGCAGGGAACCGAGACAAGGCCCTGGAATGGGCCACCTCCTTCCTCGCTGGCAGAACCCAGAGAGTCCGCCTCCCACCATTCCGATCCGAAGCCTCCGAGATCATCTGCGGCGTACCTCAGGGATCGTCCCTCAGCCCAACACTGTTCAACATCTACATGGCCCCGCTCGCACGCATCGCCAGACAGCACGACCTCAACATAATCTCCTACGCCGACGACACTCAACTGATCCTCTCCCTCACCAAGGACCCCTCGCCGCCAAATCCAACCTCCATGAAGGAATGAAGGCCGTCGCCGATTGGATGAAGATCAGCCGACTAAAACTGAACACAGAGAAGACAGAGGTCCTCATCCTCGGCTCCAACCCCTCAGCCTGGGACGACTCCTGGTGGCCAACGACGCTGGGAGCAGCCCCGACACCCACCGACCACGCACGCAACCTGGGAGTCATCCTCGACTCAACGCTCTCCATGGCCAAGCAAGTCAACGCAGTCTCATCCTCCTGCTTCAACACCCTCCGCATGCTTCGCAAGATCTACAGGTGGATCCCGACAGACACAAGAAGAACAGTCACCCAGGCCCTCGTCAGTAGCAGACTTGACTATGGGAATGCCCTCTACGCGGGAGCCCCGGCCAAGCTCATCAAGCGACTGCAACGCATACAAAACGCCTCCGCACGCCTGATCCTCGATGTACCACGCCACAGCCACATCACCCCCCACCTGAGGAACCTGCACTGGCTCCCCGTCGACAGGAGAATCTCCTTCAAACTCCTCATCCATGCACACAAGGCACTCCACAAGACTGGCCTAGCCTACCTCAACAGACGACTCCTCTTCTACGTCCCCAACCGCCAACTCCGCTCCGCCGACCTCTCCCTCGCCACCGTCCCTCGCATTTGAAGAACTACCACCAACGGCAGATCCTTCTCCCACCTCGCCGCCAAGACCTGGAACACCCTTCCACTAAGCCTACGACAGACCCAAGACCTGCTGACCTTCAGGAGGCTACTCAAGACCTGGTTGTTCGACCAGTAGCAGCACCCTCCCCCCTTTTTTCTCCCCAGCGCCTTGAGACCCTCGCGGGTAAGTAGTGCCCTTTACAAATTCTGTGATTGATTGATTGATTGATTTGATGTTGGTGGTGTGCTTGAAGGAAAAACGCGGAGTGGCAGGTACCAACTCTCCAGTATGTAGGATTGGCTAGTGTTTCTTGATAATCTTCTGTATCAGATTAGATTGTGGGGTGAATGAGGTAACGCAGGTAATCGCATCACAAGTAGGTCGTTCTTGTTGTTCTTGTTCAAGGAGACCTTCCCTTAAACGTCTCTTTTACCACATATAAGTCACCACTAAGCAGGCTGCAGCTAGGTGATAGGGGAGGGTGATATATGCTTAAAAGGTAACATATGTACTGTGAAGTTATAGTGAGCTACATGCAGTGCTAGAGACCCATGTGCCTAATTATATATCCAACTTGCCACTCACATTTCAATCTGACATACTTAAGTAGAAAAAGTACAAAAAGTGCACAGTGCATAAACGGAACATGGTTAGATAAAATCAAAACTGAGTCTTAATAGATAAAGATAGATACAATTGGGCAGGAGGCAAACGGGGGTCTCCCATATCGTCATGTTGGTAACTAATAAGCCTATTGCCCCTGGAGCAGTAGTCCTCCTTGATAATACCTTTGGCATTCAGGGAATTCCTTCAGGGTTTTCAAAAAGTATTCCAGACAAATCTCATGGTATTTCCTCCTTAAATATTGAATGGAATCTTTAAAACATTGTCTAATTTTAGGCAGTCTTTAATAACATCATGTGAAAATGTTATATCCTCAGAGGTCCATATCTTGGCCCATAGGAGCAAAGGGGCACTGCCTATACAGTCATCTTTAAATTCTAGGCCAAGTTCCGTGTGGCAGAATAGGTTAGGAGCGTTTGTTTGGAAGCATCAGTAACATTTTCATAAATTTATTTTCGATTACTACAAGCTGTTGGATTTTAGGGTAGATCCAAACCCCATCTCCATACGTGGCAATAGAGAGACATTTGGCTCTATAAAGGGTAATTAATTCCTTCTCAGGCTTTTGCCCCAATTTACAAGCAAAATGGAATAGTGCATCCATCGCCCTACTTGTCTGATGTGCTCTTATCTTTTTAAAAAAAATAATCTTTATTACCATTTTCCCACCATTAGCAACAAACCACCCTCTGCCCACCCCACCCTCACGATCAGGGAATCAAAATATGTCAGAGAAACCATACAAAAATTATCATCAAGATACAAACGAGATACTGGGATAAAAAACCATTGGTGATAAAAAAAACACAAGTGTAGACATCAAACCATTAGTTAAAGTGCAATGTGCACGGAGAGAAAGAACTGGAGCTAAAGAATACATAGATATTAGCAATTCATCCTATCTTACATATACTATCAATTTTCATCAGTCTATGCTCGTGTCTTTCCCCCCCTCTATTCCTTTTGAGTCTTTACGGGTAGTGCACAATAATCATCAAGATAATAATGCAACTTTTGAAATACAGGGCTAAAAACCATCGGCAAGCAGCGTAACGTACAAAGAAAATATTTTTATCCTTAGATAAATCAAGATAATACCCAGCTGTAAACATTGAACCATTATTTAAAGTGCAAAGTGCAGATATAAAAAGAGACGACATTTAAAATAAGTAAGTCTCAGCAAACCATCCTGTCTTTGCGCACCCCATCAATTAACCAATCTAGATAACAGTGCCCATATTAATTGCCCTTTTTTCCTTGCTTTAGCGCCTTTTCTGCTATAAATCGCCTTCTCCAAATTGAAGATGGCTAGTAGGCAGGCAAGCCAGTGTTGGAATTGAGGGGGCTGCGGGTCAAGCCATGTTGTAGCAATTAAAAGTCTAAAAACCGTCATTGCAACAGCGAGGAAATAATCCAAATCAGGGGCCGATTTCTCATCAAGAACCCCTAGTAGGATTAATTTTGGACTCAATGAGACTTTTATATCTAATTTACTCAGACGAAGGTTTTGTATTTAATTCTTGACAGTATTTAGAGATGGACAAGTTGCAAACATATGAACAATGTCTGCACAAGAGATGGAACAGCGTGGACACTTAGGGCCATATGTATCAAAGTTTAGTTTATGATTCTCAAATAGCGAATTTTTGAGAATCGCTATTTGAGAATCGCAACGAGATGTATGTAGGATTCGCAAGAAAATTTGCGAATCCTACATTTTCTTAATTGCGATTCGCAAATTGCGAATCGCAGTTAAGTGAGTCCCTCCTCATTCATTCCTATGGGCCTAGAGGCCCATAGGAATGAATGGGAGGACATTCTCAATTTGCGATTAGCAATTAGAGAATCGCAAATTGAGAATGCAATTTCAGTGTTGCAAGGGTGTCCAAAGGACACCCTGTTGCACCCCTGAAATGAGCATGGGTGCACATGTGGCGCACATACATGCCCTAAGGGCATGTATGTGCGCCATATGCCACTTTGAAAAATGCAAAAAATGCATTTCTCAAAGAAATCGCAAGTTACCACCAACCTGTAGTTGGTGGTAATTTGCGATTCCTAAGCCATAATCGCACAACTTAGGTGCTTCATACATTTCATTTAAGGAATCGCAATTTGCTATTCCTTAATGCATTTGTAAAATAGAGAATCGCAATTTTTGCGATTCTCTATTTTGTGAATGCCTTTTGGGATGATACATCCTGGGGAAAGGCTTATGTGTCCAGAACGGGCCGATTCTGAGAATCGGCCCGTTTGCGAACGGGAAATGGGCTTGATACATATGGCCCTTAGTTCCCTGCCCGAGCGCCACTCTGAAATTCTTGCTGGTGTATAATAAAGCATAAAACAGGTTTAAAAAAATTTACTTGTAAACTGGCCGACATTAAGACTGTTTGGGATAAGCTAAGAGCCTTTACAAACTCATTTTCAGTAATCGTCAACTTATTCTGCAACTTACCACACTGTTTATCAAGATCATCTTTCTTTTCGTTATTCAACGTCTGATAGATCGTCCCAATGCGGATAGAATTCTGCGTTATTAAGTTATCGACCAAAACATTCTTGTCAAAACCACTAGGGCCTCCGACTTTCTGCTGTAGATAATCTCTAACTTGTAGATACTTAAAGTATTCCTTGTTGCTAATACCAAACTTTAGCTTTAGCTCATCAAATGAAACCAGGCCGGATGAGGAAAAGAAAGTACCCAATTTCTCTATGCCTGCCGAGTACCATACTTGCATAAAATGGTCGCTGAAGATTCCGGGTGGATTTGAATTGTTCAAAATAGGGGTATAAAAATTCATTCTCCCCAAGCCAAGTAATTTTCGTACAGCAACCCAAGCCTTCCACCCACCCGCGAGGCACTTAAACCGTACTTTTTTGGAGTAGCTATTCTCAACTTGCCTCTGTAGACACCCCCATGCCTCTTTTCCTATCAATAACCCGTATGTGGAATGTGTGGACTTTGGGGTGACCATTTGCAAGGATTCTGTTAGTAAAATCTGGCTATATTGCAGCAAAGTAGCCCAATAATAGAGTTTGAGATTTGAGATGGCCCACCGGGAGGGCCCACCCTCCTCTCTCTTTCGGAAACGAAAAATACCTCAGTGCTCTTCTTGGCTAAGAATAGGCCCATTAAAATCTAGTAAATAGTGCCTCAAAGGTCTTAAAACACTCATTAGGAAATTCTAAAAAAAAGTATAAAATCTTTGGGAAATAAATCATTTTTATGACATTACAGCGACCTATCATTGTGAGATGCAGAATATTTAACCTTGCAAACCCTTTCTTGGTTTTATCTACCAATTGTTCCAGGTTTAACTTAACAATAGAATCCACATTTGACGAAATAAAAACACCTAAGTATACTGCCTTTTCGACTACTCTTTTATCAACCAAGGAAATCTGATCGTTGATGATAATTTGTGTCTTTTCCTTGCTAAGCGAGAAGCCGGAGATGTCTCCGAATACGGATGCTTCTGCCTCTATTGCCTTGATAGCAGCTTCTGGGTTAGATGTCAAAACTGCAACATCATCGGCGTATGCCAGTATTTTGCTTTCATACCATTGCGTTACTATGGGAAGGATGGCAGGGCTTTGCGCTAGTTTCCTAAGAAATGGGTCAATATACAGTGCAAACAGGAGTGGGGAGCAAGGGCACCCCTGTCGTGTTCCACGAGTAATCCTCACTGGCCCTGTCATGTTTCCGGCAATACAGATCTTAGCCATAGGCTTCCAATACAAGGCCTTAATTCCTTGAATGAATCTAGGGCCAAAGTCCCTCGAGTGCATTGCACGCCATAGGAACTGCCAGGAGACCCTATCAAATGCTTTTTCGGCATCTAACAAAATCAAAGCTATAGGGTCTCCTGACACTTCTGCAGCATCAAAAAGTGAGATCACACATTGAATGTGGTCAGTAGTGTCCCTTCCTACAATAAAGCCATGCTGCTGGTATATAATCAGTTTTTTGATAACCTGAGGTAATCGTACTGCTAACACTTTGGAGTAAATTTTTGAATCTCCATTTATCAACGTAATTGGCCGATATGAGCCAAGTTCAGCCGATGGCTTATCTTTCTTCTGAAAGATAGCTATTTTAGCCATCGACCAGGAGTCTGGTGATGTACTTCCATTAATTATATGGTTAAAAAGTGCGAGTATCTGATCTTTCAGCCGGGGGCAAAAATGGTATAAAATTCGGAGGGGATTGCATCCACCCCAGCAGCTTTACCCGGGGAGAGACTAGAAATAGCAAGAAATATCTCTTCCCAGGATAACTCCCCTTCTAGGCTTCTTGTTCAACTGTAGATAATTTACTTATAGGCACTGCTTCGAGAAACTCATCCGTTTGCCTAAGGCAATCCCTGTTTCCTTCCGTATACAAGGTCTAATAAAACACTTGAAACGCCTCTCTGATTTTTTTTGCCTCAGTAACCACCCCTAGAACAGGATCCTTCTTTCCACGTAACATATTTTTCAGCTGCCCTGTTTGCGAATATCCCCTCTAGTTCTGCCCTTGCAAGTGTTACCTTCATTAATGCTTCACTTATTTCCTCTGCTAGTTGTATTGCTTTAGCTAGGTTTTCCTCAGCAGCTGCTAGATTGTCTTGTTTGGTTTGAATCAGCTGTCTGTCTTGTTTCCCTTTATTCGATGAAAACCTTAAGGTCTCTCCCCTTATGGAGGCCTTAAATGTATCCCAAACCGTACACAGGGAGGCACTGCCATTATTCTCCTCAAAGAATATTGGGATCCACCTGCTAATATGTTTGCGGAGTCTTCATTAGTGAGGAGTGTGCGTTCGAAGCTCCATGAGCTTAGTGGTTTCCCCCCTATTCCTTGCAGCTCTATTACAAGGGAATTATGATCCGAGAGGAACCGAGGGTATCCATCAATTTGAGAGGTCATTATAAACTGATTGGACACAAGAAAATAATAATCCAGGCGAGCATGTTTACTACGCGGAGCAGAAAAACAAGTATACCCATCCCCCATCGGCTTCTTTTTGTACACATCTATCAAACCATGATCTTTACATATCCCTTTGAGGGTTTGAAACACCTTAGGTTTCCACCTGGTGTACAATGACTGCACTCCTATGTTAAAATTTCCTGGAATATTGATATTAAAATCCCCACATAAAACTATAGGTAAGGGGCGGTACGTTAACTCTTTAGAGATCTGATGTAAAATGGAGGGATCATCAAGTATACTGCCATAAACTGAACACAGCATAAATTTACCACCACATGGAGAATGGCAGACTACTGCTACCCATCTCCCTTTGGTGTCAGACTCTATTTGAGAAAATTTCAGCGACCTACTTCGGGGCAGAACTGCAACACCCCCGGAGTGCACACCTTGTGAAATGCCGGCTACTAATCCATAGCCCAGGGAATTTAAAATATCCCTCTGCAAAGCTTCAATGTGTGTCTCCTGTAGGCAGACAATGTCTGCCCTCAGGATTTTTAGCCCTAAGGAAGTTCTAGCCCTTTTCTTAGGATCGTTTAGTCCACATATATTAATAGACTCTATTCTGATCGTCTGGTTATTAGTCTTTGTCTTATTACACCCTGCATCCTTAGCGCTACCCCTTCGGTATCATAATAGCAATGTAACACCCCCTGCTGACCCCCCACCCAGTCTCTCCGCTTTTCTCCCTTTTCACCCTGATCATGTAAGGCTACCCCCTTCCCCCACGATCCACCCCCCTTCCACCTCCCCACCCATACCACTCCATTGAGGAACCAGGTCTAGCCGGTATGATGTCGTCTGACGAGATAAACCCGCTCCCCTAAGCCCCCACCACCAACCCCCTTATAAAGTACTCTATTTCAAAAAGTAAGTTATTCGTATTTTCCCCTCCATTTTTTCCCCCCTTCTTTTTTCCCTTTTTCCCCTCCTTTCCCCCTTTTATTTTGTTTTGTTCCCCGCCCTTTCCCTCCCTTAGGCCATGCCTCTGTTTCCTTCAACTCTTCCTCCCCTTCCCTCTTCTGCTTTGTGTCCCTTGTGGCTCCTCCACTTTTTACTCTTCCCCCCTCACCTTCCTTAAAGTGTTTCCAACAATTTTAGGCCGTGTTTTTTGTCCCACTTAACCATTCTTGTCTTACACTCTTTCGGGGGATCAGACCCCACCCTGCAGCTCCGCTAAGTAACACACAACAGCCAAACATGGTTAAGCACTTCAATTCCAATTGTTTCACAAATTAGGGTTAGGTGCAACTACTCCCAGCATCCGCCGTTGATAGATGCCACAATTTCAAAGAAGTTCATGGATAAGGAAGGTGCACTCAGAAAGAAGTCATTCAAAAACATAAGTATAATCCATCAATCTTCTTTATTCAAATTGTCGTTTTAAAACCGGCACAGAGCCAACGCATTTCGTTCCTTGATGCCAAAAGGAACTTCATCAGGGCTTAAGAATAAAATGCAGATTAAGTATTGTGACGACCAATGTATAAGGTCCGTATCGTCCAGATAGTAACGTCACATGAAAGTAAAGATTATAACCAATAGTATTAAATCAGGCTTCAATTCTTAGGTATATTTTGATTGCGTATATACCATCCATATATAAATAAAACAATGGAAATCAGAAGAGTCACGAAGTTCACTCACAGTGTGGAGGAAAAATATTTCAATTCCTACTGCGCAATTTGTACGAAGCAGAAAGTTCGAACTCGTGACTCCTCTGATTTCCATTGTTTTATCAATATATGGATGGTATATACGCAATCAAAATATACCTAAGAATTGAAGCCTGACTTAATACTATTGGTTATAATCTTTACTTTCATGTGACATTACTATCTGGACCTCTTACCGACATTAGTGACGGACTCATCACCTTTCTTTTCGTTTCTTTATTCTGTGCCAGCCTCCTTCAAGTTCTCATGATGCATGCTGGGCTTTGTAGTCCCAGCCAGGGGCGGGCCAGTAGTGGTAGTCGAAGCATTCAGGGGTCTTGCTTTAGAAATTTTAGCTCCCCTACCAGCCATTAATGGAGCACGATCGGCCAGTCCTGGGAGAATTACGTGGTAAGCCTGCCTCAGCTCCTCCCCGCGGCCGAAACAGACAAAATAGCCGCGCGGTATCTCCCTATGGGACTCCGCCTCGAGGGCAAACAGCTACAACGGGCTGCGGGCTCCAGACAGTCCCCAGAAGCTGAAAACACTCCAGCATCACCCATCTGGCTCCTGCGGCGCACTTTCACCGCATTAGCGCCTGGGAACCGCCGCATTCAGCCACAATGTAAGCGTCGGGGTGGGAGCTCGAAAGGTAGCAGACACATAACTCCCCAAGTGTTATGTGTCTGCTGTGCTCTTAAGGTTAAAAGTGGTTCCCATCCCAACTGGCTATTAAAAAGATTTCCCAGGGATGAGAAATTACTGTCCTTTTCTATCTTATTTCCCTGCACAATAAAAGTTTTCGTTTTAGGTCCGCATACCATTGTATATGGTTTTATAAAATTATCTTTTAAATCAAGCGATGTCATAAAATCGGTAAAAGCATCAAGAGATTTCTGCAAACTCTCAGCTGTCCTTGCTAATAAAACTGTGTCATCTGCATAAGATAAAAGCGGGACAGGTTTATTGCCAATTTTGGAAAAATCAAGTTCCTTACTCAATAAGAAAGCCTCCAACCCATTTGTATAAATTGAAATCAGGAAGGGGGCTAGGATGCATCCTTGCCTGACTCCCTCCGTTGAAATAATTGGGTTTGTTTTTCCCCTCTACCATCATATCTTATTTTGACTGAGGTACCGGAATGAAGCCTGCGGAGTAGGGTTACTAACTCTTTTTCCAGACCTATACCTTCCAACATAGCCCATAATTTATCTCGGTTGACAGTAGCAAAAGCACTAGATAGGTCCATGAAGGCCAGATGGATAGAGCTCTTTATGGACCTTATGTGCTTATTAATAATTAGAGATAAATTGAGACATTGTTCAGTTGTACCCCGCCCTCTCCTAAAGCCATATTCTAATGCCATTTTCTAATGCCCAATCTTCCAAGCGTGCAAGGAGGACCCTTCCCAAAACCTTAGCCATGGCATCTATCAATGAAATGGGCCTATAGCACGCCAGGTCACTTCTTGCTCCTTTTTTAAAGACTGGGACCACTGTTGTTTCCTTCCATGATAAGGGCTCCAAGACAATAATGGCTGCTTTGAAGATATTTGTAAGCAAATGTGCCCAGAGCTTAAGATTATTTTTAAAGAGGTCAAGGGGCACCCCATCAGGGCCAGGGGCTTTCAGACAAATGCCCTGTCATAGAGCAACCTCCACCTCGTCCACTGTAATGGATAGCTTAGTTTGGTGGCTAACGTTAGGACAATGGCTGTTTTATCCTCTGGCCCCTTATGTAAGGGATTGAAAATGCCTTTAAAATGGCCTTCCTATGTTTCTCCTAGGATAAGTGAGTCCATCTGCCTCACCTCTTCTGTAAACAATGGGCGATTAATGATTTTCCAGAATTTTTTAGAATCTCTTCAATCATCCTTTTATATTTACTCCTTGTGGCTTTGATTAGCTTCCTATCATGGGGGGTATTACATAGGGCACTTTTTAATTCCTTGTGGGCTTTGGAGCATTCTGTATTGAACCATCGCACCTCAAGCGGTTGCATTGGGTGACCTTCCTGGTCAGCTTCTGCTCTACATCACGGCAAAATAGCTCGAATGCCCAAACCACTTCTGCCGGGAAAGAATCAAACTGTAAATCATCTGTCTATTAGGTTATAATTACTTATAATAGTAACTTCCCCAAATTTTACCGGGTTTACATGTCTCCAGTTCACCCTACATCCTTTGTTAGGGTTAAAATGGATTGGGCAATTATCACTGCATCCTCTATTTGGTTGCAGATCAAAAGAAGCAATGAGAGAGTAGTGATCACTCGCACAATTTGGCTCAACCTTAAAATCATGGACCAAAGTGGTGAAGTGCTTTGACATTAACATAAAATCAACCGAGCTGGCCCTACCACCACCGATGAAAGTTGGTTGATCCCAAGAAGGCTTGCTAAAATAGTTATTTAAAATTCTTAGATCAATGGCCATAAGAGTAGAATTTTAGTGCATCGCCCTGGGAAGAATGAGTAAAGTGAGCCAGGGGCTACCCCTCATTGTCTTCCAACCCACACTGAAAAATAAACTTACAAATTGTACAATTAAAACCCCAACCCATAAAAGACATAATGGTTGCCATTTCATTGTTGCTTTTGTAATTTCCACTTGTAGGGACTCTATTACTTGACAATTCCCTTTGTCGAAAATGCTATGGTTCCAATTTACCAATAATATTTTATCCTTGGCCAGACCCGAGGTGGTTATTAGTTGGAATCAAGGAGATACACTGATGCATTTGACTACTACAGGACCATGTTTAACCACAATAAGCACCAAAATACCACCATTAGCTCTCCCTGATGAGGAATGAGTTGTGGGAACACAAAAAGAGCGGTAGCCATCAATAAAAATATCATCTAATGACCAGGTTTCTTGTAAACATAAAAGGTCAAAGCCTTTAATGAAACCCACCCAGTCCTCATTCCCCAATTTAGAGCAAATGACTGCTATGTTCCATAATAGTGTTTTAAAGATTTCTGTGGCAACAACTGCCTGCTGAGCAGGGCCCTGATTTAAGCTGGCAGGCACCTCAAATATGTCATCAACTGGAGTAACCTCAATATAACCTCTCATACACCCACTCCAATGTCTACACTAGCATTCTCAGAACCATTGACACACCCATACCAGTACACACACCCACTCACTGACTCATAGGCCTACACACACATCCACTCAGTTACCCATACAGCCACTCATACAACAATTCACTCACTAATATAGCCACTGATCAATCCACTCATATACCCATACAGCTACTCACACACAGTCAGCCACTCAAAGAGCTACGCACACACATACTCACTCACCTATAGAGTCAATCACACAGCCATTTACTCACCTTTACAGTTATACACACACTCACTCATTTATTCATGCAGATATTAACACATACTCACTCACCTATACAGTCACTGACACAAGCACACACTCACCCACACAGCTACTCTGACAAGCACTCAGCCACACATACAGACACTCATATACTCCAACTCTCACCTATACGGCCCTCCACATATGCAGTTATTCCCCCATATACCACTGACACATCCATTCGCTCACTGACACAGCCGTACACACACTCAGTCACTTATACAGCCCTTCTCTTATACACTCACTAACTCATACTCCCACTGACTTCCACACTGTATACTGCTCTCAATTATATATGTAGCATGACATTTAGAAAGAAGCTTGTGTCCTTAGCCTTGGCTAGTTACAATACCAAGAGCTCAGACTATATACATGTAAGGATTTATGGTCATTTGTGATGTGACACAACACCTCTGTTTTAGGAAATTGTTTTTGATACATCCTGCCCACTCTTGTGATGTTGACTAATGACTCCTTTTAATTAAGAAATTGCACTGTTGTATTCTTCTTATTTTTGTTATGGTTTTAACTAACTCAACAATAAACTTTCTACTACTCATACTCCCACTGACTCACCCACTCACTCATCCATGCAGGCCCTCACACACCCATGCAGGTACTCAGACAACCAATCACTCACCCATACAGAAACTCATGTACCCACTCACACACCCATACAGCCACTTAGACACCAACTGACAGACAGATACAAACGTTTACACAACCAGTCACTTACCTATATATTCACTGAGACACCTAATCACTCACTTATACAGTCAGTCATGCACCCACTGAATCATCCATACAGGCACATATACACCCACTGATTCACCAATACACATTGGTATATTTTTTTAAACACTCATAAACTTTTTAAAAACACTCAGAGTCACTGGATTATGTCATAAGTGATGTCATTTGAGATGTCATCAGTGATGTCATCAGTGATGTCACTGACCATGTTATAAGTGATGTAATATGTGAGGTCATAAGCAGTGCATTGCGGGGCACAAACTGCTGAATTTCTCTGGTTTTGTGCATGTGAAATCTGAGCCTAACTATAACGTCCCTGTAATCTTTGGTTTATTCCGGGAATAGATACATATACATATATATACACACATATACATACGTATGTATAAAATCCACTGGGTAGTAATAGTTATGTCAGCTGTTTCATAGGGAACGCTTTTTTGTGTTGTTAATAACTTTGGTCCCATTTGATAAATCTCCACAAAACTTTCCAAAAAGGTGCTACTTTTTACTTGTTTCAATACATTTCTCCTCTGTAAGGCGGAGAGGAGGGGGGTATGAGGAGCTGGTTTAGAAGGTCCAGAGCCTGTGCTCCTATGGGTAGATCAAATAATCAAGAAATGGGGCTTCTGTTCCTAAAAAGGAGAAAAGAGTGTGACTAACAGGTGTAACTGGACCTTATATCATGAGGACAGTCAACAAGACTGTCTCATGTTGCCCTCACACATCCCCAAGGGGATGTCATGCTTCATCATAGGGCATTGCTCCTCGTCGGGCCGGTGCTGCAATGCCCTATGTGTCCCCCAAAAGGTCACTTTGGCGGAGATCTTTTTAAGAGATGCCGTATGATGTGTGCTTGTGAGGTAACTGGTGTGGTGGAGTAGTGAAACGTGTATGTGGAGTAAAACTGATAGGGGAGGTCACAAACTATCCTTTAATTGGTAGACCACCCTGTCAGAGATGAAAAAACCTATAACAGGTAAATGCTACCTTAGGGGTCTAAATGGAACCCCGTTAATCAGTATATTATGGCTATATGGGGAAGATACCCTATATTCGTGAGGTGGAGGTCTCTCACTCAGTGATTTGTATTCATGTTTCGCGCCTGTTAGTTGGTCTGAAGGATTTATGGCGCTTCGTCAGAACATCAACATATATAATGAGCTCCCCCACACAATAATTGTGCCCCTAAAGTGCAGCCTACTCTCTGTGCAGTTCTCAGTCCAACCTGTAAAAGAAAGGGATATAAAGGAAGAAAAGAGGTTACTGTGTCCCTGATAAAGCAGGGTTTCTGCCGCCAAGAAAAATACAAGGGCAGATGATTTAAAAGAACTGGCAGGTAGCATGGTCAGGCAGTTCACATGAAAATGTTGAAATAAAACAATAAAATAACACAAAAGACACCAATATAGGACACCACTCCTGTGCTGTGGTAGTGATGTCCATCCGCAATGAGCATTGTCACTGTAATGCTGGTCCTCGAGGCAAGGTAGTAATGTATCTAAGGCATGTGACCCCATGCGGATTTGTCAGCAAACGTAGTGGAGAATCGAGATTGTGTTGCTTATTCTAGTCAGATTTGAGTGTGTGTGATAGTTTATGCTCTTGGATGGCATACACGTGTGAGCTCAAAATATGCGGTGCTCAGGAGCAATGATGGCCAGGGGGGCCTGGGTACACACACATGTGGCCATACAGGGTGGTGGTTGTGCCCATGCTCCTGTTCGAAAGTGCTATAATTGCCTGTTGCTGGTTCCCGGCGTATTACTAAGTGACCGATGCAATGACACAAGAGTGACTCCATGCCTACATTGTGACTATTGGTTGTAAAGTCCTGTCAGCAATCAGGAGAAAATCAGTACAGGTGTACCTCGAGAAAAACATATCTCACTTACCTAAAGCTAAATCGCTTTTTTCCACATTAAGTAACGCGGAGGTGCCGCGTTCATGCATGCCCCACTGTCGAAACAGCACAGTTAATTACATTATTGCGGGCCCCCGATATATAAGAGCAGAGTGTCGGCCGGCCGGTGGCTCGGCATGGGTACTCACGGTTGTGGGGTGCAGACCTTGCATCTGCACCTACCTTTCTGTTTCTGCGTCCCTGGAATTGGGACTGAGCGGAACCACAGTGCTTGGTTATATGCAGTGAGAAGGTGGGCGGCTATAGGATTTCTGGCGCTTGAGTATGTCCGTGCATGTCTGGCGGACATCTTGGAAAGGCTAATTAGTTGCATATGAGTATGTGGCAACCTCGAGTGGTGAGTGTAACCATGCAGGTCTGGTGGCCATATTTGAATGGATAGTCAGTGATTGCATGGCAAAAAGTGTTAGGAAGTACAATATTTTAAAAAAGACAAGGTTAGCGTAGGCGTTAGTATTTCTCCTGTAAAGTTGTCGGTCATATTGGAAGGTTTAGTCAAATACAGATAGCGTGGCGATCTAGTTAGGTTCTGAGAGGACGCTCAAGGTATTAATGGGTGTAGTGCCTATTTCTTGAGAGGAATTGCTCTTATTGATATGCGTCTCTGAGATGTTGTCTAAGTACACGAATATCGCCATTCAGAGCAGATATACGGGTACTATGTAGTTGGATCTGGGAGACTAAACCTCAATATCATCATTGAGTCCGTTCTTGTTTGTGTGGAGACGGAACACCCAACGCTGTTCTAGTCTGAAGAGGGTTGTGACATTCCAGGAAGGGCTGGCTTCAAGGACTGTCCATTTGAAATCATCAGCAGAGTGTTTTTGCTCCTTGAAATGATTGCTCATCTTGGTCGCACTCCAGCCACATATGAGTGCTCCTGTGTTCCCCTATCCTGATTTTCACTGATCTAGTCGTCATCCCTATGTAGTACATGGTGCAGGGACAAGTGATCATGTAGACACAATTTTCTTAATTGCAGTTAGTGTGCTGCCTTTGTGTCCAGGAGAATGAGCCTAACAGAAGGGTGGTGGAATTTGAGGTGGAGTTACACGCAGTACAATTACTGCATGGGTAGTGTCCGGTAACTGGTGGAAGATTCCACAGGGTGGTCTGTGTGTTGGGCTTGTTCATGCATGGTCTGGTATGTACTAACTCGTCTCTCAGATTGGAAGTTCTTCTGAATGCAAAGCGGGGGCGTTCTACGTTAAGGTCCCCTGTGTTAAGGATCCTCCAATGTTTAAGTATGATTGGTTTTACTTTATTTGAGAGAGGTTAATAGGAAGTTGCACATGTGATCACCTCTTCCTTTGTGCGTGTGTTGTTTTCAAGGAGGGCCTCTCTGCTGTTATTGAGTGCCCTCTTTTTTGCGAGTCTAACCACCTTCTGGGGGTACTTTCTTTCAAGGAGATTATGACTTAGTTCTGTGGCTTGGGTATGATAATCTGTCAAGTCGCTGCAGTTACGTCGGATGCGTCAGAACTGCCCATATGGGAGGTTTTCCCGCAGGGCCTTAAGGTGGTGGCTCTCGAATGAGAGAAGGCTATTACAGTCCGTGTCCTTCTTGTGTGTTCGTGTTTTGAGTTGGCCTTGTGTGAGGATAAACACGAGGTCCAGAAAGGGGATTTCTGAGTCTGAGATGGAGCTTGTGAACTTAAGGTAGGGGTTCAATTTGTTGACCCACTCTTTAAAGGATTTGCAGCTGTCTTTGTTGCCTTTCCAAAAAACCAGCACATCATCTATGTATCGCTTCCATAATAAGATGTTAGTCTTAAATGGATTTGTGGTGCTGTTGATATGTTTGGATTCAAAATCGGCCATGTAGAGACAGGCCAAGCTGGGAGCAAATATGCTCCCCATTGATGTCCCCTGTATCTGGTGGTAGATCTGGGTTTTATAGTGGAAATAGTTGTTCTTAAGGGCAATGGTTGCACATTCAATGATGAATTCAGCAGGGGTAGCCGTGGGAAGGTTTGTGGTTCTCAAGAGAGCATCAATCACTTCAATGGTGGTGTCCTGGGGGATATTAGTGTATAGTGCCTCCACGCTACTTTTTGACTAACTTGTGAATTGAAACTTTGGGGTTATCTGTCAAGTAGGGACCGAGAAAAAGTAGAGTCCTAAAATGCAAAATCTACATGCATTTTCCATAGACTTCTTTAAGAAGGGCTACTGCAAAAAGGCTGAACGGAATTACACCAAATTTGTCAGGATGCTAGATCTTACTTCGCAGATTGTGTTTTATGTGATTTGGTGTAAATCTGTTTATTAGTTTTTTTATATACTCAGGGTGCAATATATTTATATATCTGGACGGTTGGGTCTGCGAGAGGCTTAAGAGACTCTTGTGGGAGCACCAATTGAAACACATAGCATTCTTATTGGCCAAGGGAGCTTTTTCCCTTTGGTCCATTTTACTTCCATGGGATTCAGACTCCTGCGGGAGCGAGCTCTCTGATTGGCTGCCAGCAACATGAGAATATTGAAATATGTTGCTGTCAGTCATTAAAGGACTTAGGGACTTAGTCCTCTATCCTGAAGTAAATTTAAAAAAACAGTATATGGGGAAAGGGTAGGGATACCGTGAACCCCAAGACCCCATGAGGGGGACCACAAGGGATCCCTGAGGGGGCAAAATTAAAAAACAAATGGGCAATTTTTGACTCATTCCCATGTGACTTCTGGCAGATCGAAAGAAACAAAACAAAATGGCAGCTGGAGCCTGCTTTGCTTAATTGAAGGAAGGATGGTGCATGGCCCTCCTCCCTGAGCCATTATGAGACCCGGGGAACCCACCCCCAGGGTGGAAATGCCAAAATAAGGGGAGACACTCACATACATAAACGTCTAAACTTTTCCATGAAAACCAAGACCAAGTTTGCTCCCCCCAGTAACAACTTGTGGACAGGCTGAGTGCGTCAATGGTGTGATTCAGATAATGTACATGCTGTTGAATGATTAGGAACATTTACACATGCAGGCAATACCAAGTGTTGAGAGCGATACCTTTTACAGCAACAAATGCAAGGATACCATGTAAATTCATGTTGTTTGAATGATGAAGAACATTGACACATGCAGGATATAGCACATGTGAAAAGCACTACTTTAAAGAGGACTCTATAACCCAGAACTCTTAGCAGCAAGAAACCTGCCAGTGAGGTCGTGGAAGATTATCAAATCTTGGTGGCCACTTTGGAAACCGGGTGGATATAAGAACATCTCCATGCAACTGTGCCCTTGCTAGAAATTCTACTCCTAACAAGAAGACAGTCATCAGTGTTTCAGATCCCCTCTCCTGCCTGGTGGCCTAACATGTGCTGAGACTCCACTTACCTGACCAGATGCCCCAAGGGACCTTCGTTTCCAGTGCTTCAGCCCATCTGCTTCGCCACATCTCAAGAACCTAAAGACAAGAAAAAAATAAGATTTTTAGCTAAGTGCAACTTATCAGAAAGTATGCACATGCATGACTAACATTGTTTCAGTGATTGTGATGAAAGCTTAGTGATCAATGCTAGTGAGTGAGCGAACCCATCCATCGAGAGCATGCCAACTACGAACAATCAGGGAGTGTTAAGCATAGTGGTTGATAAAGAACTTGTGCAATACCCTAGGTGATTCGAGTATTTGCTCCAACCTGTAGGGAGACTATGGAGAGAGAGACTTTTGAATTAAAGACTCAAGGAGATCTTCCTGTTCTCCTCTGAAAACAACTACAACTAAACCAAGCTGCCTCATAAGCAGAAGTGAGTGAGTTTGACTGAGTACAGGTGAAGCATGAGTGACTCAGTGTGTGGAAGGAGAGGTATAAGAAATGCTTGCTAATCTCCTCTTCTCTCTACACAGACGTTAAATAGTAATCTTCCTGAATGCGACTCCACATTATCAGAGCCGTTTCCTGGAGATGAATTCAGGTGACCTAAAGAGAAGGAAACCAATCTAGATGGCAGATTATCAGGAGGCTGTCTTTTCCTATTTTATCCACACTCCCATTTACTTGGGTGCACTTCCTGGTGAGCAGCATAGCATATCTGTTTCCCTTGGAGAACACTAAAGTAAGTGGATGGGCTGTCTTCTACCATTGCTACTGCTAGGCCAGATAATCAGGTTAGTTGAAGCTCATGTGTCCTACCTTCTAACACTGAGCCTTGAAAGGCCCAGGGGAACACCATCCCCTGGGGCCGATATATTTATTTGAGGTGTGTATGCTGGGTGCCCTGGGTGGGCACAAGGGCACCGAGAACACAAAAGGTTCAGGAAATCTTTTTGACCAAGACATGCATCAGTTCCCCAAAGCTACTAAATACATGACACAAAGAGATGCAGTCAGTCATGTAGAGCTTGAGTTCAAATTCATTAACTCATATAAAAATTGTATAACTCAAGAAAAATATTTTTTCTGTTCAGGACAAAAGACTTCACCCACCCTGAGGTGGCATGCTTCATCCTAAGGCCCCTCCTCACACCAAGAAAAGAATTCAATGGTGTGGGCCACAGCTTACTGCTCAATCCAAAATAAGGCAATGGAAGGAGCTCTTTGGGGTGTTTATATTGGTTTAAGTGGTGACCCTTTGAGAGGCAATTGTGGTTGGGTTGTGAGTGCAGAATGTCAAGTGGTTATGGAAAATGAAATGAAAACTCCCTTCTGGTGGACCAACACCTTTATTAGCAGTCCTCAAGCAGCAGATTAAAACTCAGAGGGGAGTGAAACCTTCAAACCAATTAAAACCAGGTTGACATGTTTCTGCCCATTTAAGGACCCTATCAGTGTATTATGGGCATTCATCAGGGCAAGTGGATAGTCACTCTGCCAATTTAAAAGTGTCAGAAAGTGAAAAATGATGGTTATAAACTTATAAAATCCATAAAACTGACCCTCAATTAATTCACAAAGGTCCACTGTACTCAGCAACTAAAACAAGAATTATGGATACTAAACAACAGTTATTTACAAAAAACAGCACAAGTCAGAGGGACATAATTCAAACAAGAGTGTTGTTTGCACTTCTTGAATTACCTCAAAACCATGCCATGAAGGGAAATAGCTCACCCACTATCAAGTCGAGTTCTAGGCTTCAACTCAACCCTTGGTTGATGAACATAAACACGGCTAAAGGGGATAAAGACAGAAACACAGGTTAGGAAGATGACACTAACAGTATTCTGCTCCCATCACACAAAAAGAAGGTGGGCCAAATCCTGCTCTCCATAGCTCAAACAACCCTCGTAATAGAAATTAAATTCGCTCACCTCTGCAAAGTTCGCTGTTCTCCGAGTCCATCTCAGTGAGGAAACCGCATGAATGTCAATAATCATTTTAAATAAAAAGTGGCTCATAGCAATCATGCCCCGTGCATCTAGATGACGTAATGTGTGGTGTTAATGGGAAATGTGGTCTAATACAGGAACCATAATAATCTATGAGGTCATTATGGGAAGGGTAGTCCTCCATGAAAACCATCATAATCTACAAAACCACCAAATTTAATTCACAGGCTGTTTAAAGAAGGAAAACGTGTCCTTGTGAAATTAGGGATTATTAATAAATGGGACATGTTAACATAGTATAATGTGTAACTATTAATTATGAAAGATTTTGTTGATTAAAATATAATAAAAGTCAGTAAAATAATACAGTGTCTGAGAAACCATTGTAAACTGAAGCTGAATAAAGGTCAGTGAACACAATTAAGAGTCCATGAGGTACAGTAGATGACAAATTGTACCTTCAAAAAAATCCAACTCAAGATAAGCTCATCCAGGAGATATCATGATTCAGACCAACTATGAGGCTGCGCATTTGATAGACCGACCTCTGTTTCTTATTAAATAAAAATTGTTCAGGTACCTCCAACTGAGTTTGTGTGACTGGTTTATCAATCACTGTAAAAAAAAGTTGTTCTCAGTATGACCTTGTGTGAGGTAATGTCTTGTTAGTTTGATATTATTGGCCTGACAAATTGTACTGCATTGGCTAATGCTACTTAGGACCCAGCATCCTCTCCCTGTCGTTGGAAAAACCCAATTTTTGATGGGTGTACACTCCAATGGATTGTATAGACCCTTGATACCCCAGTTATACATAAGTTGAAGGTGAAGTAGGAGTGTCTTCCCTTTCAGTAATAAATCATAGTTGCATCCGTTTTTATGTGAGGGCCCGCTGTGAAAATGTGTCAATTGAGTTGTGAAGGGAGGAAGTAGATACCTGAGTGGAAGAGATGCTTCGCTCAATGGAAGAAATTAATGTATACAGAATTGAAACCATTATCTGATTGAAGACGTGAAGGAACTTACTTTCTTTTTCCCAAAGACTTGAGAAATCCCAAGACATTTCAGCCTGAGGGGGCAAAACAAGTATCGGCTATTTTTGAACCCTATATCACAAATCAAATTTACTTACCTTCAAATAAAAAGTGAAGGTCACACAAAAACTGATGCAACTATGATTTATTACTGAAAGAGAAGACACTCCTACTTTACCTTCAACCAATTGAACTGCGATGTTCAACTATTCTCTCTCTCACTTTCCTAGTAGTCATACCAGCATAGGGAAGTTCACAGAGGCAATTCAAGAGATATAGCAACCAGCTGCTATTACAGTTGGTGTTCCATCTCAGTCCCCACAGTGTAATCAGCCCAAGATCCATAGATGTAGCACTTTTTGTGAACTCGCATACTGAACAAGAGCCACAAGGAAACTGTCCTATCGCTTTAGCCATGGCCCATAAGGTTGTCTGAGTACTTAATGCTGGAATCTTCAGTCTGATTTGTGCTAGAGTGTCTTTAAGGGTATTACTATGTTTGAAAGCAAGCATTGGTTTATCAATCTCCATATCACAAGTGTTCAAAATGTGCCAATTCTTCAAGATGCTCCTTGTAATGGTGGTGGCCATACCGCTAAAAGTACTCACACAAACCAACCTGTCTTCCTTAGAACATTGGTAAGTCTTCAAGAGAGCATCTCTGTTGTTATTATGCACTCTCTTCTTCCCCCAATTAATCAGTTGCTGAGGATACTTTGTGGTAGCAAGCTGTGGCCTCAGCAGGTCAGATTATTGATCGAATTTAAAAGTTTAAGAACAATACCCTCTAACTTGCAAAAAACTGTCCAACCAGTAAGTTGTAGCTTAGTGATTTTGGATTTCTATTCCACAAGAAGAGACTTTAATTTAAACAGGGTGTTAATTTTCAGTAATGCGGGGTACTGCGCGGACCCCCACCACTCCTAGTGACCACCACATCCCCGGAGCTTTTCTAAAATGTAATACGGAGGGGCCCTGTGGCCCCGTGGCCCCACTCAGCCCCGGGGACTATTATCTTCCTGGGGCAATATTGAAAAAGGGAAGGAGATCTCATTCCCAATCCTGGAGCCCTAGATGGTCCAGGGACTGCCACCCCCCAGGGCTGGCTCCTGCTATGTACCGGGGTGCTCACCCCCGGGACATAGCTTTCTGCTATGGCTTGGCAGGAGCCTACCGCTCCTACCAAGCCATAGCAAACTGAACTCCGCTTTGAGTAAGTGAGAGAATTTTGCTCTCTCTCGCTCAAAGCAGAGCAGAATTGCTTGGACACAAAGGGAGCTGCATGTTAGCAGTTCCCTCTGTGCCAACGCAATGCTGGCTCGCGCAAGAGGCGGGGAGCCAGCAGGGACCACGGGGCCTTCAGGCTCTGCCTGTGGTCCCAGTGGAAAGTGGGAGTCCTTGGGCACCCACTTTCAATGGCCAGGCCCCGGGGGAAGGGGTACCTAGAGCCAAAATCAGCCCAGAAAGGTGGGCCATGCAGCCCCTCCCCATCTGTATATGGCTGGGCCCCGAGGGATGGAGTCCCCGGGGCCAAAATTATCTCAGGCCACATGCCCCCTTATTATATTAATGCTAGGCTGGGTCCTGGGAGGGGAAGGCAGCAGTGAGGACCCCCTCCCCTAAATATAAATAAAATAAATATTTAAAAATATTAAAAATGTAAAAAGGCTGTGCCCTAGGGGATGGGGTCCCCGAGGCAAAATTGGCCCGGGAGGGGGCCGCGCAGCCCCCCTCCCCTATTCAAGAAATGCCTGGCCCCAGGGGATGGGGTCCCGGTGGCAAAATTGGCCCAGAGAAGAGGGGCCACAAGGCCCCCCATTCCAAAGTATATAAAAAATGTCTTAAAAAAGGCAGGCCCCCTTTCTCCACCACTCTGCATAAGCACCTCTGGGCACACTGCTGGTTGGGGGATAAAGTCCCCTTAGGTCTATAGTGTCCTTGTGGGCCAACAAGCCCTCCTATTACCTCCAGTAAGTCCCACACAGTGGGATTGCTGAGAGGACTTCTGAGGCAACACCCCCTTTCTCCACCACTCTGCAAACGTGCCTCCTGGGGCACTGCTGGTTGGGGGGGAAAGTCCTCTTGGATGCTCTGGGTCCTTGGGGGCCAACAAGCCCTCCTATTAACACCAGTAAGTCCCACACCGCCTGATTGCTGAGAACACTTCGGATGGAACACCCCCTTTCTCAGTCACTCTGCAAACTCATCTCCTGGCACACTGCTGGTTGGAGGATGAAGTCTCCTTAGGCCCAGAGGATCCTAGGGGGCCAAAAAGCCCTCCTGTTACCTCCAGTAAGTCCCACACCATGGGATTGCTGAGAGGTCTTCGGAGGCCACGACCCTTTCTCCACCACTCTGCAAACGCACCTCCTGGCACGCTGCTGGTTGGGGATAAATTACCCTTGGATGCTGAGGGTCTTTGTGGGACATCAAGCCATCCTGTTACCTCCAGTAAGTCCCACACTGCCTGATTGCTGAGAGGACTTCAAAGGCCATGCCTCCTTTCTCCACCACTCTGCAATCGCACCTCCTGACGCAATACTGGTTGGGGTGTAAAGTAAATGTGTTGCATTTAAAAATAAAGTTTGCTTTAATTAAAAGTGATGACAGCATGGCAAAGTGGTCTGCTGACTCCTGTAGGCCACCATCACTGTGATGCCCTTCAATTGTAGTGAGTCACAATTTGCAAATTACCTCATTAAAATTCATGAGATAGGCCCAGTTGCAACCAACTATGATTTGTAATTTTACAAATATACCTTGTTTTAAAAAAAAATACATCTTTTTATTGACATTCATAAATATACAATCGTTAGTACATTTCCCATATACATGTCTCACATCTCATATATGCATCATCCGCTCCACTCCCAGCAAAGGTCTGATTTACCATTAATGTTACATATGTGGGTTCCAAGTTTTTAGCTTTATACATCAGCATTCCTTCATCTTATAATAATCTTTACTCCTCAGCCCAGTTTATCCCTAATAATTAACAACGTATCAAGTTCTCTGTTCACGATGTCATGTAGTAATACATATCATACATTTTGAAATAGGTATTATCTTTCAAATCTCATGTCATTCTACCTTACTTATCATATAGGCTGTATCTACCTCTTCCATATTAGTCCCCGCCTACATCTACTGGATGTGATAGCAAATAAGTCTTTAATGGATCCCAAATATCTCGTGGGCAAGATGACGGTGGCAAACAATTCAGCGTATGTCAACGTTTGTTCTTGCCAAAATAATAAGTCACGGATCCAATCTTTGAATTTGGGGGCCCTACCCTGTTCCCATCTGCAGGCCACTTTCCGCTTGGCTAATAGCAGCCCAAGTGCTACATATTTCCTGTATCCCACAAGTATCTGTGCAGTATATCCTAAAAGGGCCAACATGGGGGTGGCGATTATTTGAGTTGTCGTCATCTGTGTCAGTGCCGTAAAAACCTACTGCCAATATTGATTAACCATGTTACATTCCCAGGCTAGGTGCATAAAATCTGCTCTCTCCGCCCCACATCTATCACATCGATTGTTGTTTCTAATGCAAAATTTGTGCATCTTGACCGGCGTATAATATACACGATGTATAAATTTGAAATATATTATTACAGAGACGGCTACTAGCCGTTATCTGCCCAGTTTGTGTACAACAGTATTCCCACTGTTCATCTGTCAGCTCCAATCCTAGTTCCTTCTCCTATTGTCCACGAGCGATACGTGTCCATTGTGTGAGTGTTTAGAATAGTATGATGTAGTAAAGAGACTAAATGTTGAGGCGTTTCGAAATGCAAAAGTTTGTGTAGCGGGACAGTATCGGTGCTTCCAGGGGAAAGGATGGTGTATTCGCTTTGACACCTTGCCTTAGTCTCACATAAAGAAACACTTCCATTGGCGTAGGCTCCACCTCACCAAAAAATTGCTCCTTGGTGCGGAAGTTACCGTCAATATATAAATCCCCCCAGGTCTTTATATTTACCTTATGTATCATTTGCTTAAAGCCATTTTCCTGTAATAACTGCATCTGTGGGTGGTAGAGAAGTGGTAGTAAGGGAGAGTATAGCATTGGAGCCTCAAGTCTCTCAGCAATGCGCTTCCATGCATTCACAGTACAGGGCACAGTCGTGGGGTCTTTTTCCCTGACATTAGGGTTAGTGGCAATGGCCCCTGCAAGCGGAATCGGATCCATATATCCCTGTTCAACTGCAATGTGTGGCATATATGGTGGTGGGTAAAACCAATATGTCGAGTAATGAGCTTGAGCACGGATATAATAGAGCTCCATATTGGGGACCTCAAAGCTGCCTTGTGCATATGTCCTAGTGAGTATGTCCCATTTTATTCTCGGCTGTTTGCCTCCCCAGTTCAGACGTATCAGCTCCGTTTTTATTGCAGCAAAAAAATGTTTGCCAGGATAATAAGGTATGTTTATAAATAGGTACAAACATTTTGGGAGAATTATCATTTTAATCAACGATGTTCTCCCTAACAGGGATAAGGGCAGCGATATCCATCGCGTAACCCATGAGGTTATTGAGGCAAGTGCTGTCCCATAATTAAGTCGCATTAGCTCTGTTCTATCTGCTGTAATGTGTATACCTACATTTTTCACCTCTGACTCACACCACTGTATCAGGTAATCTATTGGGAAAGATGTCGTACCAGTTGTCAATGGATACATTTGTGATTTTCCCCAGTTAATATGCACGCCTGAAATTTCCCCAAACACAATGAACTCTCTAAGTATAGGGTTCAAGTTTTGTTGTGGCTCTTTGATGTATAGAGTGACATCATCAGCATATAAGGCGATGAGTACCCCTCTCATGGGGTATCTTAGGGCTTTATCTCGGTGTTGTTGTCTTAATTTGGCCGCTAGCGGTTCAATAGCAAGGGCAAACAATAGGGGGGATAGTGGGCAACCTTGCCTTGTTCCTCTAGTGATGCTGAACGGAGGCAAGCTTTGTCCATTAAGCAATATTCTGGCTGTGGGGGAATTATATAGTAATTTAATCCACACGAGAAAGCCAGCCGGCATACCCATTCGTTGCAATATCCCAAATACGTAATCCCACTCCACCGAGTCAAATGCTTTTGTAGCATCAAGGAAAACCGCTACTGCCTCTAATTCAGGGTCAATGTCTTGCATAATAGAAAACAAGGTGCGGAGGTTGTGGGATGTCGCCCTCCCCGGGATAAAACCTGCTTGATCTGGCAGAACCAACTTTTCCATCAATAAGGTAAGCCTGTTAGCTAGAACTTTCGCTAAAGTTTTGGCGTTATTGTTGATAAGGGACAGCGGTCTGTATGAATCATATTGGTCAGCTGGCTTCCCTGGTTTTAAGCGTGATGTTATCAGCGCTTACCTTATAGTTTGGGGGAGAATCACACTTTCATATGCCTCCTCATATACCTCCTTTAATATGGGTGCAATTTGGTTTATATAGGTTTTAGAGAAATCAATTGGGAGGCCATCCTGCCCAGGTGCCTTGCCTGATTTCATCTGCATTATTGCAGCACGAATTTCATCCTCTTCTAGTGGTGCATCTAAAAACTCTCGCTGTGCATTGCCTAACCAAGCCAGTGCTACATCGTCTAAATATGTGGTCAAATCTATCTGTGTCTGTCGTTTACTAGTGTATAAACTGGAGTAATGAGTTTTAAACACCTGGATTATTGCAGCATTGTCTGTATGGGTGTCACCTTCGGGATCTGTAACTTCCAGCACATACTTGGAGAAGTGAGGCTTACGGATCTCTTCAGCTAACGCTTTCCCAGGCCACTCACCCTCTACATACTTTCGGGCCTTAAAGTATTTTCCAGGAAAAAGACATTCTCTTTCTGCTGTCTCCTTATAATCTGTCAGTTTATCCCTCATCTCCTTCTGAAGAGTATCGTCTACCCCGCCATTCAGATCGTTTTCCATTCTTTTCAACTCTATCTCAAGTGTGTGAAGCATTTTTCGAATATCCTGAAGGACTCCGACTCCTTTAGTATTACAAAACCCCCTAATAGTAACTTTAAAAGCTTTCCACACCGTGGCTATATCGGGCAGTGTGTCTATATTTCGCTGAAAATAGTCGGATATTTCTTGACTAAGTTCCGCGTGGAATACTGTATCTAATAACATCTGTGGCATGAGTCTCCAGTTCCTATGAGGCATTGTGAAGTGTGGTGGGGTTAGTGTTAGTTGGACCGGCGAATGATCAGAATATGTTCTAGCTAAATTAACTGCCTTGGTGATCCAAGGTCCCACTCCCTTAGAAACTATCCAGTAATCCAGCCTGGACCAGGACGAGTGAAATGTTGAGTAATGCGTTCCCTCCCTTTCCCCCGGGTGCACATGTCTCCATGCATCTATAAGATCATTATCTGCAAGTATACTCTGCAATAGGTTATGTGTTTTGGAGTAATGGTGGGGAAGAGGAGTTGATCTGTCCCATTGAGGGTTTAGTGTAGCGTTAAAATCACCTCCCCAGATCAAATGTGCAGACCCTATTTCCTGTATTTTCCCCCACAGTGCAGCATAGAACTCTGGGTTATCTACATTTGGCCCATAACAATTAACCAATGTGACCGATTCAGAGCACAGTTTTCCCCACATTATCAAATATCACCCCGCCTGATCTCGAGTCATCCCTGATGGGGTAAATGGCCCATTTTTTAAAATTAGAATGACTGTCCCCCTGGAATAAGTGGAGTAGGATGAGAAAATACGATGGTCTGCCCATTTTTCAGCAAAAGAAGAAGCTTTATGGGGATCGAAATGTGTCTCTTGAAGCATCGCGACATGAATGCGACGGCGCTCTAAATAAGCTAGTATCTGTCTTCCTTTACGTGGTTCACCGAACCCTCTTACATTCCATGTCATCAGATGTATTTCCTGTATCTTCTTAGTTTGTGTCTTTGTGTGTTAGTAAGGGATAATGAGCCGAGGATTTGGCATCACTGCGAATGGTAACCGACGATGTCTGCATATATATCTCCTTATCTCGTTTACCTTGGTATGTACCAATGCCAACATTTGTTCCGCATCCCCCCCTCCCACAACGGCATCCCAACATTGTCGGAATCACAGTCCCCCCCACCCAAATTACCCAAATTACCCAATAACCAAAACAACAAAGTCATCTCAAAACACAGGGGGATTTCCCTTCGGGGTAAACCAGGGGCTAGCACGATCTACCTTTCCCCTCCAGTTGGTAAGTCCCTTGTATAGAGAGGAATCAGGGAGAGGGGAAAGGGGTGCTCGGTTCTTATTTGTTAACATGTCCTTATATGCCACTTATGTGTCTTACTGTCTACATCCAGCGACATCTCTTTTCATCTGTATCCTCCATCTCGTCCATCCGGTTTAATGCACCAGTACAAGTAATCAGATCAGCCTTGGTCAGTATAACGTGTCGTATGGCACCAGTCATCATTCGTGCAGGTCACTCCAATGTAGGCGTTGTCGTTGTCTAGGGAGAAGCCTCTTGTTGCTGTCTTTTGTCCTTCCCAGAACAACGTTTAAGAAATTCTTCCACCTGTTGCCCCTGAGCAAAGTAGTGTTGTTTCCCTTGGTACGTAACTCTAAGACGTGCTGGATACAGAGCATAATCTATTTGTGCTTCCCTCAGTTTCTGTTTCACCTGAATGAATTTTCTGCGGGCTTCCTGCACAGCAAGTGTAAAATCCGGGAATATTGTAAAGTCTTGCCGCACAAAATTAAGGTTTCTTTTTTCCCTGGCTAGTCGTAGTGCGTCATCTCTATCTCAGAAATTCAGTAGTCTTGCGATAATTGGACGTGGTGGCGTACCCGGAGGTGGTAGACGGCCTAACGAGCGGTGCTCCCTCTCTACTACCATAAGTGGGGAGAATGATTCCGTGCCGAACACTGTACACAACATGCACTCGATGAAGTCCTCCATCTGGCCTGTGTTTGCGCTTTCCGGTATTCCTATGATGCGTATATTATTGTGCTGGGATTGCGCCTCCAAATCTTCGTTTTTTGCAGCAATCACCATAAGCACCTTGTTCATCTGTGCCATTTGTTTGTGGACTCCAATCGCTTTATCTTCTGTATCTGAGATTCGACGCTCTTCCTCCGTTATGCGTGCATCATGTTTATGTAGTCTGAGTACTATGGAGTCCATATGGGTATTCATTGAATCTATCTTAGTTTGTATGGAAGTAAGGCTCTGTTGCATAGCAAGCAGCATGGTCTTTAACTCATCTTCTTGGGGAGGTGTTGAGTCTTGCGGAGATGTCATATCTGGGCGTTCAGTTTCGTCCTGTTGCGAGCTCGTTCCCTTTTTGGGTTCAAAATTTATTTTCGCTTGTTTGCCATCGGTTTTTCCCATGGTCTCGCGTAGGACGTTCTTTTTCTGCGTGCTGTTCTCTGTTAATGACTCCTTCCGTGGCTCTGTTTCCAGCTGTTACACGCTGGAGCCCGTGTCTAGGGCTATTATAACTTATGTGCCTTGTTACTGATTAAGCACCTCATGCTTAATGCCCAGTTGTAGTTCTTTGCAGTGCTCTGCCTGTGCTGTGATTGTCTGCAAGTTTGTACAGTAAAAAAATTGCTTGTTTGCACCGCAAACCAACATGTATTATTTCACAGTGTTGGGAACTTTATATCTTGTAACTTGTGCCTCCGCTGTCTGGTTCAGATGGTCACCTTCATTTCATCGCTTAAACATTACCGTCCCGTCTTCCACTCTGGGGACTTCAACCCATGTGAGCCGCCATCTTGTATTAGTGTTTCTGCTCTGAGCTGCGTTTCAAGATAGACAATATTTGCTGGTTTGTGACCCAATGTCCGTTCTATTACGCCTTGCAAGCCAGAGTCATTAGGTCGGCAATGCCCCAGTAGCTGCAATAATTAAGATCGCGCCTACGCCATCCGCCGCTCGATCCGTATTGTCCCCGCTCCAGCAGTCACACAGCCAGCGGTGGCTCCTCCATTAGGGCGGAGGAGCACCTCCCTACTGCTTTCTCGCAGTGCGAGAAGCAGAAAATAAAATGGTATTTTAAATACCATTTTATTTTCTGCTTCTCGCTCTATGAGAAAGCCAAAGGCAGGGGTATGCCTGATTGCGGGCGGGCGGGAGGAAATGCCTGGTTGGGGGCGGGCGGGTGGGCGGTTCGGGGAGGAGTGGCTTGCACCACTCTGAGTACCCTGACTGTTTGGTCGGTCCTGGGGCCGACCAAAGCAGTCATGCGTACTCTACATTTTCTCTATGTAGGCTGCATGCAGCCTACATAGAGAAAATGGACTCCCTACAGGTGCCCGGCTAGGCGCTGTCCGGGACTCCGAACCAATCCCAATGCTGCCATTGCAGCGTTGTGATTGGCTACAGGAGGGGAGGGAGCATGCCTGTTCCTGTTCAGGACTGGCCCAGGAGCAGAGGCAGCGCAGGACCGGGATCAGGTAAGTTTTAGTTTATTTTTTATTTTATCCCACCCCTCCCTCCCGCGGGAACTCCCGCGCGATAACTCCCGCGCGACCCCACCCGCCCGCGAGAATTGCGAGCCGCGACTGCCTAATGGAACGGATCGTTTGAAGCCTGAGTTCATATCTACCTTCTGAAGACCATGGCAGCTTGGGAGAAGCCAGCAGTTTTAGATTAAAGTGAAACCAGGGCAGCAATTAATATAATAACACATACCGAGATATTACGATATTACAATACTGCATGTTCCGTGGTGCGTGTCCCGCGATGTCTCTCCTCACTTAAATGTGCGTTAACAAAAGGAATACCTCACATCACACGATGTTTAAAAGCGCCAGCCGGGATCTGGTTATGTCATTACAGGACAAGCTGTGTGCAGTGTGCACACAGTGGATAACACATATTCCAAATGATAAGCGCAAGCAGGGACGACCCATCGACGCCATTATGTGTCATATCAGACACCTTAAGAGCTCGAGGCGTCAACCAGCCACCGAGCCCATCGCTGCTCTCCAGCTCAGCTCCTTCCGCGGCTGCTGCCTTAATGTGCTCGGCGCGGAGGGTTCCGGAATCATGCGAAGAGGGGCACAGGAGAAGTGACAGCATCTGGGACAAGCACCAGGCCTGAGGACACCGAGAATCAGTGCCAAGGCTACGGGCACTTGGGAGCAGTGCAAGGGGCGCGCGCAGCCAGTCCTTAGAGTTCAGACCCGTGTGACGCACTGCATGCTCCGCAGACTGCTCTGGTATTTGATTCTCGGTCCCTTTTGTGTTTTATCTGTAAAGCTACTTGGAAAAGGTGTGGGCTCAGGGTGTTACTACCTTTCTTTTTATCGCATTTGCAATCTGGTCTTGAACACCAGGCTATCATAATGCTCTAACCTACCTTAACCTTGGCCTTGTAATTTGTAGGCTGCTCTTTGATGACAGTTAATTGCCCTCTCTGCTATGTTAGCCTTGTAACTTTTAAACTGCAAGTAAGAAAAATCATCTTTCCTACAAAAGCAGTAACCTGTTGAACTATCTACATTATATGCACTTTTGTGATCCGCATGGTACACGTTCTTCTTTGCATATTAACCTTCTGTTTCCGGTCCAGGGAGGACCTGGCCTGGCAGTTCGGTCTGGACTGTTCCCATGGGGCACAGGGTCAAGACTGATTTGCATATGGCTGGGTCCAAACTGGGGTGGCGTAGTGGGCAAAAGAACGATGGATTTAACCCAGATCTTTTGACTGGGGGAGAATGTTTGCATTGTTAGCATTCCGTCCATCATTTGTTTGCTGTAACACGGCAACCTATAGTAAGCATTCTTACCACACACATAATATACTCCTGGAAATACAGGATCAGTTCCACCTTTCAATCCCCATCCACCAGTTATCAGAAAAGTGTGTTCACATTCACTAGTACCAATGAAATAATTATTATAGTCAGTTTTTAGTCTAAGTAAGCAAAGTTTCTCTTTATGATACCAATCCAGAGACATTGCAGCGTAAGTCTCATCTTTGTTATAATTTCCCTCTCTAAAACCCCATGGTGGTACAAGTGACTTTGTTCAGCAGCATTTCTTTGGAAATCCTGTCTTCGATCTTCTACCATGTTAATAATTTTTTTTTCTTCAGCCCGCAAACTACATGTTAGGTTATTTCTATGAGCATATACTATATATATTGTCTGTGTAATATGGAAAAATTCTCCCATCTATCCCGCATTTCTATTACTATACACCTTATTCATATCCTTTCTAATAGGAATTTCTGAAAACACTAAATCCATGTTTGAATAATAATACTGTAACTTCCCCGTCACATAAAAAAGACTAGTAAGTACACTCCATGATACGCCATATGTTAAAGGAAGGTGATGATAAGTCACCCCCTCTGAGACAGACGAAGGTAATTGCATACATACATAACAATCTCTCACATCCATTGTTTCAACATTTTCGCAAAGCAATTTTGTAAAGACATTTAACGAGAAATCACTAATTGATTTATCATGATGATAAATGCTATCATCAGCCCGATCATTGTTAGTTTTAGGAGTTTCTTTAGTAACAAGGTCCATTCTTTCACTTATCACATTATTAGTATTATTCTTGTTATTAGTTACCATTTATAACAAGTACAAAGACAGTTAATATTAACCATATTAACATTAATAGCAAGACACTACATAAGCAAGCTTGTTGTATTCCTCTTAGGGTGTCCGTACACGGGTTATCCTGTATCATGTCCTTATCTAGGCAAAATTCGCCCTGCCCTTATATAGGCATAAAATCAGAGTCCTTATTTGGGCATTAAACCGTGCACTCCAAATACAGGCATGGTCTCCGACATCCGTCCACCCTAACTTCACAACGAGTTCTTGAAGAACATACCCTTAGGCTTCGGGAGTTTCCCTAGCACAGGACTATTGATTTCTTCAAGGAATCATCTATTATGCATGAACCGTTATACCTTAGGGGTTCATTCATGACGTCTTCCGCTGTCCGATTCACGTCAATGCTAATATTCTGAGGTACCTCTCAGGTATAAATATACCTTCCCTAGCCCTTGTAAATCAGAGCAGACCTCGACTTCAGAGGAGCCCGTTTCCCGGCCTGGCGCACTGAGAAGACGCTGTCATCCCTGCACGCAGAGAGTCCAGCTTCCAGTGATCTGACTTCCCTTGCGGGGTGTTGGAGTTCGAGTCTGGCAAGAGATTCCCACCTCTCTCATTCTTAAGGTATGGAGCTGACTAGAACCTAGAGGGACTCTTGGCATACTAGGCATACTAGGCTTAACATACTCTTAGTATACCATAGTAAGGAATACTTCACCTACTTCATACCTCTCCCTACACCTAGGTTAGGTTAGGTACATTGGGGTAGAACTAGCTTAGAAACGCATCGTATGAGTACTCGCATTTTTAGTCTATGTTATTTATGTAAATGAATATCTATTAAAGATCATGCTAGCGCAGTATTATTTATTTCTACTGCTTACGCTGTACATTATTTATCTTGCATACTGTCTTGTGATCGTAACAGCACATATTACTTACACGAGAACCAAGACTGTTCAATAAATCTTTTATTGAAACGCCCGTCTATTCTTTCTGTGTAACTTTGGGAAAACTAAGCATGCACGATTGAGCTGAGTGCAATAGTTATCTATTGTTTCTACGACTCTGGGACACGTTCTGATTCTAAAAGGGAAACAAAGTTGTCATGTTTTGCGGCTGCCAGAAACTACTCCCTTCTTGTTTATCAAGGAGTTTCTAGTGGCCTCTGAGCCAGCTGGCACAAGTAATTAAGTTTAATATACTCGATAGGGACATACCGACCTTAGTCCTATGTCAAACCTATAGGGTATATTATTCCAATGCGCAGAGCCTATTAGGGAAATAGGAGCTACACTACAAGCTTTAATACATCTACGTTTAAAACTAGGTTCTTGATGTCCAGTCACTGTATCTTCTGCCATTTTGTATACTATAAAAAATAAAAATCTAAGAAAAAAGCTAAAGAATTTCTAACAACTTTCTAAAATTTTTGACAAACTTGTCCAAAAAAAAAACCCACCGGAAAATAGTGTGTCGTACACTTCAAGAAGAAAGCTTATTCTTTACCCTCCTCTTTTTTTTTTTTTATTTTAAAAGAGTCTTCTTCAAATCATCTGGAACTTCCCAAATATTTTCACTGAATTTCGTTGCACCTTAAGTTTTCACTGTTCTCTTTTAAGGCGGTCTCACTTTGCTTTCATCAAATTGCTCGGTACCAGTACCAACTTCTCTTTCTATTTGATCTGTGCTCTCAATTTCTTCCAATATTACATATGTCCATTTAGGAGCTGTGTATTTCTGGCTTGGGATTCTTATTCTCTTCGTTCTTCGTACTAATTCTTCTTCTGATTTGACTTGATTCTTCATTTATTTGTTCTGGTTTTCTCCTTTTAAGAGTGTATTTCAGTCTTTTTACTCCACTTGACCAATTGTCACCCTTTTTCGCTCTCTTAGCTTGAACCAGTTCTTCACCTTTTCTTTCTGGTTCACAGGTTCTTTTATTTAGTCCCTTTCTTTGTTGAACTTGCTCTTGATTTTCTGTAACTTCCTTTGCTACTTGCTCAACAGCAGTCTTACGAGACCCAGTAGCTGATGCCCACTCTACTTGACTTGTGCTTGGTTGTTCATCATCATCAAACTTGTCAGAATCTGTCACTCTAGATTCTTTAGCTTCACAACCTCCAGCTTCTGGTTTCTTATCTTCTTCCACCAGTTGCTGCTCACCTTCTTTTTCAAGTGGACTTGGGACTTTTCTGGTATGACTTGCGTGGATCCTGTTTGGCAAGCCACCACACTTCACTGCTGTTGTTATAACCAAAATAATCTGATACGGTCCATGCCACCTGGGTTCTAAACACAACTTCCTCACGTGTTTCTTGACAAGAACCCACTCTCCTGGACTCAGATCATGTGCTTGATCCGGCTGTGTTGTGGTTGCAATTTCTTCAACCTGATGAGACACAGAACGCACCATATCAGCCAATCCTTTGCAATAATCAAGCACTAGATCATCAGAAATATTCATCAGTTTGTTTGCTGGTACAATCACTTGTCTCATTGCTCTTCCCATTAGCACTTCATGAGGACTCAATCCAGTCTTTTTTATCTGAAATACTTCTAAGACTTATCAATACCAGGGGTAAAGCGTCAGGCCATTTCAGTGGTCGGGATGCACATACTATTCCCAGTCTAGATTTTATAGTGCCATTAATTTTCTCGACCACTCCAGATGCTTCTGGTCGATAGGCACAATGCAGCTTCTGCTCAATCTGTAGTGCTGCACAGATCATCCGAATTATCTCATTATTAAAATGAGATCCCCTATCTGTCTCTAAAGTGACTGGAAAACCGAACCTTGGAATTAGTTCTCTTAGAAGCAACTTCGCAACAGTGAAGCTATCATTCCTTCTTGTTGGATATGCTTCTACCCAACGAGAAAACAAACAAAGAACAACTAACACATATTTTAGTCCGTTACATGGGGGAAGCTCAATGAAATCGAGTTGGAGCCTCGTAAATTGTCCTGCTGCCTTTCCAGTTCGTCCCCAACTCACAACTGTCTTTCTGACTGGATTTTGCTGCTGACATATAACACACCTTTGGCATAGACTCCCTGCAATGACCCTGAATTTTGGGTTATACCATGACTGCTTGAAGAGCCTAATTATTGCATCTCTTCCAACATGTGCAATTCCATGGTATACCCTTACCATTTGGGATAGTAAAGAATCCGGCATAACTGGTCTTTCATCTATATACACCCAAACTTAATCTTCTGCTCTCTTCTTGCAGCCTGATTTTTTCCAAATTTCCTTTTCCTCATCACTTGCCTTTTCTTGTAACTGTCTAATCTCATCCCAAGTTTCCCAGGAGGAAAACATCAGGTGGGTGGCAATTAGTATTTTTCTTCTCCACCCCTCTCTTTATAGCAATTGAATTTTGTGCACAGAAACGCGCTACTTGATCAGTGTATCTGTTGCCGCTTGTCACATAATCATTTCCTGACTTATGTGCAGAACATTTGACCACCGCAGTTTTCTTGGGCAATTGCAAATCATCCAAAAAATCTTTCACATTTTTACAATTTCTTATCGGAGAACCTGAAGAAGTCAGAAATCACCTTTGCATCCATAACTGACCGAAATCGTGAACCACCCCAAAACCATATTGACTGTCAGTAAATATGGTTACTTTCAAATTTTTGCCAATTTTGCATGCTCTAATCAGAGCTATGAGCTCAGCAATTTGTGCAGAATTTACCCCTTTTAGACAGGATGCTTCCAGAACTGCAGCGACTGTACATACTGCATAGGCAGAACTCAATACACCTTTTTCATTTCTTAGACAAGATCCATCAACAAACATCACACTATCTGATTCCTCTAGCGGAGTATCCTTAATGTCTGGCCTTGGTTTTGTGCACAAATCTGTCACATCCAAACAATTGTGATCTGCTTCACCTTTCACTTCCTCACAAAATGGGCTAGGCAACAATGTTGCCGGATTTATTGTCGTACATCTCACCACAGTCACTTTTTCAGCACCTAATATTACTCTTTCATACCTAGTCAGCCGACTATAGGTCATGTGCTGTGTTCGTGTTCTTGACAAAAGAATCTCAACTAAGTGTGGCACATATACTTTAACTGAATGTCCCATCACAATCGCTTCACTTTGTTCCAAGCTCACACAAGTAGCAGCTACTGCTTTCAAACAACTTGGTAATGCTGCAGCCACTGAATCCAAAGTAGCAGAAAAATATGCCACTGGACGTCGTGCCACTCCATGTCTCTAAGTTAAAACTGAAAGTGCACACCCATCTCTCTCACAACAGTACAACGCAAAATCCTTTGTATAATCTGGCATTCCCAATGCAGGTGCTCAACAAAGACTGTCTCGTAACTCAATAAACGTTTTCATGCTTTCATCATCCAATTCAATTGGATCAGTCACATCTTTGTGTGCCAACCTCTGTAGAGGCTTTGCAATTAGTGAAAAGCCACTGATCCACTGTCTGCAGTATCCAACCATTCCCAAGAACATTCCCACTTCCTTCTGAGTTTTAGTAGGGCTCATTTGTTGAATCACACTGATCCGTTCTGGTGTCACCTTCCTGACTACTTTCTCTATTTTGTGTCCCAAATATTGGACCTCTTGTTTACAAAATTGTAATTTTGCTGGTGACACTTTGTGTCCACCTTCTGCCAGATGATTCAGTAAAGCAATTGCATCTGTCACACATGCCTCTTGTGTTTTTTATGCCACCAGTAGGTCATCAATATACTGAACTAAAACCGATTTTTCTGGCATAACCAAAGTTTCCAAACATTTTTTCAAAATCTGATTAAAAATCGATGGACTCTCTGTGTACCCTTGGGGAACTTGGCACATGCCAAAACACGGTCTCCGACCCAGAACGCAAACAAATACTGGCTATCCGGATGTAAAGGAATCGAGAAAAATGCTCGACACAGATCAATTACTGTATACCATTCTGCATCACAGGAAATTTGATATAAAATCACTGCTGGATTTGGCACTATTGGACAACATGGTACCACAATCTTATTTATTTTTCGTAAATCTTGTACTATCCTATATTTTCCGCTTGGCTTTTTAATTCCCATAATAGGCGAATTACAAGGACTGCTTAGTATTTCTCTTAAAATACCTTGCTCAATCATTTGGTCAATCACAGGAATAAATCCTGCTGTTATCTCGGGACTCATTTTGTTTTGAGGTGTGTTTGGAAATGTTGCACCCGATTTCACCGCAACCTGAATAGGATCCACACCTTTCATCAGACCAATCTCTTTGCCTGAGAAGTCCCATATATCAGACCTTACTGTATTTCTCAACTCTGCAGGCAAATCTTCTTTAGTAAGAAGTGAAAACAATTCATCCACTTCTGTCCCTTGATTTGCTAACATCATTTTAAATGCAACATCCTCATCTGGTGTTTGGAAAGCAATACCATCTGGTGTACACTAAATAGTGCAATTCATCTTACACAGTAAATCTCTCCCTAAAAGGTTTACCGGACTCGTATCACACACCACGAACCGATGCATGTCTCTGAATCTTCCAGTATGAACTTCTATTGGCTTTGTTATTGGGGTTTTGATATGGTTATTGGAGACTCCTACGACTTGGATAGTTTCTCCTGAGAGGGATAGGTTTGGAATTTCTGCTGCTCTTACAGTAGAACGGGTAGCACCAGTGTCCACTAGGAATGTAATATCATTACCTTCCACTTTTCCATCAACAAATGGACCTGACTGATCTACCTCTAGAGTTGCGCCAAGCTCGCATTCTTCCTCCCCCCTCAGGCACCGTCATTGAGATGAGTCTGAATCACACTCATTGCACTACAACAAGTATTGCGAAACCATTTGCACATTTTGATTCTTACCGATTTCTTCACCTGTGTGAAACCCAATGTTCGCACCGTATCTCTGCACTTGAGCATTCACATTATTTGGCATAGGAGCTTGTGGTACCTGTAACTCTGGAGTAACTATCTGCTGCTCCTGTTGCTGTTGTTGATTCACAACCACCTAATTCTGCATCTGTGAATTTAAATTTTGATTTATCCCATTATTTTTCTGAACAGATCAACACTTGTTCTTCCAATGCCCACATTTTCCACACGCATGACAAGGATATTTCCTTTTCATTTCATCTTTATTCATTTTACCTCTACCTCTACCACCACTTGTTATTTGACCATTCTGATTCTGACCTTTCATCTGATAATCTGTTTGAGAACCACTGTTTCCTTCTTGCTGTTCTGCCACTTTAACCTGTGCCCACATCATTTTCTCTTTTAGCTTCTTATGCCTTGATTCAATATCATCACTGTTAGACCTGGTACCATTGGCGTGGGTCTCCCTTCCATTTTTTTGCTATGCCTCCTCTCTTGTTGACATGTTTTTACTGGTTTAGATGCTTTGGGCACTTTGCCACTGCTAATCAGTGCCAAAGTGCAAGTGCTCCCTATGATAAATTGATGTATGTATTAGTGACTCCATGATTGGCTTATTTGATTTACTGTCAGACCCTAGAATAGTGCACCGCGTGTGCCCAGGGCCTGTAAATCAAATGCTGCTGGTGGACTTGCAACACCGGTTGTGCCACCCACCGGAGCAGCTTGGAAAGCGTGTCTCGGGCCTGCCATTGCAGAGCCTGTGTGCAGTCTGGTACTGCCATGTCGACATGGTAAGTGCACCCACTTACCAGTCCCCAAACCTTCCCTTTTCTGCATGTTAGTCACGCCTAAAGTAGGCCTGCGGGCAGGGTGCATTGTATGTAAGAGGTAGGACATGCCCTGATGTGTGTGGCATGTCCTGATAGTGAATTACAGCCAATTTCGTTTTTCACTATTGCAAGGCTACCTGTCCCCATAGGCCAGAAAGGGCAGTTTGATTATAACATCTTATAATCCTAACTGACCCAGGGAACATGGTAGAAAAACGAATTTAGTATGCCTGAACTCAGAATGATGAAATACATCTTTTAGTGAAGTTGGTTTTAACATTCTGTGTTTGAATTTGAACAGTAATCAACCAATCATAGCACTTCAAACGCCAACTGTCTGACCAATGCCAGCGCGGCTTTTTGTGACATCAGTATTACTCCAACTACTGACCCTCCCTTTACAAAATAATACGGCAATATTTTTCTATACTTTTCTCAACAAAACTTGTTAGAAAACAAACATAAAAAATGCTACTTTGTCTGTTCCACTCAATAAAGAGATAGTCTCCACTTCAAAAAGAAATATTCTTTCACTCCAAGTAAAATAACGACCAGCGCCATTCTACACCCAAACAAGCTACAGGAGGACTTGGTACTCCTCTAGGGATACTAGCCAAAGTTTCGGAAGAGGACTTTCACATGGAAAAGGTCTTGGTACTCCTTTGGGGATGTAAGGCCAGAGTTTCAGAAGTGGACTCTTCACTATTTCAAGCAAAATCTACTCTCAAACAAATAGTCCCTAATATAACACCAACAGCCTCTCGCCGTTAAGTATTATGACAACAGACAAAGTACTTCTGCAGTGTAATGACTTATCCACACTATTCTTCTGCCTCTTCAGGCTAAAACATTATCATCCCGGGATCTTAGGTAACTCCGTACCCGTACTTCTAGACAACATAGAACAAAACACGAACTTTTCATGTTAAGAAAACAAATAATCAATAATCAATAATTATTACCAAACTAATCAATAAACCGTCCTCTTCAACCAAAAACTGATCCAGCGCCAAACAGGGATCGATAATCGATAAAACTCAATCACTGGCCCACACTAATACACCCAACACATAAATCCCTGTTGCCAGTTTCAAGTTTACGTTAAATCAGTTGTTCATAAACTACAGGCTCGTCCTAACACACAAGATGCATAATTGAACCTGTAATCAGCTCTCTTTCCTCTGGTCAATGAACCATTAGTTGAGAAGTTGATGGTAATAATTAGAAACTAACTATCAAGCTATACTAAATAAATCACAAACTCGGTATTAGGTTAATAATATTTATCGCAAATAATGTGAAGGTAAATGCTCATCATGTACAGTTTTACAAGGCAAACAATGCATAAATCACAGAGAGAGAACATTTATCAAAGCAAAAGGTGTCAAGCTCAAATCACAATGAACAGAATGTAATGAGGGAGTGGATAGATGAAGAGACAAAAGTTTCAGAGACAAAAATACATTTGCAAATGATTATGCAAAATACAGATTTTAGTTATACTAACCTAAGTACTTTAGTGGAAAATCTACCCCCAGGCCATGAGAATAGATGGGGGCTCCCCGAGAAAGTTCAGGGAACAAAGAGTAGTACAGGAACAGGAAACAGGTAGGCCTCTATCTGCATACAGCAAACCAACGGACAACGACTATTTCCCCTCTCTAGCTCTCTTCAAAGGCGCGCACTCTAACACCCCCAGACACCCCAGTTATACTCTAAAAACCTTCCTGTCCAACCCACCATTGTAGCAACATTTTCAGAATCTTTGTCTCTCATTGGTCAGTTTAGGGTGTGTTCCATCACACCACCATAGTCACGTCCATGTTTTCACAGCATTCTTTGTTTTACATTTCTAACAATATCTAAGCCACGTCTCATGAATACACGCTTCCTCCAACTAGTAACATGTTACAAATCTCCACATTTTCATTGTCCGCCTCTGCAGCTTCCGCGGAAGAAGTTTGTACATTTACACTTGTTCCCACGGCCATCCTTCCGTTACTTGGCAGACACACAATGATTCTTGAAGGTTATCAACTTTTGCCTTCTCCATTCTCTCTCAGAGCTCGATTTTCGGCTTATTTATTCATTTTCTTTTTTTTTTTTAACCCCCAACTCGTCATGCAACGATGTAGGCTCATGCAAGCATCACTACGATGAATAAAACACAGACATTATTAATTTCATGAAATATAATTCTCACTGTTTTACCGCCCACCATTTGCACTATCCCACGTTATTTGTCTAACAAAGCATTAACATACAGAAAGCAGCATTATTATTTTTTTTATTTTTAAGCAGAACGCGAATGTGGCCTAGTCTTTCATGCATTAGTTCACATTTTAATACATGCATGCGCATAAGCATTTCCCCGTGTTTTCGTGTTTTTGCATGTTAGTCTCACTACACACTGTTAGTAAATGTTACCGAGGAGTTAATCCGAGCAGGTTTTATTTTCTCAAAACCCTGCTCCATCAGAGTAAGCTAGTCTCCAGAAAAACTATATTGGTTGAATACAATGAGGAGTACAGGTTGACGAAAGCCAGTCCTGATGAAAGATAAGTTAACTAAAATCCACTTTGACAAAAAACATGGGATATAGACACTGTAGCCAAAAATAGCATAAGCTTGAGACAATGATGACATTATGGGTCACGCCATTTACTAAAATGTGTTTCGAAATACCTTTCAGTGTTGTTGTGTATGCACTGCTATTACTTTTACGGGCATAGAGATTAAGGCAGACCAACGGCTTTACCAACAAATATGTTTGAACCATACACAAAGCAGAATACAGTATACAGCTGCTTAAGAGCTACGATTCAGGCCATAGGTCATATCATGATGGCTTAAATATAATTCACAATGAAAGTAAAGGTCTCGGTGCCTTTTAGCTTCCGTGCCATTGTGTAAAGCATTTAATGCGTTTCTTAAAGCGCTCTAAGTGTGAACCTGTGAAAGGCGGGCATTACCACATTTTTGTCTATGCCAGAGCAAACCTTTTTTGTGCTAGGGAAATAATTAGGGTAAACCTGCCCCTAAGTGTCCATTCATAACGAATCTCAAGCAATTCATGTGTGTCAGTTGAATACAAAAGCAAAGCCTTAGGCCCTCAAGAAGACGCTTTAAGAGGCTTAAAAAGAAACACATGTTTTGCCTTCTTGCTCTTTTCCTGGGGGCTAAGTCTCTATAATTCTCTTTGGAATGCTGCATGGATCAGGGTCTATTTTTAAAATTAATATGACGGCCGACGGTGTGACAAGAAATATGTGAACTTCTAACAAAGTTATCTTCAGTTTTTTTCACATGGTTACCTCACGCACTTCTCCTGTCGCCTTTGGCTTAGTGATCACACTCGCCTTCAATTTTACCATCACACTTACCATAGGAAGTCAATGAATATCTCTGTAATGCTGGGACGTCTACATATGTGTGCAAATCAAGGCGTTTTTACATATTTTAGTTGGTGAACGTTTAAATAGAATAGATTAAACTGTTTCTGCTTTTGTTTTACGTGATAAATAATACGATAGTAAAACTTATGGTGAACTTGTTTGATTGCGGTATGTGTAGGTGTGACTAACTTTTGTAGTAGTCTGGAATTATTCTGGGAGTTAAGGAACCCAGTTTACAAGATTAAGGTATGAATAGGTGTCACTTACTCGAATAGTGCTCTAGACATACTCCTGGATTCCAGGATTCACCCATGGGTACTTCAAGAGTTACTCAACGACTTTGGTGCAGAAGGACCAGGGAGCTCCTGGACCAGGGAGGGTAAAGAGATCCTTTTGTGTTCAAAAGGAGAAGGGATACGTACTCCCTTATATGCATACAATAACCAGTGAAGTATCCCTCTCCTAGAGGTGGCAGTGCTTGTGAGGAGGGAAAATAAAATACGCCTATACTCCACCACACTCAGTGGTGGGAAAAAAGGGAATTTTTCTTTTTATATATGCAACCCTCACCCACTCTAGTAGTGGCATGCTTCATCATCGGGTTCACCTTGACTCCTAAAGGTCAGGGTGGGCTCGACTGTGCTTCAGGGAGCTCTTTGAATACTTTGTTTTGCAGTTTTTTTTTTACAGTTAAAAATTCCTCATTCAGCATTCAAGATATTGTGGTCCTATGACCTTATGGATAAAATGCCAACATTTTTTGCCCTAAGCTACTGGCCTAGAAAAGGTTCTAGGTATAGTGTTACTGTTACCCCAATAACGCACAACTGTAATTAATGCAGATCATGTGTAGCATGTTAAACTATTTACTGCATGCAATGATTATGGTGTACTTGCTTTGTTGGAAGCACCCTAGTAGTAGGTAAATTATACTCATCAAGAGGAGGTAGGGGTAGGCTCTGTAGTCACACTATCATCAAGGGTCGAGCCCACCCTGACCTTTAAGAGTCAAGGTGAACCCGATGATGAAGGATGCCACTACTAGAGTGGGTGAGGGTTACATAAAAAAATAGTTTTCCCGCTTTTTCCCACCACTGAGGGCCCAATTATGAGTTTGGCGGTCCTGGAGTGGGCTACCACGCCACAGCCCTGCTCCAGAACTGCCAAACAGGCCCACCGCCCACCCACCCCCAGATTACCAGTTAAATTGTAGTCTGGCGAGCTGCAGCGTATAGGTCCTGTGGCGGTGACTTTCACAGGCTCCTATGGGAGCCTTAGAAAGGCAGTGCAGTGGGACGGCCACAGCGCGTTCCAGCACAGCATGGACTGTGAAGTCCATGCCGTGCTGGAGCTGGGGGTGCACAAAGACGGGGGGCACAACATGTGCCCCCCTCCATGCACCAACATGCATGGGTAAGAAACTCCATGCAACCGCTGGCAGTCAGAAACTCGTAATATGCATGGCGGTGCCACAGCGGCACTGCCAGCATATTGTGAGGCCCTGACTGCCAGGCCACCACCAGAGAACGCAGCTCCCTGGTGGTTGCAGCAGTCAAATGGAAGTCCGACCACCAAAGTTGTAATATGGCGGTGGCTAGACCACCACTGCTGTGCCACTGTGAGTTTGGCGATCCACAGACAGCCAAACTGATAACTAGGCCCCGAGTGCGGTGGAGTTTAGGCATAGTGTATTTTCCTTCTTCACAAGCACTGCCGGCCCTAGGAGAGTGATACTTCACTGGTTATTGTACCTCAAGAGTAAGTCACAGCAAAATCTGTTTGACTGCCCCCCACCCCTCCCCGGAGTAAACCAGATCACTACAAGAGTAAATCACAGAAAAAATCTTTGTGAATGGAGCCCACTGTCTTAATAATAATTTTTTATAACTTCAGGCACTCCTCAAAATCCTACCACTTGGCAAAGATCTCTTTCTATTGGTATTCTGCTCATGCCTCATTCACAAAGGAATGTGCCATAATTTTCGCATTCCATAATCTTTTTGGGGGGAAACCTGAACTGAAACAGGATTTGTGCAAATTGACATTTTCTTGTGAGTGCTAGCTAGCACTGAAAATGGATGAACTATTTTGTGGATTATTGTTAAAAACGATTTTTTCACAATTTTAAAGCTGAACACAAAGGCCGACGGGTCCCAATGGGATCTTTTCCCCTCCTTTGAGGAGTTGGCAACTTATCAATTGTTTGTCGCAGATATTGCATAACGAATTTCTATTTGAAAGATATACCTTAACCATGTTCCTTTAAATGGTGATTTGTAATGCCTTTTTTAAACCCATCATGCAATTTGGTAACCCTTTACGGAAACATAAAATGGGTTTAGTACAGAGCAAAAGCCATTTTGCAGTCGCAAGTTCTGTGATTTTCTTTAGTTGAAAGCTTTGCATCCACAAAATGGCTTTGTACTCCTGGCCTTAGGTATCATAGGATATCATGAAGAGGCTGAGCAGAGGAAGAGATGAAGCACGGATGATGAGTGCAGGAGGAATGCATCAACTGTGGATCCATGACCAGCAGAGCCTACCCATTGCTGCACTCAAAAACATATTGAGAGGGAGTAAGGGCTTAGAAAATATCACAAACGGAGTGCCACTCCAAAGAATCAAATTTTGCTATTATCTTATTAGTTCACACAACCTTCTAATTGTTATATGTATCAACACAGACACCTTCCCCCCCTTTATGGGTTGACAGTGACTATATTTCCCTGTGTACAAAGCCTAACTATGCAGAACAAAACCCAAGTCCCTGCAAAACACAACCGAAAATCTGTAACTTATTCCAGGTCCCAGGCCCAGCTCTCCACGTGCTGCTGCATCGCTATTGCTCCTATCTTTCCCTTGCTTCTTCCCCATTTTCTGAGTGCTATCTCCTTGCTTTTCACTAATTGTTCAGTGCTTTCTCCTTCATTTTCCCCCATTTTTTGAGTGCTTCTTCCTTGCTTTTCCCTCATTCTCACTGCTTTCTCCTTGCTTTTTTACCTGTTTTCGAGTACCTTCTCCTTGCTTTACCCACGTTTTAATTGCTTTTTGCTTTCTTTACCCTCGTTTTCTGAGTGCTTTCTCCTTGCTTTTCCCTAATTTTTCACTGGTTTTTCCTTCCTTTTACCCTATATTCTGAGTGCTTTCTATTTGCTTTTCCCTAATTTTTCACTGCTTTCTCTTTCCTTTCCACCATTTTTGAGTACTTTCTTCTTGCTTTTTCCCCTATTTTTGAGTACCTTCTCCATGTTTCCCCCCTCATTTTCATTGCTTTCTCCTTGTTTTTTTCCTTACTGTAGCTCCCGCCTGCTGCCCGTTTTCCTATCTAGCCCCACCCAATGCCATCCAGGACCTACTTAATGGAGGACACCGACATGGTCATGCTGCCGGCGGGCCAAAGGTGCTCCAAAGGCAAGCCTATCAGTGCCAGTCTGCGCATGGACTGTGTCGAGTGCCAGGAACCCTGGTTCTTCAACCCTGCACAACTACACCACAACAGACCTCCGAGCCCTGGATTCCAGGCGCATCGACAACAACAACTGCTGCTGTACATCTCCATGCAGCAACAGAGGACAGTTCTCCTGCCAGCATTGCGCTTCACCTGCAACACTAGAGCAACCAACAATGCCGGAAACACCGCAAACACAACTGCATCCACCATGCCAACCGAGACCACCACGGCACAACTCAAGTCCATTCTACTCAACGAACAATTGCTCATCAAACACGCCACTCAGATCTGAAACACAATCTCCTCCCTTAGCCCAGACGTTAGCTTCCTCACAAAGACCTGGCTCAACCCCACCTGCGCGCCTTACATCGCTATCGCCACCCCCAAAGGACACAAGATAACCCACCAGGACCGAACCAACAAACAAGGAAGTGGAATTTCCATCACCTATCTACATGGACACCATCCGCTGCATGACCTCCTCAGACGACTCATCCCGATAATGGAGCATCTCAACTTCAACTCCACACAGATGGAAAAATGCCATCATAGGCACCCTCTCCTACAGACCACCCGGACCACGCCCCAGCTTCTGCAACACCATTCCTGAACTCATCACCCAGATCACCATCAACTCCAAGCACTACATCTTCCTAGGGGATCTTTTCACCTCCATGACCCTAGCGACACCAACACAACCGACCTATTGGAAAGAATAAGCAACATCTAACTCAAGCAACTTGTCACAGACCCTACACAGATCGTAGAACACACGATCGACCCATTTTCATACCCAGCAACTGAGTCGAGTACAACCATGTTTCACAGATCACCTAGACCGACCATTACAGCACCCACTTCACCATCTCAGGACATACCAACACTGGCACCATACCCCCCAGCTCCATGCGCAGAAACTGGAAAAAGCAATTAGAAGATCAGTGGAACAGCGCCCTCAACTCCCAACTCCCAGACACAACATCCAACCCAGTACAAGCTGCAAAGAACTTCTCCCCGTGGATCTCAAAATGCGTTGTCACAATTGTACCCACCAAACTAGCCAAATACAAAGGACATGGCTGCCAGAAGAGCAAGCTGGTTCACCATGGACCTGAAATCCACCAAATGCAACTGCCGGCAACTAGAAAGGAAGTGGCAGACTAGCAAAGAGACAGGAGACCATACCACCTTCAATACAGCACTAAACCATAACGTTGTCTTCTGAAATAAACAAAGAAGAACTCCCTAGCAGAACACATAGAAGCTAGCACAAACTTCAGCAAGGATCTCTTCATCAACATGAAACACGGCAGCTGCAGAGAATGAGGTGAACATCACCCCCTCCCAAGAACTGTGTGACATCTTGGAGGACTTCTTCCATGACTAAATCTCAGTCATCTATTAAAACGCCAAACCCCAACCCCTCACCACAGACAACATCAGCCTGTTCGAACTAACGAATACAGACCCCAAACACCTGCTCACCCATTCGAACCCTCTCACAACTCAAGCCACAATCTCCATCATCAATTCTGTGTACTCGGGAGCACTCACGGACCCCTGTCCCCACAGATCTTCAACCTCGGGTGCAAGACAACTGGTGACAAGGTCAAGAAACTCCTGAACACCTTCCTTGAAGACTGGAAACATGCTGAAGTGATGTCCCTCCCAAAGAAACCATATGCTGACCCAGCAGAATTGAAGAACCACCAGCCCATCTTCCTGCTCCCATTTCCAGTGAAGGTTCTTGAGAAGGCAATCAACCAGAAACTCACCAAACACCTGGAACACAGCAACCTCCTGAAACCCTCTCAATCTGGATTTTGAGTCAACCACAGCACCGAGACAGCCCTGATCACAGCCACTGAAGACATCAGGGCCCTCATGAATCTCAGCAAAATGGAAGCCCTCATCCCCCTGGACCTGTCAGCTGCCTTCAACACTGTCTCCCATCACATCTTGATCAACAGACTCCACAAATGGATCACCTCATACCTCACCGGAAGAACCCAGAGAATGCATCTCCCACTGTTCACCTCGGAACCCAAGAAGATCATCTACGGCGTCCCCCAATGATTGTCACTCCGCTTCACCCTCTTCAACACGTAAATGACCCCCCTGGCCAGCACTGTCAGATTGCATGGAGTCAACATCATCTCCTACACTGATGACATCCAGCTCATCCTCTGTCAGACAACCCTCCACCACCAAAGTCAACTTCCACAGATGTATGACGAATGCAGCCGACTGGATGAAGGACAACTGTTTGAAGGTCAACACAAACAAGACAGAAGTCCACATCTTTAGGAACAACACCTCACCATGGAACAATGCATGGTGGCCTGCTGAACTCAGCCCATCCCCTGCCCTGACAGACCACACCCCAACCTCAGCATCATCTTGGACAGCAAGCTATCTATGAAGAAACAGGTAAACTCAGTCTCATCTGCCTGCTTCCACACCCTATGCATGCTCTGCAAGATCTTCAGGTGGCTTTCAGTCAACACCAGAAGGACCATCATGCAGGACCTTGTCACCTGCAGGCTGGAATATGGGACACTCTCTATGTAGGAATCACTGCACGCCACCTGAAGAGACTACAGATAATACAAATCTCAGCAGCAAGACTCATCCTCAACCTCCCTAGATGGATCCACATCACACCCCACCTCAAGAAACTACACTGGCTCCTGATCCAGAAGAGATGCCAGTTCAAGATTTTGACCTACGCATACAAAGCCCTACACAGCGAAAGACCAGCGTACATCAACAAACGTATTCCATCAACCTACCAGACACCTATGATCCACCTCCCTCTTCCTCATGGAAACCCCCTGGATCCACTGAAGCAACAGGGGAGGATGCTCCTTCTCACACCTGGTGGCTAAAGCTTGGAATGACCTTCCTTGCACTTCAGGACCACCTCATCACTCTGGCAATTCAGGTAAGGACTCAAGAACTAGCTGCTTGCTTTAACAGACAACCATGAAGCAGTTAGCAACTCCAGTGCCTTGAGACCCTTACAGGTGATTTGCTGCGCTTTATAAACCTTTGATTGATTGATATTAGCCAACTGAAAAACTGTTCACAAAAAGCTGAAGGTTGATTCCAGGATACAAGTCTTAGCACATTTATGGAGAAACATAGACTTGACTATACAAAGCCATATCATTCACAAGGATTTCTGGACTTTGAATGGAATTGAATGTGTAGAACAGCTTGTTGATTATGCATTGCTCAAATCCGACCAAACCTTTCATGCTAATTTAGGATTATCCACCTCTTACGAATGGCAAAACAGCCACATTTTTCATTGACTTAGAAGCCAACTGGGTGCAGACCCCAAACTTGTCTGAAGTTTTCTCATGCAGAAATTTCTTTATACTTGCGGACAAGACAGTAGAGTGGTATCTGGCCTAGATAGTAGTCCTGGGCGTAAAACTCCGCCCCGCTCGGGGAGTTTACAGAATTCTGCAACTCTGTGTTCCTAGAAGAATGCAGAATTTCTAATGAACTCCGCAAAGGAGCGGAGTATTTTTTATTTGGTATGCTCAAAATATCGTTTCACACATGCAGGAGCAACTTGCCGGGCTCTCACAAACACCCAAAAGTTTTTCTAGCCATTCGCGAGCGCCATGAGATTTGCAAGCCACCTGCGAGCTCCCATGAGATTTTGTGGCCGCTAACATGGCTTTAGGCCGCACCAGGAACTTCCAGCGTTTGTTTTGTGAAGTACGTGATCGCGAGTGAGCACGATTGACCGCAGCTGCAACCTGGGGAAGATTCTCTCCTTGAGAAGCATCTAAATCTTCTCAAAATGACAATTTGGAGTAAAAAACCTTCTCAAATGGACCATTCGCGTTGGTTTTTTGTGCTAGGAGTCCTTTTTTTAAAACTTCTTTTTCCAACAGGAAGGAAGTGCCCCAGAGTCTCCAACTTCCTGTTACTGTCCAGCAGGCTCCTCACAGTGCTTTGCCCATTGCCTGGTAACTTTTTATTTGGATTAGGAACTGGAAGGATTACTCTCTGTGTCTGCTGCATGTATACCATAGGATTTAAGTACTTTGTATTTGAGATTTCACAAGTAAATTAAAAAACCGTTGTGGTGGGTGTGGTCTGTAGTTTTAGTAGGGGCCTAGTCACTTTTTGCATGTAATTTGTCTTCTTTTGTAACGGAAAAATGTTGCACAGTTTAGTAAATTTTCTCCATGTTTTTTTTAAATAAATGTGCAATATTCTTTTAATTCACTATGCGGCCTGATCTGCCAATGGACCTTCTGGCCTGTATGCCCTGTATTAGTCATGATTGCATGAAACAACTGTTTCTGTGGTGGCTGTTGAACTGAAACATCATTTAGGCCATGGATGGCATTGGATTGTTACCATGCCTCCTTTGTCCGGCCAGTGTGTGTGCGTGTTTGCCACCATTTGTCTTTGTTCGCCATACCATGTGGCCAGGGGCCATTTTGTATAGTCAGTGTCCATAGGCCTTCATGTGTTCTTTGTTTTCCAGGCCTCCTGCTTGTTGTTCTGACCAGGTGGCTGGTGGCCATTTTGTGTAGCCAGCCAGTGTGCTTTTGGCTTAGGCCTGCATTTGTTCTTTGTCGTGGCCATGTCTTCTTGCAGGTTGTTCTGACCATGTCACTGGCGGCCTTTTTGTGTAGCCAGCAAGCGTGCTTTTGCCATAGGCTTGCATGTGTTCTTTGTTTTCTAGGCCTCCTGCTTGTTTGTTGTGACCAGGTGGCTGGCGGCCATTTTGTGTAGCCAGCCAGTGTGCTTTTGCCATAGGCCTGCATGGGTTCTTTGTTTTCCAAGCCTCCTGCTTGTTCTTGGGAGTGTGACCATGTGCCTGGTGGAAATTTTGCATAGGCAGCCAGTGTGCTTTTGCCATAGGTCTGCATGTGTTCTTCGTTTGTGGCCATGCCTCCTTGCTTGCTGTTTGACCATGTGGCTAAAGGCCATTTTGTGTGTTCTGCTTGAGGCCTAGTAGCTCAATGCTCCTACTAATGTACTGTATGAACAATGCTTTAAAAATATATTAGTACTTACTTTTTTGTATTTTGCATCTGCACCACTCCTTGCCTCCCAAATCCCAGTGTGTTCCAAATTCAATTGTCATGGTAGTAAGTAGTAGTCCCCTTCCACTAGTATATCAGCAATTGAATTCTATTTTTTATTTTTCACAACCATGTTTTTATGTAATTTTTAACATATTGATTTCTACTGGTTCATTTCTGCAAATTTGTTTATATTTTTTTATTTTGTTGAATTTTAAAAAAATATTTTTAAAATGTTTGTAATTTTTTAAAACATTTTTTTAACTTTTATTCTGCCCCCCCTCCATTTTCCTAACATCCGGCATCAACCCCATTTGCTATCGGCGCCACACAGCCGCACAACAACAGTAATTTTCTAAAAATTATTCCATTGTTCGTTTTCTTTTGTCACCTGCACCTCCCTGAGTGCCACATCCCATTCCCAACTTGATGTACATAAAGTTAACAGTTACATCTATGTGTTTTTGTTGCATTTTCTTATCCTTCCTGAGTGTACATGAAAGATTATGTTGATGTGGTTTCAAGAATGGATATTGGATACACTGTATTGTTAAATATTTATAACTTAAGTAATCACACTAAAAGATACTACTACTTCAACTGCATCAATGCCATGTTTCACTGATGTTCTTCTTGCTTGTTTGCTTTAGGTGCACAAGAGACAACATCACCCACAGTACTGCCAGACAGAAGGCCTGTGCACGACATGACGCATGACTACACAACATGGACATTTCTTCATCTTGTGAAGCTAAGTGCCACTGCCAATTGATAGCTTCAAGATGGCCCCAAAGAAGGGTGCTGCCAAGAAAGCGGCCAGTGGGGAGGATAAGAAACTGATTTCCACCACTGGTGTGCCGGCCAGGACTTTTCCGGCAAACTTGTGCCTGCCGCACAAGCCTCCAGAGAGCAAGCTGGGAGCAGCAGCCCCACATCAGCGGACCTACTTCACCCCAACCTAGGCCCACACCCATGTCTAGCACAGAGGCAACCAGTCTAATCACTGCAACGCCGACAAGCAGTGAAGGTGAAATTGACTGATCTCTTTCACTAAGTAGTACCCAATCGTTGCAGGAAACTCAGATAAATGGACAACAACAGCCACAGCCAGCAATAGTAGTTTCTTCCGAAGTAGGAGTAGTTCAGGAGATTGAGCTTCATGCTGAGGAAGTAGAAGAAGCCCCTCTTTCAGAAGATCCATTGTCTTCAAGATCTCCAGCAAGAATAAGAAGGGTTACTCCACCATCTTCTTCTCCAAGCCCCCTTCTACTGATCAAGGCTCCACTTGGATCCCGCCTCAGTCTGAGAGTGGGACACACCAAGAGAGGCAAGGGAAAAGGAAGGTTCATGAAAGCCTTAGAGTTATGGATGTAGAAGCGGAGGATGACGACGAGCCAGTCATCATGGATGTTAGCCCAGACCCAGTTGAGACCGACGTTACCCCTCTCAACCTGCTCTAAAGGATGTGGCACAGATACCATCAACACTGCTTCGAGTTGCCATATTTACAAAGCCCCGGCAGCGACCTACATCCACAGTCACCTCAGTAGAAGTAGGCACTGCAGAAAGACAAACATCAAAACGCCCACCTACCAGCAGTTCATTCGACATTGGCAGTGGCACCAGCATTAGAAAGACCTCCCCAGTTTGGTACTTCTTTATGGATAGCAAGAAGGAGCCGAACATTGCCATATGCTACATTTGCGGAGCAAGTGTTAGTCAGGGTAAGCTTGATACAATCTATGGTACCGGAGTCCAAACAACCCATTTGAGAAAACCCCACACAATCCAGTGGGAGGAGCACCTTAGCGGCCAAAAAACTGCAAGTGGTGTTGGTGAAGGGGGTGAAAGACTGAGCAGGGAATCCAATCAGATCATGGTGGAAGGTGAAGAAGAGGAAGACATTTTTGTTATGCAAATCAGCCCTGTCACCTGCAGTGCAGTAGTATCGCCACATCAGCAACATCGCAATGGCACAAGACTCAGGTCGAGACACCAAGGCAAGAGAATACAGTGACTGATCAGCTGAGACGCACATTGAGCCTACCTGCTCTCAAGAAGTTACCTGCATCATTGGCATCAGAAAAGAAAAAAATCCAGGCTACTATTCCTGGCATGTTTAGGTAGAAGGGGCAGTACTTACGCAACCACCCTGCGGCACATTTGTACAACGCGAAGCTGGCTAAAATGTTAGTGCTGGACCTCCTCCCTTTTTCTTTTGTTGGAGATGTGTGTTTCTTGAATTTGTGGCAGCCATCTGCCAAAAATGGAAGGTTCACAGCAGATCTATTTTGTCAGAGTAGCTGTTTCAGTGCTACATCACGATGTGCTGGAATTGGTTGGACAAGCTTTGCCGTAGAGTGCTGTTCACACCATCCACCTGATGACAGACAGGTGGACCAGTTGCCAAGCCACTGATTACATGTGCATGACACTGCTGAGATTTTAAATGGTGCTCGGAAGCATGCAACAGTAGCCTTGTTCGCCATGAAGAAATCCCATACTGCTGCGAACATCTTGGAAGACTTAACAACAAGGTTTTTGAATGGCTGTGACCAAGAGGGCTTAGCATTGGATTTGTTGCCACAAACAATGGTGAAAATACAGTTAAGATTCAAGTAGGTGAACTTATAATAATATAGTTAAGGCCATGGCAGATGGTGGTTATTTCAGGGTCCTGTGTTTGGTGCACTGCATCAACATCATTGTACAAGACTTTCTCAAAAAAAGAAGACCGAGTCAGCAACTTACTGTACACCTGCGGAAGAATCTGCACTCATTTTAGCCATCCTTTTAAAGCCCGAAAGCAGCTGAGGGTCATTCAGCATGATAATAAAATGCCAGTTAAAGCACTCATACAGGAGGTGCCAACACGTTGGAACTTGACTTATTACATGTTGTAACGTCTGTTTGAGCAGTACAATCTGCTAAATGAATATGTCATGCAAAGAGGGGATGCAATTGTGAAAGGCATGATTATTGAGATGAACCAATAGGGCCTAGTCAAATGCCTGACAGAGATGCTGCTTCCTTTTGAGGTTCTCACATGGGAGGTCAACAAGGAGGAGAGTACCATGGGCCAAGGTATCCCATTGTTACATATGCTACAGGAACAGCTAAAGGAGGTGTCTGAAATGTATGCAGGTCTGGACGAAATAAAAGATGCACATGAGTTGGTGGAGAGCGTAATCCTTTGCTTTTCTGTTAATAGAAGGGTGCAATGAGACATTGTGTCATCCAAACATTACATGTATTCCTCAATTCTTGATCCACGGTACAAACAATTACTGTCCACTTTCATTACTTTTTCAGACTGGGATGTTTCAAACTACAAGATGTGAATTGCTGAGAAAGCCAGTGACCTAGAAAACGGCTGGGAATTAGAAGCCACTCCTCCAGGGCACAAGTGCTGTGGTGCAGCCTTCAACTTCAGAGCCTAAGGGCAGTACTGTTGGCTCACAGCAGCCAAAACCAACAACAAGAACACCAGCAACAACAGGGACAAGGGCATCTGCCCCAAAACCTGCATTTGATTGTGTTTTTAACGGTAGGGCTTAAGTCCAATGCAGAGGTGAAGGTAAAAGAGGTCAAGCAAGGTGGAGCACCAATGAATATTGATAGGATGTCACAGGCCTATCTGGATGTCCCAACAGAGGTCTATCTTGATCCAAACCCATTGAGCCATTGAAATGGGAAGAGGCGCCAATGACCATTGCTCAGCAGGCTGGCAATAAAGTATCTGGCTTGCCTGGTTGCCAGTGTTCACTGAGCATGTGTTTAGTGCAGCTGATGCAGTTGTCACAGTGAGACCAATCTCTAGCCCCAAAACATGGAGAGATTAACCATGATCAAAATGTATCAGCACTTTATACCATCGAATTACACCATACCTGAAGTACAACAGGAGGAGGATGAGTGTGATTGGTAAGACTCAGATCATGTTAGTGTGTTAGCTGAACAACTTCTGGGCGAACCGCCTGAGTTTGAGGACAAACTCTACTTCCCCGACTACAGAGTAGGTCTGGTCCACCAAAGAACTTTCTATTAGAACCTGCTTTCAGAAAAAAAAGGATATAGCTAGGGGAACATTATATTATTTTGTTTGTTTGTGTCTGACTGACTAATGCAGATCCACCATTTTAGACACATAGGGCCCAATTCCGATGTCGTTCGGAAGGCCTCCCAATCGGATTTGGCTTTACCGGTTCCGATTCGTAGCCCTTGTTTCCGACCAAATCATACATAGGTCCGAACAACCAAGTACGATGTGAAGATCGCGTACGCGTCGACTGAATACTTTCTGGGACCCAAACCTGACGCACGACTCATTCGTAGCTGAATCATGCCGCACAATGGAGCCGAATTCCGACCAAGCGAGTACGATGCACGATTCGGACAGCCGCTTCGCCTCGGTCTCAGCGAGATGAAATGGCAGTTGGAATCGTACTTTGGGGGCCATAGCAGGCCCCCCTTCACCCGGGGCCCTCCGGATCTGTCATGGGGGTGTGCCCATGGGTCCCCCTGATCCAGGCATGCACAGTGTGGCAGGCACCATCGGGGGCCCGCCACAGGGTGTACGCTTTTTCCCACCCACCCCTTTTTGCTATGGGAGCCTGTGGACGCGTCTGTACACAGACTCCGATGAAGTTCAATGGGAGTCTGAGCGAACTGAGTCCGTAAGCATAAGGGTGCATCGTACTCGCTCGATCGGACTCCTGGAGCATGTTTCGCTCGGAAAGCCCTCCGGATCCGTGTCGTACGGAGGGGTTTCCTAGCGAGATCGGAATGGGGCCCATAGTATTGCTGGATTGGAGTTGGACCAGTGTGCAGTGAAGAAGCCCCCCCATTGCCCTCAAGGACATTGGAGTGACAAATGTGTGCCTGCCTCCATCCCATGTCTATCTATCCTTTCTTTATTCCCCTAGCCAGACTGCCCCACATTATTTGATTTACAAGACTGTCCAATGTGTGTTTCATGATACAAAGAGGATCAGCAATGTACCACCGTCACCGTGCTTGAATTAGAACAGGTAAATGGCATGCACTTACCAAAGGTTGATATATATTATGAGTGGTTGTTGTTTGTGAGTGTGTTGAGATGATTCATGTGGTGGCAGGCAGTGAAACTGGGTGTTTAACTATAACTATTAGGCTTGATTGTGTTTGTGATGATTTACAATGGTGGTGAACTAACAACGGGTGATAAATATTTTCCTGAAGGTGATTTTTTTCCTTCCCCTTTGACAAATAGCGAGATTTCTTTGCTGGATCCCCACTGCTTTGTTTTCTGCTTCACACTCCTCAAATACCTGTCCAGTCCCTTTAGCTAACAATCACAAATCTAGTCTACACAAAAAATGACTCAATGTTTCTCTTGTTGTTCATCAACAGCATTGCACTATAGGTCGATCTATCGCATTTAAGTTAGGACGTAGTCAGTATGGAGTTGGACACATTACTCGGAGTCAGGAGGATGATGGAAGGACTCGAGGCATGACTACTTCAACAACTGCCACCAGAAGAAGGAAGTTTACAACTTCACAGAAACCAACATTTTGCGATGACTCTATGAGTCCTACTCAACTCTGTGGAGTGGGGGTGAGAGAGGTACGTTGATTTTACTTGATTTGGCAAATGCAATGTTGCTGAGGGTGTGTTCTGGCTGGCTGAAAATGTAAACTATGTGGTGGTTGGGTGGGGGGCCTGTTGTAAGTAACTGGAGACAGACATGTGGTTATCATCAAATTATGCGCGTGCTAGGCTACATATTATTATGATGATGATTATGACAGTTGCGTATTTGATCAGTCCGATACATGCGGCCACTTGTCTGTGATTGTTGGTTGTTGTAATTGCTCTCACCAAATTGATCGCACATCATTCATAAAATGAATGATTGCCAAAAGGTCTAGTCTTCTTTCTTGTGCTACCTCTGAGTCTTCTTGCTACACTCCTTATGAAGTTTACCTTCTGTCCTTCACCTTGATTCTGCAATATCATTTTTCTTTTACAATCTGCAGTCCTTCTCTTCTCCTGAACACAAAAGGCAAAAGCACCGTAACACTCATGCTTACCTTACTGGACCACATCAGCCAGTCAGGCACCCAAGACTGACAGACAATCCAAGAAGAACACAGATGCTCCTCCCAATTTGGTTATACAGTATCATTTTTCTTTTAATAATCTTTTTTAGAACAGTGTGTGCTGTTCGGTTCACTCCTACATAATTTGTATTCACAATTTTTCAAACCTAGGTGACAGAACATTTATATATATAATAATATAAGTTGGGTCTCTCTGGGATTGACCAATAGCTTGGTTTGCATTGCATTTAAGTTAACTGTGTCGTAGTCATTCCTTCGTTTTCTTTTCTTCCCACAGCAGATTGATGATGGTTGGCTGCTCATTGCCCTGATGAATATTGTCTTTGTGTAGTGTTTGTCTTTGTCACACTTTTCCCCAAATCCACTTTCCCATCCATTCATCAAACGCCCAACCCTCTTGTCCCGGGCTGCATGATTTATTTAGGTTTGACTTTATAATTTACACCATTAATTGATCACACACTTGGTGGGGCGGATTTGGTGGCAACACCAACTCAGTGCACGATCTTCAGTTCTTCTTCTATTACCAAATCAATAGCCCACACTGGCCCGAATTACCCACACAACCATAAAAGTGACAGTTATTTTAGATATAGAAGAACACCATTCGTCAGCATCGTCATTCAGGCATTGTGTTGGATAAACGCTTGACCTTGTCCCTTTTACGATTAGAATATTAACTACTTTCATTTTAATAAAATACTAGCTCACTATTGCGCTGAATAATTTAGTACTGCATGTTATATTTTCACTATCAGGTATTCTTTGTTACGTAGTAGCCTGGTCTCAATTGTTGGTAAATCTATCATATGTTAATACATATAACCCACTAACTCAGTTTTTATTTAAATTTAGTTGCCTGTGATTAATGATCCTTCTGATTAATCCTACAGTTGGAGTTCACCTAGGTGCGAGTGGGACCTTGCTTCTCCTTCACTGTTAGGGCACTAGCCACTACCACCACTATGGCACCTTGGGAAACCATGCAGCATGGCTTTGCTTCATCTATTAAGGTGAGAGAACTATGGAGCGTTGTTGTTGGAAGCAATATAGGCAATGGAAAGAGGACATTTGGAACCCCTCCCTCACCTCCCCTTAGTGTTCAATATAGTTGCAGACTGCACAGACTAGGAGAGTAGTAGAAGGGCAAGGGTACCACATAACTAATTGTCATACTCTATCAGCAGATATTAAAAACAGACTGCTGCAGAGATAAAAGGCAGCAGTGCAAAGTAAAACACCCAAAAAAGATTTGAAACATAAATAACAATATTTATTACCCTAAGTACAACAACAATATTATATTAACCCATACCTTCAGCCCTAAACTGGCCCACCCCTCTCTTCAAACAAATCTCCCCATCCCCAACCAATGTCCAAAATGTCAGAAAAAAGTAAAACTAAAATTCAAACTGTCCTGGTCGCAACACCCATCCCAACCACAACAAGTACCACCCACCAAAACAAGGGTTAAAAAAGAGGCAGAAGAGTGCACTAACGGCTGACCAGGAGCCTGTTACGGTGCCCCTCCATCTTGATTTGCCTGGCTTCCATGTGGTCCAGCCTCCGCATAATGTGGCGGATGTTGTGGTCAGAAATTGGGGGGACATCCATGATGGAACACCAGCAGGCAGCTGCCAGCGGACTGCGGTGCCGGTGTTAAGAGGCTGGAGGTGCAGGGGGCTGGCTCGGACCCTGGGCAGTGGCCTTCTCCTCCTCCTCCTGGGCCACTTGCTGTTGGTACGAATCACGTATAGCCTCTAACTTCTGCTGCCACAGCCAGGCTGCTACATCCTGCTGGTTTGGATAACCACTGACAGCAGAAGTAGCTAGAAATAAAAAAGAAATATGATAAACAATGCTCTGTGAAAAACACTTGTTTGAAATTATGTAGTGGGTGGCATAGTATCAGTACACTGCTGGTCCCCTAGCACCATTTGATTTGATGTGATTAGAGTCACAGCCATTACCTGCATATGCCTGACATAAAACTAAAGGTAAATGCAAATGCACTGTCTGAAAGGAATTAAGGCAGAATATAAACAGAGCACACCTGTTTAAAAAAACCTGCTATTTATTTTTCTGTTCAAGGATTTCCTAGTAAAACAAATAATTAAACAGACACGTTGTGTGGAACAATAAAAATCAATTACCTCTCATTAATGAGTGAGGCATTATGCATTATGGTTGTGCTTAATTAATGGAGGCATGCTACCTCAGCTGGTGCCCTAGTCGTACTCGTTACTAGTCGTACTTTGCTACTCTCTGCAGTCTGCAGCTAGGCCTGCCATAATAGACAATTATCTTATTCCACTGGCCCTGCTCTTCTCCAAAATGCCTTTCAATACTAACCTGACTACTAGGCAGATGAATATTGGTTCACGTCATGTATCAATCTTGCGGACATCCTGTCTGCCGTAAGTGGGAAAAGCGATGCACTGTAGTACAGGGAAAGGATTAATGAACGGGCTATAGATTATATTTGACACACTCGTCACAAACTATCCCATCCGCAAAAGTCAAGGCACTTAGTTAGGCCCACTTTACTCCCTGGCCTCACCCTCCACCACACTTTTTAATTTATTTTTCCAACAAATACATTTGCTTGGCAGTAAGGAAAGGAAACTTAAAATACTCTACTGCAGGGTAAGTTAGAGGGATTAGACAGGGTAAGTAGATGTTCTACTGATCATCATTATGTGCCTAAGCTTTGGCTACTAGTACTGAGTCACTTTGGTTAACAATGTTGAAAGGGAAGAATTTGAACAGTTGTAAGCCATTATGGAAGCCATTATGAAATATATCACTTGGCTAGAAAAATGTGGCACATGCAAAGAATGGATTTTTTACATTTTTGAGGAGGTTGGAGTGAACAGAACTTGGGAAAGAATAAAGGAGTGAAGTACTGGTAGGAAGTGACTGAGTGGGACTGGGAGGGAAGGGAAGCACATCTTCTTTTTGCATTGCCATGCATTGAAAACTTTGTTAATGGCACATGAACTCAAGCAGATGCACACTGCACAGCCAACACTGCAGTGACAAAGTGAACCATGCAGCGGTTAGGACATCATGGGTGGCACTAGCAAAATGCCATGGATAGGGAGGTAGGTGATGATTGATGATGAGTGGGAAACAAATATCTGCCTTGCTTAAAAAAATACTGTGAGTCAGTTGAGTAGACAGAAATACCACCCCAACCCTTTGAAACAAAGATTTGATAAAATCATTACAAGCAAGTGAAGTAGGTGAGCACACCCCCATTCAGGAGAGCTCCCTTGTTTTCTATCTAAAAATTATCTATTCATCAGTTCATTGTTCTAGTATTCCTCACCCTTGGCTTGGATACACACCATTTAAGTTTTACATAAATTCCCTCATCCAGTCTTTCGCCATTGAAAACCATCCATCCAAATATGTACATCCATCCAAACATTGCTCTCAACACTCCTTTGACCAACATCCATATGCCCACCCACGCATCCTTGCACCTATTCACCCACCCTGCTTTAACCCACCCGAGCATTCCTTTCACCAATCCAGGCAGCCCTCCTTTCACCCATACCCTTTCACCCACCCAGGCAGGAATTCTTTCATGGTGTATACCCTTTCATCCATCCTTCACCCACCCATGCATCGTATCACCCACCTATATGCATCCTTTCACCCACATATTCACCCATGCATCCTTTCACTCATATATAACATTTCACCCATCCTTTCTCCTTTTATCCTTTTTTTCCCTTTTGTACCAACCCATTGTTGTTTAACTTCATTATCAATCTTCGTCTGCTGAGTTCCAGATAGAAGAGGCCATTAACTACTCAACTCCTACTTTATTTGATAAAGCGGGGTGTCCACAATTCAACACCCTTGCACTGAGTATATATCACTAATTGTCAATCAGCAAGCAATGTGACTTACCCCTGGCCCTGCTGCCACTGGGACCCCCCTTCAACTACTGCTGCTGCATCCGATCCACTGGTGTCCTTGTTGCCAGCTACGGCAATGGTGTTCTGTGCGGCTAGAAAAACATTACAGATTTTAGATGCCAGATACGCTTTCCCCCTAATACATTACGCCAGTTTGGTTACAGTATCTCCTATCAAAATGTCACTTTGGCCATTCTGTTGGATGGCAATGTTTGAAAAGCCAGGTAGTCAAGCCAACCAAAACATTTTGTAATGGAGGGGCAGATCTATGATGAATCTGAGTCAATGAAACACAATGAAGAGGTAGAATAATTGGTCAACGAAGGACAAATGGTCTTAGTTGGCAAATATTATGGGGCCGTCCTCATACTTCCAGCCGTGCTGCACTGTCATCAACTGTGGGCATACTATGATAATAATACATACACCACATTGGGGGGTCCACAATGACCATGTCCACTCTCTTGTTTTATTGTTTGAGCAAGAGCAAGAAAAAGAGCCTTCTCAACAAACTTTTGTACAATACCTTACTTGGGCATGCAATCTTTGCAGTAGAGTAGTAGTACCTGATCTAAAATGGGTTCCCTGAGTCTTATAGTACACCAGTCCACAAGATATATAAGGCGAGAGGGAAAGCTTACTGACAAAGTAGAAGAAAGGAAGCTACAGAATAGACAGACTAGCACAGACAATTTGATGTCAAGTTCAGTACCTTGAAATATAAAAAAAATAAGTAAATAGGATAATGCAGGGATATGAATAATTTAGGAAACAAACAAATAGAATGAAGAGGAGTTAGAAAATAATGAGAAGACAGGCACTGCAAAAAGGAAAAATAATTCTAAATGTGGAGCGGTAAAAGTTCGGGAAATATTAATATTAACAACAGGAGGACTTACTGGGGCCTGCAGAACCATCTACTGAGGCACTTGTAGAGGCAATGGCACCTCCAGCTCCCTCACCTGCCTCACTGGATCCTCCAGGCCCATTCCTCGTCTTGCCCCTGGATGCTAATGTAAGAAATAAATAAAATGAGATTAGTGGTAAAGTTAATAATAATCTCCACAAAAATATCTTGACAAGGAAAGACAAACACAGTAACATTGAACTTTTCTAAATCAAATTTCCTATAGTACTAATAGCATCTTGGACCTATTCCTAATTTCTTAAACCTAACCCTATTCCAAATTTCTTAAAGTACATTTTGAAACTACTAATAAATTGCAACAAATGATCTTTGCTTCTCATCTCATTCTCAATCTCTCAATCTCAACCTCCTTTGATGGGCCAACTCAGCCTGCATTTTTTTCACTGCATAGATGCAAGCATACTAAACATCCCTGGGAAATTGCTTGGGGTTGCAACTGTACAAGTTACAAAAAATAAAGGCACAGAGAAGTGAGAGAACGTGCTAACTCATTAATACTAATAACTACTACTATCTTAGTGACAGGGCAGAGGAAGACCCAAGAGCAGTGACGCACAACCCGGTGTACCCTCTCCCAGCGCTGCCCATGCCCCCGCAGGCCGTACCCACTGCCGGGCCTGCCGTCTGCTACCAGGGTGAAGGGGAGGTGGTGCTGCACATAAAAAATGAGCGCGGCCACCTCCACCTCTGAGAAAATGGCACGAGCTGCACCCCTTCATGGTGCCGGCTTCTTAACAGTTCATACTTGAAGAATTGTAAGCAGACTGGTGGTGATCTACTCCACATTCAATGGCATTGTACTGCTATGACACAGTACTGGACTGTGGTATGGCCCACTTTATCATTTATTAATGGACTTGCATTTGTAGTGTCATGTGTGTTTGCAATAACAGAACCCTTGTGACTCCTGATGGATTCTGTAGAAGTGTGACATAAGCATTAGAACAAAGTGAAGTGAATGCAAGTTTAGAATGTTGAGGTTACACGCAGAAGAATAAAGACATGTTACACTAAGCTCTGTGTATGGCATAGTCATTGGCGATTCACCGGGCTGGGTAGGACACTACAACTGGCCACGAGATAGGGAATGAGCAACCTGATGATCGACAATGCTCTCTCAGAGAGTGCGTCGTGGTTCAGCAAACTGCTTGTGCATGCCATGTGTACCTCTGTCAAAGTCAAAGCGCAGCCCTGGTTCGTGTAAAGCATTTGAAGATAACGAGAGCTTCACTGAGAAGTCTACACATTGGTGACTGAGAACCTGCTGGAAGGCCGCAAAGAGAACTACCACGCTACTATGCAACTCAAAGCAATAAATCATACAGAGTGATAACGCTCTAAGCAGAGATCAACTAGGTGTCAGGCAGTACAAAGAGACACTAACAAGCAATAAAATTCAAATTCAACAAACAGTCATCTACTTACCAGAACTGAGCAAGAGGAATCATTGTACCACTGTGCTGGGGGAAGTGACCCCAGAAGAAGCACCCAAGGGTTGTGCTTACGGAGCTGTCCATACCTGCAGCGGCACACCACCAACGCTGCCGAGTGGCAGCTCACAACACCTCCAAAAGTCTCCTGAAAACAAAGGATTCCTATGGAGACCAAGAGGGAGGTCAAGGTTCCACAGACTGACCAAGATGACCCTGAGGACAGCACTTCGCAGAGCCTTAGAGATAGTATGGATGAAGCAGATCCTGGTGGACAGCAGACAATGCAGTAGAGAAATCCACCCTTAGTGTCAGTCAATCTCGTAAATGGTTACGATGCCGTCACCTTCTTGAAACCACCACCACCATTTGATACCGCCAAAAAGCTGAATATTGATGACCTGGATAGAGACTTTTGATGATTTCATTGATGCAATAGAAGAAGCAAATAACAAGAAGACTATTAAGTACCTTAAGAATCTTGCTTGTGAAGGTGTAAAAGATGTCAGAAAGAAAATGCAGCAAGCGGATGAAATTACACATAGTTAAATCAAAGCAGCCTTGAATCTGAAGTTCAATCCAATGCCTAATGTAGATTACGAAAGGTATATATTCAGTCAAGAACAAGAGAAAACTGGTGAGACCATCCACGAATTTGTTGAGAGACTGGATATGCCCATCAAACACTCTAAGCTCAAAGAGTTTAATGATGAGGAAGCTATACACCTCAGAGTGATTGATGGATGCTTGTCAGATTTATTCAGATGGCGAATGCAGAAAAGGCCAGATTATGAGTTTGGCAGTCCTACTGTAGCATTGCAACTGCTGCGCTGCCAGGAGGACTGCCAAACCCGTGGTGGACCTGCCCACCAGATTCTCAGCTGAATCCAGGGTGGGCAGGCGGTGCTGCTGTGGTCTCACGGCAGCAGCTGTGTTAAGCTCATAGGAGAGTCTTAACGGCAAACCGCTGCCCTGAGAGTGCCTGAAGCACTTTCCTGCATGCTGTGGCATGTAACATGCTGTGCGTCCCTCATTGTGTAGGAACTAGGGTGCAATTCCAGGGGGACACAACATGTGTCCCCTGCATGCACTCCCTGGCCCAGAATCGGCAGGGGGCCCTGTTATGGCCCCCTTACTTGCATCCCCACCACCCTTTTTATGGCGGGCTCCCGGCCATAAAATGGGCTGTGGATACGCAAGTCAGAACATGCTCGGCAGTGCCGCATCGGCAGCACCAGCATATAACTTCCCCTTTCCTCACCATTGCAGGATCCTGGATCCCAGCAGAGGCAACTGTCCTGTGGTGGTCTGACTGCCACACTCGGAATACAGCAAGCGGACGCGCAGGGTTGGTGGTGGTCTGACCACCACCACGAGTACTGTGGTCCCAGGACTGTAGTACTAGTAATAAGCCCCTTAGTTTGGAGAGTGTTTTTATGGCTGCCAGAGCTGAAGAGCGTGCTGATCAACAAGCTGCTGATATGGAGGCCAGAGGTGCCTAGAGTGGGCAAGTCACAAATGTGAAAAAATAGCCAAAGCATAAAGGCCGAGAGACACAAAGTGATGTCTCCTCAGAAAAAGTTGTGCATTTGGTGTGGATTTCCGTTTCCACACAAAGGTAAATGTCCCACCATGGTGCAGATCTGCAAAGGTTGTGAAAAGGAATACCATTTTGTAATGGTTTGCAAAGGAAAAAGCAAGTGCGTCACAGAGTGAAGACAAAAATGGCCGCCTGAACGTTCCAGAAGCGACGTTCGATGCACTCCCATGAGGCCAAGTGACCACATCAGCTGATGCAAATCAACACCAAACAAAGACGATCATCATCTAAATCTTCCTCAAACAGTTCTTCAATACCACTGTCAAGTGAAAGTGCAGAATATGGTTGTGCCTTGTCGATGTTTACCTCAGAGAAACATGCATATGTTAAACTGGCAGCATGTGAGGAAATATAGCGGTCGAAGAAAAGACGACAGTCCAAATCACCAAAGTCATTCAAGCAATTCAAAAAATCACACTAAAAATCAACTGTTGTTCAATACCTTTCATTATCAACAGTGGTGCATTGATAAACATTATGCCTGAGAAGAAATATAATGAACTGTTTTCATTGTCCCGACTTACACCATCGAAAACTAAAGTGTATACGTCGGATGCTTCGACCCCACTAAAAAGTCAAGATGCATTTGTAGGCATGATGAAACACAAGTACCCACTCATGTACTTGAAGGTACAGTGTCAAATGCCTGTTTACTCAGTTTCAGCACAGCTGCTGATATGTGACTGAAATCAGTGAACTATAACATGAACGCTCATCACAAAATAGTAAGTCAATAGAAAGTCAATTCCCTTTGTTGTTTCATGGGTTTGGAATACTCAAGACGATGAAAGTCCAATTAAACATTAATGAGGATGTCCATCCTATTGCTCAGACATAGATAATTTGCCTTTCACTTACATGAAGCTGTTGAAAAAGAACTTGAATTCTTGCTCAAGCACGATGTCATTGAGCGTTCTACTGGTCCAACTCCATAGGTTTCTTCCATAGTGGTAGTAACCAAAAGGACAGTGAAGGAGCTGTACACATCTGCATGGACATGCGTCAAGAAAACAAAGAAATCGAAAGAGAGTGGGGTCCAGGTCCACTCACTGCTGACATGATAACACAATTAAATGGTGTGAAAATATTCTCTCACCTTGATCTGAATAAAGGCTATCATCAGTTGAGGCTCGAGGAGAATAGCAGGAACATTACATCCTTTTCTACACATATCGGTCTGTTCCTTTACCAAAGACTAAGTTTCTGTGTCATCAGCTGCTGAGCTGTTTCAAGATGTCATTCGATGAATCGTACAGCCTGTCATGAATGCTTTCAGTTATAATAATGACATATTGGTTCTTGGGGCTATACAGTAGGAGCACGATAAATCTTTCATGCAAGTATGTAATTTGCTCATTGATGTAGGTTTAATTTTGAATGCTGAGAAATATGAGTTCCATAGGACAAAGTTAAATTCTTTGATCATATTTTTTCTGATCATGGCATGAAACCTGATTCAGCTAAAGTGCATGCGCTGTCAACTGCCTGTCCCCCACACGATGTTTCCATGTCATGTTCATTCCCTGGCGTTGCCAGCTATTTCTCTAGATACATACAAGAGTTTGCAACTGTCAGTATGCCATTGGTCACATGAATGCGAGCAAAGCTTTCAGAAAATCAAACAAGCTATTGAGAAAGTTACTGAAATGGCATACTTTGATCCAAAGCTTCATAGTGAGTTTGTTGTTGATGCTAGCCCTGTTGGGTTAGGCGCCATCCTTGCACAGCACAGTGGACATCAAAATGCTAGGAGACATATTGTACATATGCAATCAGATGTTTGTCCCAAACTGAGCTTGCTTACTTACAACCTGAGAAAGAAAGCTTAGCAGTTGTGTGGGCTTGTGAACATTTCCATGTATTCTTCAATGGGAAGCCCTTCACGCTTGTACCAGATCATCAAGCATTGCTCACCATCTTTGGAAATCCAACAGCAAAAATGCCTTCTCACATTAAATGTTGGGTCTGCAATTGCAAGAATATAACTGCATCATCATGTATCGTCCAGGGAAAGATGAAAACCCTACCGACTACTTCTAATGTGGGCCTCTACAGTGCCCTGGCAATCCTTCCAAGATGGCTGAAGTATACATGAATTTAATTGTGAAATCAAGCCCCCCAGGTGCCATTTTGTTGGAAAAAATTGTTACTGCCACGAGTCAAGATAGTGGCATGCTAAAACTAAAATACATTATTACACATCAGTTGAGGTACCAGCACTCTCAATCTCTTACCAATGACAGTGAATACCAGAAATTTTTAAAATGTCAAAGATGAACTGTCCATTACCCAGGAATGCATTCTAAGGGGTTCAAGAATTGTCATTCCAGAGAGTCTGCGATAACAGATAATCAAAGTGGCCCATGAAGGGCATTGTGGAATTGTTGCCACAAAATGAGCTCTACGAGATTGTGCCTAGTTTCTACACCTCAAAGAGAGAGTTAAAAAAGAATTAAAGTCCTTTCATCTTTGCAACTGCCTGTCATCGAAAACCACTCAACACCTCTTAGACATGTCAGAGTTGCCAATGCATACATGGGAAAGGATTGTTGTTAACTTTTTTGGTCCTCTTGACAATGGACACCACCTGATGGTGATCGTTGATGAATATTCCCATTTTCCATTGATAGAAGACCTCTCATCCATCATTCAAGAAAAAATAATCGAGAGATTAGATGGTATCTTCTCAATATGGCGTGTAGCTGCAATTCTAAAATTCGACAATTGCCCACCTTTCAACAGGCGAGAGTTCAGAGACTTTCTCAGTCATCTTAATGTGAAGCATCTCAAGAGTACACCTCTTTGGCCATGGGCCAACAGCCTTCTTGAACATTTCATGAGGTCTCTTATGAAAGCTGTTCAGCATGCTGTACTGGAAAATCTCGATCTTAAAACTGTCTTAAATTCAACTCTTCGGCTTAACGTTTGACCCCTCACTCAACTACAGGTGAAAAGCCCTAGCCCTACAACCTTGAAGTTCGGGAGAGCTGTGATGACCAAGTTACCTCAATGGACCAACTGAAGATCAAATACTGAGAAAGAAGCCTGCATGAAAGGCTTGGATTGTAAAATGAAAATGATAGCCTAGGCAGACAAGCGTCGAAATGCAAAAGACATTACTTTTACTAGAGGAGATCGAGTGCTTGTTCATCAGTTTAGAAAACAGTAAGTCTGATGCTCCTTTTGATGCTGAACCATTTCATGTTGTGACCAGCAAAGGACACATGGTGGCTGCCCAACATCCTGGGAAGTCCTTTACACAAGATTCCTCACATTTTCGACATGTTGCTCATCGTTTATAAGGCGCTGATGTCAATGTAGAGACTGAGGCCCTGATTATAACTTTGGCAGTCTCCTTGCGGGCCGCCACGCCAGCGCCCCATGGAAGAACCACTGGTGTCGTACTCACATCACCTGCCTGATCCTTTACAGGCAGGCGCAGGCCCATAGGTGAACCTCAGACAGGTACGACATGACACCACCGCAGCATATTCCTGCATGTTGTGGCATGCACCCAGTGATGCATGCCGCTCCATGCAGCAACTGTGGTGCACATTTGCAGTGAGGCATGACATGTGTCCCCCTGCATCAACCCCCAGGCCCTGGAATGGCAGGGGGCCCTGTTAGGGCCCCTTTTGTTGCCTTACTGCCAGCCTTTCCATGGCAGGCTCAACGCCATGGAAAGGTTGGGGGTGGGGCAAACTCATAATATTCTCGGCAGTCCCGCAGCGGCACCACCAGCATATTACTCAGCCTGACCTCTACGCCATCACTGCGAGATCCAGGATTCCTGGTGGCCACAGCAGTCCAGTGTTGGTCCAACCACAAAACTTGGAATACAGCTGGCAGACCACCAGTCTGTTGGTTCATGGACCACCACCACCTTCCCTCGTAATCACCGCCTGCGTCTGAAAGGACAAGTGAAGACCCCTGATTGTTGCTGTTTCTACATCACCAGCGCCAGTCATGGACATTTCTACTGCCTGTCCTCAGTTTCCAAAGAGACTGTTGGGACATTTGATCAAAGTGCCATGAAGACTCATTGAAGAGATATGATTGTGTATATATTTTTAAAATATTGTCATTTTTTACTTAACAGAGTGGGAGATGTAGTGTTATGTGAGTATGAAATGACAGAACCCTTGTGGCTCCGGATGGACTCCGTAGAACTGTGACGTAAGCATTAGAGTGGAGTAAAGGGAATGCAGGTTTATAATGTTGAGTTCACGGTTACATGCAGAGGAATAAAGATGTGTTGTACTAAGTTCTGTCTGTGGTGGGAACCCATACTGGGTAGGATGCTACAAGATTCACCCACTAAAATTGATTTTCCATACTCCATACCATGTCAGATATCATAGGAATGTCCTGCCAAGGCCAAAGGCGGATGCCAATGCCCCTACCTGTATACTTGTATAAAAGGATGGAACTGGGGGGCGCTAGGTGGCGCACGAGCAACATGACCGCACTAGTGTGAGGGTCCTGCAGCTCGGTCCACTTATCCGAATAATAATCCTGCCCAGGAGGTCCAAATAATCATCCCACTGTGCCAGACGGTGTAACGGGACCTAGGGACCTTGCGGTGTGACTGCAGAGCCTCTTCAACATCGCCTTCTGCCATGGCGGCTCTTTCAAGGTCGCGCTGCGGTGAAGGCCTGCCATGCCTGGAACCGGCACGGGCTGAGCGGACTACGCGAGTGCCGTGGCGCCCACGTGGGAGCTGGGCCGCGATCCTGCCACTGCCACGATTCACGGTATCACAGAGTATAGAGGGTGAGTGCCCACCAATCACACCCCCTACAAGCGCCTGCCACCTCCTGCTTGCCCTCCTGCTGAACATTAGCAGCCTGAAAGGGATTCCTGCCCCAGGCTGCGCTTCTCGGCCCGCAAGCACGGAGAACTGAAAGACACTGAGTTAAGCTGCCACCTACTCAAGGCGCGCGAGCGTGGCCTCCTTGGCGTCCGCGGGGCCCGCTCGTAAACGATCCTTTGGCCCAGAACATTAACGCGCAGTGACTACCTTGCGCAGACCTTCACTTGAGGTGCCAAATACAGCGCGGTGATCACTGAGGAGGGACGGAGTTTCGATACTGGCATTCCTTGCATAACAGACATTGTTGGCTCGTTGCGCCCCTGCCTGAGGCTGATATTCATGCTCAGCAGATGCCTCCTCCTGCCCCATGAAAACTACCACCGCGCACAGTACTGTGCTGTAATACACTGACTCACAAGTCCTTCTTTTTGGAAGTGGATGGCCACACAAAGGAAACGATCTCTCATGGACAAGCTACCACATACGCCCATCCACACAGCACACTTGGGGTGTCACTAGATGGTCCAACTGCCATCGTCTGATGTGCTTGCGCACTTCATCTCTGCAGGCTAAAGGAGCAAGTACGACGGACTCCCAAAGCACACCCCCTCCTCCTGTGACAGACTACCTCTGGCTCTGAATGTGCTGTACATACTACGTGTTTCCCTCAATCCACGTATGGTTGTGCGCATACATGTTTCTACGCCCTACACAGGAACACAGCACCAAAGACCTGTATAACACGTCCACCTTCTCTGCGAAGAGTACCTTACGGCGAGGAACAGGCGGACAGCGTTGCCAGCAGCAAGGACGCTGTCTCTGAAGGCCCATCCAAACTCCGGGGCAGAGGACACCTGCCGTTCATCCTTCAGGTAAGGGGGTGGCGGACCAAGGGCTCCAGCACAGGTAACAACGAAGTTGACAACAATCTACAGAATGGGAAAGGCAGACGCCAAGCAAACCCGGCTGACATTTGAAGCCAAAAAAAATGCCCACACGCCACAGGACGATCCTGATAACGCCAGTGAGGAACACGCACAAGGGTCGCCACAGCAGCAGGATGACGACATGAAAACACTCCTCATTGCCATGAGGCAAAGTCTTGCCTCCATAGAAGGGAAAATGGAAGTAATGAATAAACAGATGGATGCCATTGTTCAGAAGCTGGACGGTCATGAGGAGCGCATTAAAGAAACTGATCACTGCATCTCTGACGCAGAAGATACCTCGTCGCAAATGCAGAAGCAAATGGCGCAGATGTACAAACTGCTCAAAATTATCGCTGCCAAAAATGAAGATCTCGAAGCGCGCAGTAGAAGAAATAACATCCGCGTTCTTGGCATACCGGAGAGCACCAATACTGGCCGGATGGAGGAGTTTATAGAGCGGCTCCTACGCAAAACAATTGGTGCTGAAACCACTGTTCCCTTGGCCCCAAACCGCCGCAAGGAAGCACACCACGTCCCATTATTGCGAGGATACTTAACTATCGTGTCGTGACCAGGATGTGGCACTCAAAATAGCTCGTGAAAAGAGACATCTCACATTTGAAGGAAATGCATTCACCTTATATCCTGACTTTACGGCCACCGTCCAGGAGGAGCGACGAAAATTTCTGCCCGCCAAGCACAAACTTCACCAGGCACAAATTGATTGTGCGCTGATGTACCCAGCTCGTCTACGAGTAACGCACCAAGGGAAACAATACTTCTTCACTAACACGCAGCAAGTTGACGACTTCCTGAAGCGCATCAAGCGAGCAAATAATTCCCGCTCTTCACAGGAACTATCGCCGAGTTCGTCTTCCCCGGTCGGAGAATAATGCGAACTCTGTTTTCCATCGTCGTGTAACTCTAGAGATTGATGCGATGCTGCGCCTCCTTCTCTCCTCCCGACCGTAGAACCCTCCTACTGCCACACGTGGATATGACAGAACATTGATCCGGGGTTTCGACGGGGAGCGGCGACCAGAGCATCAGAACTAGATAAGTGACCTCCTGAGATCGTATGACACATAGTACCGAGCACCCCGCCCCCAAAGGGTTTGCCGTTCCACAACCTAGCACCCCGGAGGGCAGGGTGTAACCGTGTATGTACTTAGGAGTCCCCCCCGAGGGTGATCTCCCTTGCTGCAGAGTTAAAATGCAAGTTGTTTCTGTTTTTTTGGGGCATGTGCGTGGGGGAGGGAATGCTCAGTCTGGCATGATTGGGATGCTACAGTGGGTGGGGGTGGGTAGGGGTTTGTTAATGAGGCATAACGCAAAAGAAGATGAGGCATGGGCAACACTTTTGCGGCACGTACTATACCAGCTTTACAGATATAGGTCACACACCAATTTGCACAATAGAATGCATCTTCATACATGACCGGACCAGAATCTAATCAGAACTTACATATTCTCACATGGAATGTTAGAGGATTAGGAGATCCACGTAAACGAAGACAGGTTCTAGCTTACCTGGACTGACATCATGTCCAGGTCACACTGCTTCAAGAAACGCACTTGAATCCCCGTCATAATAGCTCTTTTGCCTGCAAATGGGCAGATCACAGGGTATTTTCCTCTTATTCCACATACTTTAGAGGGACAGCCATACTTATAAAAAAGGGCACTCCATTTACCTTTGCTGGCGCGACGTAGGATCCACAAGGACGCTATTGCATGGTTTGGGGTCAGTTGGGCATAGAGACCATCACACTGGTATGCTGCTATGGGCCCAACGTAGATGACCCTGACTTCTTTGCCACGCTCTGGGGTAAAATCCTGGGAATAGGCTCCACTCACATAATATGGGGGGGAGATTTTAATACTGTACTCAACCCAGCCATGGATAGGTCTAATCCGGCGCCACACCACTACACTCGCTCACATAAGATGCTCCAAGACATTGTGACTGACCATGGACTGATAGACGCCTGGCGACATGTCCACCCGCAAACAACTGAGGGCACACATTACACTGCTATGCATGCATCTTGGGCTAGATTAGATTATTGTATAGTGTCTCGCGGATTGGGCCCAGCGTTAGTTTCTGCTACGCATCTAGCGAGAACATATCCGGATCACTCTCCTGTCAGACTGACACTTACCCCCCCAGGGTACGGCGTCCCCATTAGGAACTGGAGACTATCACCCCTCACGCTACTTGACACAGCAGTGAACTAGGGCAGGAAATTACAGATTTCTTTCAGAGAAACTTGGGACCCGTTGATAGAGTTGAGACGGTATGGGAGGCCTTTAAGGTCACAATCCGTGGGTTTTGTATTTCCAAGAGCTCAGGCGTTCTGCGCGACATCCAGGGTACCTTGAAGAAACTAGAGGGTGAACTCAAGAGACTGGAGACTCTACTCGCTGATGGCACAGACGGGGTGTCCCAACGGGAATTCAGGGAAAAACTCTCAGAATATACAGAAACAGCTTAACGCGAGACCCGATTCAGGGGTAAATGCTGGGTGGCTCGTAAATATGGGGAAGGGGAACGCCCGGACTGAGCTTTGGCAGAAGCTATACGCAAACCCCATTTATCTAACTACGTATTGGAAATTACAAACCCCGATGGTACGCAGCGTAGAGATACTGCTGACATACTAGACGCGTTTACCACCCACTACTCTTTGCTTTATTCCACTAGCAGGCGAGGATCGCTGAATTTGGCCAGTTATCTAGATGATGTGGCCTTGGGATGGCTGGGAAATTTACAGTGGGAATTCCTAGATGCTCCTTTCGAATTAGATGAGATACGTGAAGCTATCATGCACATGAAATCAGGCAAAGCCCCAGGTTTAGATGGGCTCCCCATAGACTTCTATAAAGCATATATTGACCAGTAAGCCCCCATCCTAAAAATTGTATACGAAGATGCTCGGGCGACTAGCATCCTCCCACCGTCGATGAGGGAAGCGCTTATCACCTCCCTATTGAAGCCAGGGAAGCCTGCAGACCAGTGCGACTCTTATAGGCCGCTGTCCCTTATCAATAATGACGCCAAAATCCTGGCTAAGATCCTAGCCAATAGATTAAATTTGCTGATGGAAAAGCTAGTCCTTCCTGACCAGGCTGGGTTTATCCCGAGACGTGCAACTACTGCGTACTTTTTTCTCCATATTACAGAACGTGGATCCTGATTTGGAGCTGGTGGCAGTCTTTTTAGATGCCACCAAAGCGTTTGATTCCGTGGAGTGGGATTATCTCTCCAGCATATTACAGCGCATGGGATTGTCCGCCCTGTTCCTTTCATGGATAAATCTGCGATACCAGTCTCCAACTGCTAAAGTCTTAATTAACGGGCAGATGTCATCAGCCTTTTCAATCACCAGAGGCACTAGGCAGGGGTGCCCACTTTCTCCCCTGCTTTTTGCGCTAGCGGACAAACCCTTGGTGTCTAGACTGTGGCAACACCATGAAGATAAAGCACTACGCTGCACTATGCGCCAGATACTCATCTCCCTTTATGCAGATGACATCACTATTTACATCAGAGACCCGCAACAAAACCTAAATCCCATTTTGCTGGAATTTATCATCTTTGGGAGACTCTCAGGCATCCACATAAACTGGGGGAAGTCGCAAATATTTCCCCTCACTACAGCGGCCACGCAATTCCCATTGGACTACCCGCTAGACTGGTGCACCACAGAATTGAGGTATTTAGGTATACGCATCACCAGAGATAGGGAGGAACTAATGCGCCAAAATTATGGTAGGGCACTTGACCACATAACGAGTTGCGTTTCACGCTGGATCTCTCTGCCGCTTTCCATGGCAGGACGTGCCTCACTAATTAAAATGGTGGTTCTCCCACAGCAGTTATATCTATTCTTAAACATTCCGTACTACCCAGGTAGACACTTCTTCTCTACACTACGCTCAGAAATGATCAAATTAACATGGGGAGGCAAGCAACCACGACTGCAATGGAACACTCTCACCAGACCCTATGGGCAGGGCGGGTTTGATATTCTACTATATGTGTGCCCAAGCTCACTATGCCTACTACTGGTTTCACCCACGCAGGTAATGCCCCAGGTCGCGGTGGAGCAATGGCTAGCGGATCCCATTCCTCTGGCAGGTATGATATGCACCATCCCTCAGCCACGGGACAAAGGTGCCACGACGATCACGTGCACAGTGACTGCTTGGAGACGAGTCATGAAGCTACTACAGGCCCCAATGCTCTACTCTCCGCTACTCCCACTGCTTTACCACCCTCAAATGCAGCTACTCCAAGAGACAGGGTTCAGGAAGGTCATGGAGAGGACGAACATTACAAGTTGGGGTGACTTGTACCATACTGGGACATTCCGTTCTCTAGAGCAAGTATTTCATAACACACCGTCCTCACCACTAGATGTGTTTCATTATGTGAGACTCAGGCAAGGCGTGCGAGAAAATACCCCTGTATACCCACTAGAGCCCCCAACGTTAGCTCCCTTACACATGCTGCTCCAGGCCACCTCTCCCGGGCACGCTGTTTCGACACTATACCATACGATACACGCAACAGGTCATAACCCACTGTTTCGCTCGTGCACATTGGGATACAGAGTTAGGCTATGAATTATCAGATAAACAGTGGTTGTATTGTTGTCTCCAGACAGAACAGGTGCCAGCAAGTAGTAGACTCCGCATCATGCATTTTAAATTTCTACACCGTCTGTACTACACGCCAGCCAAAATGTATAAATACAAACTGCGGGATACCGATCGATGCGACAGATGTGGCATGGAGGGTGCCAACTTTCTCCATTTAGCTTTGAGCTGTGCAAGAGTACATGAATATTGGCTGCAGATCTTTGTAGCTCTGTAGCAAATGACGACCTTGACCTTGGCACAGACTCCACTGTTAGCATTGCTGGGCTATACTGAATTTGTGGATATACCATATCGTAAATATGTTGCTCTAATGCTATTGCTGGCCAAGCACCGAACTGCATGCAGATGGGGAAGAGGGAGGGCACCTAAATTCAAGGAACGGCTCACTGACTTGATATATTGTCAAGAACAAATGAATAACTATGCTGACCTACTCCTTGTGACTTCACGACCTAAAGATATATGGGACCCTCTGAAAGGCTACTTACTATCTCACCCATTAGACACATCGGCTGGTAATAGAGAAACAAGGTTGTAATGCCCATGCCAATTTAAGGCACCAATACTGTGAATGTAATATGCATATCATGCTACTCATCGGGCTGCGCCATACCCTGGTACCAACAGTGTTGTGAATTGATTCTGCTCTGCTGACCTGCTGTAAATTTAAGTGTCTGCTGTAGATTGTACTTTGTGAAGTGGATGCCTATCAGTGACTACGATGCAATGTACTTTCCACCATATTGCTCATCTTTCTTGCCTCATGTCTGAGAAAGAATGGTACTAAAGTATTTGGGCAGTTGGGCATGCTACCATTGCTCAAGATATACGCAATTCCTGTAAGTGCATTTATACGTCTGTAATAACTGTGGACCTCATGTTTGTTTATTCTCAGAAAACTCAATAAATGCATTTAAAAAAAGGATGGAACTGTTAGTTCTAACCTTAGATGAATGGTTAAGTGAAATTATAAGGGTTGACTTAATCATATGTATTGTATACAAGGTAAACAACCAATTGACAGTTACTGATCACATTTGGAAACTTCTATGGTAACTTGTATTGATGAGAGACTTTTATTAGACTTCTATTGTAACTTGTATTGATGAAAGACTTTATTAGACGTCTATGGTAATTTGTATTGATGAGAGACTCTATTTGACTTCTTTGGTAACTTGTATTGATGAGAGACTCTTTATTAGAGTTCTATGGTAACTTGTATTTATGAAAGACTCTATTAGACACCTGACACTCTGGCTATCGGATGGTCATATGTTTTATATTGTATGCCACCCATAACTATGTCCTCAACACTGGCAGTGCTATTTCAACACAGGTCTCATTCTTACACCTGAGTGTTGCCGCCCCTGGTATTTTCTATTTAATATAACTGATGGCCCGATTCCAACTTTTGGTGGTGCTGGGCGGGCAGCCCGACACTGCCGCCCGCACCGCCAAGAGTCGCTGCCACCCGCCCGCCAGATTACATGTTTTTTGCAGTTTGGCAGGTGGGCTGGCAGACGGCGTGGTGGTTCCCCTTGCGTTGCCCTTTCAAAGGAGGCCATGCCTTTGAAAAAGGCACCCCAATGGGAAGGCCTCACAAGGTTCCTGCATGGCATGGACTGTAATGTTCATGCTGTGCAGTTACTGGTGGGCCTGCACACAGGCAGGCACATGTTGTGCCCCCCAGTGTGCATATACAGGGCACAGAGACACAAGTTGGTCCTGTAGGGCCCCCTTTGATTCCTCTCCACTACTGTTTTCATGGCAGTGGAACCGCCATGAAAACTCTGGCAGAGAGGAAACTCGTAATATGTTGGCGGGATAACGGCAGTCTCGGCAAGCATATTGCAGCCTCTGACTGCCGCGCTACTGCCAGGGAATGGTGGTTCCCTGGCTGCAGCAGCGGTCAAGACATAATAAGGTGGTCGTACCGCCAGTGCGGCGGTTGTGGGACCTTCACTGCGGTGCCACCACAAGTCTGGCAGTCCTCGGACCATCAGACTGTTAATTAGGTACTAACATTTCTTGATTCCAGGACCTGGGATAGATAATAATCCTGTAGCTGGGAGTGATAATCACATTGGCATATGACCATCTGCCACATTAGTGGGATGATTTATAATCCTGTATATCTTCAGTTCGATAATTGTGTGTTTCTATATTGTGTGTGTGTGTGTGTGTATATATATATATATTCACTGAAAAAACCATAGGTTTTAGGGACAGTTATAGTTAGTTGGACATTGCACTTGTACAAAACCCGTGAAATTCCCCGTTATAGTTAGTTCAGCTAACTATAACTCGCGCTCCGCAATGCACTGCTGATGACGTCACATATTACATCACTCATGACATGGTCAGTGACATCACTGATGACATCACTGATGACATCTCAAATGACATCACTGATGACATCATCCAGTGACTGTGTGTTTCTGTAAAGTTTAAATATTTTTAATATATATAGGGAAAGGCGTATTGAAGAATGAGTGGGTGTATAAGTGTCTGTATGGATGATTTAGTAGGTGCGTGACTAACTCTATAAGTGAGTGATTAAACGTATCTTACTGAATGCATGGGTTAGTGACTAAACTGGGTGAATGTCTGTATCCGTCTGTCTGTTGCTGTGTAAGTGGCTGCATGGGTTTGTGAGTAGCTACATGAGTGTCTATATGAGTTATTGATTGGTTGTCTGAGTATCTGTATGGGTGCCTGAGTGTTTGTGTGGGTGGGGTGTGTGCGACTCTGTGCATAGATGTGTGAGAGGGTGATTCACTGGGTGGATGGTTTCAAGAGTGCATCTGTGATAGACTGTATGGGTGGGTAAGTGTGTGTAATAGTGTGTTAGTGAGTGAATGTATGTCCCAGTGGTACATGTGTGAGTAACTACATATGTGAAAGGCAGTATATATGTGTGTTGGAGTATATAAATAGCTATAAGCGAGAGTGTGTGATTGTGAGAGTGACTGTATGGATGAGTGTGTGATTGTATCAGTGATTGTATAAGAGCGTAAGAAAGTGCTAGTATTTGTATGAGTAAGTGAGCTGGTGTGTGTATAACTGTATAGGTGAGTAAATGGCAGTGTGTTTAAATATTTGCATGACGGACTAGGTGTGTGAGTACCTCTATGGATGAGTGGCGGTGTTTGAGTGTCTATATAGGAGTATGAGTGCATATGATAGTCCTGTACTGAGTGACCATAAGTATGAGTGACTGTACGGGTGAGTGAGTGGATGTGTGTGTGTAGACCTAAGAATCAGTGAGTGGGTATGTAGTTATTGGTGTTGGAGTGTCTATGGTTTTGCGAATGGCAGTCTGTAATTTAGAGTGGGTGTATCAAAGGTTATATTAGGGTGTGAGGAGGTGCATCAGATTATCACGTGGATGATGTCATCAGTGATGTCATTTGAGATGTCATCAGTGATGTCATCAGTGATGTCACTGACCATGTCATGAGTGATGTAATATGTGACGTCATCAGCAGTGCATTGCGGGGGCACGAGTTATAGTTAGCTGAACTAACTATAACCGGGGAATTTCACGGGTTTTGTACGAGTGCAATGTCCAACTAACTATAACTGTCCCTAAAACCTATGGTTTTTTCAGTGAATTTGTAAGGTTTTTTAAATGCTAATTTCTAACTATAACGTGCCTGAAACTTCCTGGTTTGGAGTGTTGACAGCCAATTAGCATACAGCTGGTCATCGGGAGGGTGCGCGGACCCTCCGCGGCCATAGATATATATGTGTTTTTACTTTTGATTTTCTCAGCAACTACTGAACAGATTTACACCATTTAACAAAAAGGGTTCTTTCTGAACCAAGAACTACCTCTTTGCCAAATTTGGTGTAATTCTGTTCAGCAGTTCGGGCTGTAGCCGTGGCTAAAGTTTCCTATGGAAAAATGAATGGGGAAAACACGTTTTGGGACCCCCCTTTTTTGCGACCGCCAGTATATAATATATATATATATATGGCAATTCTTTGCTGGTTGGAGTAAGGGAGGACCTGTTATCTAAACTGCAGGTGGTTCAAAACACGGCAGCCCGCCTTGCCCTAAATAAACCAGCGCGGACCCCCTCTTTACCTCTCCTGCGCCAATTACACTGGCTTCCTATCAGGAAACGAGCTATCTTCAAGCTGTTATGTATGGTTTTTAAGTCTCTCCAGGGGACTGGTCCGGCCTATCTGATGAAGAAAATTGAATGTTATCAACCCGTACGACAGTTGAGATCCAGCAACTGTAATCTGCTTTGCACGAGGAGGATAAGGAAGGCCAAAATGGGGGGCGTGCGTTCTCTCATCTGGCCCCCAGCCACTGGAACAGTCTCCCGACGAGATCCAGGCCTGTTCCAACTTATCTCAATTCAAGAAAATGCTTAAGACCTGGCTATTCTAAAGATCTTACTGCCTATTGGGTGTCTCTTCTCAGGCGCCGAGAGATCCCCTTGGGGATAATTCGCCACGCCATACAAATGAGTTTAATAATAATAAATAAATAATATATATATATATATATATATATATTCACTGAAAAAACCACAGGTTTCAGGGACGTTATAGTTAATTGGACATTTCAGTCATACTAAACCAGAGAAATTCGGCCGTTATAGTTAGTTGAGGTAACTATAACTAGCGCCCCTGCAATGCACTGCTGATGACGTCACATATTACATCACTCATGACATGGTCAGTGGCATCACTGATGACATCACTGATGACATCACTGATGACATCATCCAGTGACTGTGTGTTTCTGTAAAGTTTAAATATGTTTTATATATATATAGGCCAAGGTGTATTGAAGAATGAGTGGGTGTATGAGTGTCTGAATGGATGATTTAGTAGCTGCGTGACTGACTGTATAAGTGAGTGATTAAACGTGTCTTACTGAATGCATGGGTTAGTGACTAAACTGTGTGAATGTCTCTATCAGTCTGTCAATTGGTGTGTATGCGGCTGCATGGGTTGGTGAGTAGCTACAAGAGTGTCTATTTGGGTTATTGATTGGTTGTCTGAGTATCTGTATGGGTGACTGAGTGTCTGTGTGGGTGGGTGGGGTGTGGGTGACTTTGTGCATAGATGTGTGAGTGGGTGATTCACTGGGTGTATGGGTTCAAGAGTGCATCTCTGAAGGGCTGTATGGGTGGGTGAGTGTGTGTATGGGTGTGTTGGTGAGTGTTTAGATGTCTCAGTGGTACATGTGTGAGTAACTACATATGTGAAAGACAATATATGTAAGTGTTGGACTATACAAATGACTATATGTGAGAGTAAGTGATTGTGAGAGTTTCTGTATGGATGAATGTGTGCTTGTGTCAGTGATTGTATAAGATAGTAAGTATGTGTTAGTATCTGTATGAATAAGTGAGGTGGTGTGTGTATAGTTGTGTAGGTGAGTAAATGGGAGTGTGATTGATTATTTGCATGACTGACTATATGTGTGAGTGTGAGTAACTCTATGGGTGAGTGGTGGTGTGTGAGTGTCTGTATAGGTGTATGAGTGCATATGATAGTTCTGTATTGATGAGTGACTGCATGTATGAGTGACTGTATGGGTAAATGAGTAGATGTGTGTGTAGACCAAGGAATCAGTGAGTGGGTATGTAGTAACTGGTATTGGTGTATCTTTGGTTTCGAAAATGGTAGTCTGTATTTTAGAGTGGGTGTATCAAAGGTTATACTAGGGTGTGAGGAGGTGCATCAGATTATCACGTGGATGATGTCATCAGTGATGTCATTTGAGATGTCATCAGTGATGTCATCAGTGATGTCATTTGAGATGTCATCAGTGATGTCATCAGTGATGTCACTGACCATGTCTTGAGTGATGTAATATGTGACGTCATCAGCAGTGCATTGCGTGGCGCGAGTTATAGTTACCTCAACTAACTATAACGGCCGAATTTCTCTGGTTTTGTATGAGTGAAATGTCCAACTAACTATAACGTCCCTGAAATCTGTGTTTTTTTCAGTGAATTTCTAAAGTTTTTAAATGCTAATTTCTAACTATAATGTCCCTGAAACCTATGGTTTTTTCAGTGAAATTTTAAGGTTTTTTAAATGCTAATTTTTAACTATAACGTCCCTGAACCCTATGTTTTTTTTAGTGAATTTCAAAGGTTTTTTAAATGATCATTTCTAACTATAACGTCCTTGAAACCTATGGTTTTTTCAGTGAATTTCAAAGGTTTTTTAAATGTTAATTTCGAACTATGCCTACAGAGGTAGGACATGTGCAGAAAGCGGAAGAAAGGCGCAGAAAGAAGCAAGAGAAATGCAGAAAGAGGCAACAGAAGTCCAGAAAGACGAAGAAAGGTGCAGAAAGAAGCAATAGATATGCATAAAGAGCCAACAGAGGTGCAGAAAGAGGCCTTGTTGCAAAGTCATCCTGTGCCCCCAACCTTTTGCTGACTGGTACTGGTGGTAACGGACGCTGACTAATCAGGCCCGGAGCCAGTGCTATGCTGAAAGACACTTAGAATACAGTGAAAACACCTACATACACTAGGGTACACTATGGGTTGGGGTACCCCTGTGATTGGCATGACCTCCCCAGTAAGGCCCTAGTACATAATAGGGCAGGGAGATTAAAACTACCTCTAAGTCCCTAGCATATAATAGGGCATGGCAGTTTAGAGGCCAGCAGCCCTTTGACCAGCGATCTGCAATTCCACTGCGTAGGACTTACATGAGGTACCAGGAGGGCTTCTTGGCCCCCAAACTCCCTCAGGAGTAAAGTAGACTTTATCCCCCAAACAGTACTGTACCAGGAGGCACGCTTTCAGTGTGGTGAAGAAAGGGGGGCGTGGTCTCCGAAGACCTTTCAGCAATCCCACAGTGTGGGACTTAGTGGAGGTAATAGGAGAGGTAGTTGGCCCCCAAGGGCAACCTTGGGGCCCAACTACCCCTCCTATTACCTCCAGTAAGTTCCACACAGCGGGATTGCTAAATTGTCATAGCAGGCCACGCCCCCTTTACCCACTACCCTGCAAACGCACTCCCTGGTGCGCTCTTAGATGGGGATTAAAGTCCCCTTCACTGCTGGGGATCCTTAGGGGCCAATTAGCCTACCTGATACCTCCAATATGCCCCAGATAGTGGGATTGCTGATAGGTGGACACAGGCCACGCCCCCTTTGTCCACCACTCTGCAAACACGTCTCCTGGCACGCTCTTGGTTGGGGGATGAAGTTCCCTTGCCTCCTGAGGGTCCCTGGGGGCAACTAGCCCAACAGGTACCTCCAGTAAGCCCCACACAGCTGGATTGCTGAGAGTGGTCCGAGGCCATGCCCCCTTTTTACACCAATCTGCAAACGTGCCTCCTGGTACACCGCTGCTCGGGGGATGAAGTCCACTTGTCTCCTGAGGTCCTCAGGACACAAGAGGACCTCATTGCCCTACCAGCAGTGCGCCAAGAGGCGCGTTTGCAGAGAGGTGTAAAAAGGTGCGTGGCCTCGGACCACCTCTCAGCAATCCCACTGTGTGGGTCTTACTGGAGGTTCCTGGTGGCCTAGTTGGCCCCCAGGGACCCTCAATAATCCCCCAACTTAGAGTGCACCAGGAGGCGCGTTTGCAGAGTCATGCAGGGAGGGGGCGGGGCCTCCGGCGAGTTGCCGGTTTCTTTTTTTCTTCTTTCTTTTCTTTATTTTATGAGAGGGGGGCCACATGGCCCCCCTTCCCTGGGCCACTTCTGGCCCCGGGGACCCCATCCCCTGGGGCCTGGCCAGCCGTGTTTTTTTTTTTTTTTGTATTTGGAGGGAGGCCGCGTGGTCCCCCTCCAGAGACCAATTATGGCCCCGGGGACCCCATCCCCCGAGGCTGGCCTTCCGTATTACCCAAAAAATAATTAAATAGGAGGGGGCCGAGTGGCCCCCCTCCCGGGCCACTTCTGGCCCCGGGGACCCCATCCCCCGGGGCTGGTCCTCAAGTTGGGGACCGTGGGGGGAGCCCCAATGCCCCCACAGTCCCAGCCGGCTGCCCACCTCCTGCGGGAGCTGGCATTGCTTTTGGGCAAGGGGAGCTGCTAACATGCAGCTCCCCTTGCCCAAAAGCAAAGCAGTGTTTGCGATGGCAGGGCGAGAGCCATCACGGCTCCCACCCTGCCATAGCAAATGGCAATGTCCCGGGGGTGGGCACCCCAGACATTGCAGGAGCCGACCCTGGGTGGTGGCGGTCCCCAGGGCCATCGAGGGCTCCAGGAGGGGGGCCGCGTGGCTCCCTCTCCCAACTGTTTAAAGCCCTGGGGAGGTGGTGGTCCCCGGGGCCCAGGGGTCTGCAACGAACCCCTGTATTTAATATACTGAATGCCCCAGGGAGGTGGTGGTCCCTGGGGCAGCGAGGGGGGGCAGCAGCCCCCCCACGCCTTGAACATAAAAAAAGCCCTGGGGAGGTGGCGGTCCCCGGGGCTGCGGGGGGCCGCGATGCCCCCCGCTCCTAATGATTAAAGCCCCGGGGAGGTGGCGGTCCCTGGGGCTGTGTGGGGGGGCAAGAGCCCCCCATGCTTTTTATTTATCAATAAAGCCCCGGGAGGTGGAGGTCCCTGGGGCTCCGGGGGGGCCATGAGCCCCCCGCAGTTGAATAAGGATCGCTCCGGGGAGGTGGCGGTCTCCAGGGCTGTGGGGGCCCCGTGGGCCCCCGCACCATTATCATATATTGCCCCTGGGACCTGGCCCACCCGGGGGCTGTAAGAAAACGAAGTGCGGTAGAACGCACTTCGGTTTTTTAAAAATGTTCTCCCGGATTCACGCACCCAGCGTGACTCCGGCCAAAAAATGAAAAATAAAATGCTTTTTTTGGGCCTGGATGTCCCTGTGGGACCCCCTGAGCAGGCCTAGGGCGTCAGGGTGTTTCTACCCTGCCCCCTTTTCTTCATTTTTCACTTTTTTTTCTCCTTTTTCTTGTGACTCGGTTACCGAGTCACAAGATGGCGGCTAACACATTCTGCTTTGGAGTGTTGGCAGCCAATCAGAATGAAACTAGTGCTCGGGAGGATTCACGGCTCCTCTTCGGTGCTCAGATACATACATTTTTATTTTTTTAATTTCTCAGCAACTACTGAAGGGATTTACACCATTTAAAAAAAGGTCGCTTTCTGGACCAAGAGCTACCTTTTTGCCAAATTTGGTGTAATTCCGTTCAGCAGTTCAGGCTGTAGCTGTGTCTAAAGTTCCTATGGAAATTAACACGGGGAAAATGCGTTTTGGGCCCCCCTTTTGTCTCGGCCCCCGCTTGACAAATCACCCTGAAACTTTCAAGACAGGAGCTGACCTGAGAGAACCATTAGTTTTGAAAGGTTCGCGAAGATTCGTCAAATGGCGCCAAAACATTGGCAAAAGAAAAAACACTTTTTGAATAGAAACAAGGTCCTAACTATAACTACCTACTGGCGACCGCCAGTAGGTAATATAGGGACATTCTAGTTAGGCTCAGGTTTAACTCAATTAAAACCAGTGAAATTCAGTGGTTATAGTAAGCTGAGCTAACTATAACTCGTGCCCCTGCTATGCACTGCTTACGACCTCACATATTACAGCACTCATGACATGGCCAGTGACATCACTGATGACATGATTGTGAGTGTTTTTAAGAAGTTTATGAGTGTTAAATATATGTAGCAAGGTGTATTGGTGAGTCAGTGGGTGTATGAGTGCCTGTATGGATGATTCAGTGGGTGTGTGACTGATTGTATAAGTGAGTGATTAGGTGTCTTAGTAAATGTATGGGTGAGTGACTGGTTGTTAGAATGTTTGTATCAGTCTGTCAGTTGGTGTCTAAGTGGCTGTAAGGTTGTGTGAGTGGGTACATGAGTGGCTGTATCAGTGATTGATAGGTTGTCTGAGTACCCGTATGGGTGTCTGAGTATCTGAGTGGGTGGGTGAGGGGGTATGTGACTACCTGTATGGATGAGTAAGTGGGAGAGTCAGTAGCTGTATGGGTTTGTGAGTGTGTGTGTGAGGGGCTGTGTGGGTGAATGAGTGGATGTGTCAGTGGTATATGGGTGAGTAACTGGGTATGTGAAAGCCAGTATAGGTGAGTGATGGGGTATATGAGTGACTGTATGGGTGAGTGAGTGAATGTGAGAGGTGCTGTATGGGTGAGTGTTTTCTTGTATCAGTGACTGTATAGGTGAGTGAGTATTGTGTTAGTATATGTATGAGTAAGTAAGTGGATATGTGTGTGTGACTGTATGGGTGAGTAAGTGGCTGTGTGACTGAATTTATGGATGAGTGAGCAGGTGTATGAGTAGCTCTGTGGGCGACTGATGCAGTGTGTGAGTGGCTGTATGGGTGTATGAGTGGATATGTCACTGGCTGTATTAGTGAGTAAGTGGTGTATGAGTGTCTGTATGCGTGAGTGAGTGGATGTGTGTGTAGATCTATGAATCAGTCAGTGGGTGTATGTTAGAAATGGGGGTCTCTAGTTGGCAGTGGTTTGCACCTTTGTCCAAATAGGGACCCGTCCTTCTAGTCAGGATAAGGGAGATACACTACTGAAATAACCCCTGCTCACCCCCTTGCTAGCTCAGCAAGAGCAGTCAGGCTTGTCTCAGAGGCAATGTGCGAAGCATTTGCACATAATACACAGTAATACAGCGAAAAAACTACAAAAGGACACCACACCAGTTGTAGAAAAATAACCAATATGTATCTGTGCCAACAAAACCAAAACGATAAAAGACCAACATACATTAATCAAAAATATGCACTTTGCAAGAATGACTTTAAAATGCAGTTCCTTTAAGCCGGTAGCTCCATCCAGGGCTACTGCGATGCTGAAAACAACAGAATCTAACAGTTCCGGCCAACCGCGTCAGTGTGGACCGGCGTCAGGGTTAGCAGACTCATAAACAGTGCCTTTGATTCCAGCCGACCGTGATGGTGCGGGCCGGTCATGGCAACCGTCGCGATGTGCAGTGTAGCGGTGTGCGGCTTGCGGTGTCGTCAAGTCGCGGTGCAAGAAGCAGCTCCGTGACGGTTGTGCAGCGGTGTCTGTGAGACCAGGGCTATGGTGCAAAGCGGGGCGGTGTTGTTGCGGAGCTGACAGGTCACTGTGCAAGCAGCAGTGCCGGTTGATGGAAGCTGGCGTCAGTCAACCCAGACTGCGATGTGGGACGGGGCGGTGCATCGTGTGACTTAGGAGTGGTGCCCCCAAACCACTGTGCAGTCACGGGTGTCGAGGTCAGCCTGCAGCGATGTCATCAGTGAGACCAAGGCAGAAGAGTGAAGTGAGGCGGAGCAGAGTGCAGTGCCCACAGGTAATGGTATAAGCAGCGGCGCGGTGGCGGTTGTTGTCATCGGGTGAGACCAGGGTTGCGGTGTGAAGTGCGGTGGTACTTTCTGTGGTGCCTTCAGGAGAAGGAGCCAGCAGCGGTGTCGGTGATGGTGTCAGCTGCTCTTCCCCTCTGTGGCAACTGAGGGGGTACCCAGAGGTAAGTGAAGTCTTTGCTATCCCTGAGACTTCGTGAACAGGTGGCAAGCTCTATTTCAAGCCCTTGGAGATACTCAGCAGCAAGTGAAGAAAGTTCAGTCCAGTCTTTCCACTGCCCAAGGCAGAAGCAGCAACTGCAGGCCAGCCCAGCAAAGCAACAACAAAGCAAAGGGGCAGTACTCCTCCTGACAGTTCTTCCAGCTCTTCTTCTTGGCAGGTTTCTTGATCCAAGTGAGTTCTAAAGTTCTGGGGTCTGTGCCCCAATACTTATACTCAGTTTCTCTTTGTTCTTCTGGGACAGTGAGTGTCTGTGGTCAGCCCAAACCAGTTCTGTCTTCTCTGGTATAGCTTCCTGGCAGGAAATGGAGACAGAATTGTCCAAGGCAGACCAGGCCCATTCAGGTGCAAGAAAATCTTCTCCCACTACTCTAAATGCAGCCCGGTTTATTCAGCTCAGCCCTGACTCACCCAGAAAAGCCAGGACCCAGTGACTGTCTGAAGAGAATGCACATCCCCAGCCCCTGTCACTTCAAAGACAGACAGTCAATCCACAACCCAGCAGAGGCACACAGGATGGCTAAGCGAGAAAATACCTACTTTCTAAAAGTGGTAATTTCAAACACAGAACATAAAAATCGCCTTTACTAAAAGATGCATTTCTACATTCTGAGTTCAAGCATACTAAACTCCATTTCTATATCTCGTCCCAATGGGCAGATATACTCATAAATGTTATAAGTAAACTTACATTCTATCCTATGGGACAGATAGCCTTTTCATAGTGAAAAAACAAAATATACTGTATTTCACTATCAGGACATGTCACCCATACCAGTACATGTCCTACCTTTCACATACACTGCACCCTGCCCATAGGGGTGACTTACATGTAATAAAAGGTAAGGCTAGGGCTTGGGAAGTAGATGCACTTGCCAAGTCGACATGGCAGGTAAAACTGCATGCAGACACTGCAGTGACAGGTCTGAGAACCCTTTGAAAAGCTGCTCGTGTGGGTGGCACAATCAGTCCTGCAGGCCCACTAGCAGCATTTGATTTACAGGCCCTGGCTCTCTCAGTGTACTTTACTAGGGACTTACCAGTAAATCAAATATGCAAATCATGGAAACACCAATCCATAACACAATTTACAATAGGAGCACTTGCACTTTAACACTGAACAGCAGTGCGAACGTGTGCAGAGACACTAAACCAGCAAAAACAGAGTCAAAACCAGGAGGTCAGAAAGCAAAAAGACAGGGGAAACACGCCAAAAGATGCCAGGTCTAACACATGTCCCCTCCAGCTAAAAAGTAGGGAAAACTACCCAACCTCCTTGGAGTTCTCCACACTAAGACGGAAGAACCTAGACAGTCCAGCGTTGGCGTTTTCTGTGCCAGGGCAGTGTTCTACCATAAAGTCCATTCCCAGTAGGGAGATGGACCACCTCAACAGCTTTGAGTTCTCACCCCTTATTTGCATTAACCATCGAGGGGCCTGTGGTTTGTCTGAACTCAGAAGTGAGTCCCAAACAGGTAGGGTCTTAGCTTCTTCAGTGCCCAGACAACAGCAAAACCTTCTCGCTCTATGGCACTCCACCTCTGTTCCCTGGGGAGTAGTCATCTGCTAAGGAAGACTACAGGCTAGTCTAGGCCCTCATCGTTCAGTTGTGAGAGAACTGCTCCCACACCATGCTCTGAAGTGTCAGTCTCTGCACTACAAATTCCTTGAAGAAGTCTGGCTCCTTGAGCATGGGCGCCGTGCACATGGCTGCCTTCGGGTCCTCAAGAGAAAAGCTGTCTGGCAGGCATCAGTCCAGATCACCTTCTTAGGCTGCTTCCTGGAAGACAGCTCTGTCAAGGGGGCAACAATGGTGCCATAGCCCTTGACAAACCTCCTATAGTAGCCAGTAAGACCTAAAAAGGCCCTTACCTCTGTCTGGGTCTTGGGGGGCTCCCAAGACAGAATGATGTCGCTCTTAGGCTGTAGAGGTGCTACCTAGCTGCTTCCTACCTGGTGCTCTAAGTACACCACAGATCCCTGCCCAATCTGGCACTTACTGGCTTTGACCATAAGGCCTGCCCTCTGCAAAGCCTTCAACACTAACAGAGGTGTTGCAAGTGTTCTTCCCAGCTGGAACTGAACACTGCAATGTTGACCAGGTAGGCGGCACTGAAATCCTCCAGCCCAATCAACACCTGGTTGACCAACCACTGAAAGGTGGCAGGGGCTTTCTTCAACCCAAAGGGCATCAGCCGAAACTAGTAGCATCCTTCTGGGGTTTAAAATGCTGACCTCTCCTTGGCCCCCTTGTTTAAGGCAATCTGCCAGTACCCAGATGTCAAATCAAACGTGCCGAGGAACTTGGCAGCTCCCAACCGATCAATGAGCTAATCAGTTCTGGGATGGGGTGCGCGTCAGTCCTGGTGACAGTGTTGAGCCCACGGTAGGCCACGCAGAATTGCAGTTCAGGAGTGGCACTGGGTGCAGCAGCCTTTGGGACCAAGACCACTGGGCTGGCACAAGGACTGTTGGAGGGCTCTATCACCCCTAACGCCAACATCTTAGAGACCTCCTCTCTGATGCTGGCTCTGACTCGTTCAGTCAACCTGTAAATCTTGTTTTACACAGGAGGGCTGTCACCAGTGTCCACGCCATGGGTACACCAGTGAGTAACACCTAGGGTCAGGGAGAACAGCATGGTGAACTGCCCCAACAACTGGTGAAAGTCATTCTGTTGCTCTGGGGTCAGTATAGGGCAGAGGATCACACTTTCCACTGACCCATCGTGCTTCTTGGTAGACAGGAGGTCAGGGAGAGGTTCACTCTCCTCTTCCACCCCATCATCTGTTGCCAAGAGCATGCTCACTTCAGACCTATCAAAGTGAGGCTTGAAACGGTTCACATGGAGGACCCCCTCAAAGGGTTCCTAGGAGTCTACAAATTCATCTAGTAGATGACATTACTTTTGTGCTCCACCACCTCAAAATGCCCAGTCCACCTGTCCTGCAAGGCACAAGGTTTGACTGGGGCCATGACCCACACTTTTTGGCCAGGCTGAAACTCTACCAGAGTAGCATTCTGCCAGCCTCTCTTGACCAAACTGAGAGGTCCTCTTTCAGGGTGCCCATACAGAAGCTCAAAGGGACTGAACCCTAATGACTTCTGTGGTACCTCCGTGTATGCAAAGAGCAGGCATGGTAAGAGGGCATCCCACGTATGCCTCATGGGTTCTGTTAGACCCTTGATCATGCCCTTCAAGGTTTGGTTGAATCTCTCCACCAAAACATTATCTTGGGGGTGGTAAGGAGTGGTGAACTTATAGGTCACACCGCACTCCTCCCACAGGGATGTCATATACTTGGATATGAAATTGGTCCTATGCTCAGATACCACCTCTCTGGGGAAACCCACACAGGAAAAGATCCCCATTAACGCCTGGCCCACCACTGGTGCTGTCGTTGTCCTGAGAGGAATAGCCTCCGGGTACCGGGTGGCATGGTCCACCAAGACCAGGATGTCCATGGCTGTCTTGGGATCCAGTGGCCCCACAATGTCCATCCCAACACTTTTAAAAGGGGTTCTGCAACTGGAAATGGTTGGAGAGGAGCCTTTACACTTCCTCCCGTGCTTACCACTGGCCTGACAATTTTGTCAATACCTGCAATGTGCATCTGACTGGCTTTGCATTAGACGCCAAAATAAGTGGGTGACAAGCCTGTCGAAGGTCTTGTCCTGCCCCAAATGTCCTGCGTAATGCACATCATAAGCCAAACCCAGTAGGAAGATCCTGAAGCGCTGGGGTACCACCAGCACACGGGCTGACCCAGGTTCAGCAACCTTAGGCTCGCTGTATAGGAGATCATTCTCCCAGTAGATCCAGTGTGATCCTGATGGATCACTAGCTGCCTGGTTTGCAGCCTGCTGCCACAAACCCTCTAGAGAAGGACATTCCTTCTGCTCCTTGCAGAATTCTTCCCTGGTGGGACCGCCTTCTTGATGCCAATGGGTCAGCTCAGATAAGTCCCCCAGTTCAGCCACTTGCTCACCTGTAGGTACCGGGCGTCCCCATCAAGGTTAGCCCCCTCCTGGACCATGGGGACCTCAGGGATGGGTTTCCTGTGCCCCTTGCCCTTTCTCTTGGCAGGAACCTGGGCCACTGTTTCAGGCTCCAGTTCCTTCTGATCACTTTTACTGATTGCCATTGACCGAGTGGTCATGCATGCCCACTCTGGCATCCCAATCATCTCCAAGTGAGACCTGAGCTCTACATCCTTCCACAAGGACTGCTCCAGGCCGTTACCTACCAGACAATCTACAGGCATGGTAGGGCTCACAACCACCCTCAAGGGACCTCAGACCCCCCCCATTCAAAGGGAACAAGACCAATCTGGTCGAAACGCGTTGGTTGTTACTGGTGAAAAGGTGATGGTGTTGGCTATAATTTGGATTAAATACGCATTTGAACCCAATTTCCTGGAGTGCTAGTAAAAATTCTTTGGTGGTAAAGAAAAAAAAAATATATATATATATATATATATCACTGAAAAAACCATAGGTTTCAGGGGCGTTATAGTTCGTTGGACATTTCACTCGTACAAAACCATAGAAATTCCCCCGTTATAGTTAGTTCAGCTAACTATAACTCGCGCCCCCGCAATGCACTGCTGATGACGTCACATATTACATCACTCATGACATGGTCAGTGACATCATTGATGACATCACTGATGACATCTCAAATGACATCACTGATAACATCACTGATGACATCATCCATGTGATAATTTCATGCATCTTCTCACACCCTAATATAACTTTTGATACACCCACTCTAAATTACAGACTGCCATTCTCAAAACCATAGACACTCCAACACCAATAACTACATACACACTCACTGATTCTTAGGTCTACACACATCCACTCACTCACCCGTACAGTCACTCATACTTACGGTCACTCAGTACAGGACTATCATATGCACTCATACACCTATATAGACACTCACACACCGCCACTCATCCATTGAGGTACTCACACACCTAGTCAGTCATGCAAATAATTAATCACACTGCCATTTACTCACCTATACAGTTATACACACACCAGCTCACTTACTCATACAAATACTAGCACATTCTTACGCTCTTATACAATCACTGATACAAGTACACACTCATCCATACAGCCACTATCACAATCACACACTCTCACTTATAGCCATTTATATACTCCAACACACATATATACTGCCTTTCACATATGTAGTTACTCACACATGTACCACTGAGATATACATTCACTCACTAACACACCCATACACACACTCACCCACCCATACAGTCCATCACAGATGCTCTCTTGAAACCATACACCCAGTGAATCACCTACTCACACATCTATGCACAGAGTCACACACACCCCACCCACACAAACACTCAGGCACCCATACAGATACTCAGACAACCAATGAATAACCCATATAGACACTCATGTAGCTATTCACAAACCCATGCAGCCGCTTACACACCAACAGACAGACGGATACAGACATTCACACAGTTTAGTCACTAACCCATGCCTTCAGTAAGATACGTTTAATCACTCACTTATAGAGTCAGTCACGCACCTACTAAATCATCCATTCAGACACTTATACACCCACTCATTCTTCAATATGCCTTTCCCTATATATATTAAACATATTTAAACTTTACAGAAAAACACACAGTCACTGGATGATGTCATCAGTGATGTCATCAGTGATGTCATCAGTGATGTCACTGACCATGTCATGAGTGATGTAATATGTGACGTCATCATCAGTGCATTGCGGGGGCGCGAGTTATAGTTAGCTGAACTAACTATAATGGGGGAATTTCTATGGTTTTGTACGAGTGAAATGTCCAACAAACTATAACGCCCCTGAAACCTATGGTTTTTTCAGTGAATTTCTAAGGTTTTTTAAATGCTAATTTCTAACTATAATGTGCCTGAAACCTATGGTTTTTTCAGTGAATTTCAAAGGTTTTTTAAATGCTAATTTCTAACTATAACGTGCCTGAAACCTATGGTTTTTTAAGTGAATTTCAAAGGTTTTTAAATGCTAATTTCTAACTATAACGTGCCTGAAACCTATGGTTTTTAAGTGAATTTCAAAGGTTTTTTAAATGCTAGTTTCTAACTATGCCTACAGAGGTAGGACATGTGAAGAAAGAAGAAAAACGCACAGAAAGAAGCAAAAGAAATGCAGAAAGAAGCAACAGAAGTCCACAAAGACGAAGAAAAGTGAAGGAAGAAGCAAGACATGTGCAGAAAGAACCAACAGAGGAGCAGAAAGAGGCCTTGTTGCAAAATCATCCTGTGCCCACAACTTTTTCAGACGGGTACTGGTGGTAACTGACTCTGAGTAACTAGGCCTAGAGCCAGTGCTATGCTAAAAGACACTTAGAATACAGTGAAAACACCTACATACACTAGGGAACACTATGCGTTGGGGTACCCCTGTGATTAGCATGACCTCTTCTGTAAGGCCCTATTACATAATAGGGCAGGGGGATTAAAACTACCTCTTAAAACGCGCCACAGGGCGCATTTGCACAGTGGTGAAGGGAGGGGGGGGCTGAGGTGACATGTGTGCAAACACGCCCTGTGGCCGTTTTAAGTTGGGAGATTAAGTCCCCTTGAATCCTGAGGGTCTCTGGGGTCCAACTAGCCCCCTAGGTACCTCCAGTAAGTGCCACAGAGCTGCGTTGTAGAGAGGTGTAAAAATGGGCGTGGCCTGGACCACCTCTCTGCAACGCAGGCCTGTGGCGCTTACTGGAGATACCTGGTGGGCTAGTAGGCCCCCAGGGGCCCTCAGGATTGAAGGGGACTTAATTCCCCAACTTAAAATGCGCCACAGGGCGTGTTTGCACACATGTCACCTCAGGCCCCGCCCCCTCCCTTCACCACTGTGCAAACGCGCCCCGTGGCACGGTTTAAGTTGGGGGATAAAGTCCCCTTGAATCCTGAGGGTCCCTGGGGTCCAACTAGCCCACCAGGTACCTCCAATAAGCGCCACAGAGCTGCGTTGCAGAGAGGTGTAAAAGGGGCGTGGCCTGGACCACCTCTCTGCAACGCAGCCCTGTGGGCGCTTACTGGAGGTACCTGGTGGGCTAGTTGGCCCCCAGGGACCCCCAGTATTGAAGGGGAATTAATTCCCCAACTTAAAATGTGCCACAGGGCGCGTTTGCATAGTGTTGCTGGGAGGGGGCGGAGCCTCCGGCACAATCGCGTCTTTTTTTTTTTTTTTAAGAAGGGGGGCTGTGTGGCCCCCCTTTCTTTCCTATTTTATGGGCACTGGGGACCCCATCCCCCAGGGCCTGACACCTATTTTTTTTTAATATGGCCCCCCTCCCGAGGCCATATTCGGCCCTGGGGACCCCATCCCCCGGGGCATGGCCAGTGTTTTTTTTCTTTAATTTATTTGGAGGGGGGCTGCGTGGCCCCCGGGGCCGGCCTTTGCGTGTTTTTTACATTTTTTTAATTTGATTATTATGGGGGAAGGGGGCCGCGTGGCCCCCCTCCCTGTCCACTTCTGGCCCTGGGGACCCCATCCCCTGGGGCCTGGCCTCTTGTTGGGGACCGTGGGGGGAGCCCCAATGTCCCCACGGTCCCTGCCGGCTCCCCGCGTCCTGCGGGAGCCGGCATTGCTATTCCACATGGGGAGCTGCTGACATGCTGGGTGGGAGGAAATTTGTGGATCCACGCAGATTCCAGAACTTTCCCACACAGAAATTTGAGAAAAAATTGATTTTTTCAGCGAAATTTGAGGTTTGAAGGGATTCTGGGTAGGAGAATGTTGGGGGACCCATGCAAGCCATACCTCGCTGGACTCCCCCGTGTGTCTAGTTTCCAGAAATGTGTGTGTTTGGTAGGTTTCCCTAGATGGCCGCCAAGCCCCGGGCCAAAAACTCATGGGACCCCCCTTGCAAAACCAGGTTGGTTTGTGATAGGTAATTTTGATGTCGCCTCAATAGGTTTTGGGACCTTGCCTGTCGCCGGTCCTTGACCCACCCACGCGAGTGAGGTACCATTTTTATCGGGAGACCTGGGGGAACGCTGGGTGGGAGGAAATTTGTGGATCCACGCAGATTCCAGAAGTAGCCAAACACAGAAATTTGAGAAAAAAGTGATTTTTTTCAGCAAAATTTGTGGTTTGCAGGGGGATTCTGGGTAGGAGAATGTTGGGGTACCCATGCAAGCCATACCTCCCTGGACTCCCCCGGGTGTCTAGTTTCCAGAAATGTGTGGGTTTGGTAGGTTTCCCTAGATGGCCGCCAAGCCCCGGGCCAAAAACTCATGGGACCCCCCTTGCAAAACCAGGTTGGTTTGTGATAGGTAATTTTGATGTCGCCTCAATAGGTTTTGGGACCTTGCCTGTCGCGGGTCCTTGACCCACCCACGCGAGTGAGGTACCATTTTTATCGGGAGACCTGGGGGAACTCTGGGTGGGAGGAAATTTGTGGATCCACGCAGATTCCAGAAGTAGCCAAACACAGAAATGTGAGAAAAAAGTGATTTTTTTCAGCGAAATTTGAGGTTTGCAGGGGATTCTGTGTAGGAGAATGTTGGGGGACCCACGCAAGCCATACCTCGCTGGACTCACCTAGATGTCTAGTTTCCAGAAATTTGTGGGTTTGGTAGGTTTCCTTAGATGGGCGCCAAGTCCCGGGCCAAAAACTCATGGGACCCTCCTTGCAAAACCAGGTTGGTTTGTGATAGGTAATTTTGATGTCGCCTCAATAGGTTTTGGGACCTTGCCTGTCGCGGGTCCTTGACCCACCCATGCAAGTGAGGTACCATTTTTATCGGGAGACCTGGGTGAACGCTGGGTGGGAGGAAATTTGTGGATCCACGCAGATTCCAAAACTTTCCCACACAGAAATTTGAGAAAAAAGAGATTTTTTCAGCGAATTTTGAGGTTTGCAGGGGATTCTGGGTAGGAGAATGTTGGGGGACCCACGCAGGCCATACCTCACTGGACTCCCCCGGGTGTCTAGTTTCCAGAAATGTGTGGGTGTGGTAGGTTTCCCTAGATGGCCGCCGAGCCCCGGGCTAAAAACTCAATGGACCCCCCTTGCAAAACCAGGTTGGTTTGTGATAGGTAATTTTGATGTCGCCTCAATAGGTTTTGGGCCCTTCCCTGCCGTGGGTACTTGGCCCACCCACACAAGTAAGGTACCATTTCTATTGGGATACTTGGAGAAATGCTGGGGGGTTGGAAATTTGTTGTTACTTTCTGCAGCATGAAAATTTGAGCACAATAATGCAAGGAAAATGTGACAGTCACATTTTGAGGTTTGCAGGACATTGTGGGTAAGATAACGTGTTGGGATCCACAAGAGAGACATCACCATGTAATCCCATGGGTGTTTAGTTTATGAAAAAATCTACAGTTGGTAGGTTTTTCTTAGATGAAATGTACACCTTGGCAGAGAGACAAAAAAGACAAAGATTACTGCACAGCCATCTATTCCTCAAGCACACACACATACTGGTTGGATTTGGCACATGGGCGAGTGATGGTTCAGGATATAAAATTTTATTAACAAGAGATTTCACATAAATGAAATGCACTGTCAATAATTGAAAGGACAAAAAACTGAACCATTGACTCGCAGCTCGTGAGCTGTAAAGCCACGACAAGGCACCAACCGCTTTACAGGCCATTCACACACCTTTCATACAAGATACACAGAAGACCATTCACACCACCAGGCATGAAACCAACACATTACAACATTCACAAAAAGGGACAAGGTACACCCTGCTTGACAAAAACAGAAAAGACAAATATTTCCTGCACAACCACCTATTCCTCAAGCACACATACATACTGGTTGGATTTGGCATGAGGGTGAGTGATGGTTCAGTATATACAGTTGTATTAACCAGAGATTTCACAAAAATGAAATGCACTGTTAATAATTGAAAGGACGAGAAACTGAACCATTGACTCACAGCTCGTGAGCTGTAAAGCCACGACAAGGCACCAACCTCTTTACAGGCCATTCATACACCTTTCATACGTGTGACACATACAAAACCATTCACACCACCAGCCGCGGGCCCAGCACATTACAACACTCACACCAGCAGACAGTGCCATTCAAGGGCCCATCACTTTCACATGCCCACATTTCTGACACAGCAACCACACCAGCTCATGGATTGCGTGGAGTGGCGTTTGGCTAGCAGTGTGTGTAGTGACCAGCAGCAAGTCACTACTCACACACCACCAGCCAAGCGCCAGTCCACCCACACCACCAGCCAAGCGCAAGTCCACCCACACCGCCAGCCAAGCGCCAGTCCACTCACACCGCCAGCCAAGCGCAAGTCCACCCACACCACCAGCCAATTGCTATTCCACGCAAACTGCCAGCCAAGCGCCAGTCCACTCACACTGCCAGCCAAGCGCAAGTCGACCCACACCGCCAGCCAAGCGCCAGTCCACGCACACCGCCAGCCAAGCACCAGTTCACACACACCGCCATCCAAGCGCCAGTCCACGCACACTGCCAGCCAAGCACCAGTCCACACACACCGCCAGCCAAGCGCCAGTCCACACACACCGCCAGCCAAGCACCAGTCCACGCACACCGCCAGCCAAGCGCCAGTCTAGGCACACCGCCAGCCAAGCGCCAGTCCATGCACACCACCAACCAAGCGCCAGTCCACACACACCGCCAGACAAGCGCCAGTCCACGCACGCTGCCAGCCAAGCGCCAGTCCATGCACACCACCAGCCAAGCGCCAGTCCACGCACACCGCCAGCCAAGCGCCAGTCCAAACACACTGCCAGCCAAGCGCAGTCCACGCACACCACCAGCCAAGTGCCAGCCTACACACACCGCCATCACATTTAGGATTTTTTTATACAAAAAAGAAAACACAAACAAATTGCAAATAGATACAAATCTACTAACACAAAATCTGAAACTAAATACATTGCACAAATGCCAACCTTGAAACTGAACAAAAAATATAAAACAATAGAGACCAGGCAGTTCACTTTACCACTCATGGATGCTCCCAAAAATTCTTTTGCGTGTGGTACATTCTAAAACAAGCAGGCACACACAGCCCAGGGTTAGAAGGACATTCGGGGCAGTACATACGAGTCTCCTTCCGCGTACCTCTTCGCCAACAGACTCTAGGGGGCATATTATCAAGCCCCAGCAATAATTATCGCTGAGTGCGCTTAGCGCGCTTTAATTATCGCCGGCTATCGCTGGAATATATCGCCAAGCTAGCGCTGTATTATCAACGCTTAGCGCTATGGCGATAAATATTCCAGCGATAGCGGGTTTTCCATGGAACATCGCTGGTTTTCCAGCGATGTTCCATGGAAAACAGCAATAAGCTTGATGATAGGCCCTGTGGCCTTAGCCCCACAATCCACCTCCCATGTTAGGTATGCCTTAGTCAGGAATTTAACAGACGTTAAATTCCTGAGTTAAGGCAGAGTTAGCGCGATTTAAATTATCGCTACGCCTCGTTGTTAATATCGCGAAGCTGCCTTCGCGATATTTTCCAATTGTTGTTTTCACAGCCACGCCTACTTTGCATCTCATTATCGATGCGAGGCGAGGCGTGTGAAAAACGGGGGCTAAGTCAAGGAAACACGCGCTAGCGTGTCCTTGTAAATAATGCGATATAATTATCGCCGCTTTGCGCCTGAAAAACGGATGCTAAAGCGGCGATAATTGTATCGCCGGCCCTTGGTAATATGCCCCTACATCTCCTACTGGGAAAGTCTTTTGAGGGTGTGGGAGGAATGTGATCAGGAAAGTGGTGATCTTTCAATCTAGCCACATCCTCCACCACTCCAACTCTAGGAACACTTGCCTGTTCCACTAAAACAAGGCTGCCTATTACAGACTCCTAAAACTTAGCAAAAGTCATCCTTGACTCAGGACAAGAATCTTTGAATACAACAAAACCATTAAAGGTTGCCAAGTGGAAAAGATGGATAGCCAACTTCTTATACCAAATGTAAGCTTTACGAGAGCAGCGTAAGGTTCCAACCTCTGATCTACTCTGTCAACAACACCCATGTGCCTATTATAGTCTAAAATGCACACAGGTTTGCGCGCTTCAGCAACCTGACCCCAAACAGTCACAGGTGAAGTACTTTCATCATGGATGGTACTCAGCATGTAGACATCTCTCCTGTCTGAACTCTTCACAGCTAGAAGTTCCTCGCAACGCAACGCACTGCACTGTCCCGACACAAGCTTTTGACAAACTAGTTCTTTAGGGAAACCTTTACGGTTAGAGCGGATTGTGCCACAAGCAACAGTGTCCACTTTGGCCAATTCCCTGAACAACCGCACACCAGTGTAGAAGTTATCTACATATAAATGGTGACCTTTGTTAAAAAGTCCTCTACCAAGTTCCCACACAATTTTCTCAGTCACTCCAAAAGTGGACGGACAACCATGGGGGTTAATCCTGGATTCCTTACCGGTGTACACCCTGAAATTAGAGACATATCCAGTCCTACTGTCACACAGCATATACAGCTTAATTCCATAGCGAGCCCTCTTACTAGGAATGTATTGCCTAAAAACAAAGCGGCCCTTGAACAAGACCAAAGACTCATCCACTGCTATTTCTTTCCCTGGAGCATAGATCTCAGAAAATCGATCTACAAAGTGATCAATGACAGGCCTAATCTTAAAAAGACGGTCACACTCAGGGTGATCTCGTGGCAACGCTAAACCATTATCGACATAATGCAGCATCTGAAGCAGAAGCAAATACCTATCACGACTCATGACTGCCGGAAATATAGCTGTTGCCATCAAGGGACTAGTAGACCAATATGAAGACATTGATGGCTTCCTTAGCAAGCCCATCAAAAAAGTTAAACCCAAGAACTTCTTCATCTCTCCAGATTTGTGGAACTCCACTGGGTAGCTCTAGAATGGGGCTTAAGGCTGGCACTGTTGTCCCTCAAAAAATGTTCGGCATACAAATTAGTCTGCTCAACAATCTCTGCCAAAAACACATCGTCCATAAACAACTGAAAAAAATTTGTCGCCAAAAACTTTTCTGTATTCACTCTACACCCTGGAACACCAGTAAAGTCTGGCAATGCCGGCTGCACCATGCCTGGGGCAACCCTGAGGTCATCACTTCCAACTGGAAGCCTTGCAGCCCCAGGCTGCAACCCAGATGCCTCTTGCTGCACTATCGGCACATCAATGTCCTCCTCTAAAACAGGCACTTCATCCGCACTAAGAGTCGCTTCATCCGCACTGAGAGTAGCTTCATCATCCGATGATTCCATGTGGAGAGAAAACTCACTGCCTGAATCTTCCCCTCCCTCCTCTGCCTCAGATGCAGAGTCAGTCTCTGAACCATGGTCAGAGGAAGACTCAAAAAGCATACCAACAACCTGCTGAGCAGTAATCCTGCGGCTAGCCATTATCCTTACTAAGAAAGGAGACTGCACAAACAAGTCAACAACAACCAACACTGTGCAAAATAAGTAAGTAAAAAAATGTGTGCCTTTATCACAAAGATCTATATACTCAAAAACTATACGATTCATTTGCAAGAGACAGCTACACTCACAGCACCTACTCTGCAGAAAGACAGCAAAAACCAACGATATCCCACTAGAAAGAAAAAAACAAAACCAATTACTCACAAGACAACAAAATACACATCGAGCACAAATGCAAAAAGTTTTTGACACTCAAAAAACAGAAGCCAAACATACTGCTATTATTACACCATTTGCAAAAAACACATTCATGCAGAGAAATGAAAAACATTTACATTGTACAAAAAAAGTCTCTTACCAAACACATGCAACTACACAAACAGCAGAACCACCAGTAACGAAACCGCAACTTGGAACAGTCTAAAGAGCAAAAGTCTTGAACTAAAACAAAAAGGGAGAAATAAAGCATTACAATTGCAATTCACAAGAAATAAAACAATTAACATTATAACACGCTATGTCACTACCCAAATGGTCAATCTGCCAGATGGGCCTTCAAATAGGGCTGAGAAAAATGGGGAGTGATCTTTCCCAAGGGATCGGGTGAGGTTGTCTGCCAGGCCGATCTGTCCCCCAGGTGGGGCAGAAAACAGCAGACAGAAATGTGCCCCCTTGCTAAAGAAATAAATCCCTGGTGCCTAGTAGGGTTTTCTGCCTCCCCCTCCAGCCTAGGGCAGAAAGGCCAAAAAAGGAGCAGATCTGTCCCCAGGAGGGGCAGAAAAAACATTAACCAAATTTTACCCCCTTGGAAGCAACCATGTCGCTTCCATTACACACAAAACAAAATCCCTGGTGCCGAGTGGATTGTCTGCCCCCCCCCCCCCCGTGGGGCAAAAAGGCAAAAAAAACAGGCCGATCGGCCCCCTGGAAGCGACCCTTGCCCAAGGGGCCGCTTCCATTTTAATTAAAAAAAACTCCCTGGTGTCTAGTGGGGTTTTCTGCCCCCCCGGGGGCAGATAGGCAAAATAAACGGGGGGGCAGAATACACATTAAAAAAATATGTCCCCTGTATGCGACCCTTGCCCAAGGGGTCGCTTCCAATTTATTTATTTTTAAATCCCTGGCTTTAATGGGCTTTTCTGCCCCCCCGGGGCCAGAAACGCCAATAAATGCAGGCGATCTGTCCCCAGGGGGGGGCAGAAAAGTCTTAAAAATTAATAATGCCCATAAGGAAGTGACCCTTGCCCAAGGGGTCGCTCCCATTTAAAATTTAAAACACTCCTTGGTGTCTAGTGGGGTTTCCTAAACAGACCGGTCTGCCCCCAGGGGGGGCAGCATATACTTTAAAAAAAAATATGGCCCCTTGAAACGACCCTTGCCCAAGGGGTCGCTTCCATTTTAATTTTAAAACATCCCTGGCTCTAGTGGGCTTTCCTGCCCCCCCTGGGGCCAGAAACACCAAAAAATGCAGGCAATCTGTCCCCAGGGGGGGCATTAAAGTCTTCAAAAAAATTATCCCCCTAAGGAAGCGACCCTTGCCCAAGGGGTCACTTCCAATTTAATTTTTAAAAAATCCCTGTTGTCTAGTGGTTTTTTTCTGCCCCCCCCTGGGCAGAAAGGCCAAATAAACAAACCGATCTGCCCCCAGGGGGGGGCAGAATATACTTTTTTTTTTAAATAAGGCCCCTGGAGGTGACCCTTACCCAAGGGGTTGCTTCCAATTCAATTAAAAAACAATCCCTGGCTCTAGTGGGCTTTTCTGCCCCCCCCCGGGCCAGAAACGGCCACAAAATCAGGCGATCTGTCCCCAGGGGGGGGGGCAGAAAAGTCTTCAAATAAAATATCCCCCTAAGGAAGCGACCCTTGCCCAATGGGTCGCTTCCTTTCATGACAAAAGACATCCCTGGTGTCTAGTGGGGGCATTCCTGTTGCACGATCGCGACGCTGTGCGCAATCTATCAGCAGGAATGCCCTGCATTGAGCCATCAGGGGAGGAGAGGAAACACTGTGGATCTGGCCCCCCCGCCCCACTGGAGCAGAAACACTCACCCTTCCTCCTTGGGACGCCTGGAAGCAAATGGATTCCAGGCGTCCCATTGCTTCCTGATGACGTCGGCGCGAGCTGTGCGCGCTGACGTCACAGGATCGCCAAGGGGGTGGTCGGCGGTGGCAGCGGAAGCTCTTCCGCAGCCATCCTCCTTTGTGGCACGATGTTGGGCTGCCTATGGGGGGAGCGCCAGCGCTTCCCCCATGGGTGGGTGCCATGATGGAGCGGTTCCGTCATGAGCACAGCCCAACCGATGCTCATGACGGAACCGCTCCGTCATGAGCATCGAAGGGGTTAACCAAATGGTAGTTAAGGTTCCATCCTGAAATATATATACAACTCTACTTGATCTAAATGATCATGCATCCTACCCCTTTCCCAGTGTTAATATCATTAATGCTTACTCCCAAAGGAAAAGTGCTACCAAATAAAGTGCAAGTGCAAGAATGTGCAAATCGTCAAGTCCAACTATAATCTATAATAGCTGGCAACATAAAAAAAAATTCACGAAGCCTGAGACATGCCCAATTCATATGAAGAATAAAGTGCAAGTGCACAGTAGACATACGATTGAGTACAAAATATGGAGTAAACCAACACAGCTGAATTCTAATACTAGTACCATTCATATGTACATAAAGTGCGAGTGCACAGTAAACATACGACTAGTGCAAATTAGTTGTCATCATTACTTACTATTGATACCCAAAAAAATACAGTACATGGTAAAACAACGGGGCTAAAACCAGTTTAAAACTTGTTTAAAACCCAGGTAAAACCAAGCAAAACCAGGTTAAATCCAAGTTAAAAACTAAGTAAAAAACAGTCTAAAACAGCAAAATATATAAAGCCACTGTATACCTATCCTATAGTAAATTGTGGAAGACCTCTCCTGTGTTGAGGCCATTAGGCATCCTAGTATCTAATAACAGGATAAATTGGGATTCTAGCTGGTGGAGTTTCTTCTCCCTATTACCCCCCCTGATTGACTTCGGTTCTGAACCTAATACAGAATAACTCAAGTCGTTAAGGTTGTTATTATGGACTAATTTAAGGTGTCGAGCAACAGGATAATTGGGATCTGAATTAACTACTGCACGAAGATGTTGAAGTATCCTGTTGAAGACTTGGAGCTTTGTACTTCCAACATATTTTAGATGACAGGTGCATTCCAATATGTAGACCGCAAAATCGGTCCTACAGGTATAATGGCCCTGGATCTTTATAGGTTTTGACTCAAATGCAGTGGTATACTCCGTTATGTTTTTTCCAAATTTGCAAGCTCGACAAGAGCTACATTTAAAAAATCCTGTCCTTTTAGATTACCATGTGCTAGAGACAGTAACCGCTGGGCTAGTTTTGACGAGTGCATCTCTCATCGAAGGGGCACGTCTAACGGTTAGAGAAGGAAGTTCTGGCAGGGTTTGAGACAAGGTCATATCTGTCAAAACTATAGGCCAATACCTATAAATGATCTTCCTTATTTGTTTCTCTTGGCGACTGTAAGTAGTTATCAATCTGACTGAGTCCAAAGGTTCAGATGTGTTACTGGGAGTGGTTAATGTAGGGATGGTGTTTGTGGTATTAACCTGTAAACACTCCTCTCTGCTGTGACTGTTAGCCCTGTTCAATGCTGACTTCAAATCTTTGGTTTTGTAACCCTGTGCACTAAAACGTTGGAGAGCTTCTGACTGGCAGAGTTTGAGATCTGTTTCAGAACTACAGATTCTCCAGATTCTTAGAAACTCCCCATAGGGGATACTCCGAATAAGGTGGTTGGGATGGGCACTTCTGGCATGGAGTATAGAATTTCCAGCAGTACTTTTCCTGTGGAGTTTAGTATGTATGTTGTTACCCTCAATGTATAGCTCCACATCCAAGAATTGCACACATTTATCGCTGATATAAGCAGTAAAATTCAAATTAAGCATGTTATTGTTAATAGTCTCAACAGATTGATTGGCAGATTCCATAGACCCTCTCCATACCACACAGACATTGTCTATGAATCTCCCCCAGTGGAGAACATGAGCATCATAAACGGTTTTGTGGAGGTCCCTGAGGACATGCTCCTCCCACCAGCCAATGTGTAAACACGCATAGCTGGGAGAGAAGCATGCCCCCATCGCCACCCCACGAAGCTGTTGGTGAACCTCCTTGTCAAACATAAAATAGTTATTCATAAGGCAAGTCTCAATCATTTTTAGGATCATTGTGTTATGTTCATATAAATGAATGCTGCGTTTACCCAAAAAGTATCTGACCGCTTCAATACCATCAGAGTGGTGAATGCTCGTGTACCGTGAGCAAATGTCCATTACAATAAAAAGACAATCCTCTTCCCATTTGACGGTTTGAAGTTTAGATAAAAAATGGCCAGTGTCTCTGATAAAAGAAGGGAGGTTCTCAACAAATCCATGTAAGAAATAATCAACATATTTGGACATGGGCTCTAAGAGACTCCTCTGAGCTGATATTATTGGTCTCCCTGGAACAGGTGTTATATTTTTATGAACTTTAGGAATCAAATATAACACTGGAGTTATGGGATGTTCATTTTTTAAAAAGCAGAATTCATTTTTACTAAGGAGGCCCATGCGTTTCCACTGGGCCAAATCCTTGAAAACAGTGTCCTTGACCTGCCTGAGATCACTAAAGGAGGCTTTTCTGTAGCAATCTACATCATTCAAGTGGCGTAGGGCCTCCTCCATGTAGAGGACCCTAGGCCACAACACTATATTGCCCCCCTTGTCCGCCTTGTTGATAATCACGTTGTTGTTGTCTTTCAACTTGCGCATGAGGTTGGAATATTGCACATCCAAATGCCTTCTTCGATTCTCTTTTCGCAAGACAGTTCTATTTAATTTCTTTAGTTCCTCGATGACACAGTCATTAAATATGTCAATTGCATCTTTGGGCATGATAGGAATAAAGGTGGAAGGCGGACGAAAGGGGCTATTCGATGGATTGCTACTATTGATGCCAAGTTCCCCCAGCTCATCTCGTGTGGATCTTGATATACTTTCATCATTGACAGCCAATGAATGCATCGATCTAAGTGTGGTAATGTCAGATACCTGAAGAGTAGAGGAAGTCATAGCAAGTTGTCAGATGTTGGAGGTAACCTCTGTTGCATTTTTCAATTTGAAATGTTTGAGAAGCTTAATAAGTTTTCGAATGAATTTGAAATCATCCACTCTAGATTGTACATACTTGAAGCTATTTGTAGGGCAAAATGAAAGACCAAGTGAAAGCAGCTGTGTTTCTGCAGTAGATAGTTCGATGTCAGAGAGATTAATGACAGTATTATCTGAATTGCTCATTGCTGGGGCCATTTCTTGGCTCTCCCCCCTCTGCCTCTCTTGCTGTCGCCGGAGTTTGCGCCTTTGTTTCCTGTGTCGGTTTCTCCTTCTCCTTGTTTCTTCACAGGATTGTTCGGCCGCAGGGTTTGGCGGCGGTCTTGCAATAAAAAATTCAACTCCTCGGCTGGTGTAAATTTAGTAGGCAGTTGTACATGTACACTGTTGTCCCTGCTATCATCAGAGTTAATGCTACTGCCTGCGGAACTAATTTCAGAGCAGGAAAATTCCAAACCTGATTCGACAGGTACTGCGACAGTGGAGTTTTTGGTAGCCAGTGCTTGTCTCTTGAGAGTATCAATCTTTTTAGAATAAGTGAAGACTCTACCCGTCTCATAATCTCTCTTGTCTCTGGCGAATTTGAATATTTTTCGTGCTTTTATGGTATCCTCATGCTTTCTTAGGCGTACCTCAATCTCCTCATTACCTTTTTGATCATGTGCTTCCAGCAGACCATTCACTTTTTCAATTTCCTTAAGAATTTCGACTCTATCTATCTCGGCATATTTTATAAGAATTGACACCATATTCATTGATGCTTCCAAATTGTTAGTTGCCCACTCCTTCAACATGAGTGGATTAGGATTCTCAAATGAAGGCGCTATCATCACCCTTAATCCACGTGGGATCCTGCCTACTTCTTTATATTTTTCCAGGGATTTCTTCTCCCACCATTTTGTTAGTTCAGTGCGTAACAGTTTTTCCAAATTTTTGAGTAAAGGTTTAACATCATTATTTGTGTTGGAGTTTTTGTTATGCCCACTTTGCACTTCGTCAACTTCTGGTAAGTTGAGGAAAAAGGTGTCTGCCACGGCCTCCCGGTCCCGCAGCGCGTCCGCTGTAGAAATCATTTCTTGATGCTCTGCAACGTGTTGTTATGCACGGCGGTGCTCTTTTAAAAATTACTTGTCGAGCACTTGAATAATCACCACTATCCCTACCACCCGCAAATGTCACTCACGGAATGCCGAACCGGCTTACCGCTGGGAAACTCGTATGGCTCCCCGACGTCCTCCGACTCCTCGGGCGCCACTGAGTACTCCGTAGGGAAGATCAGTTCACAGGTCCATCAAATCCAGACTGCGGGGGGCTGACTCGGCCAATACTCCTTACGGGTTAGGAACAAATCGCATCCGCGATGCCGGCTGCACACCGGTCAGCCACAGGTTGGAGGGAGGGTCCGCAATGTCGGAGACAGCCGTACTCCGCCAAAATCATATGAGAAAACCACAATCCTGAATCACCATAGCCACGGCGAAAATCAGGAACGGACCACAGCGTGATGTTTCAAAGTGCAGTGCTTTATTGCAGAAGAAAGTTTCAGAATCAAACAATGTAACGGCAAGTGCCCAGCATGACGCGTTTCGACCGCGTTTCCACGTCCTTGATCACATGACGCGCTGGACCTATTACAACCCTTAAATAGTGTCAAAGTCTTAGGTTGACGAAATTCAACCACACCCCTAAGCAATAGAGCTAAAAAACATACTTGACAGGCACTTGGTCTAAAACAAACACAATACTTTGTTTGATAAAAGAAAGTGTCACTGCCTGGGGATTTAAAAGGAAGGATGATGAACAAAGTAGAAAACAGTACTGACTGGATAAAACCATATTAATACATATAAATGTATAAACAATATCTAAAACTTAACCAAATGGTAATTAAGGTTCCATCCTGAAATATATATGCAACTCTACTTGATCTAAATGATCATGCATCCTACCCCTTTCCCAGTGTTAATATCATTATTGCTTACTCCCAAAGGAAAAGTGCTACCAAATAAAGTGCAAGTGCAAGAATGTGCAAATCGTCAAGTTCTGCCAACTATAATCTATAATAGCTGGCAACATAAAAAAATGTCACGAAGCCTGAGGCATGCCCAATTCATATGAACAATAAGGTGCAAGTGCACAATAGACATACGATTGAGTACAAAATATGGAGTAAACCAACACAGCTGAATTCTAATACTAGTACCATTCATAGGTACATAAAGTGCGAGTGCAAAGTAAACATACGACTAGTGTATAGCCATTAATATTGCAAGTTGTTTTGTCTAGAAAATAAGATTGCTTGTCGGTACGTTATCGTAGGCTTCTTTTCTGAGCTTTCCTTTACAGAATTCTGTATATGTCTACGGATATTGGATAAATGTGGTGTAAATTGTTCATCCGGACCCTTAGGACAGGGCTACTGTTGTTAGCAATGACTGCCGTTTGAAATGCGAATAAAACAATGTTGCAAAAAAGGGAATATTGAGTGAAGAACATTTTTGTGTTATATTTTACATGGATTATATTATTGACAACGTATGGTATGTTTTCACAGAGTGTGGCAACCTCACAGGTCACTAACATTTTGACTGAAGTTTCTAAAGCGGTACAAGTTTCAAAGTGCCTCCCAATATATAAACATTGTAATAGGGAAGATAAGGGCACAATGTTAGGGTAGCATGTAAATGCAAGGTCTTTTGGGATTTTCCAGTGTAAAACATGGTTTTGTTTTCGCACTAATGACACTTTCATTTGTTTTTTACATAATCCCTTTAAGAATGTGTTCAAATTGTGCAGCTTGGTCCATTCGTAGTCTCTTGTATGTGATTGTGTCAGTGACGTGCCCACTGCCCACGTATTAAAAGGTCGTATCCTTCACCACTAGTGCCCCTCCTTTATCAGGTACCTTGGAGGTCAAATTATGTTCTTCTGCCATTTTGTCCCAAGTCCTTTTTTTCTGTTTGACGTATTGTTAACCTTGCTGTTCGTTTGATATTTTAGTTTGTGATGTAATTTAGCACAAGCGTCACGAAGTTATCCAATGTCTTTTGATGTCAGGATGGTTGAAGATTAAATTAGGGGTCACATCTGTCATCAGTTTGTCTTGTGGTTGTTATCAGATCTTCCACAATGTTGTTGAAGAAGTGTTTGTGTCAAGGTTCCTCGTGAATTTGCATACCACTATTTCTGTTTCGAATTCGCTTGTCCTGTAGTTGGGTACAAACGATGTGCCTCTCTGTAGCATCTGTAGTTGTTTATTTGTAAATGTTTTACTAGAAATGTTAATAATTAAGAGTTTGTCTGACTCCTAAATGTTCTATTTTCTTTTCCCCTGCGGGTCTTTTGTTTGAAGAAGGGCTTACAGTTAAAATGCCGTAGCTTTTGATGTACTCGTTCTAACTGGAGTGCTATTGTCAGCTACCTTCCATTTCTTAACATGATTGACAGCATGCCAAGATGGCTACCGCTCCTTCAAATAACACAATTGTATAGTTTGCAGAGGGCAGTTCAGTTGATGGAATCATGTAAACGCAGAGTTTTTCAAACAGAATATGTATTATTTTTTAAGGCTACAGCGTGTAAGAAGTCGGTACCATAGCACTGATAATTCATGTATGATAACTTGATAACTGTGAGTGAATTATTTCACAGCGTTACTGATTCAGGTGTTTACTGTTACATAGAAGGAATATGCGCGGTAACCCCAAATAAAGGGACAAATTAGGCCCGAAATGCATCTGGGAATGAATGCAGCATTGAAATAATCAGTATCAAAGGTGTACTGAAGATGCGAGGTAGTAAAATTGCATATGTGGAAGGCCTAGACCACCAGATTCGCTGTGTGCATGCCGTTTTCTAGGTTTCAAGTTCGGTTCGTCCCATTTCATTTGAATGCCTTAATGTCGGTGTAAGCAATGGGAGTATTCTAAATACGTTGGAGCATATTTTTCATTCTTTCACGATGGACAACGAAGCAAGCCACCTTGCTGCGCCGCACGGGCAGGAATACGGCCTATTTAACATTATAGGGCGCATTCCTGTCCTAACGCAGGTGCACTTTTGTTGCCCAGGGCCAACTCAGGCACCCTTGCGGCATGTTGCAAGGGTGCCTGCATTGTAGGCAGGATGATTTTTGTGCAGGAAAGGACACCTTCCTACATAAAAACAATCCTGGCAGGCATTTTCCTCTTTCTATGTGTACACGTAGAAAGAGGAAAAAAGGGTGGAGAAGTACATTTCTCCTTGTTTCGCCTCACCTGGGAGGCATAGCATTTTGACACATTCCCAGGTCTACTACTAATGGTAAATCTGGCAATGCACCAAAATCCATGGGTGGATACGTGGGAACACCCACGCTTCACCCATGGACCGTCTTCCTGGGGCAGAGTAGTGCAAAGTAGCAGTTTGCGCTGCCTTTAATTTATCCAGCTTTATCAAGCCATGCAGGCCACACAAGGTGGCCTGGCATGGCTTGAAAAAACGCACTTAGGTTTTGCTTGGCCCTTGGGCATGCTTGCATGGCGCAAGAGCTATGAAAAACCTTGGTAAATCTGTCCCCTTGTGCTGAGTGGGGTTGACCACCATCTTAATCATATGGATCCTACCCCAGACTGAAAGGTTGAGATGCAATCTTCTTGCTAAAACAGCACACCTCTTGGACAATAGGGATTGTAAATTATATTCAGACAATACACTCTCATGTTTTTCTGAAATTTTTGTAAACATTTCATATTAAATCATCCAATACAAGAACTTCCAATGATGGAGGACATTGGAATTGCCTCACATTTCCCTGGGCACTTTATAGCCAGAGAACTGTGTTAAAGAGTGTATCAAAACATTAAAACTTATAAGGAGGTGTCGGGAAATGTAACTGTAATCAGGATGTCATTAGTATAGAAAAAATACTTCACAGGCCCCATAGCCCTTAAGCCACTCTGTTCCTAATAGAGCACATAGGTGTTCTAGTGCAAGCAAAAATATGGGGACATGGGACACTCTTATCTTGCACCTCACTTAATTGCAGGGGGTCTTGGCAAAAAACTTGCACAGTTGGGTGGGAGTATAGCCACTTGACTTTGGATATGAAGTCCTGGCCCAGTCTGAATCTGTGAAACATACCGAACATGACCGCCCACTTGACCCAGTTGAATACCTTTTTTATCATTGAGAGAAACAGCCAACAAATCTTCTTCTGCAGCCTGGGAACACCAGAGGAGAAGAGCTATCCTTGTCCATTGGTTGGACTTATATAATACCCTGGGGAATCCATCTTCCCCGGTCGGGTTCAAAGCAGGTAATATGCACAGTTCATTGCTAATGTATTAGCATGACAATGGAAAAGAGTCTCCAAGCCAGGATGTCTGCAGAAGAATGTCTGGAGTATGTGAGAGGGACATTGGATACAAAGATAGACATCTGTGAAGATTAACATAAAAGTATTTCAAGGAATTGGCATAATATGAAATGAATGAATGAAATGAAATTTGTACTTGTAAAGCGCACTGTTACCCTAGGGTGTCCTGGCGCTGTACGCATACCGCTGTGGAACCCTTCCTGTCTTTTCCCTGTGAAATGTCCACTCCTGGGCACCCCCAAGGTGAAGCCAGGCATCCCAGCGCTCGTGGGGCCGTTGTGGAGATTAAGCAAGCTATTGCCCAGAGTTGCAGAGTGGGACCCATGATTAGAATAGGCACCGAGGCGAGAATTATCAGGTCCGAGGAAATTGAGCCCAAGACTCGCCGAGGCGGGAATTGAACCCTGGTCCCGGGCCAGATCTCTGCATCAGGGTCTGCCGCTCTAACCATTGAGCCACACTTCTCCACAATATGCAAAAGCTAAAGTAGAAAATCATCAATCTAAAAGCATTAATATCCGAGCATTTTACCAAATGTCCACATATGAGTGAGCGAGGAAGAAAATTAACATTCAAACATTATGGGGCTGATTACGATGTCAGTCGGAGTTGCCTCCGACCGGAACCATCTTGGACTTGGGACCGACCGACCGGAGTTCGGCAGTTCCGACTGCCTGATTCCTGGTTACAATTCGACCGAACACTGTTCAGTCGGATTCCCACTGTTCTCTATGGGTGCTTATGTCACGGCTGTAAACCGGCCGTACCGGCTGTAATGCAGGATCCTATAGAGAAATGGGGGTGTGTGTAAAACCCTGCACCCTGTGGCAGGCACCCCATGGTGTCTGAAAAGACAACAAAAGAAAATCCCCCTGCCACTAATGTCCAAAAAGCGGAATATCTCACTCTTAAATGGGATGATAAGTTCCAGCGTACTAACCAAACCAAACAAGGAATACAGAAAATAGACCACTGTACGAAAATTGCACAATATGATATATTTAATACAAAATGTAAACACTTAATATAATGTCATTTCAATAAATAGAAGATAATCCAAAGTACATATTAAGTCAATAATATAAACAAGAATCAGCACAAAAATAAAGATAATTTTCATCCCCCACTTGAAATACTATTCATACCTCATCAACCATCCATACTCACAATTCAATTCTCTTATGCTAAACATACTCCATTCTCATCACTCACACTCTCCATACTATCGTTTTGCGTGTCTACAATATCGGTACAAAACCCAATGGTATATGACAGGAGCAGTACAAGAGGAAGTCATCCAAATATTATTGTATAATATGAACTCCAACTGTTGATATATGTTTTCCAATACATACAGAAAATTAATGCTTGATACAAATGCCGCTATGGAGTGATATAATGTTCATAATTGTCGTCATTTGGAGTAGGCTTCTTAATATGTCATTGACATTCTAATGCCCCTGTACTGTTATGCGCCAACACACTTTTCGGTGACTCCCCAGGGCGGGGTTACACCTTCATCAGGGTGCTCAAATGGTATATTCCAATAGTAGACAGTGGAATGTAGCGATGGGGGGGAACCAAACCAGCAACAAAGCATATATATAGTGTTCTGGGGAGCACTGCAAGAGTGTCAAATGACTAAGTGAGACATCTCCCTCGGGGGACTCTGTAGACCGGCGGTGGTCCTCTCAGAGCTCGTGGGAAAACTATCAGGCCCCAGAGACATACGAAGAGCTCGCATACAATGTAAATCTCAACCATACGTTGTAATAAATTCTAGTAAATCCAGATGTATATCAATAGAGATGAAAAGGCCATAGGTCCGTCGCTGCGCATAGTGCAGCCTCCATAAAAGCAAGATCCCGGATGAATCCCCATGGTGCCTGCCACACAGTGCAGGGATTTACAGGGGGGTAAACTAGGTTCCCCCTTGACCATCAACTGTAGGCTGTGGAGACCCAAAGTTTCCGTATCAGAAAGGCCAGCATGGAAAGGCTGTGGGAAACCAACATCGTAATCCCAATGGTGGAAACACCGTAAATGGGGGATTACGATGCAGTTCCGACTGGCTGGAAGACTCCGAAAGCCGGTCGAAACCAAGTCGGAATGACTGGCTGGTTTACGTTCTGACCGTCGACATTGTAATCGGTCGGTCGGACCATGAACCGACCGTGTTGGTCGGAAAGCCTCCTACCGCAGTTGGAAAGCTTCGGAATAGTGGTCGGAGGCTTTGCGACTGACATCATAATCAGTCCCTAAATATGGAATGCGGAAAAAAGGATTCCCAAACCTGGCTGTTCTACTTCGAGCAGAGTGTTTCTTCAAGAGGACTTGGACTTGACTCTGGGCCTGATTATGACTATGGCGGACTGCCATAGCCATGGTGGTGGTGCGGGCACTGCCAGTCCAACCACCATATTATAAATTGGGTGGTTGAACCACCATAGGACCGCTGCTACCACCAGGGAACCACAATCCTTGGTGGTCTTGCAGCTTATGAGTTTCATCACCACCACAGTATTCATGGCGGTGAGCTTGCCATGAAAACTGTGGCAATAAGGAAACTAACAGTGCCTCAGGGCCATGAGGATGCATGCATGGGGGCACATGGTGTGCTCCCTTGTCTGCATGCATGTCCAGTTCCTGCACGGCATGGACTTAGCAGTCCATTCAATGCAGGAACTTTCTTTGGCTTTCCCATTGCAGAGCCTTTCTAAAGCTCACCGCCTGGGATCACCAAAGCACCACCCACCAGACGAGGAGAAAATTCCTAATCTGATAGGCTGTGTCAGAAGGGCTTTGGCAGTGTGGCAGTGGGGCACTGGTGTGGCTGCCCACTGCCACACCACCAAAGTCATAATCAGACCCTCTATTTCTTGTGTGTTCTTCAGCCACCTGATTCAGGAGCTCCATGTTGGAGCACATGTGGCCTAGTATTTGCTTGGGGGTCTGTGTTTGTCTGAACTCCAGTGTAGGATGATTTTCCTTCTGTAACTTGTCCCAGCTGGAGTTCCAACACTACATTGGTGACAAAGCAAAAGAGTCCAAGAAGTCTTCAAATTCGTCAGGCTGAAAGAATGCAGAGGTTTTGCAGTTTACTGTAACTATCCTGTTGAAAGGTTCCAAGAGCCCAACTTTGATATCACATTGCCTCAGTTTGGGTCATAGTGCAAAGAATGTCTTATTTTCAACTTTGGTGTTGTCTGAGTAGTGTGCTGAGACATGGATAATCTGCCAATCTAGTAAGAATTGAACTCCATGTTTTTTTGGCCTGCAATATAATTTATGTGTGTTGATGTCACAGTAAGCAAGCAATCAGAGGAGGAGGCCTCTCAGGATTTGCCTGTATGTGAAACTACCTTAAGTGGCCCCCTGGAAATAAAGTGTTTCTAGGAATTGCTTATTCATTTGATGTGAGATTAGGCTTTATAATAGAGAGATCATATGATCCTTCACAGACTGTTGGGAGTTCCATAGAAGTATATGCTATGCCTGCTTGAGAGATCTTTGTACTGCGTAATTTTTTTCTTGAGGTGCGAGAGCTCCATATCCCAATCCAATGGTGTGCAAGTCATTTGTCAATCTCAATTAATCTCTTATATGTACTATTCAAGTGTCTATGCAATGAACATTGCTCGTATGCATCCACTTGACCCCAGAGAACAGTTCTACCAATTACGAGTCCAGAGAGCCCATCTTCAGACCAATAGACAATATCTCCTTCATAATCATGTCAAGTGTCACTGCAGAACATCTTCGACTACAATATGGTGTGGAGCTGGAAATTCACAACAGGGCATCAGAAAAAAGTAGTCGTCTGGTGGATTTTACTGAAGATACATGTGCCCAAAGGCTGTAGGTCATGACTACCACAACAAAGTCATATGTAGATGTTGCAGCATAGCTCCCTTTCCTAGATGTGCAGTAAACTTTCCATTTGTAGTAGCAGTTGTGCACAAAGCAAACCTTCATAAGTGGCATTGAGCGTGATAGGGTGTATCTGGAGCTTAAATAAGTAGTGGACAGCCCAAAATCCTAGGTCGTTCATAAGTTCGTTTCAGTCTCATTTACCATAGTTTCAATACAACATATCTGATCCAACAGCCATATGTACTATTGTTCAAGGAAGAACATGTTATATGCCCCCAAAAAAGCCCTCTTTCCACAGGCAAAAATATATTTCTTTAACCCCTTCAATGCTCATGACGGAAAGGTTCCGTCATGAGCACCAGTGCTCGTGTGCTCATGACGGAACCATTTCCTTTTTTTTGCCTCAGGAGGTGGGGAAGAGCTTCCCCAACATCCCGAAGCATTTTTTTTAAAAATCAAATGACAATCGCGTGCATGGCCCGCTGATGTCCTTACATTGAAAATGAAACTGAAACTTAGTTTCAGTTTCACTGTTTCGGTATTCGTGTGGCTATCTCAGCCCCCGAGCAAAGAAATACACTGGAGTGGTATCATTGGAAAGGGGAGAATCTCCCCTTTCCAATGGTCCCCCTCCCTAATGGATCCCTGCTTTGGTATTGCCACAGGAGGGCGATCCCCAAGCAGGGATCCACCCACTAGACACCAGGGAGGGGGGAGCAGCCGCTTGGGCAAGGGCCTTTGCTCCCCCCATGGCAAATGGGCACATGGAGTCTTTCTGCCACCCCAGGGGGGAAGAAAGCACCCTTGACACCAGGGATTCTTTTTAAATAGATCAGGGGTGGGGGCTGCCCAGAATGGGCATGCCAATGCCTCCACCCTCCCCCTTAAAAAAATGCCAAAGCCTTTCAGCCCCCCAGGAGGCAGATGAGGGCAATAGCCCCTGATCTGCCCCCCGGGGGGGCAGAAAGCCCATTATGCACCAGGGATTAGGTTATTTTTTTATACATAAAGGTGAGGGCTGGCCAGAATGGGCATGCCAATGACCCCTCCCTAAAAAAGACTGCCACATTCTTTCTACCCTTCCAGGAGGCAGATGGGGGCAACAGACCCTTATCTGCCACCCGGGGGGGCAGAAAGCCCACTAGACACCAAAGATTGTTTTTTTCCGAAGTTCATAGGTGGGGGCTGCCCAGAATGGGCATGCAAATGCCCCCACTCCCCCAAAAATGCCACAGTCTTCTTGCCCCCCCCCAGGAGGCAGATGGGGGCAATAGCCCCTGATCTGCCCCCCAGGGTGGGGTAGAGAGCCAACTAGGCACCAGGGATTATGCTGGCTTTTTTATATGTAGGAGTGGGGGCTGCCCAGAATGGGCATACCAATGCCCCCCCAAAAAATAACAACAGTCTTTCTGCCCCCTTAGGGGTATATCGGGGCAATAGCCTTCGATCTGCAGCCCCCCCAGGGCGGCAGAAAGCCCACTAGGCACTGAATTTTTTTTTGCAACATCCCTTGCTGTAGATTTTGGGCCCTATCACAGCCGGCACCTAGGGAAACCTAGCAAACTTGTACATTTTTGTAAGCTAGACACCAAGGGTAATCAAAGATGGGATGACTTGGGTGCCTCTCACCAGGTTCTGTTACCCAGAATCCCTTTCAAACCTGAAACTTTACAAGAAAAAAAAACATTTTCCTCACATTTCTTTGATGGAAAGTTCTGGAATCTGTGGGGAGCTGCAAACTCCCAGCCATGCAGCATTCCCCCAAATCTCCCAATAAAAATGGTACCTCACTTGTGTGGGTAGGCCTAGTGCCAGCGACAGGAAACGTACCAAAACACAACATGGACACATCACATTTTTCCACTGAAAACAGACTCTTTTTTTGCAATGTACCTAGCTGTGAATTTTGGACCCTAGCTCAGCCGGCACCTAGGGAAACGTATCAATCCTATACATTTTTGAAAACTAGACACCCAGGAGAATCCAGGATGGGGTGACCTGTGTGCCTTCACTAGGTTCTGTTACCCAGAATCCCTTGCAAATCTCAAACTTTGTAAAAAAAAACACATTTTCCTCACAGTTTTGTGATGGAAAGTTCTGGAATCTGCGTGGATCCACAAACTTCCACCCACCCAGCATTCCCCAAAGTCTCCCAGTAAAAATAATACCTCACTTGTGTGGGAAGGCCTAGTACCTGTGACAGGAAACGGTCCAAAACTTAACATGGACACATTACATTTTTCCAGTGAAAACTGACCCTTTTTTTGCAAAGTGCCTAGCTGTAGATTTTGGATCCTATGTCGGTCGGCACCTAAGGAAACCTAGCAAACATTTACATTTTTGAAGACCAGACACCCAGGGGAATCAAGGATGTGGTGACTTGTGTGGCTCCCACCAGGTTCTGTTACCCAAAATCCCTTGCAAACCTCAAACTTTGTAAAAAACCCCACAATTTCCTCACATTTCTGTGATGGAAAGTACTGGAATCTGCGTGGATCCACAAACTTCCACCCACCCAGCATTCCCCAAAGTCTCCAAGTAAAAGTAATACCTCACTTGTGTGGGAAGGCCTGGTACCTGCGACAGGAAACGGCCCAAACCTTAACATGGACACATCACATTTTTCCAGTGAACACTGACCTTTTTTTCGCAATGTGCCTAGCTGTGGATTTTGGACCCTGGCTCTGCCGTGACCTAAGGAAACCTAGCAAACCTATACATTTTTGAAAAATAGACATCCAAGGAAATCCAGGATAGGGTAACTTGTGTGGTTTTCACCAGGTTCTGTTATCCAGAATCCCTTGCAAACCTCAAACTTTGTAAAACAAAAAAACATATTTTCCTCAGAGTTTTGTGATGGAAAGTTTTGGAATCTAAGGGGAGCAACAAACTTCCATTAACCCAGCATTCCCCCAAGTCTCCCCATAAAAATGGTACCTAACTTGTGCGGGTAGGCCTAGTGCCCGCAACAGTAAATGGCCCAAAATTATCAATTACAAAAAGACGTTGTTTTGCGAGGGAGTTACCTGCGTTTTTGATCTCAGTCTCAGCAGCCATCTAGCGAAACCTACCAATCCCAGACATTTCTGAAAACTAGACACAAAGGGCCCGATTCCGATGTCATTCGGAAGGCCTCCGAATCGGATTTGGATTTCCCGGATCCGATTCGTAGCCCTTGTTTACGACCGAATCGTACACAGGTCCGAATGACCAAGTACGATGCGAAGACCGCGTACTCACTGACCGAAGCGTTTCCGGGACCTGAACCTGTCCGTACGACTTGTTTTTAGCCGAATCGTGCCATGCTATGGAGCCGAATTCCGACCGAGCGAGTACGATGCACGATTCGGACAGCCGCTTCGCCTCGGTCTCAGCGAGACAAAACAGCTATCGGAAGCGTACTTCAGGAGGCTTAGCAGGCCCCCTTCACCCAGGGCCCTCCAAATCTGTCACGGGGGTGTGCCCATGGGTCCCCCCGATCCAGGCATGCAGAGTGTGACGGGCACCATGGGGTGCCCGCCACAGGGTGAACGCTTTTCCCCACCCACCCCTTTTCTGCTATGGGAGCCCGTGTACGCGGCTGTATACGGGCTCCCATAGAGTTCAATGGGAGTCTGAGCGAACCGAGTCCGTAAGCATATGGCAGCATCATACTCACTCGTTCGGACTCCTGGAGCACGTCTCACTCGGAAAGCACTCTGGATCCAAGTCGTACGGATGGCTTTCCTAGCAAGATCGGATTGGGCCCAAAGTTGTGGGATCACTGGGCTGACACAAATTTCGTACCACCCCGCGTTCCCCCAGATCTTCTGATAAAAATGGTACCTCACGTGTGTGGGTGGACCAAGCACCTGCGACAGGCAAGGGCCTAAAACATATTGTGGAGACATTAAAATTATCTATCACAAAAAAACCTGGTTTTGCAAGGGGGGCACATGCGTTTTTGGTCCTGGGATCGGTGCCCATCTAGGGAAACCTACCAAACCCAGACATTTCTGAAACCTAGACACCAGAGGGAGTCCAGGGATGTGTGGCTTGCATGGATCCCTCAACATTTTGCTACCCAGAATCCCCATGCAATCCCCAAATTTAGCTAAAAAAAAAGCACATTTTCCTTACATTTCTGTTTGGGATCACCGTGCCAGCAGAAAATGTCCTACCAACCACCGTTCGCCTTGGTCTCCCGATAAAAATGATACCTCAGTTGTGTGGGTGTCCAATGCAGAATCGCCTAAAAATGTATTTTAAAAAAAATATAGGGGCCTATTAGGATATCTGGCGGATCGCCACCGCCGGGTCGGCAGTGGCCACCACTGGCCCAGTGGTGGCGATCCACCCGCCAAATATCCTTTTTCACCCCCGCCATATTAGCATGGCGAGGGGCACCGCGGCGGACGGAAAGACCGTCCGCCGCTTTTCCGCCGGTCAGAATGCCGACCGGGCGGAAAAGGCAGACAACATGGTGGCGGTGCCTTGCATGCACCGCCATCCATATTAGCATGCCTGCGGTGACATGCCTTTCCATGGCGGAGACTCCGCCATGGAAAGGCATGCGGAGAATGCCTTCGGAAGCCCATTACGGGCCCCCGGGGGGGTGGGGAGGTGGATGCCTGCACTTGGAGGGTACCCATGGTACCCCCCTTCATTGGCATGCACAAGGTGGCAGGCACCGCGCGGTGCCTGTCACGTTGTGCATGCCAATGCACAACCTGCATATATTGCATTGTGGCGGGTGCTGCTTACAGCACCACCCGCCGCAATACAATATATGCGGGATGCCACCGCCACAGTGGCATCCTAATTGACATTGCGGGACCGCCGCACCTCTTGCAGGCGGTCCCGTTTGCCGTTGCGGTGGCGGGCGGAGACAGTCCGCCCGCCATCGTAATAGACCCCATAGTACTTCCCAGTTACAGGCCCTTGCCCCACCAATAGTTAATAAAATTACTGAAATATTTACTATCATTCCTAAACTTTATAAGTTAAAAAAATAAATTAAATCATAATCCAAAAAACAAATTTTGCATTAAACAAAATTAAAAATATAATTTTGCTATAAACTTATAATTTAAAAACAAAATACATTTGAAATATTTTTATAATTTAAAATATAGCTTCTAAAAATTATAAAATTGTAAATGTTAAATAAAAATATTTTTGAGTTATTTTACTTTATTAGAATAATTTATTTAATATTTTTACTCTTAAATCATATTAATAATGTAATTTTTAACAAATTATGAAATGTAATACCATTCATATATATTTTATTTAATATTAACTTACAATTTATTAATTTTTTTCAAATGAATTAATTTGAAAATATTTGTATTATAAACATTTCCCAGAAAGTTAATAACTTTAATATATATCTTAAATAATATCACATTAAAACTAATTAATAACATTTATAATATTTCCAAATAAATTTAACAATTGTGAAATATTAATATGAATATCATTAAAATTATTACCATAAAATGTACTTTAAAATATATAGTTTTTAAATATCTCCTCACCCTTTTCCCCCTAAAATCCAATATCCTGCTACTAAAATAAAATTATTAAACCCTTTGTTATATACATTAATACAACTAAAAATAAGAATTTCAACAATTTCATAACTATTAAATTATCTCACCAAAAACACAACTGAAAAAATAATAAACACGTACAATTAAACACCTTACAATAAATTATATACTTATTAACACTTTCAAACGATATTACAACTGATATTTACTGCATTGATATTTTTTACAACAATATTGAAAACAGCATATGTATCAAAGTATTTTGCATTCACAAACGGTGCGAATTGCAAAATTTGGGCATTTGCGAATGCAAAATGGCCTTATCAAATGTATGAAAAGCATTCTCACGTCATACCTTGGTAATCGCTAAAATAGTGATTCCTTATTTTGCGATTACCTAATTGCGAATCGCTATTAATGAATCGCAATTGGGCATTCGCTAAATACATGTACGAACCATTTGCAATTTACGAATTCATTCGATGGTCAATTTTGCACATGCAAATTACCACAAAATCAAATCAGGTGGTAACCAGGTGCAAGTTATTTAAACAGGCCCAGAGGGCCACAGGATGTTTCACAATGGCAGCCTTCTACATCATAGCGAGGAGAATGAGGATTCAAGCAGCAGGAGGAGGAGGATACAAGAGCGCATTTTTAGAACGTGCGTCACATTGTTTGGGCAGAGAGAGGATGAAATATATGACAAATATAGATTAAATTCTGGAATAATCTTAGACCTAATAGCTGAACTGCATCCACTACTGCATCATCCGACTCGCAGGACCAATGCAATACCCACACATGTGCAGGTCCTATGTTCACTGCACCCCCTATAGTCAGGGTGCCACCAGGGGGTAATAGCAGCAGCAGGAGGGTTGTCTCAAAGTCACTGTCATGTTTATTCAATGCGTTCTTGGGTGCTATGTTGTAGAGGATACACCAGTACATCAGGGTTCCCACAACCCCACAGGAACTGCACCAAACTAAATTACATTTTTATCAGATAGCTCAATTCCCCCATGTAATGGTATGCATAGATTGGATGCATATAGCCATATGCTCCCCTCAGGCAATGAGTATATTTACAGGAACAGGAAGTCATATCATTCATTGAACATCCAAGTCATATGTAATGGCTCACACATTATCACAGACATAGTAGCACGATATCCAGACAGTATGCATGATTCCTTCTTCTTTAGACACAGTGGTATATATACATGTCTCCTTGGGGTGAATTTGGAGAAGGATACCTGCTAGGTAAATGCATAAGACGCAGTCCTGCAAACTCAATGAACATGGAGACACATTAAAGTGAGTAATCTATTGTCTTTTCCCCTGTAGGTGACTGCGCATATGCTGTGTGCTCCTTCATTCTCACCCCATAACTAAATCCAACTACATAAAAAGCGAGCAGCTGTACAATTCTGTGCACAAGACTACATGCAACGTGATAAAGAGGACCTTCGGATTACTGAAGAGTAGATTCCGCTGCCTACATAAGAGTGGAGGTGCACTGCAGTACAGGCCTGAGATATGCTGTAAAATTGTGGCCACTTGTGCCAAGTTGCACAACATTGCGACTTTCAAATGCATACCAATATACATATCTGATCCAGACACAGATGATGAAGATGGGCCATGTAGGGCATGGCAACCTGGAGACAGATCAAGGGCAGCAGAGGGCTGACAACGTCGTGTGGAAATCACACAGAATTATTTTTAGGGTGAGTAATGATGAGACGATGCACTTCATTACTTATTTGCTACTGTGTTTTATTCACCTTAATCTGTATGAACACAGCCGTCATCATGTTACATGTGTGTAAATTTGTATGACAGCATAGGATTTCAAATAAGCATGCACAACATTCTGCACTGAGCATCACATGCAAAAGGTTAACTCACCCATTGGAATTCCTTGGTCACATCACTATCTACTTTTTACGGGCACGCACAGCACTGAAACGGTCAGTGCGTACACTGGCCTCCCTTGATGAGGCCTCAGATGCCGTACCTTGCCTCGCTCTCCACTGTCTGGTCTCAGTCACCAGGGCACTGATACTGCTAAGGCTGGAGGCCTCCTCACTGTCCACAGTACACTTGCCCCAGCTATAGTAGCTGCCTGTAACTGTTCTACAGCAGTGGCGACCTGCACCAATCCCCTGGCTACATCAGAACTGCAGTGGGCCATTTCCACCTGCATGGCTGCAGTGCGTCTGGACAGGACAGATGTGGCAATGCTCAGATGGTTGATTGCCTTGGTGTAACCATCCGAACGGCCTAATAGGTGGTGACATAGTCTGCATTTGGAGGATATCTCCATCTGCATGGTGCTATAGAGGTCTCTAATGGCATCTGTCATGTCCCTGAGGCTTACAGCATTTGCCCTATGGCCCTCCGCCACTGTGCTGGTCAACTCCCTGATGCTGTACTTAATGTCCACCACATTGTTCTTCAGACACAACAACTGGGTTTGCATTCACTGCATGTTTGTAATTACAGGCGCTGCACCTTCACCATGGTGCCCTCCAACCCAGCAAAGACAGAGGAGCCCTCTCCTTCTTCAGCAGCACCATGTGCTCTTGCTCTGCATCTCCTGTGATAGGTGTTGTGATGCTGCAAGTAGGACTGGTCACTGTGGGTCTGTGCCTGCTCATCTGGCCTCGCCCTCGACTGCAGCACTATCTGGTTGTCATCGCCTTCTACCTCAAACTCCTGTAGTGGGGACACAGTGTACCTGCTTCTTGGTGCAGGTGTTGTTGGCATTGTGTTGACAGTCTCTTCTTCCCCTGCCTGTTCCTGGGTCTCCTCTGGCTCATGTGTTGCTGTGTCGTCACCTTGTGGCGCTGGGGTATCTGTGAATGTAACAGAACTACTTCAGTATGATGTGTGTACAGCTTTGCGACATTTTGAGCTTCAATGAAAATGGATTTGATTTACCAAAATACGGTGTGTTCATTGGCCACTTGCATGTAGTTCTCAACTGTGCCTATTCTGCTTGAATTGTTTTATTTTTTTAAATCTTGTGTGCCTGAGTACATCTCTATTGATGCATTGCTGGGTGGTAGCCAAGAAGTGAACTTGAGTGGGATTTAAAAAAAAAATGTTTCGCACCCTACTAAGAGTGCATTTTGTGAGTTATGAGGCAAGAGTAGTTTAGCATGCATCCTACCTTGGCTGGTGGTGGGGGCGGCTGAGGTGTCGATGTCAGTAACGCCACTGATGGACTCAGGCTGTAGGGTCGACTCCACCAAGTGGTGTAGATGCAGGCTGGGTAGATGGTCCTCTGCCGGTCTTCTTGGCGTCTGCAAACCTGCTTGCCACCTTCTCCTTTGCCCTTGACCGCAAATCATACCAGCACTTGCGCAAATCTGCAATGGAGCACTGTGGGACCCCTACTGCATTTCTTTTTGCTTGGATGTCCAGCCATATTTTCCTTTCCCTGACTCTGGTACATGGAGAGATTTTTTACCAAATAATTGATCATGGGTCTTAACCACTTCCTCAATTAGGACCGCCAATTCTTTTTCGCTGAATTATTTTTCTTTTACGTCCTACAGCCTCCTTTGCCTTTTCCTGTGATGCCATGCTGGGTATTTGTGCCTGCCTCTGCACTATGGAAGTTCTCATGAGTGGTGTGCTCCTGCTCTCAGCCTCCTACACAGCCTCAGGCCCTCAGGAGCAGTGTGGGAAATGTCACTTCCTGGTTGTGAGGTCATCATGCTGCTCCAAGAGCGACACTCGCAATTAGCGATTCTCTAATTACGAACCTCGCTAATTCCAAACATCGCAAATTGGTAATCACTATTTGTGAATGTGAATTTTTGGTAATCAGTATCTTTTGGTTTATTTAACGATTACCTATTTGTGATTCAGAAAAATTTGCATTTTGGTAATCGTTAAATGTGATTTTATTTATTTATTAACTTTTAAACATTATCAATTTGTTAAATAAATGTTTATGATTAAATAGATATAAATAGATTTGTAGATTTGGATATTGTGTTTTAAGAAATAAATTACATTTATAGCTACAAAATTGTGTGTGTGTATGGTGTATTTATTTTGTATATAAAATGTTTAACTTGCATTAGTTTCGGTAAAATGTTTTAGATTAAAGTGTATATAGTAAATTTCACATCTTTAGCGTCTAACACCTTCTTCAAATAGCCTTATATTGTAATGGGAATAGTAAGGGCCTGATTTAGATCTTGGCTGATGGGTTACTTTGTCACAATGGTGATGGATATCCCATCCGCCAAAATATAAAACCCATTATGTCCTATGGGATTTATATTTCGGCGGACAGGATATCTGTCACTGCTGTGATGGAGTAACTCATCTGCCAAGATGTAAATCAGGCCCTAAGTGTCACCCCTTTAGTCTCCAACACCTTCTCCTAATATGGTTAGACTGGAGTGGTAATACTAAATGTCACCCCTTTAGTGTCCAACACCTTCCGTCACTATGGTTAAATTGGAGGGGGAATTGTAAATGTTACCCCTTTAGTGTTCAAAGTCATCCCCAAATTGGTTTAGATTTGAGTGTTAATAGTAAATGTCACCCCTTTAGTGTCCAACACTTCCCCCAATATAGCTAGATTGGAGGTGAAATTGTAAATTTTACCCATTTTATGTCCAAAACCTTTCCCCAATATGGTTAGATTGGAGTTGGAATAGTAAATGTCACCATTTTAGTGTATAACACCTTCCCCAAATTGGTTTAGATTGGAGTAGGAATTGTAAATGTCACCCTTTTAATGTCCAATACCTTCCCCCAATGTGGTTAGATTGCAGTGGGCATAGTAAATATCATCCCTTTAGTGTCCAACACCTTCACCAAATTAGTTTTTATTGGAGTGGAAATAGTAAATGACACCCTTTTAGTGTCTAACACTTTTTAAAAATGATTTATGTTGGAGTGTAATTATTTCATAATGTTAGTCTGAAATCCTTTATTTTAGTTGCATTTTTATGTAGCAGAAATAAATTGTGTTATTTTATTAGTAATATTGTCAACCCATATTAATGAAGGATATCCCTAACCTGCTCTAAGTCATGCATTGTCTGCTTGGTCACCTGTTTCTTATCTTTCCCTTGAAGGAGGGTGGCAGAAGGTCTCAGTGAAAGCCTTCTTAAAGGGTTTCCCTTTGATGTTCTTTCTTTGCAATATATTTACTAAGAAAGAAATTCAGGCCTGGCTTCATGTGCCTAACTTATCAAATGTGCCTCTTGTACCTGCTGAGCATATTTTTGGGCTCACATATCTATAACAAGCCCTTTGATCAAGGACTGTTGTCTTTCTGATAGCCTGCTTGGAGCAAGGGGCAGTGACTTAGAAGACCATTATTTGTCTAGCAGTATATATATTATGCCATAGTTCATGCGTAATCTAGTACTCTTCCATTTAACCATTCCAGCTACCTGGGAAATTGCCTTGAAAACCCACTTTGGAATAGGGCAAAATTTGAAAGCTTTTCTCAAGATCATTCCTTTGACATTTATACTACAGGTTCAAATTTTCAAATGAAATGGATTTTTTCCAAAGTACAATTCATGAGAATTACATTTTAGGGGGTCTCTAGCCACAAAAGTACTTTCACTGACACTAGCACAATAAAAAATTGTTTGCTGACAGATACACCAGGAACATGACTATACGGATCATGTTTCCTTATTGTTCATGTAAGAGACCCTTTTTTATTTTGAAAGACTCAGTTCTCTTCAGCCTGATTTAAAAAGGCCTTTGATATTGCTCCTTCTTGAATCTACGAAGGATCCCTTTTATTGCTTTAGGTATCACCCAATATTACTCATTAACATTGAAGTGAACATTATAGCTACTGTTGGGCAACAGTCTAAGAAAATATATACAAAGTGTGCTTCATGCTAATCCACTCAGTGATTCTTTTATGAACCTACTCACATCTTTTGTGGCAAGAGAGGCTATACTCTAAGGAAGGTGTATATATTAGATGTTGCGCTAATAATTTATGCAAAAAAAACAATTGATGGACAGAATGCTGAACAATGCCATACATTCACCAAAGTACAGAGATCTGGGCCTAAATCCATCGTTTTTTTGCTCCCCATCTCATTCCAATTTAGACCAATCATATGCAAATCAGTCTTGACCCTGTTCCCTATGGGAACAGTCCAGCCAGAACTGCCAAGCCAGGTCTTCCCTGAACACGAAACAAGCATCCTAGGACCGGTTTCGGGATTTCATCCCTCATCAGCCAGGCTAGCTTTACTCCAGTAGCATGGAGAACACAGGACCCACGTCGGGGCATACCCGTCCCACTCGGGGTGACAATTGCAAAAAGAACAATTGTTGGACAGAATGCTGAACAAGGCCATACATTCCCCCCAGTACAGAGATCTGGGCCTTAATCCTTCTTTTTTTTTGCTCTCCATGCCACTCGAGTTTAGACCCAGCCGTGTGCAAATCAGTCTTGACCCTGTTCCCCATGGGAACAGTCCAGCCTGAACTGCCAAGCCAGGTCCTCCCTGGACTGGAAACAAGAATCCTAGGACCGGTTTCGGGGTTTCACCCCTCATCAGCCAGGCTAGCTTGACTCCAGTGGCATGGAGAGCATGGGACCCACATCTGGGCATACCCGTCCCACGGGGGGTGACAATTACAAAAAGAACAATTGATGGACAGAATGCTGAACAATGTCATACATTCACCCCAGTACAGAGATCTGGGCCTAAATCCATTGTTTTCTTGCTTCCCATGCCATTCCAGTTTAGACCCAGCCATATGCAAATCAGTCTTGACCCAGTCCAGTTTGAACTGCCAAGCCAGATCCTCCCTGGACTGGAAACAAGCATCCTAGAACCGGTTTTGGGGTTTCACCCCTCATCAGCCAGGCTAGCTTGACTCCAGTGGCATGGAGAGCATGGGACCTACGTCTGGGCATAGCGGTCCCACTCAGGGTGACAATTGCAAAAAGAACAATTGATGGACAGAATGCTGAACTATGTCATACATTCACCCCAGTACAGAGATCTGGGCCTAAATCCATTTTTTTTGCTCCCCATGCCATTCCAGTTTAGACCCAGCCATATGCAAATCAGTCTTGACCCTGTTCCCCATGGGAACAGTCCAGCCCGAACTGCCAAACCAAGTCCTCCCTGGACTGGAAACAAGCATGCTGTGACCAGTTTTGGAGTTTCACCCCTTATCAGCCAGGCTAGATTGACTCCAGTGGAATGGAGAGCACAGGACCCACGTCTGGGCATACTCGTCCCACTTGGGGTGACAGTTGCAAAAAGAACAATTGATGGGCAGAATGCTGAACAATGTCATACATTCACCCCAGTACAGCAATCTGAGCCTAAATCCATTGTTTTCTTGCTTCCCATGCCATTCCAGTTTAGACCCAGCCATATGCAAATCAGTCTTGACCTAGTCCAGACCTAACTGCCAAGCCAGGTCCTCCCTGGACTGGAAACAAGCATCCTAGAACCGGTTTTGGGGTTTTACCCCTCATCAGCCAGGCTAGCTTGACTCCAGTGGCAAGGAAAGCATGGAACCTACGTCTGGGCATACCGGTCCCACTTGGGGTGACAATTGCAAAAAGAACAATTGATGGACAGAATGCTGAACAATGTCATACATTCACCCCAGTACAGCAATCTGGGCCTAAATCCATTGTTTTTTTGCTCGCCATGCCATTCCAGTTTAGACTCAGTCATATGAAAATCAGTTTTGACACTGTTCCCCATGGGAACAGTCCAGCCCGAACTGCCAAGCCAGGTCCTCCCGGGACTGGAAACAAGCATTCTAGGACCGGTTTTGGAGTTTCACATTGTAATGAGCCCCTTAATGTGTGTCTTATCAAATCATTTGCCACTTTGAGCATTTGGACCGAGTTCCTCACATCACTGGTGATAGTTGCAACTAGTACAGTACCTGAGCGTTCTCCTTATGATTTATTTTATGTGACAACATGAGGTGGGAACAAAAGTATCTGTTCAGTACAATGTCCTAATTCATGAATTGCTATCAGAACAGTCACATGGAAAAATGATGGCCGTTTCAACCATTAGTGGCCCATCACTACATAGAGGAAAACTTGATAGCCCTTTTATTAACACCACAAAGACCTCAGACATACAAGGGTAAAATCTGGCCATTACAGGACACTACAGCATTGGTATTGGTCTCAATATGAACTCTGTGTAGTAGTCTCTTGTTGGAGATGTAAGGGTATTTGGACATAAAACTGAGTCATAAATATCAAGTTACATAAATATCGAGTTTTAAATATTCTGTCACACAAATATCGTGATGCAGAGACATAATTGACAAGAATATCAATTTTCTAAGGTATGTAATATCATTTTCAAGAATATTGTTGTTGCTAATATCATTTTCAATAATATAGTTGTAAAAAAGATAATTTCTTAATTATCTTTATGGGCCTGATTATGAGTTTGGCTGTCTGTGGAACGCCAAACTCACTGTGAAGTGGTGGTTCGGCCACCCCGCACCTGTAGTCCGACCGCCATATTACATATTTAGAGGTCCGACCACCACTGGACCACCGCAACTGCCCGGGAACAGCGTTCCATTATGGTGGTGCGGCGGTCAGGGACTTACAATATGCTGGTGGTGCTGCTGAGTCACTGCCATGCATAATACCAGTTTCCTGACTGCCAGCAGTTTAATGGAGATTCTTACTCCATGGAACTGCTGGCAGTCAGGAAACAATGGGGGCTCTACAGGATCCCCGCTTGTCACATGCATGTTGGTGCATGCAGTGGGCACATGTTGTGCTCCCCTGTGTGCATGTAGCCCCAGTTCCAGCAAGGCATGGATTTCACAGTCCATGCCATGCTGGAACGTGCTGTGCCGGTCTTGCGGTGGTGCAGCATTAAGGCTATCATTTGAGCCTTTTAACTACACCGCTGCGGGACCCCCACGCTGCCTGCCCATCAGACCATGATTTCACTCATAATCTGGCAGGCAGGCGGCGGGCCAATTTGGTAGTGTGGGAGGGGGCAGTGGCTTTGCCGCCCGCACCCACACCACCAAACTCGGAATTGGGCCCTATGTGTTATTAAATAATATATTAATTTTATATTGTTTGAGTAAATCTTGTTAATGGATTTAAATGCAGTTTGCAATTTTAAGTTATTCATAATTTTAATTTTAAGTGTTGTAGTGGCTTGTGAAGTTTGCAGGGGTACAGGGTTAGAAGATAATTAAGTATAATTTAATAATAATTAATCTCTAATTAATATAAATTATTTAATTGATAACTAATCATGTAAATTGTGTAATACTTTTTTTAGGTTATATTTTAGGTGTGGGTTGCTGGGTTTGTAGGGGAGTAGGGTGGGGAGGTAATTAAGTAATAATGTATTCATAATTAATTAGTAATTTATTAATAATTATTTGATTGTATAATTATTATTATAATAAGTTATATGTTAGTGTGGGTTGTAGGGTTTGTAGTGCTGTAAGGTGGGAAGTTAAGTAATAACTGATTTATAATTATACAGTATTTATTCATTATTTAATTGCTAATTATGAAAATTGTGCAATTATTATATTTTAAATTATATTTTAGGTGTGGGCTATTGGGTTCTTAGGGATGTAGGGTGGGCAGTTAATTAAGTAAATATTATATGTTAATGAATTGTTAATTTTAATTAAAATAGGTAATTTATTTATAAATATGTAAATTAGTTAACAAATATAATTTTTATGTTACATATTAGGTTGTGTTTTTAGTAGGCCTGGGCGGAATTTGCGTAGTCGTGTTCCGCAACCGAAGTTTTCCCATAATTAAAAAAATTTCCTATATGACCCAGATCTTAATGCATATCTATTTTCAGACTCCTTAATCCTATTTAGTTTAGACCATAGATGTTGAAAATTTGGAATTTTCTTAGATCGCCACTTTTGAGAATTAAGGATCTGGCTATTAAAACAACAACATAAATCACTTTTTTAGTAGAAGGTCGGCTTTTAAATCGGGTGAATACCCTAAAACTGCTATCTGAACATCTAATGGTTGTTGCAATTTCAATGTATGAGTGTAAAACTGATTAATCTCATCCCAGAACTTGCGCAACCTTGGGCAGCCCAAAATAATATGTATCCAGTTCCCCCCTCCCTCCACATCGCACCTAAAACAGTTTGCGGAAATCTGTGGGTTGATTTTATGGAGGAGAGCAGGAGTTCTATATAGAAGCCATTTAGTATAGAATTGCATGCATCACATATTGGCTCCTTTTAACAAGGGGAAATAAAACTCATTAATCCTATCCCAAGCTGAGAAAAATATCTGAAGATTTTCTTTGGACTGCCATTTTTCTCACACCTTTTCATGGAGTTTAACTGCCCTATGATAGCATAAGGAAGGAGCACCGCTGCTGATTGTCTTACAGGTCTTAGATTCTATCAGATCTTCGGCGAGTTCTATAGTTACAGCTATGAGTGAGGGATTTAAGTCCCGTAAAAATGGCTAATTCTATTTAAGGACCATTGCATCATTTCTTAACAATACTTAATGCTAGGCTCTATTTTACTCCAGTTCTTCCAATCTCCATCCAGAAAATCCCAAATCTTTCCATAACCATTGCTAACCCACCTAGAAGCAGCAATCTTATCTACTAGATGATCCTCCACAATATATACATCTGACAGGGAAGTCGCTCCATTAATTAAGGGAATATCGTAATGGTGAGAAAATTGCTGTAGAGTCTTATATCTGACTTTCTTGGGAGTTTTCCTTAGTCACATAAAATTAATATCATCATATTATCATATCTATTTGTGTTTAAATCTATATGTGATGTGTGCAAAGTTCGCAAAATAATATTCTTTCAAATAGTGAAGGGCCAGACCGCTTTCATTTACTGGTCTGTAAAGTATATCAAGAGCTAATTTAGATGTTTTGTTTGCTCATAAAAAAGCTGAGAACATACTTTGCACTTCTTTAACAAATGTCATCTGTATTGCGTTAGAAATTACGGAGAAAAACAAATTGCACGAGGGTAAAATAGACATGCGGATCAGAGCAACCTGTCCTATTATTGACAAGGGTAGATTGTTCCATTTTAAAAACAGCCCCTTTATCTTATTGATTAAAGGGACATAGTTCAAAGCATATAGGTTGTTAACATTTTCTGAGACATATATTCCAAGATACCTCTTAGGCCTTGCGTTAACTGAAGAATGAAGTTCGATTACTAAAGTGTCGAGCGCAGTATTACAAAGCAGAATCTCTGTTTTTACTTTTTTATTTTAAATCCTCCAAATAGTTGATATTCCTGGAAAATTTCAAATATGTTTTTAATCTCTAAATCGGGTTTAAGAAACAAGGCTATGTCATTGGCATAGAGCTTTATGTTCATCATCCCTGGGAGCAGAGATGTTAAAATATTGTTTGAATGAATGGATATTGCTAGCAGCTCTATAAAAAGAGCAAAAATTAATGGTGACAGACAGCCTTGTCTTGTTCCTCTGTTAACTTTACAAGCACCAATATTGTTTGATTTATTAACTATTTGTGTGGAGACCTCTTTATAAAAATCGGATATCATATTAATAAACTCAGTGGGGAATCCGAATTCCGCGTGGATGATAAAAAAACTTTCCCAGCATACCAGGTCAAAAGCCTTATCGGCATCTAGCAACATAACCTAAGCCGGGTTTTATTTATTTTTGACTAAAATAATAGGCTTTGACCAAGAAATTGGTGTTAAAAAATGGCTGACCCCCAGGCACAAATCCACACTGGTCTAAATGTATAATTGACCCTATACACTTACTCATTCTATTTTCTAACAACTTTGGGGCATATCAACAACCAGGCGATAGTCAATTATCGTCGCTTTAGCGTCCGTTTTCGGACGGAAAGCGGCGATAATTCTATCGCCTAATCAGCAAGGTCACGCTATCGCGTGAATCCCTGCACTATCGCCCTTTCCCCCAATGCCCATCCTGCATCTCTAATGAGATGCAAGGTGGGCGTTACTGGCGTACCCCAGATGGGCTACGTTGTAAATATCGCCGATGTGCACATCGCGATATTTACAAGGCAGCCCACAGGATGATAGCAGACGTTAGATTTTGGCGAAAACGGCTGTTTTCGCCCAAATCTAACGTCTGCTATTATCCCGACTTAGCCATCCCTAACATAGGGGGTGGATTGTGCTGATACGACCACAGGGTCGTATCAGCAAGGTTATCGCTGTTTTGCAGGGAACATCGCTGGAAAACCAGCGATGTTCCCTGCAAAACGGCGATAACCTCGCTATCTCTGGAATTTTTATCGCCCTGGAGAAGCGTGTTGTTAATAACGCGCTACCAGGGCGATAATTTCCGGAGATAGCCAGCGATAAGAAATCTATCGCTAAGCACGGCCAGCGATAATTATCGCTGGCCGTTGATAATATGCCCCTTAGTTCTAATTTTATAATCTGTATTTAAAAGGCTCATTGTTCTATATGAGTTAACATCCTCCTTGTCTTTATTTTTCTTAAAAAACTGACCATGACTGCCGTGCAGAAAGAAGGCGGTATCCCGCCCCTTTCAGAAGATAGTTAGCTAGCGTCACCAATTCAGGGATAATACTAAGGAAATGTTTTATAGAATTTGGCTGGCAGGCCGTCTTCTCTGCATGCTTTTCCATTAGTCAAGGATTGTACTACTCCTTCCATTTCTTTTAAGGTAATATCTGCCAACAACCCTTTACGAGACTTGTCTGCAGTTTTGGGATTGAAAGTGTACTAAGAAAACCCTTAGGTTTTGACATATCCACCTTCTGTCTAACGGAGTAGATTGTTTCATAATGATTAAAAAAGCTCTCTATTTGTGTTTCACTTGAAATACGAGTTTTTGTATCCTTATCTATCAGGGATATAATTCTATTTTGTGCTTGTCGTTCTCTTAGTTGCCAAGCTAAACATTTCCTAGAGAACTCACTCTCCTCATATACTTTTTGGAGGTATTCAGAATTGGCCAAGTACCCCTTAGCATAATAATAATCTTGCATTGTTTTTCGTGCTTGCGTAGCGACAGTTTATTTTTAATATTTTTATTCCTTATATATTGTTTGTTTGCCCAATTGACCTCTAGTTCTAATTGTGTCCTGTGTGTATTTTGAGAACGTCTTATTGCTATATCTTTAGATGGTTATATAGCCACGGATGGTTGCTTTAAAAGCCTCCCAGACACTTTCTACCCTTGCAGTGTTTCTGTTTAGTTGAAAAAAGCATCTTATTTCATTCTGGATATCCGTGCTCCAATCTTCATCTTCGAGATGAACCTTATTAAAAAAACATCTCAAAGTTATCTTGCATATTCCCAGCCCTGATATTTCCAACTTTACCAATGCATGGTCGGAGAAGCTATTTTGGATATGCGTACAGCTAATTAATTTTAAATTGTTGGAAGTGAGAAAGAAGTCCAATCGAGCCGCATTTTAAATTTTGCTGAAAAACATGAATATTCTCTATTATTAGGAAATTATACCCGCCATATGTCTATCAAATCTTATCCTTGCATAAATTCCATCAATACTTTTGGCATTTGTTGCTTATTCTGTTTGTGCCTATAAGATTAATCAAGTTCCGCATTTTAAAGAAGGCTAAAATCACTGCCCAAAATCATGGTACCAGGAATGTGCAATAGTGCATGATAAAGATCTGCTAATTGTGTGGGATTATCTTCAATTGGTGCATACACTGGCTACTGTTAATCTATTATTATTATTAATCAATCCACTGATTAGGCCCCATCTGCCTTCTTTATCTGTCTGAAAAAAAGTGAAAAAGGAAAAAATTTGTTAACAAATTGCTATCCCTCTATGAGTGGCATTCGCTGATGAAAAATATCCAGCCTGCCCACTATCTAAACAAACTGTATATGGATTCCTTTTTATCCATATAATGTGTCTCCTTAATCAACACAATATCTGGGGTATGACATCTCACCCATTTATCAACGGCCTGGGCTTTGATTTTATTATTGAGGCCATTAGCATTTAAAGAGACGATACGTATGAAATCTTGATATGTGTGCATAAGAGGGATTACCAAAAGGGAATGTTAGAAATGGGATTTCTGGTTGGCTAGGGCAAGCACCTAAGCCAGGCAGAAACCACCACTCTAGTCAGGGCAAGGGAGTTACACACTGAAGATAACCCCTGATCACCCCCTTGGTAGTTTGGCATGAGCAGTCAGGCTTATCCCAGAGGCAATGTGTAAAGCATTTGTGCAACACACTCACACAGCAGCGACACACTAAGCACACCACAAAAGAAACTCCACACAAGGTTATATAAAAGATAGACAACAGGATGTGGGAGCACACCGCTGACCTCTCAGGCAAGGTTCGCCCCTGGCATTCTGGTAAATGCAGTTTCTTGTAGTTCGCTCCGATATTTTCGAGTGTTTCGCCAAGGTTGGCGCAGATAGTGCTGATCTCTAGACACGTGTTTCTGGTTTATTAACCGTCATCAGTAAAGAATACAGTCTTGTATTTTGGGGTTTGCTGAGTAGGCTGCCAAACATTATATCAGGTCCGGTACCTCTCACTGGTGCGCAGGTGCTTCATCCACGAGCTCGTCAGCTCAATGACTCACGGGAGTACTTTAAATAGACAACAGGATGTGGGAGCACACCGCTGACCTCTCAGGCAAGGTTCGCTCCTGGCATTCTGGTAAATGCAGTTTCTTGTAGTTCACTCCGATATTGTCTATTTAAAGTACTCCCGTGAGTCATTGAGCTGACGAGCTCGTGGATGAAGCGCCTGCGCGCCAGTGAGAGGTACCGGACCTGATATAATGTTTGGCAGCCTACTCAGCAAACCCCAAAATACAAGACTGTATTCTCTACTGATGACGGTTAATAAACCAGAAACACGTGTCTAGAGATCAGCACTATCTGCGCCAACCTTGGCGAAACACTCGAAAATATCGGAGCAAACTACAAGAAACTGCATTTACCAGAATGCCAGGGGCGAACCTTGCCTGAGAGGTCAGCGGTGTGCTCCCACATTCTGTTGTCTATTTAAAGTACTCCCGTGAGTCATTGAGCTGACGAGCTCGTGGATGAAGCACCTGCGCGCCAATGAGAGGTACCGGACCTGATATAAAGTTTGGCAGCCTACTCAGCAAACCCC